>JARFJB010002396.1:4570000-5770000 GCA_036346205.1 Vesta saturnalis
CATATTGGTGTTAATACATCACTTAGTGGATAAGGCAAAATGCATTGTCTCGTTGACCAAGAGCTAAGTTACGTGGTCAAGTTTTGTGCCGAATGATATTCAAAGGCTATATACATCAATATCGTTAGGGCCCTTGACAAACCACAAGAAATAAAATTCGATTTACTAGAACATTGACCTTTTTACTTGTTTTCTAGTACTTCCTTGTTCTAAAATTGTTCTCAAATTAATAATACAAAATTATGACGCATAATGTTGATAATGTTGATAATGTTGATAATGTTGATAATGTTGATAATGTTGATAATGTTGATAATGTTGATAATGTTGATAATGTTGATAATGTTGATAATGTTGATAATGTTGATAATGTTGATAATGTTGATAATGTTGATAATGTTGATAACGTTGATAACGTTGATAACGTTGATAATGTTGATAATGTTGATAATGTTGATAATGTTGATAATATTGATAATGTTGATAATGTTGATAATGTTGATAATGTTGATAATGTTGATAATGTGACTATTTTATCACTTCTTGGGTTTATAGAGCCGAGATTTGCCCGAAAATATAACGCTTGCATTCTTCATTTCAGTCTTATCTCTCATTACACTACATTAGGCGTGAAGCTTTAAGTTGTAGAGTTATAAGTTGACATAACAAATGTTCATACATCATACTTAAAAAGATCGAATTATACAGTATGCATACGGAATGGAAATTGTTGTGTAACCAAACTAACCAAACAATTTTTCTTATTGCACGAAAACGGGTTTCAGAGAATACGAAGGAGGTCCGATCTTGCCACTCAGCATGTGGCTGGAAACCCCAGGTCGCCAACATAAAGCTATTTTAGCGATAATGCGTCCCACACAGTCAGCAACATCACAAATATATAATCTGGATTTATGTAAACTGCTTATTCTACAGCGTTCAAATTTGATTAATTGTTAAAAATTTGTACGTCGTCGAACAGAAGGCATTCAAGATATAATACGACTTTAAATTCCGAAATAAAACCTTGTTTAGTTGGCGAATTGTAGTTTAGGTGCCGGTTGTAACAACTTATTTTTAAAAATGTACTGAAAATACCTATTTCCAATACTATTTTGTTGAAATCCCTTAATATAATGCTTCTAATGCATGATACTTAAAATGAATGAAAACTCTTTAAAGGTAGTGACCGAATAACATTTTATTTTGATACCAGTCAATAGAAATGCAAGTCAGAATTTTAACGTAACTGTATAAAATACTTTCTTACTGTAATATACCTTAACCCTTATGTGTTCTACCTAAAAATTTAAATAGTACACTGGATACTTATTAGTTATTACATAAACACATAAATACATAAACAGATTTTTAATTACAGTTCAATTTCAAATCACAAAGTAATATAGAAATGAATTCAAGATGCTGATCTGAATCGACCTGTATCAAAACACCTTGGTTTAATCGATAATAAAAAGTGTGTTTACATGAATTTTTTACAGTAGACGTCTCGCGTGTTTTTGTTTCTGGGAAGCGCTTCGCATCCAATGAAGAAGTTGAGGGGTCCGTAGATGAATATTTTCACAACCTTCCAGACTCCCACTTCCGAGAAGGAATACTGATGTTGGTGAAACGCTGGACCAAGTGTGTTGAAGTCAAGGGAGATTACGTAGAAAAATAAAATATTTTTTTAACTGAAAGTCGCAGTCTTTCAGTGTCAGGTCGAGAATTTTTCATCTTACCCTCGTATAAGAAATACTATTTTTAAGATTACATAAAAGCACATCTCATGTATCAGCAGCAGCAGCAGCGACACATCATCCTCCGTATCTGTTGGATCTTCAGCTCTTTTTACCTCTAGTTTCCCGGTGTCTGTGCCAGCATTAACCTTGACCTCAATCTCAGACTCGTTTTCTTCACCTTCTTCTGCGACTTCATCATCTTCAGGTGTTGTTGTTATGCAATAATAATTTACAGGTATTCAAAATCTCGAATATCCTAGATTGTAGGGTTCATCACAAGGCGAATTTATTTATGTTGCTTTTGACGAAATCACTGCTTGAAGGTTACTCACGTAACAAAGATGTGTTTTATTCTACCTAATCATAATGTACATAACACTGTAGATGTACGGTTTAGGGTGAGTGCGTGTTGATCGAGTAAAAGTTTGCAATAGGTTTAAACCGAGATGAGATGGTGCTAATGATGAATGGTTGATTCAATAATAATAAACCACATGAATTTTCATTTCAACGTGTATATCAATGTGGTGAACACTATAATTGGGCAGACAAAAATCCATACAAAGCAGTGTGTTTCTAACGATACGTTGAGATTGTACACACACGCGCGCACGCACGTACGCACGCACGCACGCACCCGCACGCACGCACCCGCACGTACGCACGTACGCACGTACGCACGTACGCACGTATGCACGCACACACACACACACACACACACACACACACACAAAATCCAGTTGTACTACCACCAAAATTAACGTGTGGCACTGTTGTTGGGTATTGCATACAGTGATAAAAACAGTTAAATTACTAAAATCCCTATACAATAACAAAAGGGCTTTATCGGTTTCGTGTATTATAGGCTAAAATATATCTGAAATTAAAGTCACTGGGTTAATATATAAATAAAAAGGAAAGAAATGGGAATGGAATCAAGGATGCTCGGGTGCCTGCTGAACGGGATGTTTAAAACAAGATACTAGAAACTAAAACTGGACCGTAAGAAAGAATGAATGCCTACATCTTGTTTCAATATACTCTAGATGCAAACGCTTGATGAAAGTTTAAGATGTTGGTTTGAAAACAACTTCTACCAACATCTTACATATAAAAATAAGATTTTTAAAATTCAATTCTAAAATGTCGGTTTGATTTAACTTACAAATTGAAAAAAAACAACTTTCATTTCAAAAACACTGTTTTGATTCAAGTTGCAAGTTAAAATGAGAATGGCCAGTTTGCTCTATCTGAACGTTTTAAGGTTATTAATACGGATACCATTTTTAAATTTATCACAACCTTTGTTCCAAGAAATATACGAATAGCGAAAGCCTTTACCATATTTGTTTTAGCTGCTACATGCCTACATCTTGCTTCAATATCCTCTAGATGCAAATACTTGATGAAAGTTTAAGATGCTGATTTTAAAATGGCTTCTACCAACATCTTGCGTAAAAATTTAAAATTCAGTTCTAAAGTGTTGTTTAACCTTCAGGTTGCAAAAATCAACTATTAATTCAAAAAATACTGTTGTGATTCATGTTACAGCCTACAAAAACCAACGCTTAGTAAAACAATTTAATATTTTTGATTAATTGAACCCAAATATTAGTAAGACACATGTTAAATCGTATAAAATGAGGATGATCATATTACTTTATCTGAACGTTTTAGGTTTATTAAGATGGATACCACATTTAAATTTAGAAAGTCGCTTAATTAGGAAATTATGTAAAAGGTAAAAAGACCTTGAAAACGTAGTTATGGCGTTGACCTTATTTGCGTGACTTGTTTTTCCGGTTTAAACCTGTTCACGCAGAAAAAAACAGGTAATCAGGTAAAAATCCAGTGAATCACGCCCTACACTTTACACGTCGTGTTAAAAACTGTTACAATGTTAAGCTCTACAATTCCATCACTTTTAAACATTTTCGAGGGTGGATTGATGTCCGAAGATCTGATTGTACAAATGTACTATCGCATTGTTAAGCGCATATTTGGTGATGAAACCATAACGGCAATTGAACTAGAGTGTTTCCAGAGCTTACCTGACGCAATGCAAAATATCCAATCCGAAATAATGACGGTAACATTTCAGTTTTCTAAAAATTTGCTGTTAACTCTTCTTTATCTATCTTGATGGTCGCTAAAGAAGAAGGCAATGTTAGCGGTAGTAGATGCGTTGGTGGAGTACAATCCTTTAAAAACGTTGGACGTATCGCTGTAAGTAGAACATTATTTATAAAATGCAAAACTGTATTGTTTGCTGTACAATCCATTATATTTTTAAATGTTTAGGTATTTTGAAGTTAGTAATCGATGTGTTGTTTTTAGAGGTCATCAACTTCTTCAGCCGTCGATTGTGTTTGCGATACCCATATTCCACCGCAGTATACAAGTGCGTCACTGGGCATAGCTGTGAGTACAAACAAACAATACACACGCTTGTACTTATATTTTTTGTACCTTAATTTGCATTTTTAATTTCAGAATACAGACGGGGAAATGGTGAACAATATACCCAGAACCCTTATATGGTGGTGGAATTACCTCAACACCCTTAGAGGATAATAAATGCTTTAAAACCGTATTTACGGGGAAGAAGTTGTGTTTAAATTTAAAGATTCTAGTCAAGCACTAATTACATGGATTAAGGAAAGCAACAATAAATTACGTGTTTTCAATCTTATTAGCTGATTTATTTTGTACTAAGATGCATTTCACTAAAATTACACTTTTCTTTTGCAGGACTCGTTAGATGAATTACTGGAAAAAGTGTGTGCAGGGTTTAATCCAGAGGACCAGGTTGGTATGGTGCTGACTAACGACAATTTCCCGGGCAAACCCTTAGGATTCTCATTTGCGTAGTGCAGATCAACTGAGCTTCACTGTGATGATAGCGACACTTGAGAAAATCTTGCAGAGTGATGTAAGTTTCTTTAACAATGATAAGTTGAATTTGCAAGTAGACCGAGTTGTTTTACCTGTGGATTATGGTGGCCCACCACGGCACAGAATGACGGGTGTTAGTTTTGCTGAGTTCTACAAACGTAAAAGAGGTATTACAACTATCAGGAATAGAGATAATTTATGTTTAGGACGGGCATTAGCTGTGGCCACAGTTGTAGCCGAGGACGGTTCTCAATTGCCTTAGAAAAGGATGTACTATTTTGGATCGGAGGATGCAGGAGTTGTGTATTGCAGCTAATGTAGATTTAAATAACGGTGGTAGGTTAAGTAAAACAATCGTTTTGAGGACCCAAACAGTCACAACCGTAAAACTTTAAATCTAATTTTTGAAGACGCACATTATAATGTAATTACTAGTTTAATCGGTGCCTTTTCAATACAGTATTTTTGCGAATTCTGTCGGTTTAAAACCAACCACAGCGAGCGTCACAAGAAATGTTCTAACATCTGCCCCTGTTGTCATAATAGTCCCCCATGCTAAACTTCTGACTGATATATAACTGATATAAAAACATTTAATATATGTTTATATACTTAATTACCATTTCCCCTCGTTTCTGCTTCGTTGACATTTTTGATACACGCTTGTATACCATAATTTCTGATGTAGTGATAATAACTATATATTGTTATTTATTTAGTTTACTTTTATTAATAATAAATAAATTTGTTAAAAAAAAATTAATGTTGCTCCGGCTAGCGTCACTCATTCAGGGGATAGAGTTCAATGGAATTAATTCTGCAATATACATAGTGATTTACTTTAAATGTTAACTCTGTATAAAAATACCAATTATCTTTAATAATATGAACTTCAATACCTTGCAAAATTGGTGGCGATTCCAACATCATAAAGAAAATTTGGTAAATCATAAATATTAATGGTATACATCAAGCAGGATTCACAGCAGGCACATATGGTAAACCAGTACATCCATAAAATTTTACCATTGAATTATGCGAATTTCAGTACGCACCCTGTACACATAATTATGCATCCTTCTCAACGTATCCAGTGTCCTCTTTAAACATCTGGTTCATAATTGTATTTGTGATTACTAATAAATTGATGTACTACTTTATCAATACTTAGCAAATATTCCGCTATTAATTCTTTACATATAAATAAACACATGTATCATAACCAAACTCTAATATTAGAATTGTTACTTATCTTTTTGCAGCCTAAAGTATTCATACAATGGTATGGCCTGGAATTTTCTTAATTGGATGTACTGGTTTACCATATGTGCCTGCTGTGAATCCTACTTGATGTATACCATTAATATTTATGATTTACCAAATTTTCTTTATGATGTTGGAATCGCCACCAATTTTGCAAAATTCCTTCTATTTATAATCAGAACACTTAGTTTTTTGTTTTCTGTATTACATGCGACAAGTGCATGAATTCTACAATACTGGTAATATGATTTAATTGTTTGTTTTAATTTAATTTTATTGTAATCAAAATAATTCACGTTCAATTTTATTTACATTTATTATTAAAACAATTCGTGTTAACGTAGAACAATAATTTTATACACTTTTCGATTTTAACAAATTTATTAGGTTAGAAAATTTCAGTCGAACATGTATTCACCGCAGTTCAAATTTAGGTTGTGAAAATATTCTCGATTGTTTATGCCAGCTCTGAGTGATACATGTTCTACCTTCGAAATTCTAACAAGAAGTGACTAGAAAAATTTACAATCTTTACTCATTTTTTTCTTAAATTTTAGCTTTCCTATAGTGATATGACTATACAAACAAATACTCTGATTGGATAATCCAATTTCTAAATGTTCATAACTTTTAATTTTACAAATAACTTTCTTATATCTGTTACTGCCTTAAAACTAAAATTATCTTTAAAATCTATGCGCAATTCTCTTTATTTTGATACCCCACATGCTATATTTTTCATAACATTCAATATTTTATACAAAAAATGCCATTTTGTACATTGTGCCAATAATGAAATTTTACTTATAATTAATCAAAATCTATTTTTCAGGGACAAAATAAGTTCATATTTGGCTTCTACGCCCCAAAAACATAAGTCCACATACATTCTAGTCTGGTTACAATAAATTTTATGTTGCACTTTCCAAATGTATGTTCTTCAAAGAGACCTGCATTATTTTGCACTCATATCCATTTATTTCACATATGATTGTCACTGCACAGTACATAACTTCATCTAGCCCACCCAAAGTAAGTATTTCTCATAATGCGCACACTTGTGTTTGTATAATTTCAATACATACTTTGTAACGTTATCGTAATCACTGTTTTTTCCTTACAAAACCATCTAACACACTTCTTATCTAATACAAATTATTTTTCCTTTTTAGGATTGTATCAGAGCATACTAATAATTAAGGGTTTTCCATACATACTTGAATTCTATGGATATTATCAACGAAAATGCATAATTTATGCCTTCCGAAGCATGTCGAAAATATGCAATATGAATATTCTCCTGTACAACCTTTATTTATATGATATTACTGTTAACTAGAGTTTCTTTAACGTAGAATCTGATACATGATTACATATGTGCTTATCTATTCATTAGTTTAGTTTCATAAATGTGGCGATGTCACACCTATGCTTGATTAAATCCTACCGAAACTATCCCACGATTATTTCTGTGTTATTATTGTTCTTATTTTTATAGATAATTATTACTATCACATAAACGTATCATCTCAATATATATATATATATATATATATATATATATATATATATATATATATATATATATATATACACAGGGTCATTAAAAAGTATGGAAACATCGATGTAGCTCGAAAACCATAAGCATTAGCGGGATGAAACCTTCGGAAGGTATATTTGACATATTTGCGGACATTTTTTATTCTTCATAAATTTTTGTTTGGATGCTCCAGTTACGAGTAAATGGTATTAACTTTTGATTTTTAAATGGCATCATAACCATCTGACCGATATTTTGAATTCAGCAGGAAATTCTGAATACAACGGTTAAAGAAAAAAGAACTTAATTTAATGAATTAATTAAATAATGCTACTATAAAACGCTCGAATTTATGAAATTTTTGTTAGGTATATCATGTCAATCATTTATCTGCTTGCAGCGACCTTCAGTCGACCAACCAACCATAAACCACTTTCTAAATTGGGATTGCACTTATGAATTTCGTCGTAGAAGCAGTGGCGGTGTAGGCTTTTTCTTAAATGGTTTAAAAATGGCTATTGACCATAAAAATTTTTATTTCGAGTATTACAAATTATACATAAATAAAAACTAATATTATTTCACTAATTAAAGAAAGTTCAAAATAAGTACCTAATAAATGTTCTTTTATTGACAGATAGTTAGGGATTTTTTTGTCATTAAATCTCTTCAATGTACTAATGGGTATAATGACAGGTTAATTACGTTGACAAATCCCTAAATATCTGTCAATAAAAGAACATTTATAATGTACTTATTTTGAACTTTCTCTAATTAGCGAAATAACATTTAAAGCAAATGTTTCTTTATTATGTTATTTATTCTGCATTAACGTTTGGGGTAATATTATTTCGAATTTTTAATAAATGTCGAAATAAAATTTTTTATAACCAATTGTAATAGCCATGTTTAAACCATTTAAGAAAAAGCCTACACCGCCACTGCTTCTACGACGAAATTCATAAGTACAACCCCAATTAAGAAAGTGGTTTGTGGTTGGTTGGTCGACTGAAGCAGATAAATGATTGACATGAGATACTTAATAAAAATTTCATAAATTCTAGCGTTTTATAGTAGCATTATTTAATTAATTAATTAAATTAAGTTCTTTTTTCTTTAACCGTTGTATTCAGAATTTCCTGCTGAATTCAAAATATCGGTCAGGTGGTTATGATGCCATTTAAAAATCAAAAGTTTACTTGTAACTGGAGCATCCAATCAAAAATTTATGAAGAATAAAAAATGTCCGCAAATATGTCTAATATACCTTCCCGAAGGTTTCATCCCGCTAATGCTTATGGTTTTCGAGCTACATCGATGTTTCCATACTTTTAATGACTCTGTATATATATATATATATATATATATATATATATATATATATATATATATATATATATATATATATATATATATGTACATAGTGGGTCTTAAGGGTTTGATCGATAAGCAAAACTTTGTTAATATCGGTTTCTCAGAAAATGTTATTGTAGATAAAAGTTGGTGCATCACGTAAAACTAAATATACGCTAAACAGATTCTATCAGTGGCGTACCGATTAGTGGTAAATGACAGATAATTGAAATTTTCCCAGTAAAATGCAAGATATCAAAAAGTCTTGAGATTCTACCCATAATTTGAGATGTTATAAAACGTTATGACAATTGACAGTACAATACATTTGAAGGTTAAACTCTAAATTAAAACTACATTGCCCCTGGTTCTGCAAACTACAATATTATGTCTTTTGTCCCCTTTTTGACCTCAAGACGAGTTCATGATTTTCACTACCTTGGTGTTAGTTGTGTTGCCTATCTGGTACTAAAACTTAGTTGGCGTATAACACGTTTATTAGGTCACAATAATACAAAAATAAAATAATTCTGAAACAGGAAGTAATAAAAATAAATAAAATTACCTCGACTGGATTCAACCAACAAATATATAGTAAACTAAAAATTATTTTGGTCTTGGTTATGTACTGATAATAAACGGGACGCCACTGCCTGGATTCCCCGAGTTAATTAAAGGGGTCACCTCTTGCTAATGCCTGGAAGTATATGATCAAAATACATGTGCTACCAACACGTTAAGTATTTTGTAAAGGAATATATTGATTACTGTGAAAATATAAAATAAGTGTAGTGAATTATGTGTTGGGTTCAGGATTAAACAGGAATTAATTACAGGAGAGTATTAAATTTGTTCTGGTAGTTATGTGTAAAAGTTAAGGTGCAGTTAATAAGCAGCTAATTCACTAAAGCTTCTTACTTTAATTGAATGCTATTGACAGATCAGGAAATTACTAATATGTAGTAATTAGACTTGAGTTCCTTATGAATGAAATTATAAAAGGGATTGGAATTTATATATATAGGGTAAAGGTGTTGATAGATACAGGTGAATGATGTACGCGGTGTGGGTATGAATATATACTCGTTGTTTATAATTAAATTAAATCTTGTATATAGGGAAATTGTGTCTAATGCAGGTAACAGGGTAAGTATGTATTTATTGAATTCGAGATTCTGATTGGGATTTGGATTAAAGGATCGGAGTCGAAACTGCCAGCGAAAGTATTAATGTTGATATCGTTAAGCGTATTATTAGTAGAGGTAGTTAAGTATTCGATGCGTAACTATCGCCAAATTAACCACGTCCTTCAACAACCTTTAAGTACTCCTCTTAGGGCGTATCACCTCCCAAAAGATCGTACTAAGGGTCATTTATTACTACTTTGCGATGGGAGTTCTACTGCCATAAGGGATAATTCTGAGTTTAGAAGTGTTTAGCTATTCGGCGCATAACCACCGTCAAACTAAAGATGTCTTGCCCAGGTCACTTCTGTGTACCCTCCACACGGTTATGTAAAAAATTCTAATACCTTATACCATTTAAATTTTATCTAAAGAAATATGGCTCCAGCAACCTCCCGTTGAACATACCACACCCAACGTTTGTTTTTTGGTAGTATTGGTCGCTGTGGACAATAACAAAATTTGGATTATTTACTGACCACCATCTAGAATTTTGCGAGGAAACGATACCGTTTCTTGTAAAGGTCGATTCGTCAGTAAACAAAATATTGCTTGCAAAGTTCGTGTCTTCCTATATTTCGCCTTGAACCCAAAATCAAAAGTTCAATGTCCGATCGAAATCCCAATCGTCAAGTTTACTGACAAACTGCGATGATATTTATTTTCTTTTAATATTCGCGACATGAATGATTTTGAAACTACTTCCAATTCATTGGTAACAATTCATTGGTAATTTGACGCGAAGCAATTTGCGGACGTTCAATTACTGTCTGCAACACTTTCATTTGATTCATCTCGGTCAAAACATTCTTTCTGTGCTTCTTTTGTATTCCACTTCCCACTGCCAAAATACGACGTAGCATTGGAGCACTTATAGGATTATTAAGATGCCGTTGGTTAAAGATAGCAGTCGCTTCATTGACACTTTTATGATTATCGCCACATATTAAAACTAATCTAGCTCTTTCAAATAACGAATGCCTACAAGCTGGCATTTTCGCAATTACTTAATAATGACTTTGAAACAGACGTAACTTTGAAGCTTTTATCAAATAAAAATCGAACTTCCATGGCCTATAAGAAAGATCTTGTTAGAAATAACAATGAACCATTAATTTTATTGATTATTCAATTTATTCTTCCCAAATTCCCAAATAGTTAGGCTAATTCAATTATCAACCGAAAATGAATATCTATGAATATCTATTAGCTATGCTTTTGTGTAATTTAGAAGTAGAGTTATTTCCACATACTGTCTATTGCTTCTTTATAGTAATGTAAGTTAATAATTTCAGTGGATAAAATGACACTATCGTGACCAAAAGATAGCAATGGTATAATCTGTGGCTGTGAATAAGAAAATTAAAGATGCCGTGAACCGGAGCTACTTTACCCTCTTGGGGGTGACTGCTCCAAAGACGAAAAAAGTTGGTGCCACTGCCTGGTGGATTGCAAAGCAACCAGAAGAGAGAAAAAGTTTCGAAACTGTAACAAGTACTTTCGGCGGCCCTACATACCCCAAAAGCTGATACGGATCTACGATTTAACTATACGTATTCCAAATTTTATCACTTTAGCTCAAACGGTCCGACCGCTATCGTGTTTGCATACTATTACGTAGGTACAACAGTAGCGTAGAACAAATATACAGTGCGAACGAATAAGAATTCCCCAAAAAAAATATAGGTCGCCATTTATAAAAAATGTCAATGACGTCATTGCACAAAGGGGTGGGAGTTATTTTTTTTAATATTAGAAAAGATGCGTATTTAAAAAATAATGTTGGTGTGTCCGAGGGTTTTCACCGTGGATCATCAAACATTTTTTTATTTGAAGCGTTCTAACCCAAACTTTCGCACTGTATTAGTACTCACCGTGTGTTTACTGTTGAACTATATAAGACATCGCTAATTAATGTAGTAGTCAGAGAAATAACAGAATGGTCAATAAATAAAGTGTTGTAATTTATTAAAAAGCTAAAAACACAATAGTGGCGACGATATTGTGGAAGAATTCCAAAAAGTAATTGTCGAAGTGATGAGGTAACAGTTGGAGCAATCTGCTAAACAGCAAGAAAGTTTGTTCAACCAAAAAAAATCGCTACTCACTCAAATAGGGCAGTCATTTTCTAAACTCAATGATAATAATGAGAATCGAATGGAAAGCTTAGGAAATGCTATCACTGAATTTATACATGAACCAGACATGGGTTTAACGTTTGAAGCATGGTATACGACACGAAGGACTTTTTACAGTGGATGCTAAAGTACTAGACGACTCAACTAAAGTCTCACTTTTACTACGTAATTAAACACGCAGTTCCATAAAAAATACGTAGATTATATACAACCGAAGGAAGAAAAAGATTTTTAGTTTTCCGTAATAGTTGAAAAACTCAAAGTAATATCTGGAAGAAAAATTTGTCTGTTGAATACTGTCTATAAATGTATGAATATGGACAAATCCGGCCCAGATTACATTGCATATACCGCAAAAATTAACAAACTCTGTGACGATTTTAAAATCAGGTCACTGCTGATGAATTTAAGTGTTTTCATTTGTGGATTAAGATCATCAAATGAAGCAAACGTTAGGACCAAGCTACCAACTCGTCACCATAGACAACTTGGCAAGTGAATATGTGTCAAAGAATATTAAATCTTAACTATGATTGAAGGTAGTAACGTATCTTCAGTTGGTGCGATACATAAAAATCAAAACCTTCAACAATCAAGGAATTTGAATTACAATAAAAATATTTCAAAAAATCCCTGTTGGTTTTGTGGACAACTATATTTTGGAAAAGTTTGTACATTTAAAAACACAAATGCATAAAATGTTCAAGGTCGGTCGTAAGGAGGGCTACTGTAAAGTGGATAATCAAAATGCCAAGAAAAGATGTGAAAATAGTATCCAGTGTGAACCAAGTTAATACAAATATTTCTGAACATACTTAAAATCTAACTGGACAACAAGTGTCTTAAGTGAGAAGTCATTTAGCAAAAGCTGCATCTGGCGATACACTTAATCTTACTAAGGAATTTTGGTGTACAGTAAAAATGTTTTGTGATTAAGTCAAACCTTAACATAATGGGCATTGATATGATAGAATTCTAGTGGAAATTTTTAAAACGATTCTTAGCAGCATATACACTGTAAGGTTATTTTGAAGCACGATATAAAAGTATGAAAAACGTTATTGCGGGTCTAACTTATAATAAGCTAGAAAGAAACCCAATAAACACTATTTGAGTGTAAGAGAGACTTTACCGATGTTGTCACTCGTACATATTTGCATGTAAGAACAAAATATGAACTACTTAAGTCTCATTTAATCTAGCTGCAACATTTCTAACGAAACCAAAGCAATTAAGATGATGTTGAAAAGTCGCGTGTTCTTTTAAATTATAAGATATATGAAACGTTCACTAATAATATGTAAGTAGCATTTATTCGTTGCGTTTCATTGTGGTGAAAAGTATTATTTTGATTGTGAAATGGCAAAAGCTAAATTACGTTTATCCAAAACCAGAAGAAGTACAAAACTAAAAGCGCGGAAGGCAGTAATTCAGTAAGTACAATATATGACATTATTTTATTCATATTATTTCCACTAACGAAATATTACTTGGACAAGTAAAAAAAGGTAAATAAAATGATTAATTTAAAAAATGATTATTTCATAAATGAATAGGAACGTTTCCGTCGGCCAGTTCAGATGACATAATGGGTGTGAGAAAATATGACAATATCGCCAAAGCTCAATTACTGTTGACAAAGATCCATCAGTAACATCGACGAAACAACAAGATGTGGAATATTGCGAGGCAGACGAAGGTTCTGATGAGGTCCCATATCAATTAGAAGTTGAAAGTGTAAAAAAACCAGAAAACTCCAAAATTATTGGTAGAAGAATAATTGATATACAATATTTCCTCAATCAATTGAAATCTTTAAAACATACAGGTAATAGACTAGATTTGATTATCGATCGAAAATTTCTATAATCTCATTTTTAAGGATTTGGCTGTTCATTTTCGACATGACTATTTCATCGGAGAAAAGAGAAGGTCTACATAGCATATTTTCATTTCGGTGCTCAGTGTGCAACGTTATAGAAACCATACAATCGGAGAATCCAAAAACAATCAACTTAGATGTATTGTCAGGAGCATTGGCGACTGGTATCGGATATACACAGATAACAGAACTTTTTGCCTCAATTAATATTCCCAATATGTCTAATATGACATATTTAAAATATCACGCAAAGGTATCTTCCGTAATTGACGAGCAAATAGAAAAAGAAGCTGCTCTTGCTGCCAAAGAAGAAGCAAAATTGGCTATCGAGGCTGACGATGTTAGTGTGGACGGAACTCCAATCATTTCCGTAATTGTCGATGGAGCTTGGAGCAAGAGATCGTACAGAACAAATTACACTGCGTTATCTGGCGTGGTAAGTAATCTAATATACAATACATTTTTTAATTACTACTGTATTGTATTCACAACCTTTTCTTAGGCTTGCATTATTGGCGCACATACCAAAAAAATATTGCACCTTGGCGTAAAAAACAAGTACTGTTGTGTGTGCAAAAGAGGTAGCACAAAATACCACAAATGCTTCAGAAATTGGAATGGAAGCTGCGATTATAGTAGAAGGGTTTAAAAAGTCAGTTGGAACCCACAATTTAATGTACGGCAAAGTGATAGGCGATGGTGACAGCAGTGTCTACAAAAAGTTAGTCGAAACAGCACCTTATGGACCAACTTTTAATATTGAAAAAGTTGAATGTAGGAACCACCTCCTTCGCAATTACATAAATAAATTATCAGATCTCGGTAAAGATGTAAGGTTTCCTATAGCACTTCGAAAAAAGTTAACGAACAGAGAAGTATTGGGAAGATTTCGCTACGCGGTAACCAAGGCTGTTCGGTATCGGAAGAACCATGAAACCCAGGTAAATCATCCATGGCATACAAAATGTAGCTTATTAAAGCAAGACATTACTAATGGGCCAAAACATATATTTGGTGACCATTCGGGTTGTGAGCAGTACTATTGCAAAAGAACCAAAGAGGGAGAGGTAAAATTTTTATCACATTTGTATAACGTATTACTTACGTATCTTCTTATAGGAAAATTTAGTACCTCAATTAATATCATCCTCTCTTTTTGATGCCATAATGACAGTAAACAAACGTTTAATCAATAACGTTTCGAGTTTACTACATGATCTGGATACCAACTCGGCTGAAACATTTAATTCAATAGCTGCCAAATTTGTAGGTGGAAAAAGAATTAATTTTTCTTTAAAAAATTCGTATGAAACACGTTGTAAAGCTGCAGCAATTTCATATAATTGTAAAGGAAATTTTATTGCAGCAACTCACCAAGCTATTTACGGGATTAAACCAGGTGACCACACAACACTGTACTATCAACGAAAAAAAAATTATGTTACGAAACGTAAGTATACAAAATTGGCATGTTAAAATTGTTTATTTATCAGTCATTTTTGTTTAGAAAAAAAAAATAGAAACATTGTTTTTGCTACCACTGATGAGGATTACGGACCCGAAGCAGAAACCATACCGGATATGAGTGTGGAGGTTTATGAAAAAACGGCACAAGAATTCTTAAAAAATTTAGACAGTATAGATAGATGTGCACTGAGCAAAGCAACAATTCTTCAATCACAGAGTGATGTATGGAAATCAGAACGCAAGAAACGCATTACTGCTTCTAATTTTGGAAAACTCTGTAAATTAAGAAAAACAACATCTACGGCAAAAACCGTTGCGGCACTATTATACAGTACGTTTAAGGGAAATAGTTCTACATGGTTTGGTTTGCAACATGAAGATACAGCCATTCAATTATTTGAATCTCAATGCTCA
The DNA here is from genome assembly GCA_036346205.1 of Vesta saturnalis. NCBI lineage: Eukaryota > Metazoa > Arthropoda > Insecta > Coleoptera > Lampyridae > Vesta > Vesta saturnalis. The sequence continues at coordinate 4,585,879 of JARFJB010002396.1, forward strand.
GTAGTGGTTAAAAAATCAGGACTAATAGTTGATGAAGAATTACCATTTCTTGCTTGTTCTCCAGACGGCTTAGTAGGAAAAACTGCGATTGTTGAAATAAAATGTTCCGAAAAAAGCAACAATTTACATCTTATCGAGGCATATTTTAACGGTAGATTAGAATACTGTGACTGTAGTAATAATAAGCTCACTTTGAAACGAAATCACAATTATTTTTACCAGGTACAGGGTCTATTGCACATAACCAAAAGAAATATATGTTACTTTGTGGTCTACACTAAAGGTGGAATACATGTAGAAGAAATAAAAAGGTAAACTTTCCTAACATACATTTCCTTGGTATTTATTTATTTTATGCATTTTAGAGACGAGATTTTTTTGGACACAGAAAATAGAAAAAAAATTGACTAGGTTTTATATGCATCGTCAACAGAAGATTCGTGATGTTTATATTGATTAAAATGAAACAATTTGACTATACTGTTTTTTTAAACTTACAGTACCTAGAATACAAATTATTATTGTAATTATGTTCTTTTATAATTAAATTGGATTTTACCGCGATTTTTCTTTTCAAGAAGTAGGGAAAATAATACAAATTCTCAATTTGAAATTTTTAAAAACGCGGATGACAGATGATTGTCACGTCATACAATATTTGATAAGTAATAAAATGATGAAAAATAATTACTTTGAAGAACAAATTTCGTGCAAAAAATACATTACGTACCTTATGCGTAAACAGCATTCGGAAATTTGTGTTGTATGTATCTCGTATGTAATAGTAGATTTCGCAACTAGTGCGCTGTTTACACATTTCTTGGTGCGAGGCTGTTCTTTTTTACCCGAGGCGTAGCCGAGGGATAAAATATATGGCCGAGCACCAAAAAGGTGACAGCACACGTGTTGCGAATACATTTTTTTGTAATCGTTCACATAAAATTAGAAAAAAATTAAATTTTGAAATATTTGTTGACAAATGTCAAATTAAATACATAAATAAAAAAGTTTATATATTTAGTTATATACCACTTTTCTCTTTATGTATTAAAAGTAACGATTACAAAAATAAGTTTTATGACGTTCATTCGCCAATATATAAAGGCGAATTCACGCCATAAAACATAAGTTTATACACTAGACACATAAATAACTAATTTAAACCCTAGTTACGCAATATTTATCTGTCAATTTGCATCATTGTAACACGATCATTAACAACAGGTACTTTTATTTTGTCTGTCCAAAGCCGTCTCCATCTTACAAGCCGTGTTGTTACAATTGGCAACGTCGCATCGCCACTCGGAAGTAGTCCGGCCATGAATATATGTATCTTACACGTCACACAAAAATTATTGTGGTATAATAAATAAATTTGGAATTATACAAAATTTTAATTGGACAATATGAATATAGGTACATAATAGTTCAGAAATGAATGCAAAAGTAGATAATAATATAAAGGTAATTCAACACAATCACAATTTAATAAATAACTATTATTAACTACGTAAATAACTATTACACAAATATTGGATATAATTTATTTGTAAGTTTGAAATTTACGCACGTTGGCTTTACTGGGACCATCAGCGGCAGCATTTTTTGTATTAACACTATCATTTTTATTTTTTGTATAATTATTTAATAATATATCAGCAAATGTAGAACAGAACTTTTTAATTACATTTTTGTGAGATAAGCCGCAAATACAATCGTCAAACACTCCAAAGAAATTATTATCACTTAAACTTTTATCGTAAGTGCCATTAAAACTTTCTTATGATTACATGTTTTAACAAACAAGTTGAAATGAGAAACGTTTTTTTCTTTGAATTAACATCCCACCACTTATGCAAAACAAGCTGTTTCACGGTATTCGTCAATTTTTTTTAAAGCGGCAATAGCTTTACAATGAAACACACGTTATGAACTAAAGAAACATTTTGTCCTTCCAAATTGCTAGGACATAAAGTTTTGGTATTTAATTTGAAAGCTTTTTTTATCAATAAATCTTTTTCGCCGTTATGCAATTGTCTTAGATCATTGAAAGAAGCTTTACGTATTACGTCAGGATTATCAAAATCAGGATATAAAAACGTACATAAATAATTTTGTAGATTCAGTCAGTTATTCCGCACATTTTTAAAAATATGTACGAAATCATACATGTGTTAAAAATAACCGGAAATTTGACAAACCTGGATTTTCGATGAAGTAATTATTATCACAAAAATTATTAAACATAAACGATTACTGTCTGCAATCATTGAAAAGTTATTTAGTTTTACACACGAAAACCATAGCATGCTATTGGAGAACGCGGTTGAATCGGACTACTTACGTTGTTGCCACATTTCTTACATCACGGCTTGTAAGATAGAGACGGCTTTGGTCTGTCTAATCTCCTTAGAAGTATAATTGCACTACCTGACCTCTGTGGCCCGGGGCGTTTACGGAACTTTCGTTGGTAAGAATTTTGTAAATAAAATGGATATTAAAGACCAGGATTACAGTTACAACTTAACACTTGGAAAAGATTGCTAAACGAAACATCGTTCTTAAACACTGTAGAATTTGTCCGTAGAATTTTATTTTCGGAAATTGACTGTCGTTTGGAAAATATCACTTAAAATAGATCAAAGACAAAATTAATTTTTTGTCACCCAAAACTTTTTTTTTTCAAACAAAATACTGCGGCAAAATATGATCATGGTTTAAAATTTTTTCAAGTTCAATTTTAGAGCTGTAATCCTGGTCAAAAGATTGCACTTTTTCCAATTGTATGGTGTGTTGCCTAACCTATGTATAGAGACGCCTTAAGTAAATACACATCAAACATCGAAGTTTATTGTAATTGCGAATTTATGACATGGTTCGATTACTACTCGTAAGAAGAACCACGAAGAAACTTACGAGCGCTTCAAACAAGAACGTTAACATTTATATTAATAACATTATAATTCTTACTGAAAAGCAACTATGTTTAAAATGAACAGAATACACTTTTTTCAAAACTCTAATTTATAAGATTTTTTGAAAAGACCTCCTTGCGCAAGGCAGTAACCCAATTTGTGATAAAATTCAGTTCTGGTGATGCTGTTTAAAGAGTCTATAGTTTTGACACGAAGTTCGTCCAAATATCAGGTGAGCGAGGAGGATATTTAGTTTCCTAAAAGTGTTGAACTCTTATTGCAGTATGAGCTTGATACCAAATGTCATCAAAATTTATATTGAAGCGTTGAACAGCTGGAACTATCTGGTTTCTCAGCAGTTCTAAATATTTGTCCGTATTCAAATTTCCGTTGATAAAAAATGGACGAATTATGGAATTGCCTAAAATTCCTGCCCACACATTAACTTTTTGGGGGTATTGTGTCCGGTAAGGGATAGTAATGTGCTTCTTTTCCCGAGAGTAACCAACAGCGACAGACGGATTGTGATAGCCATGTGAGTTAAAAGAACACTCGTCGGTAAATAAAATATTTTCAATAAATCTTTCGTTTTCATTAACCCGATTCATCATAACAAACAACAAAATTCCATATGCTTTTGATGATCTGGAAAAATTTCTTGTGTAGTTCGCAACTTATAGCAACGGTATTTATTCTTTTTCAAGATATTGCGAACTGTTCTTGCTTCAATATTATCTCTTCAGCAATTTTTGTACTATTGCATGGGCAATTAGTTTCTGCTATACTACACACTACAATTTCTTGGAGTTCGCGCTCTTCGTTTAAGTAACGACCAGGATGCTCTCCATCATTACCATCAATGCTTGCATTTTCTACAATTATTTAAACATCCACATCTTTCAAATTTACAAACAGTACGCATAATCGTACTAAATAATCTGTATTTTTTCTTCAGTGGAATACATGGGTATTGTGTCGGACTTGCAAAAAAAAAAGATTTTCAATTCTCGTTAATAGTAGCAATTAAATGTGTCGCTGATACTAACCTACTCAAAAGACGCATGTATGGCATCAGCGCTTTTAGTTTGTCGTGTATTCTATCTCACTTTACACGTGAACTGATTGTACTGTCTTTGTTTTACTTGTTATAAGTCAGACCCTCGATAATATTTTTCCATACTTGTATATGCAGTAGTTTGATAACGTATATGGAACGTGTTTTGAATGTAAATGAAGTTAGTGCACAATACAATTGTTGGTGTAAATGATACGCCACCGGCATTTAATAACACATTAAATATCATATGAAAGAATATTGAAATGTTGCAGAATGATTTTTATGTTGATAGCAATTTGGTTGAAAAATAATGTTTTGGGATAATTTTTACTGGGACGGCACTGTTGAGAGACTACTGGTGTTAGCTACTGTATATAAAAGAATTTAGATTGAAGAAATGGTTGTAGACGTATGAGTGAGCAAGATTATGATATATTGATATTGTATTAACGTGCAGTAAGGAATATGTATCCATACTTTTGTTTGTAGAAATTCTGTAATATTGTGCAATAATGAAAATTTAATGCATGCTCAAGAATGAATTTGTTAGAATGAGCGGTAGTTGCCTAAATTGTGCGGAAATAGGGATCGCCCACATGCAAAATTTGCATAGAAATTTTAGATATGATCTGGTTAATGTACAGAGTAAATGTAATTGCAATTAATGATTTTTTCGGAGAGTTTTCAGTGAATTTAAAAAAATTCAAGATGGCTACGTTTATTTCGCATCATTTACGTCTTGTTACGATTTCAGAACTTCGACGCGGCAAGGAAACGCGTGAGATCTCGATTGTGATAGGTGAATTTTGATGTTAGCGCGAATATATTGTAACGTTTTGGTAATATGGCGGGCAGAGGGTATACAAGGGAGCCCAATTGAAGAGATGGAGAGTTCAGTTCATATAGTTCAGTGCCAGATTAAGTAAAGATCGCGCGCGTTGTTTTTGAAGGGACCATTAGAATGATTAGTGATGGATTTTATTTGTGAAAATTGTAGTTTCAGCAGCATATATATATATATATATATATATATATATATATATAAGCGGCTACAATAACCCAAAAGGGGATAGATCATAGACATTCATAAATAAATAGTTTGATTGTGAGTTAAAGAAAAGAACAGTGATTTTCTTCAAGAAATTTAAGAAGTGCGAAAGCAGATTTGAAAATAACACAGCAAAATATTCAGCTAAGTGTTCAATAAGCGCGTGATCTAATAATAAAAAGAAAGCCTAAAGTAACCCTTTAAGTAACTGAACTAAAAGTTTGTAAATTTAGTTGAGACATTGGTGATTATCATTGACATTGGTTGAAGTACGTGTGTACAATCGATAATAACATCAAATCAATTTTACGAAGCAAATAAGAGTTTTAATATATTTAATAATTTATGAGGAAAGCACTGATCGTTCTATTTTTAAAATTTTCTGCACTAACGAACGTTTTGTGGATATCAAAATTATAAACCCATTTCTTTTACTTTATTTTGATTCTTTTCTAAATTGGGTATTGTTTATTGAATTCAAAGTTTTATAACAGGTAGAAATATAAATTTATAGATATATGAGCGATACTTAAAAAGTATTCAAATTAACGTTTTATGACTTGGAATTTTCATATATACTGGGTGCGTTCAATAAGTTTACGACGACCCGCGTACTTCAAAATTTTCTTAAGATTTTGGATCAATTTCTTTTGAAGTGTGATTGAATTTGAGTGGTCAATGGTTTTACTTAGTAGGCTGCAATCCTGTCTTCCACAGTCAGGTAGGATTAATTTAACATCCCGCCTAAGACTATTTATTTTAGTAAAATTTATGGTGGCGCCCAGAGACAATTTTTCCCGGACTGAGCTTTGTGAGTTGTAGATTTATGGTAAGTGTAAGGTGTTTGAAACTACATTTCAATTATTTTACTCCTTATATCGATCCCGCTCATTTCCAATGTAGCTGGCTTGGCAATCCGCTTACTTTGGTAAGCCTGCACGACACCTAGTGCGATTTGAGCGTGTAACAAAACTTCACAAAAACGATCTATTTCCTTTTACAAGCCTGTCAAATGTCCCCCTTGTCAATAATGTCCAAAAATCTTATTTGAAAATACTTTTAAATGTAATAAAATTGCACTGATGAATGATATTCTCGGAAACATACTCGAGTTATTTCTGTGGCGTTTTAAAAGTGAAACCAATCTACTTTTATAGTGTTACTGGAAACCGGTTATGACGTTTTTTCATTGCTGAATAGAATGATTCACAAAATCATATTTGTGGTGTTTTACAAGTGAAAGTAATTCATTTTTTTTGTTTGTAGAAATTCTTTTAAACGATTTTTGGTTGCTCAATAGAATAACACATAAAAACGTTTTTAAAACGAATTTGAATCATTTCTGCAAACGATTTTTAAAACCAGTGCAACATTAGTAATGGTCGATTTTGAAATATGATTTATATTATTAATTCAACAACACTTCTTCAAATTGTTTTAGCAAAAGTCTCATTATGATTTTGAATTGTAAAGTAAAATTTATAATATTGGTTATAATACTATGTTATATTAACCGAAGTAACTAGTAGTACCCCGGCTCTGCTGCTAGTGACTTTCATTACTGAGGTGCTCCTGGGAACAAGATAGTGTGTTTTAAGTAATAATGTGAGTGCTACCTCGTTAAACATGGAAGTGGTGGAGGGTCCACTTAATAAGCCCTCCAAAAGACGGCCTGATGACCGACCCAATTTCCTACCCATTACAGTCGAAGGCAACCCACGGTGAACTCAGTTCCCCGGTTCCTGCTTGTTCAAAGGAAGAAAGATGATTTTAGTAACGTAAGCCCTTTTTTAATAACAAGGGTTTTATATGGACTGACCGGTGAAGTAAAAATGTTAAAAAGGTGAAGGGATATTTATTAGTTAAAACAGATTTAATTAAAAACCCGTGAGACTATCTGAACTCACTATATTTGCATCTGATTCTGAATTGTTCCTTAGAGGAAATTAAGGAAAATCTAAAAACTCAGGGGGTAACAGATGTTAGGAGAATAAAAACGAAAGTAGATAAACAACTGAAGGATATTCCTGATCACTTACTTACCTTGAATTGTCCCAGTTTATCCGAAAGTATTACGGCCGCGTTTTATCCTTTCCATGTAAAACCATATACTCCTAACCCTCTCCGAAGCTTCAAATGCCAACGTTTTGGGCATCACTCAGATCGGTGTAATAACTTGACTCCATGTATCTGTGGAAGGAACTTGCATCAAGGAAGAACCTATTGAGTGTCCGAACTGCGTGGGAAATCACAGGTTTCTCGCTATGTCCTGCCCCGTACATAAAAAAGAGTAAAATATACAAGAATTAAGAATCTCACACAGAAGAGAGAAGAATGGTAGGAACATTACCAGTTTCCTAGTTTGGTTACAGCAATTAAACAGACTATTAAAAACGAAATATCTGATTTTTTAAAAATGGTCATGTCAAGCAAAACTACAGGTATAAGACAACCAGTATAAGATAGCTTGCCTCCATAAACCCCAAATAGAGGCCCCTTCCGCTATATAGGTTTTAGCGGGCGAAGAAGCAATGGACGAAAAGTCTCGTGGCTCCAAAAGAAACCTAGTTCATTTTGTTCTTCCCCTCCTACCACTAGCGAGGATTTGAACTCCGTTGGGGAATTCATAAGCCCCAATACACGGAAGTAAAAGAAAGGAGTTGGCTAAAAGGCAAAGCCCGAAAGGATAGGTCCCCTAGTATATATTTGTATTGTTCGCAATTTAACGTTTTTTTTTGTCCGTATATTTACATATATCTTTTTATACATATAACCTTTATATATATATATATATATATATATATATATATATATATATATATATATATATACATATATTTATAATGGAGCACACCCTACAATGGAACTGTAATGGCTGCGCAAAAAGTACGGATGAATGGAAGGTACTAATGTCTCAGTACAATCCATTTGCAATAGCATTACAAGAAACCTACTTTAAATCATCTGATAAGTTTTGTCTCCGTAGCTATAATAGTGAAAGATATGATGTGCCGTACAATCTTACTTGCCCAATAGTGATTGGAGCATACAAGATTATATCAGGCTTGATAAAACAAGCTACCCGTACCTTTCCCACTACTTGGCGATATTAACGCCCACAGCACCTTATGGGGTCTAGGAAAACAGGATAACCGGGAACAAATGATAGGGAGCTTATTAGACTCGTCGCAAACTATACTGCTGAATAATGGTAATAGTGGCAAACCAACACATTTTAATTCAAGGACTAATAATTTCTCAGCAATAGATCTAAGTTTATGCCCTCCACAAATAGCCACAAGATATGAATGGAGCCAAGTGGAAGCTCTACACGGAAGCTACAATTTCCCAATTAGTATAACAACAATTAGCTCTAATTTCGAGTGGGTACTTCCCGAGAAATGAAACCTGAAAAAAGAAAACTGGGAAAATACAGAAGCTATATATGTAGACCCACAATGCAACAGCAAAAACAAATGAATGCATATCTACCTTACAGAAATTATGTTACGAGCGAAAAAAAGCGACACATTAAAGTGGGACAAAAATAAACAAGTCCCCTGTTTCTTGGTGGAGTCTAGATGTGGCAACTGCCATTAAAAGCAGGAAAATGGCACTAACAACTTTTATCTAACACCTCACAATACAAAATCTTGTTAAATTTAGACAAAAAAGAGCTATAGCAAGAAAAATAACTTTAGATCCTAAGAGAAAATCGTGGGAAACGCGTGTCAGATATTGCTGCAAACACGCCACTAACCGAGGTCTGCAGCAAAATTAAGGTAATTTCTGGAAAGGCTAAACCAAGAACCAATAGTTTTAGTGGAAAAATTTGGCGACCACTACAACACTAATCCTTGAGAGAATTGCGAGGAATCCTTTAAACAAAATAAAAACGTCAGAGAAATTCCATTAGACCTCTCTGCATGGTAAAAAACCTACCAAGAACGGTGTTAGAACAAAATATGAACAGAAGGCATTTATCCTACCTGTTGGAAAAGAGTACTTTTGTAGGACCACTACTAAAAGCAGGGAAAAGACCCTCTTCAGGCAGATAGCTAACGTCCTGTAGCGCTAACCTTCGGAAAATCTCAGAAAGGACAGTTAACAAAAAGCTAATGAAATACTTGTAAAAGCACAAACTTCTAAATAAATACCAATCTGGTTTTCGTAAGGGGCATTGACAAGAGATAACATGTTTTACTTGGCCACGGCCATTCAAAATACCTTTAGCACAGAATATCAAGCAACAGCAATGTTTTTCGACTTACAAAACGCATATGACCTAGTATGGCGGTACGCAGTCATACAGAAAACCCACACATTCGGCATACGTGGAAATATGGTGAAATTTATTGAATCCTTCTTTACAGAGCGGTATTTTCGGTGTTAGGGTCGGAAACTGTCTATCCAAAAAATACGAGTTAGAAACAGGTATCCTCCAGAAATCGCCACTTAGCGTTACTTTGTTTCTAATATCCGTCAACAACCTAACAAACGATGCATCTATGTAGACGATTTAGTTATATATGCTCATTCGGAAGGTGGTTTGACGAATTACGTAACGTTACAAAAAGCAATAAACTCGGTAGATCAGGAAACAGAAAATGTAGGCTTCAAAATGTCATCTCTAAAAACAAAATGCTTACGCTAGTGTAAGTTAACACATCCGCATTACCCTAAAAACGGAATGCTTACACTATTGTAAGTTAAGACATCCGCATTACCCGCCAAACTTATATTTAAAGGATCGGCGAATAAAAGTGGTAACAAATCACAAGTTTCTAGGATTAATATTTGACCAGTGACTGTCCTAGAAGTTACATATAGAATTTATCGCTCAAAAAGTACGCAAATCGCTTAACCTTGTGAAATGCTTGTCAAATTTGAACTTGTGTGCGGATCGAGAAGTACTTTTACGCTTGTGCGATGTGATCCAGATTGATTGTAGGGTTTGCAACTCCACTATTGTCATATTGTTATCAAAAATGTGTTATAACACTGGAAAGTGTAAGTTTTTTATCAAAACTTCCATCCGCTGGGGTCATGAGCGTGCGTAAGCGTAAATACGTATATAAACTGTTGTAATTTGTTTCCTTGTGTTCTTGTCGTTTTATTTATCTTTTTATTGTTCCTGTAATTCACGTAAAATCTATCTTTTTCAAGACAACAACTGCACATACTTGATTCATCTATCTGGTAAGTAAATAAATACAGAACTCTGTTTAGAATAAAAATAAAATGTGAATAATTTTTAGGTTACAATTGTTAGTGCCATGTTTTCGGATGAACACAATAAGTTTATCTTGGAGGCTTATTTTCGATCTGGGCAACAAGATGAAAGTGGTGTCTGGAAATATTTGCAAGTTTCTTGCTTCAAGGAATTCCAACAACGGTTCGCCAACATTGACGTTACCTACAAAATATTCACACAGCATGTTGCTGTGGGCCAGAGGGCTTGTAAAAAACTGAAAATGCACCAGTACAAAATGTCTGTATTACAAGTATTTCTACCACTTGATTTTGAAAAGCGTCAAACGTACTGTACCTGGTTTAACAAAAATCTTAGCAATGATGTTTTGGATATAACGTTTTTCATTGACGAGGCATGGTTTCATCTAGGCGGCTATATAAATTCCGAAAATTACCGAACCTGGTCAACTGAAAATCCCCTATTGAAACTCCATTACATCCAGTTAAAACTAGAGTTTTTATGATTCACACTTATGCACCAAGAGCATTATAAGCACAAGAAACATTAATAATGCTCACGGTGCACACAACTTGGTGTCGTACTTTTACCGACATATTTTAAAATGTAGCTGTGTGGCAAGTTATAACTCAGTGTATTAATTAATGTATTTGTTATAATGATGGTTATGATTGAATAACATGGAAGTTTTTTAAATTCTACACAATTTACAAGTACTTTAAAATTAAAGAGCATGAATAAAAACAACTGAAAATACATCTAACATTTCACTTTAATGATGAAAACGGTGAATTTACTATTAGATTTTAAATGCGACAAGAGTTTTCACAAAACCAGTTATTTGTGGGTAGCCTCTTCATCCAAATACATTTTAAGTGATACCATCTTACTGAGCAATATATATATATATATATATATATATATATATATATATATATATATATATATATATATATATATATTTCTACAAAATATTAACCCATCATTTGGCTTTTTACACTTGCACAAAATATCACATGCAGATGGATAAGATGGCCAAATAGTGGAATGATGAATTTCAGGAGCAGTTGTAACCTATGCAATCTGTTTTTTTTTGCAATAGTGAAATATATGCTCAATAATTCGGGCATCACTGCTTTAAAAAAAATTCTTTTGCAATTTGGCTCTCCGTTATCCAGAACTGTCCAGTGAAATATACTCATTCAATGAAGAATGAGTGTTCGCTCCAAACTATAAAGTCACAATACTGTCTGTTACTAAGAGCCATTTGCATTTGCACCTGGTAATAGTAAGCATGTTTGTGATCTAGGTTAATTCCTTGCACCCCTCCTTCTAACTGTACATGTTTTAAGCAAGCATTTTTTAAAGCAGCAAGTTCTTCGGTTGTGGTGGCTCGAACACAGAATGGACACTTCACTTCAGGGGATCCTTTCCCATAGCAGTCACAATTCACCAGGGAATCTGGACTTGTCCCTAAAAATGACATATCTTTATTGATTACCAAACCAACATTTGATACTCTAAATTTACATGTACAGTCATCATGTACTTTCTGTAAGAGGCAATATACGGCTTCTGCTTCATGTTTACATCCATAAACTGTTGGTTTTGAACTAAGAGTTACAGTTCGAGGATAACAAATTCCTTTTAATAAATTGATGGAAGGTTTTATGAGATTTGTTTTGCATATTGCTTTGAATTTTGAAGCAGTTATTCGTCCCTCACGATATAAAAACCATTTTTTACTTTTTGATTGTCCTCTTGTCAATTCTTCAATAATATGACCTGTTTCACTAGATAAATTTATGTCTATTGTGTGCCCAATTTGAATTAACTGTGTCAATGATTTCTGCAAATCTTCGCTCACAAGAATAAATTCGTCGACCTGTAAAATACATAATAACTTAATTTTACAACTTTCAAATTGTAGTCTTTACCTTTAACAGTAACAGGGTTCTGGTCATTCTTGATATTTTCTTCACACAGAGTAGTTTTACACATTTACACTGAAACAATTTGTAAGCATCAAAACTTTTGTAAGCTCGAAATTCACTTTGTGTATAGCCACTTTTAGTAAAAACTAAATAATTAACAATATCAAACTAGGAAACCTTTGGAAAATTTGTGATTTCAGAACTACAACTACTTATATTTTAAAGATATGGCATATGAGTCAACGTTATTTACAAGTTTTATTTTCTCTAAATGGCGTTTTTGAGCTTCTGGTTCCAGGGTGTTGTAAAATAGTTGCGTTTATCGCACATATTTAAGCCAATAAGTTGAAAATTTAAGGTAAGAATCAACGAACCGATGTAAAATACATAAGCGTCTATGGTTTGTTTACCCTCATTGCAGTCAGCTGATTGCAAATGACGTCGACTCTCACGCCCTATTTATGTCATTTATAATTTTGCTGTATTTATTGTTGAGATGTCATCAACTTTTGAATTTCTCGCCCATTCAGTAATACCCGTATGTACACCACTGGAAATAGTTGGGATCACTAAATGAGATAAGTGAAAGAATAGCTTTCTTGAAGTAAGCGGGCCACTTCAATCAATTTGGATGGTTTAATCGTCTTTAGCTCGACAGCATTGTCCAAGCAAAGTGAGTGACGAGAAGCTATGTGTAGGAGTGCTTCCTCCAATCAGCGACAAGGTCATTTCAAACAATGGAAATAAAAAGAAAATTAAAATCTACGGTAACCTAGGTTAACGTAGATTTTAATTTTATTTTATTTCCATTTTTTTAAATCTACGGTAACCCCAGGTTACCGTAGATTTTAATTTTCTTTTTTATTTCTATTGTCTGAAACGAATTGGTTACAAGCTGGTTGCTGATTGGAGGAAGCACTCCTGCACATAGCTTCTCGTAAGTGACTGTTCTGCGGTCCAAGCTAAAACAGCTGGATGTCATCCAAAGCGTATGTATGCGATACGTAATAGGGGCATTTCTGACAAGTCCACAACTAGCATACACGTAGAATAAGGCATCCTGCCATTAAAATATAGAAGGATGTGGCTGACAATAAAATATGGAAAACATATTTTAGAGAACCGAAATCATTTCATGTATGTAAGCCATGCGCACCCAACCAAATAAGACGATCTAATCAACCGATTAATACACGGTTAAAGGAAGCCCTAGAAGTACAAAACTTAAACCTATCACCAATTCTAAAATAGAATAAAAAATAGTACCTAGAACATGTAGCAAGAAGAATGAGGGAACAAAACAAATTTTTAAAAAGTTACATGCCAATTACACACACTAGACAACCACTTCCACAAATGCCCAGAAAATGCAGTCTAATCTTGACCCGAATACGAGTAGGGCATACAAAACTTACACACTCATGTGAAAGATGTAACAAAATACTAACAATACAACAGATCTTTGAAGAGTGTTACAAATATAATGAGATAAAGAGAACGATTAAACTTATTAAATAATGGAGTATAAAGCGGTTTTCAGATAAGAATGGGAAACACAAATAAAGTATTAAGATTTTTAAAAGGGAGAAATCTATTAACTGAAATATGGAGGCAAATACAAAGATATCTAAATAGTTACAAGTCGAATAACCAAGTTGTTAAAGCCAAAAAAAAAATAGTCCTCGGTGCAATACATTCTCTTGGAATGCCCTGTGTATGATAAATAAAGAGAATTGTTAAGTCTAGAGTCCAGCTAAAGATATGGACAGAGTAATGAGTGATAACTATCGAAGTATTCATCCATTAATAACGTTTTTAAAACACACTGGTTTGTTGAAAGAGATATAACTTCAAAACAAAATTTCCTCAGACCACCCCTTTCCGAGATATCGCCCCTAAAATGTGGCGAGTAAAATTGAGTTTTTATTTTTTTTCTCAAATTTAAGTAAAGATGGAAACTTGAAATTTTGTAATTTCCGTGTCTTCGCAAAGGACTAACCACCGGTATTTTTTCAACGTTCCTGTTAGATTATAAGGGGATGAAATTAACAACCCTTACTTTATTTAATATCAAATTTTTTTAAAATCCCTGTTTATTTAAAAACATTTCTTAATCCTAAAGTTTTTTCCTAAAACCAATAGATTCGGAAAAAGAAATACAATACAATGATTTTTATTCTTTATTAAATAATAAACTACGTATTGAGAGTGTAAAACAGTAAAGATGTAAAATGCAAGAATAAAATACAATTCATAATAATAAATGTTGGAAATCACATAGGATATTGTATTTTATTTTTTTTCTCCTAACCTATTGGTTCTAGGAAAAAACTTTAGGATTAAGAAATGTTTTTAAATAAACAGGGATTTTAAGTAACATTTTTATTTCACAAACCCCAATCTCAAAAAAAGATTTTATATTAAATAAAGTAAGGGTTGCTAATTTCATCCCCTTATAATGTAACAGTAATGTTGAAAAAATACGGGTGGTTAGTCCTTTGCGGGTACACGTAAATTACAGTCTCCATCTTCTCTTAAATTTGAGAAAAAAAATAGAAACTAAATTTTACTCACCACCTTTTTTAGGGGCGATATCTCGGAAGGGGGCGGGCTGAGGAAATTTTGTTTTAGGAAAGACCCATCATACTTTCATGCGGAAAATCACCTCCTGAATTTTTTCGCATGAATTTAGAAATACCCTATATATATATATATATATATATATATATATATATATATATATATATATATATATATATATATATATATATATATATATATATATATATATATGCTTTAAAATTAGAATAAATATTTACATTGAAAACAATAAAACTAATAGAAGACTAAAGTAAAATTAATACAGGTAGTTACAGACATGAGTCTACGATCCAAAACACATATGTTCTAAATATCTGCTAATACTATAATATTAATATATAAATGAAAACCTAACACTAAGATTGCATACAAGATTTTACTTAGCTTTAAAATTTCAAATTACATTAAAAACAAAAAAAACTACTCGGTTGGGTTTGGTTTCAAAGGGGTTTTGTCGTTTCGCGTGGAAGCTGATCTAAATCACACACCTACAAATTGTTCAAACTCATTTGCAGTTGAAGTTGGGCAGTACTTCCTGGATGCGTCTGTGAAAGTAAAGATATTTTAGATTTTTTCTGTTTCTTTTTTATTTGCAATATTTCACACAAAGAAAGCTTTGAAATATGAATCTCGTTATTTCGTGGGTATGTTCCATCCCAAAACAGAAATTAATTTTTGTTGTTTCATTAAAAAAAAAAGCAATACGTGGCATACTAATCGATGTTAATAACAACTAGTACAAAGAATAAAGAATAGATTGTTTTCCAGTTTGTTTCCTTTATTATTTCTATTAGTACTATCTGATTTGGCGAGGTTTGTTTATTCGATATAATTAACCGAGTAAATAAAATTATATTAATTAGTAATTATGTTTATACTCTATAAATGAAATCAATTGCGTGTCAGAGATTTTTTGGAATTACGAGCTCCTGACCAGGAACAATAAGCAGCTAACTGGTTACTAAAGATAATTTGTAAAGATTTTCTTATAAATTCTTCTACTTTGTTACTACTGTGGAAAGTTAATTTATGCATCTGTAATTTACTAATAATTAGAAAATATTTGAAATGCAAAGCATATAGTACTTTCGAAAGCTACTAAGTGTTCTCCTCGTTTAGAAGAATTTCTATTCTTCCCAAATACTCTCTTGTTTCCAATGGAAGCTTCAATGTTTCCTGCTTTTTTGTAAGACAGAACGTAGATGTGCCTAAGTTTGCATCTATATTCGATAATCTTTGATCAAGTCGAGTTAAGCTTTGTTCCATTATGACTCTCATTGATGCCAATTACTGCATTACAGTAGTAGTACACGATTTTATTAAATAGTAGTGGTACAACTGGGTTAATATACAAAATATCGGTAATGGTGTGATCTGAAATTTTTATATCTAAATAAGATGTAGACAGGTAGATACTAGAAGCAATTATTATGCAATTAAAAACATCGCGCCTTTATAGAACAATAGAACATTTTAACTTCAATTTATTTTATTTTCGGATAATACAAATCTGAACAAATAGTCAGTAGCATCATTATAATTGACGCAATAATATCACTACTGTTAACTTATTAATTATTCAAATCATACATACGTTTGGTATTTTTATCAAGTTGGTAATGATTAATGAACGTTAAGGATTTAATTATCTACCTTTAATGTTGTATACTTACCACTATTTGTATTTCTGCGTCTGGAGACAATTGCATAGGAGCTTGCTTGTACTGGATGAAGTAGAACAGATAAGATTTACACAAAAAATTTACTGCTGCTTTACTATCATCTCACTCGCAATAAACGTTTGTAAAGTTATTTTGACGCACCATGTATATGCAGTATTTTGATAACGTATTTTGAATGTAAATGAAGTGAGTTTGCCATGAAATTTTTGTGTATGTAGAATGTAAATTTGTGTAAGTGATACGCCATGAAGTTTAATGGAACATTGGGTGTCATATGAAGGAATATTTGAAAGTTGTTGAAAGATTTTTATGTTAAATGCATTAAATGATGTTTTGAGGAAATTTTCACTGGAACGGCACTGGTAAGACTACTAGTTTGGTCACTGGTCTTTTACTGTATAATAAAGAATGATCATTGGGTGTTAAATGAAATGGTTGTGCCATGAATTGTGTGTGTTTGTGTGATGTGTGTGATGTGTGTGTAGTGTGTGGTGTGTGTGTGTGTGTGTGTGTGTGTGTGTGTGTGTGTGTGTGTGTGTGTGTGTGTGTGTGTGTGTGTGCTGTAATGATGTTGTTGGGATTTGTCACTGTGCTGTGCGTGTGTGTGTGTGTGTGTGTGGGTACCTATAATGCATATTTATTTGATATGCTTACTGTATACTTTTTCAAAGAATGGATATAAAATTGATATACATAGCTATTAGGGATGTATTTCTAACGAATACATTAAACAATGCGCGGCACTAGTACGCTGCCATTTTTTTTGCAGATTTCGGCTTGAGCACTAAAAACAAGGTCTAAAAAAATCAGTAACAGCTCCGCCGTCTCGTAATTATTTTGTTTTATACGACAGAACGGAAGTTAAAAGAAGGTGAAGTTTGAAAATGTTGCGCCTACTCAAGACGTAACTGGATGCAAGGTGTTATTTATCACATTTTATTTACCATAACTTAATACAGAGAAATATTTTTAGCAAAAATTTATATTTGCTTAATTTTAAATATTTGATTTAAAAGCTAAAAAAATTTAGTTCCCCCTGTATGTAACATTTTTTAAAATTTAGTTACGTTTTCTACGATTTTCAAAGCGTCATCTACCGGTTATACTAACTACGACTATATTTAAGTTAACACTTCATAATCAGCTGTTTTCGGAAAACTAACCAAAGTTTTTAAAATACATATTGGTAATCTATATTTTAAACCTTTTTTATGTAACATTTTAGTAACACAAGTCATTTAAATGCTGAGATGAAAAAAATAAATTTTCAAACACTTGTTATTAACTCACTATTCGTTCTAAATCTTTTATAAGAATGGCAAATATTGAAGAAGGCAGTTGGAGAAACATTATATTTACACAATTACAAATTAGAAACAGAACACAAACAGAGTATTTTCAAGATCTCATAACATCTCGTATGTTGTTTAAAAGTTTTCATACATAACCTCCTTCCCATTTATTTGTAGATAATAAACTGTTTGAAAATGTGGATAGTCTTCGAAATGAAAATTTACAATTGTCACTTCAAAATGAAAAACTGCGTTCTGAAGCAATTGTTAGTGGTAGCGCTGTAGCTGGAGGAACGTCTGGATCAGATACTCGTTTAACAGAGCGTATTCAATTTTTAGAACAAAAATTACTTACTCAACAAGAGGAATTAACTGAGTTACATAGAAGGAAGGGGGAAAATGCCCAACAAATTATTGACCTTAATGTAAAACTTCAAGAAAAAGAAAAGCTTCTCACTAGTAAAGAAGCTTCGTAAGTTAAGAATGAATGTTGACTGTTGTAGTAATCATGGTTATTTTAGCTTAAGTGATAATGCTGCTTATATAACTAGTCTTCGTGCTGAAATTCGTATGTATGAAAATAGTATAAAGGAACTCGAACACTTAAATCAAACAATAAGAGATGAACACCAAGCCTTACAATTAGCTTTTGCTTCTGTAGAGGATAAATTAAGGAAGTTACAGGTTTTCATAAACATTTGCAATAAACTGAAGCATTAATCATTGTTACGTAGGAAGAAAATCGGCAGTTGTTAGAGAAATTAATTAATTATAAAACTAAAGATGCAGAAAAAATGAATGAGGAAAACGATAACTTTCTAAAGTAAGTGATTATGTATGGTAGGTACGTGAAAGTTGCATGATATGTTATGCTTTAGTTTGTCACTAATTTGTAGATTGAAGTGTAAATATTTTAGTGTATTTATATTTTCTTTTAGTGGTTTCTATTAAGTTTTTCCCAATCTGTAGCGTGTTTTGCAATTTCTTATAGTTATGTAGCTTTCTTTTAACTTACTAAGTGTAGAAAAACACCGTAGCTTCTTACACTTGATTTCCAGTGACACTACCAGAGGTCTTCCAATGTTGAGCAGCTTTCGTTTATTCAGGTAAGGGCTTATGTATTCATTGGCAAGTGACTATTAAGCATTGATAAAAGTATGCTCTAAGTATACCTGGGTAATATATGTGTGATTGATTTTTTTTAATGTAATGCATTTTAAAATCTTTAGGTGTTCATTTCTCAAAATGGTATCAGAGCTATGCTATGCTATGTCTACCTTTGTGTAATTTTTGAGTGGTGGTTCACCATTGATGTGTAGAATAGCATTTTAAAGTTATGTTGAAATGTCTTCAGATCAGATGTACACAATTTCTTTGGTGAGTTAACCCTCAACTATTGATGTTCTTTGTTAATTAGGTTGGGTAATTGTCAAATGTGTTGATCTTAGGTGGCCATATTTTTATTATTTTATTGTATGAAGAGAATTAGGATTGTGCATGTATGTATTTGTTTAAAAAACAATATTTTTAAAAAGACCTTTAAAAATATTTGAAAAATACTTAGTGTGTAAATTACTTCAGAGCAAGTTGATTGAACTATAATTGTTCTGATTATATAGCATAAATGGAAAAATAAGCTCATATTTAAAAGTGGATAAATGAACATAATATATAGGTATTAATAATTACTGTAATTATGTTACCAAATGCATTTTACAAGGTTGTTCATTTATTTGTTTTCTTGAATGGTGTCTCAATTTAATATAAATAAATATTTTTGTAAAATATCTTGCTTGAAGCTTTTGATGAAAGAATTTTAGATAGGTAGTAATAATTAAGAAAGTCAGAATTAATGAATATACAGGGTGTCCCAAATAAGAGTGATAGATTCTAAATGTAAATGCACAGCTTATTAATTGTTCTGAAGAGATGGGATTTTCAATAATTGAATTTATTTACCCAGTAGTATGTTCAAATTTTATCCCATCAATACAGGGTATTGTACTAATGTTGGTCAAATTACAACGAAAAAATATTTATTATTTTAAATGGAACTCCCTGTATATATTTTGAATGCATTAAAAGAGGTATTCATCCTCATTCCAAAAATGTATGGTTTCATATCCTTTGTTTTCTTAACAAAGATATTTGAGTTTCAAATAACACTGCAGTTTTCCTTTATTTAAACATAATTTGATACATAGGTAGTAAGATAAGTCAACTCTTGCTGCGACAATGGAACATGAAAACAAAATCAGCAAATTTGATGTACTGTCACTCTAAAAATGATTTGCTCAGCAATTGAAAAAGTTGAAACAATATTAATTTACGCCTCAAACTAAATCTACCACTCGAACAAGGAAGATATTTACAAGAAAATTTGGTAAAAATCCCCCTTCTTATTATTAAAAAGTTGTTAATTATGTCTGATGAAGCAACGTTTCATATTAGCGGAATGTGTAAGAATGTGCAGAATATGGAGCTCTGAAAAACTCACTTCTCTTAATGAATTTGAACGCGATAGTCCAAAAGTTAATGTTTGGTGTGCATTGTCCCAGACAAAAACCTATGGACCTGTGAAACATCGTTTACTTTCAACAAGATGGCGCACCACCTCATTACTCATTGGTGACACGAGATTCATTAAATAATTTTTTTAATCAAAAGTGTGTAGGTCGAGCTGGACCGATTGAGTGGTCACTGCGATCTCCTGAGTTAACGGTCCTAGATTTTTTCCTCTGGCGATATTGCACTACAATCCTAAGCCTAACAACTTAGAAGAACTAAAAAATAACATTAGGAACGTTATCGGAAATTGTATTACGCCAAACATATTACAAAAATCGTTTGAAAATTTTAAAATTCACTTGCGTTTGTGCATTGAAGAAGAGGTTGGCACGTACAGCATTTATTGTAACTTATACATCCTTCATCCAATAATAGCTTTATTATTTGTATTAAATTGTTGTTATGTTTTGTTACTGAATTAATTCTTTGTCTGATTTGTTAATTTTACTTAATATCAGTTTTTACATAAAGAAAACTGCAGTGTTACGTGACAACTCAAATATCTTTGTTGTTAAGAAAACAAAAGATATGAAACTATACATTTTTGAATAGAAGATGAATCCCTCTTTTGAATGACATCAAAATATACAGGGCGTTCCATTTAAAATAATAAATATTTTTTCGTTTTAATTTGGCCAACATTAGTAAAACACCTGTTCTGATGGGATAAACTTTAACAAAAACTATTGGGTAAACGAATTCAATTAGTGAAAACCCCCTCTCTTTAGAGCAATTAATAAGCTTCACATTTACGTTTAAAATCTATCACTCTTATTTGGGACACCTTGTATTTAAAAACTGATAGTGCAAGAATATAAAAATATTCTTACTGAAAAAATTACCTCCCAAGGTGTATGTTGTAAATATTTACTACCAAGTTTCTTTTTGGACATCCAAAATATAGCTTCGCTTAGGGATAGTGTTAGTTGTTAGTTTGCTTTATTAATATTTGCCTGTTTTTATTTTTGTATTACCCAAACGCTGTTTATTAAGATTGATGTTGTCATTTCTGTTTTGTGTAAAAGTACATATCCATTTTATCCTTTTAGCACTAGCATTATTTTCTGGTATGCACCTTACAATGGGATTGCCACAGATTTGTTTTAAGGCTACTTTTCATGAATCTGGCCAATGTAGAATTTTTGAAATAGGCACAAAATTTTTTTGAAATATGCAAAAATGGTTTAAGTATATATTTGCTTTTATTTTCGTGTTCATGTCAAAGGAACAGTACCCGATAAAATCTACGTTTGCAATAGTATCTGGATGAAACGACAGTGATTTTTGTGTAGAATTTTACATTTTAGCCAAATACGTCTTACCATATATTTTGTCTGATATAAGCTGGGCTTTTTGAATGCAAATGATATTTAATTTCCTTGTTTAATAATAATTTGCTACCAGTGTACAGTGTGGTAAAATTTTGATATTTTTATAGGGAATCTTGGTAACTAAAAGAGATAGAAATAATTTACTAACACACTCTCCCTGTCAGTTTTTGAGTTATTAGCAAAAATTGGATTTTTCAGAGATTGTTTTGTGCTAAGATTTCTTTTATTTGTGAGTTTACAACCAAAATATTGCTTTCCTAAAGTAGATATACAGGGTGGCGCCTTGCGTGACCAGCATGGCAATTTGAATGGTAATTTTTGTATATACAGTTATTAACTCCCCTAATTATTCCAGAGTAAAAGTATACATACGTATTTTGTAGAGAAAAAATACTGCATCTGTGCATACTATTAATTATAATTTTCGGTTTTTCTAAACTGTAAAAATCGACAAAATAAAAATTACATTTTAGAAAAAATCGGTAATGCTTTGGAATCGTATAAACAAACATGAGCATCTGCATTATTTGTCATTATTGCTTGACGTCAACTGATTTTTACATGTAATTCTGTTTCGGCTAAAACAGATCTGACGCAAGAAAAAGTAGAAATGGTAAGATGGTTAAGGCAATAATGGGTTTTAAGAGAATAAAATGTTGCGTCGGCAGATACTATCATTGTAATTTTCCAAAATCAGAATAATCAAAGAAATTGAATTGAAGGAGAATTTAATATGTATAATATGATAACAAACCATAGATACAAACATAATGTAAATTCAGAAAAAATAACAATTTATAACAAATGTTCAAATAAACCACCATTTACGATTTACTAATAAACAATACCCAATCTGTCGTAAAATTGCTGTCTAACGTTGGTTAGCTGAAAATGCGATATTTTTACGATTGAGAAAAATGGAAAATTGAATATACAAAAATTAATATTGAAATCGCTATGCTGCGTCTCGCAAGGCACCGCCCTATATATTATGTAGCTTATTTTTTTTTAAAACAGAAATCATAGTTGGCTTTGTTGTGTTTGAATAGCACATTTTTTCTTTTCAATGAAAATTATATGGAGTAAAAAATTTCAATTTGAACAGAAAATTTAGTAAGTATTTTCGATGTGGCTATGTAATTTTAAAATTATAAAATAAGCTCTAGTGGACATACAACTTGTAATTATTGGTTACCTTGATATTTGTGACTGGAGAGTTTTTTTTTTTTGCTAAGAACTGGCAAAACAGGCATTCGAATGCAGTATAACTCCATTACCTTTTTCCACTTACTTAAGAGGATAAATAATAATAATAATGCCTTTATTCAAATCTTGTAAATTTGAAACCCAAGGCGAAGTTCAGAATCGTTGACAAAATTATTGCCAACTCTCTGCTCTACTACTTAACCCTTGACATAGATCCAGATATCACACAATAAATAAAAAGAAAATAAGAAAAATACAATTACTAACAAATATCAGGTTAATTAATGGTAAGTTAGACACAGAGCGAAAATCATGTTTCATCCAATATTTGAAGATTGCGTAGTGAACAGATGGTCAAATAAAGTCTTACGAAAATATAGTAAAGTTCCATGTTTACAGGCTTCTGAGATAGAATTATATAATTTTGCAATATGAAAAGAAAAGCTACGTTCAAACGTTGTTGTTGAATGCATAGTAGGAGATATTAAGCCTTTGAATCTGAGATTTAAGTTATGAACGCTCGTCTTGAATGTAAAGCGATTGTACAAATAAGGGGGCTTTTTAAAGACAATTATTTTGTGAAAGAAATATGCAGAGTGCAAGATCCTCCTGTTCTCCATATTTAACTACTTAAAGTCAGAAAGTTTATGAGTAATCCTGTCATAACGTCTGATGCCAAAAATTAGTTTTAAACAGTAATTCTGACATTTTTGAATTGTATTCGCATCGAAAACAGTAATGCATGGACCATAGATTGTATCGCAGTAGTTGAAATTGTATAAAACAAATTAATCACAGAGCAATCTTTTTACATCTCGGTTAAAGCGTTTTAATCCCAAATATGCAGCGCTTATGCATTTATTAATATGAGCACGGAAGCGTAATTTAGAGTCTAAAATAAGTCCACGTCCGCAGGCTTAATACTCTCACCATTGACTTTTAACATCGAATAAGAACTTCTGTGCTTTAGTAGGACTAAACACAATTAACGACGATTTAGAGGCATTGATTTTAAGATCATGATTAGCTGCAATACTACATAAAGACGCGACATCTCGATTTATGCATCTATTGGCGTTTTGTATCTCGGAACAGTGAAACGATAGATATAACTGTGTATCATCTGCACAAAAATGAGTCGTGCAGTGTGTAATGTAATCGTTGAATTGTGATTTGTATATAAAGAAAAGAAGTGGCCAAAGAATTGAGCCTTGAGGCACACCACTAGAAAAGCCCTTAAAAGGTGAGGTTAGATTTCCATAACGCACAGCTTAGTGTCTATTGCTTAAGTAATTTTTAAGAAGAAGTGATGCAGCATCGCTAAAACCAACATAACCTAAGATTGAGAGTAACGTGTCAAAACTGTGTCAAAAGCTTTGGTAAAATCTAATAAAATCAACGCATTTAACTTATTTTGCCCCAAGCCTCCAGAATGTCATCCGTAATTGAAGTCAAAGCTGTAGAGCAGCTAAATCCACGACGGAATCCAGATTGATTGTTTGGTATAATGTCATAGGAATTCAAATGGCCTATAATTTGATGTTCTATAAGCTTTTCTAGAACCTTAGACATAGTTGGTAATATGCTAATCGGTCGGAGATCATTTATTGTTTTAACTTGTTTTGTTTTAGGAAAAGGATGTACAACCGCCTTTTTCCAGGCTGAAGGAAATACAGAATTTTCTAAACGGTAATTGAAAATAAAAGTTAAAATGATATGTGGAAGAAAAAGAGTTAATGCATTAATATTAATCTTGTCCGTGCCTTCACAGCAAGATTGCATATGAGAGACTATCCTAAATATTTCGGTCGAGCTGACTGTTCTAAAATCGAAAACTACGCTAGAGTGACATTTTTTTTATTGCTGTACCATTGAGTGGTAACCGGATTATCAGTACGATTAAATGATGTCAAGAAGTGATAATTAAGTAACTCTACATCCTGTAGTTCACTTGGTAGGCACACAATTTTTTCACTATTCACTACATCTAACCTACGCAAAGCACTCCATAGTTTTGCAGGACGTCTATCTTTTGCTATGTAGTTCAAATAATTTTTTTTTTCACGACGAATAGCGGATGTTACAGAATTACGTAGCAATTTGTAATAGTTCCAACTTGCCTCAAGCTTCGAACTCGTAAATTTCCTTAATGCCTTATTTCTAGTAGAGATTAATAATTTAATGTTGTCAGTCATGGAGCTTGTGTCTTTGTTATTTTAACTGCACGTCTTGGTGCAATTTTGTCCAAAAGAAGTAAAATATTACTATTAAGAAAATCAACCATGTTATCCACAGAAGTGAATTTATAAATCTGGTTCCAGTTCAACAATTTTATCTCAGAGTCCAGTGCATCCAAGCCGATATTTTTTAAATTCCGGGATTCACGCATTAGAGGAGATTTGAGTAAGGGTATTGCAAGATCAAAAGTAATTAAGCTATGGTCTCAAATATCTTCCATTGAATGCATGTAGTGATTGCTAAAAACTTGTGTTAAGTTGAAAGAGCTAAGTACAGATTGTAAATTAAAGGAAACTAGGTTATTTTTAAGGACATCTATATATCGAAATCACTGGTGCAGATAATATTATCATGTAAAGGAATAATATAAGAAAGAACATCTTCAAATTCCTGTAGAAAAGTGGTAGTATTAGTATCAGGAGATCTGTAAATAACACCAAGGGCGAATGAAGATTTGTTTAACCAGATGTTCAACCAAAGATGTTCAAAGGTAGAGGGTTTAGGGGCCAGCATGTATAAGCAAGAGTTTTATTGCATTATTTAAATATAGACCAATACTCTTCCCCCTCTGCCAACTCGGTCATTACGTAGAAAAGTAAATCCATTCACTGCAAACACGTAATTAGAAACTTCACTGGATAGCCATGTTGCAGTGATCGGCATGATATTGTAATTAATTAGATGTTCTTTAAATTCTGTATAACCTGTAAATATGGATCTTATATTTAAATAACCAATTCTGACCATTTTAATCGTGCAATCTAATACAACTAACACTAAAAAAGTAATACTTCATGATAGCATTCGTTGACTTAACAAGAAAGCAATAAATTAATTGGTTACGATAGCAATCAAATAGCAGTGGTTATGTAATTAAATTTTAATAATAATATGTACAACTTATAAAGCAGATTTATACGGTAAAATTTAAAATAAGCTTCACTTATAATTATGACAATATATATTATGAAACACCTTAACCAAAATTCTACAATAATTTGAATCACTCAAGAAGAATAATTTAAGAAAAAAACTGCTAGTAATAAAAAAAATAAAGCAAAATGAGAGCAAAACAAATAGATTCAAACAAATATTACTATCTGGCAAATTTACTCAAGAACAGAATTAAGATTCAATGATGGCTCAAATAAACTGTAATGCAACGTGTGTAATCACACGCATGCACTTGTTGTAGACAGATGCGAACCAACCCAATGTCAATAACCACATTTATTCAAATCATAAGCATTTCAAAATAAACATCTAAAAGTATGAACGTACAATTCTTCCAACACCAGTGCAACAAAGAAAGATAAAAGTAAATCGAAAAAAAAAAATGCCAGAATAAATTAAAATTCAAAAATGTTGACTACAAAATAATACAGTTCAAGACGGCACATCACTCACCAACTTATTTAAATCACTTAAAGAGATCACTTTAAACAATTTGTCATTATGTTTAATAAAAATTGTTCCATCATTAGACCAAACGTTCCGATTAGAAAATCTGTCCTTGGCAACTTTCATTATTTTAGCCCTCGTCAGAATTAAGCATATATGCCATATTGTTACCTTTACTGCAAAAGAAATAATAACGTAAATTAATTTTTATCTAAATTTAAATTTAAAAATAGTTAAAATCGATGTTTGTTATGATTAATACACAAATCATCATTAAAAGTGGGAAGTATGTGCACCCCATGCCAGCCGGGAGGTACCTCCCCACCCTTACCATGGGCTCCTTAATATTGGGTCTCCGATTTTCTGAGCTTGGTAGGGCTGCTGGTCACCTTTTCTTCATCCTTAATTTATTCTCATCCTTATTCTTCCTTCTCGCCTTCGCTGTCTTAAAAGTTACCAAAAAAATGGCTATGGTTTCTAGGGTAATAAATTCCGGACGTAAAATCCTGCTTTATTCGGATGCCCGGGAGGGCAGGGCCTAAGCGACCTTGGTCATCGAAAGTTTTAACTTTCTGGTCCACTATTGCAACATCCGCGGTATCAGGTCAAATCTTAATGCTGTTCACCAACATCTTGAACAATTACTACTTGACATTTTGTTTCTATCTGAAACACAAGTCTCCTCTGAAAGCTCCGATTCACCCGACTTGCAATATCCCCAATACAACCTTCACTCTAACTTTGGATATAAAGGAGGCGTATGTACCTATATCAAGGACAGCGTTGCTTGCAAAAGGATTTCTTCCTTGGAAAATAAAGATTTCGACGTGATTTGATTTAAACATTCTGGTCCTAAATTTGTGAAATTTTACTGTTGCATTTATAGGTCTCCTAATGACAGTAACTTTCAAGACTTCTTCGATTACCTTAGTTTGAAAGTTAACTATCTTCTTTCTCAGTTTCCATCTTGTGATATCTCAATTGTAGGAGATTTCAATGTTCATAATTCTAGTCAGCTTCGAGATTCATTTGCTATTAATTCAGCTGGCCACAGTGCAGAAACAGTTGCAATTGCTTGTGATCTCACACAAATGATTTCTGACCCCACAAGAATCCCTGGTAACCCTATCCATACTCCACATCTTCTAGATCTCTTTCTTACATCCAACCCACTTGTTTATAAAACTTCTTTCCCATTTAGGTCTATCTGACCATTGTCTAATAGAAATAATTTCTCCTGTCCTTAATTCCGCTGTTGTTCGCAACACTAATAGAACCTTGTGGTGTTTTAAGTCAGCTAGATGGAGTGGTTTACGAGACTTCTTTGCAACCTTTCCATGGCGTGAATATTGTTATAAGTCGTCCTCTTCTTGGGACATTGCTCTTTTGGTATCATCCTCATGGGCATGAAGTTGTACATTCCCAAACAACAGAATCGTATAGGTCATTCGCGTTCCCAACACTGGTGCAATAAGGCTTGTGTTGATGCATTATCTTTGAAACATAAATCTTAAATGTAAACCTAATATTCCTTTGGGCAGTCGTAAATTTTGATCTTTACTTAAAGCCATTAGTAAAAACTTTGGTACATCTTCATTTCCCCTCTGACATCTTTTGACGCATCTGTAGTTGCTGATTCTGTAGACAAAGCCAATGTTTTTGTGGATTTATTTGCATCAAACTCGTGCCTCAATAGTTCTGGAAAAGATGTGCCCCTAGTCAACTCTTCTTCATACGCTATGAAACCGATTAATTTTCGGTACAAACTCCTAGAACCGATTATCATTAGGTTTGATCCCAATAAGGCGACCGGTCCAAAGGGTATCTCAGCTATTGTCTTAAAGAAATGTTGCCCCGAACTAGTACCAGTCCTATCTAAGCTCTGTTCGATCTCGATGTCTTCAGGGGAATTTCCTTCATCATGGAAGTTAGCAAATGTTCATCCTATTCCCAAAAGGCCCAAATTTTATCTCATTTAGAATATAATTCTCACCTCTGGGTTGGTGCTTCCAATACGCTGTCGATATTGTTGATCGTATTCAAAAGAGAGCGATTAGGCTTATAAATGACCCGTCCTTAACTTCTGACATACAGTCCCTTGAGCATAGAAGAATCGTTTCAGTTTTTTCTTTGTATTATACAATGGCTATTGCGCTGCTGAATTACATTCTTTGATGCCATCTCGGGCTACCTTTGCTAAGAATAGTCGGTTCGCTCATTCACATCATCAGTATGTAGTACTCATCTCCACTTCTAAACGGGCGCAATCCACATTCTTCTACACGGCTTCTAAACTCTGGAATGATCTCCCTAGTTCCCGTTTTCCTCTTACCTATGATATGAAAAATTTAAGGTAGCTGTTCATAGGCATCTCTTGGCAATTCAATGTCCCTCAAATCTATCCTCCTAAGTGTTCCTGAGTGCTTTAGCACGATGGGCGATATTACGCCTGTTCAGGTCCACAATTATTTAAAAAAAATACGCGTAATAATACAGTGCAGAGTAAGTATAAATTTTGCGACTGTATGCATGTATTAATACTGTTATGATTATTGAGTAGGGCCGGGTTAAAGTATCAATAAATTTGATAAGACTTTGAAAATAACCGATTAATCGATTATTTAACTAATTGATCATTTGATTAATGGATCATTTTATTAGTAAAAGCAATTGCAATTATTATCCTGCCACTTATTGTTTTTTGACATTTTTTTAAAGCTAATATAAAATTTGTTTCTAGTAAGATGTATACCTCAGAACCAATGCTGTACTTTTATGCTGAGAATATTTGGAGTAGCTTTTGTTTGTGTCCAAAGCATATTTAATATAGCTCTTTTCCTGTGTTTTTATTAATTGAATAAGTCAAAAAACAATCTAGTGAAGTACAAAATTGAGAGTGAGAATAAATTAGGAAGTAGCGCTCTAGATTCTTTCTCATCTTTTATTATTTTTTTATTTCAGCCTGGCTTGGTCCTATGCAGTCCCTACACTGTGACTTATTTGCCTATTGTGACTGTAAGATCTACACCCCAAGGACTCTTGTCGCGAAGTTAGGGATTTTGTTGAGGTTCGCTTTCTTCACCTCTTTCTGTCTGAAGTTGTTCTGTTCTAAGTGAGAGTGGCTGTGCTTTACATTGACTGAAGATGTAGTAAGGAGTATAATCTTTTTTACCGTAGCCTTTGCAATTTGGGCTCTTTGACAATCCCATGTTATACAAATGCTTATTCATGTAGCAATGATCTGTTACCGTTTCAGTCGAAATTTTAATGTTAGCTCTACTTCTTTAAGAAAATCTACCCAGGATTTTCTAATCAGCATTGTCATCATCACCTTTTTGTCTATATTATGTAATGCTACAAGTTAGTGGATCCTATCAACGGTTTTGTGCCTATAACTTTTGCAAGTTGATCGGCAGTATGATATCCTGCGATGCCCAGGTGCTCATACTAATCGTTTTTTTTTGCCCATACTTACATAAACTCTGTACCCTGGTCCATGACGCCCGTAAACTCCCGCACTTGTACTATTATTGGTTTTTGAACGGTCTTGTAATACGCTATTCCTTCCACCTTCGTCTCACTGGATTTACTTTCCCAGTTATTTTTAGTAGAGATCCTTGTTCTAAACAGCTTAGTGAGTGAAGCTATCTTGCTTATCCTCTCAGCTACCGTACCGAGGATTTTGTTCCTAGAAACTTGTGGAAGAAGTTTAGAGGTGATAGATTTAAAAGAGTCCTTATGACTGCCGGGGAGGCGTGATTCTATGGCAAGGTTTTTGCTATATCTTGCTAAGTTGCTGTTATCTGAGCTGGGTGTAGGTCTTGCCACCACGCCAGTGGTGTATACGTGATGATTGGTTTTATCACCACAATGTACGTCTAGTGGTCAATTCTTGGGGATAGATATAATTTGTTCCCGAATGATCTACAGGCCTACAATAATTTTGTGGCTTTCTTCGTCATCTTTTGCACATGTGAATTAAATGAATCCTCGGTCTAAGGTGACGGCCAAGTATTATCATCGGCGGCCCTTTCCTAAGCGTAAGAACAATGAAGGTGGTTTTTGGTCGGATGCACCGATAGTCTCTTCATTACACCAGTTTTAAAGCTTCCTGCGTCACTGCGATACGGTTTCTTCAAATCTACCCCTACGGTTAGGCACCAGAACAGCGGCGATAAGACCCAATCTTCCTCTCGGCATGGTTTATGTCTATCCGCCAAAGGTGGAATATAATCCCTTGCTTTATGCAATGGTTTTAATTGAATCTAGAGAGATTTTCCTGTTTGATAGGCGCATTGGTATATGCTGATGGGCGAAGGACGTAGCGCATTATCGCTAATGTGCCGCAATTTCAGGAGAAACATCAGACGGATACGTCTGAATGATTTGTCTTAAGCGAGTCTCGCCCAGGTTTTGGTATACGTCTATGTGCTAGTATTTTAGGGCAGTGCGCTCTTAGTATTGTACTGGATGGTCCAAATAGGACACTTTCTTATGGAAACACCCGTTATTTTAATGGACCTAGGTGTCTGGGGCTCAAATTTAATGACAAAATAATGGCGCAAACAGAATTCAGCTATGTTTAATCGTTTGATCGCTAGGGGGGGGGGGGGGATTTCTCGAATTTAGTCGACTTCTGTAATGCTCCATAACTTTCTTATTATTAAACATCATTGATTTTTCAAAATATTTCTTAGAGCACTTTTTTACGTAGAATCCATCGCGATAGGCAATTTTTATACAGGGTGTTTGGTTTTTTATACGAACCCTATATATATATATATATATATATATATATATATATATATATATATATATATATATATATATACAGTCCAATAAATTGTCCACGGTAATTACCCACCCACACATTCAAACTAAACCTCCCTTGATTCCTTTCCTCCACAGTAACATGAGGATTTTCATCTATTGAATATTCCCGCACTACTGATGGAGGCCTCGTCCGTCCAAATACAATTTAAGGCAAAATCTTGATTTTTTCAATGAATGATTCACGAAAACGCGTTCGTCGTATAAATAAAATCGTCAGGAAGAAGACGATGAATTTTTCTGGTTTTATAGGGTCTTGTTTTGTTATTCTTTAAAACTTGATCAGGGTATACCTGTTTCTGTTCCTAACTTTCTTGTTGACGTTTTACCATTGTGGTTTATAGTTCCTAGTACTGTAATTTCTGGTCATTTTTATTTTGAGCTTCCTGATAAATATTGTAATTTGCTGTAGGTTTAGTGAAAGTTTCTTAGATTTTGTTGCAGCTTACCGAATATATCTCTAAACGGTTGCCCTCGTTCAGGGTATCTGTTAAATTACTGATTACCTGCTGCGCCCGAGTTTCGATTACTTTCGATACCTATAATATTCCAGCATGTCGTACTTTTCATAGTTTTCGTAGATTTTGAAAAATGAAATGAACCAATTATTATTAAAATGAAAAACAACTTGGACAAAAACTTATTAACAAAATTAACACTTTTCTTGCTTTAAAAACTTTTTTACAGAATTACACTACATTTAAATAAATATTTAGAAACTAAAAGATTTCAAAAAACAAAAGAAACTTCATGATCATACTGCCTACTAGATATTTTTTATTATTGCCTGGAGATACTTTAGAATACCAGTAAGCAAACATTACTGTTACTTAAACACATCTTTCTATTAAATTGTTTGTTTTTTTTTACATTCGTTTTACTGTTACTATTTATCTGAGTATATTTAGATCAGTATTAATTAGTTTCTTTTGTTACGTTATTTGTTTTATTCACATAAGTTTTCTATCACGTTCGATGTTTTTCTTATTTCAAATTAAAAATATTTAGAGCTAATAAAAATTTCCAGATAACTAAGAAATTGTCGTTTTAAATCATGCTGCCATCTTTTGTTAGACATGGAAACCTAGATGTCTGCAAGCAAAATATTTTTAATGCAATATTGCAAATAATATTTAACATAAATATAACAAGTATGTAGTGATACATCAAAATTTAGGAAATTTTACGCCCTTTTCAAAAACCCCAAAATATATAGGGTGGTCGGTATGAAAAAATGTAGTTTAGGATCGTGTAAAAAATCAAACACCCTGTATAAAAACTGTCGTCGGGATGGATCCCACCTAAAAAAGTGCTATAAGAAAGATTTTGCCAAAATCAATGATCATTAATAATAAGGAAGTTATAGAACATTAAAGAAATCGACTTAATTCGAGAAAGCTCCCTAGCGACCAAACGATTAGAAATAGCTGAATTCTGTTTGCGCCAGTTATTTTCTCATTAAATTTGAGCTTCAGACACGTAGGTCTGTTAAACTAATGGGTGTTTCCATAAGAAAGTGTTCAATTTGGACCACCCGGTGCATACCATGAACGCTTCTTTTTCAAACTTCTTGTCATTTGCCAATTTGAAAATCTGCGAAATTTTTTTCAATATTAAGAAAATGAGTGGGAAACCAGAACAGGATTCGCCATTGTGAGAAAGAACAGATTTAGCCCATGTACAGCAAGGAAACAGCATCATTTACAACCAGCGGATCCTGCGAGAAGACTTGCTTATGATTGGTGTGCACTTAAAATCCAAGAAGATTCCGAATTCTGCAGGAAAGTAATTTTGACATTAGGTGCTTGAATTTTCATTAGATATAATGAACACTATTGATCTGATGTCAACCCTCTTCACGCTGTAGATATTTAACAACAGGGACGACTTGGTTTTAGTATTTAGCGTTTTACTACACAACGAAGTTTTAGTATATTAAATACATAATGAACATTGGAGCTGTAATTTGTGTATCAAATTTTGGATGTAAATGTAATTGAATTAATGTATAATTCACTTTTTCTCCTAAGAAATACTCAGGTTTATCAATATAATATGATAGGGCACCTTCACATAATAAGTGAATAGGTAACTTGCACAAAAAATATTTTTGCATAAAATTGTTGTTATATTTAAAATCTTACGCCTTAAAAATTAATATCTCACCTGTACTAAATGTTAAAATCTCCACCATTAAATTAATCATATCAAACGATTTTAAAAGAGCTTTGATATGACGTTATCAGTGACGTTATGTGGCTGGTGTTCAAACGGTTCGGTTGTTATTCCCACTCAGTTTATTGTTCTGGACTTTTGTTTGGATTGTTATGGTAGAGTGATAGTTACCAGAGCCGTTTTATGGTTTATATTTAAGATTTTGAGCTCTCTACACCAACGTATTATATTACGTATATTGTACACCTTGAAATAGAATGATCAGAATACAAAAACTGTAACATTCCGAAGTATTTAATCGCTTGTACTCTTGATGGCGTAAAAGGCGTCGGTATTTTTAATTCCTAATAAATTTATTCACAGAATAATATCCTTAGAAACCAT
The DNA here is from genome assembly GCA_036346205.1 of Vesta saturnalis. Classification (NCBI taxonomy): domain Eukaryota; kingdom Metazoa; phylum Arthropoda; class Insecta; order Coleoptera; family Lampyridae; genus Vesta; species Vesta saturnalis. The sequence continues at coordinate 4,619,753 of JARFJB010002396.1, forward strand.
TGTATTCTCATATGAATAAATTTATTAGATGGAAAAACCAGCACAAAATTTAGTTTCTATTCCCTTTAGTGGAAGAACTTCGGATGCAGCTATTGTAGAATATACTGCTTCAAGTACAAAACTAACAAGAATTGACAAAAAGTATAGCTAGTTTGAGGATTAATATTGAGTTATGCGTAAATTAAGAGAATTTGCATGCTTAGCCCCTCTCGCATGTCTGCATTGATAAGGAATTAACACTCTACACACTCTATAAAAATAGTTCGTGTGTTATCGTCCGGCAATACTAGAACTCCATCTGTAAAATCGTCCAGAAATCGATTGCTTAAGACCTATGCCGGCAAAAAGTTAATAGTTTTAGTTTGCTATCACTGATTTTGTGTACATGAACACTTGCAGACAGCTGTCATACATATTGAAGAGGTTTGACACATTAATTTTTAGTTATGTGAGTAAAACCTAAACTATGTCACAAAACATATTTTTAATGACTGAATAACGTACGAAAACAAATTGTATATCACACGTCCAGACTCGATAGTTTTGCAGGAATTAGTCCGCAATTTTTTTCATACTCACAAATCTATCGTTTCTGGTCCAGTAGAAATAAGTATTGTGGACCAATTGATTTACCGTCAGTAGTGATATTTGGGAAATAAAGTTAAATTTATTTCTGGTATTTTCTTGTTTTTTATTTAGTTTAAATTTTGCATTTTGAAGAGAAATGTATGTCTATACATAAAAAAATAAATACCCACTTATTTATAACATCAATTTAATTAGAATACTTTATTCAATATATTTTTAATTTTTACAGAGCCAAATAAATGGGGGAAAAGATTGACACTCCAAAAGTTTTGTGCTGTACTAATTAAATTGTCAATACAATCTTCGTCATATTCAGCACAAGTAAAAGTAAATTTAGAATTATCTTCAAAGTTCAGCTACACAAAATAAACACATTTCCTTTTCCAGCATGAACATTTGCTGAAGATGTCGTCGTAGAACGTGTTTCATGATGTCACAAGCAACAGAAACACGTTTTCAGAACGCTGGAAAAATTTGAATGGTATAGCTTTTTTACATCCCTTTAGCAAGTGTAATTTTGTATTTTAATATTTAAAAAGGACATTGCACTGGATACGTGTAATTCTAGAGACCGACAAATTTTTGTAATTTTGGATATGTTGTAGTTCTTATTAATGCAAACATTTTTCTTTATATGAAATTTTTTGTGACTATGCCGGGTGATACTCAAAAAGTCGTCCAAAACTTGGATTCTGACAAATTTAGAATACTGTATTTTGCTCGCTACTCGCAAAAATATGCTTTCCATGAAAGATACCAATAATATAAACGGTCTGGGTTTCCACAAAATATGAAAATAGTAACAAAAACTACATACAGGGTGTAACATAAACGGTATTTAGACATTTTTCACTGGCTTTGGTAGTTCTATGATTCGACAGATTTGCTTCATTTTTGGATTCAACCATTTTTTTTTTTAATATGTTTTCAAGATATCTGTTACTTTTCTTGTTGGTAGAAAATAATTACTGTTCTAGAACTTTCTTTTTATTTGTACTTTGTGGCATGTATGGCATAGGCCAACCATTTAATTTATTTATTTTAGCCAAGAGTAAGCTTTTGGAAAAAAACATTCGGTATAACATTTTAGCGTTCAAACTTTCACGCGTTGTTGCTCCTGTTGCCATGTATAATAACATGTCCCATTTTTGACAATGACTGATAGTCTTACATTACAATATTCTAATAAAAACATTAATAATCTAATTTTTACGATGGTAAACTGTTTTGTGTGGAATGTGTGAAACACTAATTAAGTTATTATAAGTATTGTTATGAACCAATAAGTTCAAAAGTAAATATGTAATTAAAAATTCATATTAATTTTATTAAATACATAAATAAAAAGCTTACCTTGAGTAGAATTTGAACCTACGACCATGTAAATTCTTACGTCGTATGTTTTTAATAAAATTAATAGTAATTGCTCATCAAGTTATTGTTGAAGAGAATAATATAAAGTTAAAAATTATTATTAATTTTATTAAATACATAAATAAAAAGTTTACCTCAAGTAGGATGTGAACCTACAATCTGTACTTTGCTAAACTACCGCTCTAACCAACTGAGCTATCAAGATACAAGCCTCAATCGATGTAAATTTTGTCTTTATGTCTAAATATGAGATTACAGTCAAATTAATTGAATGTGAGTCTGTAATAACGTAACGATTCACACATACCAAAGAGACTTGACTAATGTTAAATTATTATAATAATAGAATAATATAAATGTTGAAAGAATATGAGAAATATCCATGTTATATAGAGACAGATATGGATTTCACCAAGCTGAAGTTACACAGCAAAGCAGAACTTATATGAACTGCTGAAGTAGAATCAATAAAGTTATTCAAATGGAGGCCGACGTCAATGCCATTGTGATGGAAGTAGTTATTCAGCACAAAGGGTTGATTTTTATATTAAAACGGAAAAGTTCAGATCATTTTTGGATACTGAATATTCTGTGCATGTCTTGCATACCCTAAAAACCTTAAGATGCTAGCTATGTGTGCACATACTCCCGAAGTTTTTTTGCCAACTTTACAAGTGTAGTACATTCCGGTTATGAGGTTATCCTTTTCATAAAATAAATAAATAAAATTAAAAATTGTTATTAATTTTATTAAATACATAAACAAAAAGTTTACCTCGAGTAGGATTTGAACCTACAAAAACTTGTAATAAATAAATTAAATGGTTGGTCTATGCCACAGAGTAAAAATAAAAAGAGAATTTTAGAAAAGTAATTATTATCTACCAACAAAAAAACTAACAAATATCTTGAAAACAGTGAAAAAATATCTAAATACCGTTTATGTTACACCACCCTGTACGTACTTTTTGTTACTGTTTTCATATTTTGTCGATAACGTTTTATATTATTGGTATCTTTCATGCAAGGGATATTTTTGGCGAGTAGCGAGCAAAATATCATATTCTAAATAAAATGGGATCCAAACTTTGGACAATTTTTTGGGTATAACTCGGTATAGTCACAAAAAATGTCATGGGAAGAAAAATGCTTGCATTAGTAAGAACTACAACATATCCAAAAATTACAAAAATCTGTCGGTCTCTAGGATTACATCTATCAAGTTGTTATGTATTGTTAAAGGAACTATGAAATAGTAACTTTGGTAATAATTGGACTGAAACCTTGGATCTGTTCTGTGGTCCTTACAGTCACTTAATTTCGCACACTTAGATTTATCTTTTTGGGGATGCATTAAAAACAATTTATATAAACATAATTATAGTAATGTAAATGAACTGAGGCCAACTTTTATTAATTACAGTATGTCCATAACTAACATTAGATTTACAGTACTTTGTGTATTAATAATAACGCACATCGCTTTTATTTAGTGTTAAGTTACAGTTAGGTTATTTATCAGTTTTCATTACTTTGTTTCTGTGTATATTATTTTCTATTTTTGTTACACCTAATTGATATTACCTTTTGTTACTCTATTAAAAATTAATTTACCTTATTTTTTTTTGCTAATCAGAATAAGAATAAACACAGCGTATATGTTTAATTCTAATCTATTCTTAGGTTCTATTGTAGAAACAGGTAATACATATATTAGGGTGGCCTATAAAAAATGTCGTTTTTTTAGAGTTTCTTATCGAGCCCTTCTGCTCCTATCTAGAAAAACATTTTATATGTTAATGCTATGCAGTATTAAAAACTAATCAAGCAGGCGAATGTCCCCGTATAATTTTCTTCTGATATTCTTTTGTTTCTAACTAGCAATAAACGTCAAAATGGCTGACGAAAAATTTCGATACTGTTGCGTCATTACTGGAAACAAAACGTTTCTGCAACCGCCGCAGTTAAAAAAATATGCGAAGTGGAAGAGGAAGGAATGTACGGCGCAGCGCTGGTTTCGAAAATTTACTAGCGGAGATACAAGTCTCGAGATGTCGTTGAAGCAAATGCATCGACAAGTACCCGTAAGTTGTCAGCAGAACTTGGGTATTCCAAAGAAACCGCAAGGCGCCATTTGCATCAACTTGGAAAACCCAATAGACGCTGTAGGGAAGTTCCTCGCGACTTAACGCCAGCAGAACTGCGAGTTCAGGATTGTGATCAACTGCTTTCCAATCCTTGAGATGAACGTTTCTTTAAACGGATCGTTACGTGCGATGAAAAGTGTATTTACTTTAATAATCCTAGCACAGAAAATCAGTGGATTACTGTTGGACTACCTGCATTGCCGGTTCCCAAACGAGAAAGGTTCCAAAGAAAGGTTATGGTTTGTGTATGGTGGAATTTTGACGAGGTTATTCACTTTTTAAATGGTTCCTGATGGGCAAACGATTGATGCTAACCTTTACAGTCAACAGTTGGATAGGATGCATGATGCTCTAAGTCGGCGTTACCCTGGATTGGTCAACAGAGGACGGGCAATTCTGCAACAAGACAACGTCAGACCTCATACTGCAGCTGAAGTTAAAAAAAAATTAGGGAATTGAATCCAGCTTATGGCCCGGACGGCATTTTACAACTATTGAGGACGTTGAAGCTGCATGCCGAGAATTCTTTAATTCCAAAGTTGCTACATGGTACCGTCGTAGCATTGAGGATCTTGCAGAAAGATGATGAAAGATATTACTTTACAATGGTATATACTTTAGTGAATATAACTTTTCATTTGTTATGTTCTCATTAAATAAAGTTTTTCATAAAAAAAAACGTCATTTTTTATAGGCCATCCTAATATAATTCAGGTACAAAGTATTTCTAATATGGTTGAATGCCTGTTTTGCCCTTCTGACACAATAAACACACTTTTCACGCCTTTCATGTATAAATAGCCCTTATTATTGGCGCTAGCAGTTTTGCCGCCAGGTGCAAAAACGTGACATGTTCCACCCGCCACCCTCACAATAAAACTCGTCCAAGATGAAAATTTCAATAATTTATATACTAGAAAGAAAGGACCCTAAGCATAAGATAACACATTTTGTATATTTACGTACTGAGCATTGTTTACATTGAACACGAACTATAATAATAGTAGTGTAGAAGTAGTGATAAGTTTTAATACCTCAATTGGCTTTTGTTTTGCATTTACAAACTCTAAAACAGATTTTATTTTATGCGTTCACATCTTGCGATTCACTATCAGTCAATAGTATTTGGAAGTCCTTACAATATTTAAACTCGTTTTTAGGTAAATTTTTTGAATCGTGTGTTGAACAAAAATTGAAAATGATTGCTGCAGGTATTCATCAAATCAAATCTTGATTCTAAAGCCATAATAGCTTTATCTATTGTGAAAAAATAAAACTGTAGTTTAAATTGTAATTTGGAATCTGCGACCGGATCATCGCGCGCTTCGTAAAGAAAGTTAACAGTTTTTTTTTCCGAACTGACGCGCTCGTGTTAACTCGAAGGCAGCTGGGATGTCGGTGAGTCCTTTGCATCACAGAGGATTTTATTAAAAGCCTCATCCGAATAAAGATCCTTGCAAAAATTGTACAATTTTTTATTATTAGCTCAATAGCGTAGTCTTTGGTCTGTAGTAGCTTGCTGATCGGATTGTATACCAAATTTCAATTGAGCATAAAAACTTAAATTATTTAATACAGTGCAACCGGCCAGAGGCCTCATCTCTTATAGAAGTGTCAATCTCAGGATCGTCATAAATACTTGATAAAGCATCGTAAATACTCTTAAATATATTACTGATAATATCATTGGGGTTAGATTTGTCAATAGGTACATATTTAACTAAAAATGTCATTTGCTCTATCTTACAGACGTCAGGAATGCAATCTAGAATAATGTGATAGTGTTTGGATTGCTTAATTTCGTCAATAATATGTGATTTAATATATGAAAAGATAAATCAGTTCATTTTGGATATCTTTCCCAATATAGTGATATATTTTTTAAACACTCTGCGCACACGCTCTCCCATTATTGGATCAATTTCAGCTAGTAGTTGAATGATTTGTAAAAAAATTTAAATTTTTTTTGATGACTCATGTTCTCTTAAGGTACCTCTGAATCCTTCAGTGGAAAGAGAACAGAAAGAGCAACCAAAAAGTTTACAGTAAAAACAATACACACAGTTTTTTATAATAGAATAGACTAACCAGTTGCGCAGTACTTTTTCTCCATTTTTCAATGTTTTCGTATAATTGCGCACTGAATTTTCGACCGGTGGTCCCTCTTTTACTAAAAAACATCTTTCAGAGAGACAAACTAGGTGGCCAAGATCCTGGATCAGACTCTAAAATATATAATCATAAAGAAAACACCGATCCTTGCTTTTTGTGAAACTCTCACCTCCAGAAGATATTTTTTTTTTCATTTCAGGTGATTATTTACTTTTTTACAAGCTTAGAAGTGGAGGAAGAAATACATTTTGAATATTTTCTGAAATAAACAATATTAATAATAGTTAGTGTCGTTATTACGTATGCGCAGATGTTGCAAATTCGCTCCCGCGTCAATAATATTTTTGTCGTTCTGTAATAGGGCATATGCATGAAACTATGCGTTTTCTGGTTTAGGCCGGCAAAAATAATACTAAATGACAGTTGGTATTCGTTGTAGTGACAGAACTAATAGAATATTTGACATAATCGACATTTAATATAACGCAAAGCCTAATCGTACTCGCAAACACCCATTTTCTATTAGCGTCTAAGGAGGGAATCCGTTCCAAGACCTGCGCACGCGCACCCTCTATACGAGGGTTGTTCAAAAATATAATGGCTACATTAAAAGCGACGATAAATTAATAGCAAAGTTCGACTAGTTTAAATATTACAAAAAAAACGTGTCTACTGCACTGTCCAGACAGAACCGCAAAAAAAATTAGTTAACTGTCCACATGCGCTATGGATGTGTTACATACATAGATGTCTTAAATATCTGTTTCAATGTCAAAATGGTAGAGCAGTTCTGGTCTAGTGGTAGTGGTCGTCTGCCACACGGTTGGTGCCGGTTCGATTCCCGGCTGATTTTTAGGTTACAGTAGTTTTGTTTATTTAATCTAGATAAACAGAATACGTTTCTGCCAAATGCGCACGCACGCGCAGGTCATGGAACGGATTTTTCGCATTATTCGCTCATCATTTTCTGGCATTTTAATACAAATTTCAGATCAAAACTCACTTACAAACTTCGAAACAACTACATATAAAATAATTATAGTACCTTACTTTAAAAATAAATCACACCTTTCTAGAACACAGTAACTGCATAAATAAAGCAAATCAGTCTTCGTCTTTACTTTTATAATAAGGGTACGTCAAACATGTCAAAACGGAAAAAATTTTACGCGCGCGAGAATCTTTATCGTCTTATTTTCAAGAATCGACAAAAATTTAAGAATTATAAGTTCTTACGTATTGTATTTTTAAAAGATAAGTATCAGATTTTTACATTACAGTGACCGGCAAAGAGTTTGCAACAAACGGAAAGATATTAAGATTTCAAAAAAGTGTTACTGGGGATCGATTCATCATAACCAGTAATAAAAAAATTACTTTGACATATGTCACGTGACCACCGTCATGGCGGCAAATTAAAAAAATTCGTCTTAAATATGTAAAAAGTTTTAAAGAGAAAAGTTGTTCAGAATCCGATTTTACGTCTATGTGTCAATTTTTAAAAAGACGTTTGAAAAATATCAATTTTTGTGTTTTCTGGAAATTAAAAAAAAATTTTTTTTCGCTTGGTTTACATAAAACAGAGTAAAACTTATAATAAAAATCCCAATGCAATAATTTCCCTTTTTTTTCTCAAAGAATTAAAATAAAACTAAAAATATTAATTTTCAGACCTCTGACCTTGTTCACCTATAGAAAATAAAAACTTTAACTAAGGAAATTAGAATTTTTTTCAATTCCTTCTAAATGATCATTCTAAACTTAACTAAGCAATTTTTTTTTTGATTTGCTTGAATAACAACTAAAAATTTTATAAAAAAAATAATGCCATTGTATTTTATTCAAAATTTTCGTACTTTCATCACCTATAGAAATCAAAAATTCATTCATTTATCTAGGGGGCATTGCAACGTCTGAAATAAAAAACAATAGCAACAATCATAAGTGTACATAGTTACGTCAAACTAGCATTTTTGATGTTATTGTTAAAGCCTGCCAACATTACGATTTTTGCTTTTGCATTTTTGAATTTTTGCGTTGTTTTTTTTTGTTTTGTTTACGTTTACCGTTGTTTGTTTCTACTGTTGGTTGTAATTATTGTTAAGTGTCAAAAATGCATCCAGCACTGACATTGGCCCAAAAGAGCGAAACAGTGTTGATTTACGGAAATAAGTATAGGACAGCCAGAGGGACAGCAAAAATATCCAGACGAAATGGTTCAATTCCACAGCGTCGCACATAACAAAATTTAAGCAAACAGGCTCTGTGGAAAACCTGTACAAAATTTCTCATGAAAAGCCGGTAACTGGGGGCGAAGGTACTTTAGATGTACTTTTAACAGTTTTAGAAACACCACAGATATCGGTGAGTGATATTTCCAATACTACAACCATTGAAGACAGGTCAGTCAGAAGGTTTCTAAACAGAAGTAAATTCCATCCGTTGTAAACAAAAGTTTGTTCACGTCTTAAAGGATTGTACTTTACGATGCCCGTTTGGACTTTTGTGCATCGTTTCAAGGAATGGTCGAAGAGGATGCAGGTTTTCCAAAAAAAGGTAATATTCTCTGATGAAGCTACGTTTTTCTTCCAACAGGACTGTTAGCTCGCAGAACTGTCGTTGGTGGGCCACTGAAAATCCGGAATTTGAACGTAAATATTAATACAGTTACAAAGTATAGTGCGGTTTTTAAAACTTTTGGATAATAGGACCATTCTTTTTTCATGAAAATTTAAATTCGGAAATATATTTGCAATTTCTGCAGACAGAACTCTCAAATGTTTTGGATAATATGCCATTACTGCAAAGAAGGGACCTGTACTTTCAACAAGACGGAGCAAGTATTCATTCTACACTGGATTAAGAACATCAAACGTTTTACCAAAAGTCGATAGGTCGTTTTTCTCGAAATCCTTGGCCGGATAGGTCGGCCGATCTTTCTCGGTTAGATTCTTTTTATGGGGGTATTTAAAAAATATGGTATACACACATCGGCCATTCAGAAATGTTGAAATCTTACAACATGCCATTCGAGATTGCATAGCTCAAATAACTCCACAAATGTTGAGAAACGTGTACAAAGAACTGCGCAGAAGAACAAACCTTTTAAATGAGGTATGTCTTGATACCTAAAGCCATTTGAAAAAATTTAAGGGGTGTCGCCAGTAGGGGGCCATTTGAAAAAAATTATGGGGTATCTCCAATAGTGAGGGGGTGAATCTGACGTTTAGGACATTAGCGCCAAAAAGTGTCCCCCCCAAGTTAAAAGTTGACGTGTTTCCGCATTTCTTTCTAACACAGTTAATTTCTGAAACATTAAGAATGGACCCTTTTCAAATGAACACAGTGTATATGAAAAGAGAAAATACACTATTGAAAAATGACTTCACTTCTGTTTATTAAAAAATACAGCTTTATGTTATAAGTTCAGTCCATATACATTTTTTTAAATCCAATAATACCATCTGATTCTTCCGGAAAAAGTACCTTAAGAATGTAATATCTTGTTTGTAAATTCACAAATAAAAGAAAATTGCTTATAACCCCAAAACAAAAAAAAATGCCTATAAAACGTCAAAACTCTGTACCTTCTAGGTCATAATATTTGAGGTCTACCATTAGTCAGTGACTTTATGTATCTCCCAACTTTTTTGGTACAATATGGTGTGTTAAAAAATTTAAATTTACATTCATTTAAATGAATCACCCCGTATCCTGACAATTTTGGATTTATAGTGTGTTAAGTAAGAATAAGTTACTATTATTACCAGTCTTAACCAAATACATTGTAACAAATTGTTTCATAAACCTGTATGAATTTATTGTATTGTTTGACACATTCGAAAGTAAGTCCGGAAATTAATTTAAGCCATTTTGTACGACAAGGTGTTCCAAAACTAAGGTATTATATAGAAAGAACTATTGTAATTACATTGAGGTTACTGAAAATCTGACTAAGAAGATATGGTTCTGTGAAGGTATCGTAGTAGGCAATCAATCTGTTTGTAATATTTTACAACTTTATACCATTGTATAGTAACTTTCTGATGTTACATATAATTCAAAAATTAATATCCGAATCTGGTGAACTCATAAGTGTCAGGGTTGAAACTGGACACGGGGCTATTCCCAATTTTCGTATTACATGCTGACAAGGCTCATTCTTTCTTTTGCAAATTGTATTCCATACACCTCTCTTGGAAGAAGACGATTGCGGATACCTGGAAAATAATTTATATTACATCAATTTTGATAACTGGGTATATCTGCCTAATAAAGAACTGTGCACCAGCTTCACTCTTATGTAGTCTGTCAAAATTATTTGAATTTGTTGTCAGTATCTTTCTTGCACGTTAAAAACTGCATAATCAAAGAACAACACGGTTACATGAACATTGTGCACTATAAATGCCAATCTTACAGACTAAACGAGATTAATACTGTGAAACTTTGATCAACGACCATAGGTCAACGTTGTAGGCACTCTTCGCGTTAAAGCGTTTGATAAAGCAAACCAAATTGTACTTTTGGCAAAAGCGGAGGGCGTTGGCGTGCACGGTAATTAATTAAGAACGCTAACATCTTATCTTTCGACTGTTGCGATTAGCATTTCTTGAAGTGACTTCTGGGATACTATGTATGTGTTACACTACTTCACTGTTCTAATATCAATTTCTTCTATTACGTGCTGACGACAAAAGTATTTGTTTTTTTACGGATTGTAAGGCTACTCAGGATGATCCGTGTGTTGTCTAAATGAGTTAATCATGTCTAAGCAATAGACTGATTTCACGTAATTTTTTAGCCCAATCTAACGCTAACTAAAACGCAGGACCTCTCCAATATACACTATTACGTATAGGTACAGTCCGCGCGGCCAAAGAATGCCTGAACGTTCGATGCGCATTCGTCCACCTTCAAGTCTCTTAAGCGCGGCATGTCAGTGGCATCGCCACCAAAAGCGCGTTCCGTTTATTATCATGTATTACACTAATTAATTATTTATTTATGTTATTAATTTACATAGTAAAATAAATAAGTTGTTTTGCGGCGCATGTAAAGCTAATGGCATTTGCTTAAATCCTCATCAAAGAAATCCTAATAGTTGACATTCCTTAGTATCATTAACAACAGATTAGCAAAATGTTTCGATTTTCATAAACGATTAAACTGTTGTGTTCATTGGTAATTCAAATATAAAATTTATTACTTGTCAACATGGTTATTTTTTTATTTTATAAATGTTTAAACTATTACTGTTTATATGTAATTCAAATGACGAATAATTGAAAACGCGACACCGACGCCACTGGTAATGCTTTCAGGCGCTATTGCGTTAACGAGTGCGGCCGAATGCACGAACATCCATGCGCGACACGAGGCATTCTTTGGCCGCGCGGACTGTAGTATGAACTAGACTTTTTAGTAGTGCTTGCTGGTCAACCCATTTTACTAATATAAATACAAGTTACTGTTTTATTGCTCAATTTCATGAAACCATTTTCTCTCTCTTTCAATAGATGGAGCATAGTGTTTGACGTTTATTTATGACAAATTTTATCGTAATCTAGAGAGAGTATCGTAGCACTGTCAAAAGAACAAAAAGCTACTACCGTAGATTGACTTTTGAAAACTCTATGTTATATTTTTAAAGTGAAACTAATGCAGCGTTGCAACAATAGTTATTTACCTAACTAATTCGGAAAGCTAATTTTCCCGCACGAGCACTTTGTTTGCAGCACGACCGCAGGGAGTGCTGCATTTAGTGCGAATTCGGGAAAATATATTCCGAACAAGTTAGGTACACAGTTTTTTGTAACGAATAAATTAATAAAATTAAAAACAAATAATTTAACCTTGTTTTGTTTTTTTTATTCTAAATGGATTGGTAGCATAGCCGGCATTTTAATGTTGCATTGTTGAGTCGCTATTTTCTTTAAAGTAATTTTTGTTAAATTTGTGAAAAATGAGAAATTCTGACGCCACCTGATATTAAAGAAGCAGCCATTAAGACAGCATTGAATTTGCTTCCTCAAAAAGTCAAGGGAGGTATATGACCACCTATAAGTTTATTGATTGGTGTAAGAAGCAGAACGTGGCAAAATTTACGGAAAATTGTTTGTTGGCCTTTTTCCAAGAACAAAGTCCAAAATCAATGTGGTCTATTTATTCAATGATAAAATTGTGTTTAATGGTCTACGAAAATGTCGATATTTCAAAACTTTATAAATTAATTGCATTTATAAAAAGAACGACAAACACAACAAACCTCAAAAATCTGCCGTGTTGGACGATATACAAATTTCAAAATTTATGGATGAAGCACCTGATTCGTCCTACGTGATGATGAAAGTAATAAATTACCCGTCACTTGTACATTGTAGAGATAGCTCTGATGTTAGGTATTTCTGGTGCATTAACCCATTATGACCTTGCGTTGCATATGTGCAACGATTGCAGATGTCTATAGAATTATCTGTATTTTATAAGTTTCTTAACATAATTACTAGGTGGTACTACTTTATGTGTTTGGAAAGATGTTATCTTAAACTGTAACATAAAAGTACGTTAAAATCTGTATTGTGTGTGCTACAGCTGGTTATTCAAAAGAGAAAATGAATTACTCAAAAGAATATAACTTACGCTTGATGTAAGTAAAATATTCATCTTATTTATATTTGTAAATTATATTATTAGTTCAGTATATTTATTTTATTTAATTATTTAAGCTTTAACTGCATAGAGTTATTAGAATATCATGTTTTTGCTTTATACAAATTGCATCTTCTTTACATGATTTTTTTAGGGGCGGTCTAACATTGCAAGAGGGGCTTGAAATGATACCTTCGGAAGATATTGAGGAAATTTTTATTCAACCACCAGATTCCAACGATCTTACTGACGAAGATTCAGCTGACGAGGACCAGGGCGGCACTTTAGACAATCTGAGTGGGTCACAACTTCGTGCTAAAGTTGAAGTGAAATTAGTACATTCGGAAATTGCTAGTGGAAACGATGTCGACATTCAAGATCAAAGAAGAAGCCTAGAAACTCTCCATACGGAAAAGGTGAACGTAAAAGACCATATCAATTGGGTACAAAGCGATTTGGATAATCATGTAAAATCTTTTCCTCCATCAGATTATACCAAATATAAAGACCTCCCCCAGTTGAAATTTTTGAGACAATTGTGGATGATGATATTGTTAAGTATTTAATTCAAGAAGGATAAAATTATACAATTTTTTTAAATTCTACTGATCCAAAAATTTCTGCTCAAGAAATGAGATGCTTTATAGCAATTTTAATTTTGTCTGGTTACAATAACTTACCAGGCAAACGACATAATTGGGATTCTGCTTCTGATATGAAAAATCAACTTGCGTCTGATGCAATGCGAAGAGACCGTTTCGTACAAATTATGAGGTTTGTTCACTGTGTGGATAACGCTAAAATTGACCGATCAGACAAGGCTTATAAAGTAAGACCACTAATGGACAAACTCAAGAAGAGGTTCATAAAAAGTTTTGAGTCTGAACAGTGTTTAGATTTTGACGAATCCATGATAAAATATTATGGAAGACACAATTGCAAACAATTTATCCGGGGCAAACCAATAATATTTGGTTATAAAATGTGGTGCCTAAATACTAAAAATGGATATCCTTTGAATTTTGATTTATACCAGGGAAAAAATCCAAGACGAAATGATGTAAACGAAAATCTATTTGGGAAATGCGCAGCTCCACTAGTTTCTATGATAAACGAGATTCCTTCCAATCATTTACCTTACAGATTTTATTTTGATAATCTCTTTTCAAGTATAACCTTATTGTCTTTTTTGAGAGAACATGGTTACGGAGGGACTGGAACACTACGCGAAAATCGGATACCTAAAAATTGTCCTGTCACAAGCAAAAAAATTATGGAAAAAGGTGAACGTGGTGATTGTTCATCTGCAATAGACAAGGACCATGGAGTAATTGTTGTCAGATGGACTGATAACAATGTTGTTACCGCTGTCTCTACATTCCATGGTGTTAATACTGTAAATAATGTGAAACGCTATAGTCAAGCAGAGAAAAGAGTAGTTGCTGTGCCAAGGCCCAATTTAATTAGCCAATATAATGAGAACATGGGAGCCACAGACCTAATGGATGAAGGTATTTCTACTTACAGAATTTCCATTAGATCTAAAAAATGGTGGTGGAGCATTTTTACATGGCTTTTAGACGTTAGCGTATACAATTCTTGGATCCTTCAGAAAAAGTCGGGAAATAAGACAACTCAGTTGGAATTTATAAGATACTTGGTACAGCATTATTTGACAAAGTACCGGAACCTTCCAAAAGGTGCCAGAAGGCCTTCTACCTCAAAATTTAGTGTATCTCTAAACCGTGTTACCGATGAACTTCGTATTACAACTTGAAGCATTTATTAGTTCAAATTCCTGACAAAAAAAGGCGACGTTGCGCAGGAGAAGGTTGCACGGCTATATGCAGAACAATGTGCAGCAAGTGTAATCTTGGTTTATGCATTGAATGTAATTATATTTTTCATACGCAAACATAATTTATGTAAATTTACAAAATTTGATTTTGTATGAAAATGCAGTAATCTAAGAGCCTAACGTTGCATATATACAACATTCATTATTTTGATATCAAATAATAAATTTTTATTTTTCCTATCAAAATTACGTTATTTACTCTGAAATAAAGTTGTTTCTGTATAAATTTAATTTTTTTTTTCAATCAAAAAATAATTCAGGTCATAATGGGTTAAGAAGGGGAAAACTGTACAAAATGAAGCCTGTTGGCATTGAGTTTCGAAATGATGTGATAGTAGTAACTATTCCAGGAACCAAAACAGACATTCCCAGGTCGTTTGCCATCACAAACTCTTCATGGATCGATAAACTAAAAAAATATAACAGTATAAGAAAAACAAACCACTTACGCTTTTTCCTAACTTAATGGAAAATCTATAAATACTCCAGTGAGTATAAACACAATTGGAAAAATGCTTGAAACTTGAAAATTCATGGTCATAATTTTGTAGAACTTCAGCAACCTTGTTGGAAAATTGTGGAGCGGGGTTGGTTGGCATTAAACAACTTGGGGGATGGAAATCATCAGCCGTTTGTGAATCATATATTCAAGATTCCCTACGTAATAAAATTGAATTATCTAAAAGAATGCATGCACCGCAGCGTTCGCACTTAGCAACAGATAGCCCATCAACATCATCTACCACATTTAATATTAATAGGCAAAACTAAGTATCTTCTACAGTTAATTACACAACAGAGCATTGAATCAGTTCCAGGGGGTAGAAATTAAATGTTGTAGTAACTGCACCATAAATGTGCGGGTTTTCAAAAACTGCACCGTTTCTTCGTGATCATCTGAAGCAGAATATCAAGATTTTTTAATTTGATATTAGGTAATTACTTACCTAGCATTTAGTTAATAACTTTAATAATAAAACCATTATTTCTTGTGTTATCGGTTGGCGTTTATTTGAGGTTGGGTTGCACTTATCGATCTCGTTTACGGTATTTAACCTATTTAAAAAAAAGTCAATTTTAGTCTTCAGACCTTGAACGTCTATTACCTACATAAAACGGAATTGTACATTCTTTACATTGGTTATAAATGACCATATCGTGTCTTACCAATACAATAAGTTTTGTTAACCACATCTATGTAAAAACTAATAAGAATGCTTTCTCCCTGTTTCACTCTTCCAAAAACGGGAGAAATATGCAGGAAATCCTGAACGCAATTTCATAAGCAATCCAATGTGACGACTTACTTTTGTGATAAAATTTACCTATTGCATTTTTCTTTTTCTTTTCTTGGCTATTAAACATGATGTACAGGTGCGAACCTTCGGCGTCATCCTGTAGAGGTACGAACCTTCGGGTTCTTCTACGTCTTGAAGTTGTTTACGTCGGTGGATCCTTGGTTGAGATCTTCAGGCTACATTGGGCCGGGGGGACGTTTGACGTTGTCGGAACCTTTAGTGGGGCCTCCACTAACGGGGCGACATCGGGCGGGGGCGTCTTTTTCGGTCTTTTCTTCTTCTGTTGTCGCACTGGAGCTGTTGCTAGTAGGCTGCTTGACGGCAGACCAATCACCCATACCAGTTCGTTGGATACACTCGAGTCGGCCTCTCCATTGCCGTGCCAGTCCAATTTGTTGAACTCGAACTCGTAAAATCTGTGCGATATCGTTAAACCGATGCGTCAGGGTGTTCTTTTTTTAGCTGAGCTAAATTTAATCGATGTCGCTCGATCTGTTTTCAACTTTAAAATGTTAGATTTAGAACAACGTAATACGTAAATGTAGTGCTTTTATAGAGTAAGACTCACCCTCCCTCGCACACATACACTCACACAATGCTAACTTTTGAAGAGCTGCACAGATTCTTATAAAATCCAGTAACACCCCTTTTAAAGGTCTTTCAAATTTAAATGTAGACGAGTACCTTTACAAAATCCAAATTAAATTTGTGGGACCATATTAATCAAAACTGTCTTATGATTACTATGGTTACTATTATTTTTTATTCCATTTTGATAGAAAAATTGAGTATGAAATTCGTTTCTATCAAAACTCGCTAAGAAATACATTAATAATAATGGGTTTTAAGAAAAGTTTCATGAGAAAAAGTCTTATTTTGCCTTTATTATGCTTTTTTTAGAGCCCGGCTGAAGTTTGATTTAAAAGAAAGACCTTTAAGGAAGCATCGTCAAAATTATTTCAGACATTTATTTACTTAAATGTATTTTGCTAGTGATTTATTTATATTAGGTACTTGTAATTAATACACCCTATGATTAGAAATTTACACGTGCGTACTTAAATACTGTGTGTTTGTATTCTATGATGTCCATCATGAATAAATAATGAACCTTGAGGTTGAGGAAAGCTTCGGTTGTGGTGTAGAGGAAAGATACTTGTACATTTACATTTGTGTAAGTCAGCTATTGATATTTTCACTTAATAATAAAGTACATTACCACATTTATACTGATAATTTAACAACCCATTTATTTGTAGAAATAATAAGATGTGTTTAAAAAATTTACCAGATGGTAACGCTGGTTCCAAATAGATGGTGAACCGTCGCATTCCACTGAACCATTACATCAAGTTTTCTGAAATTAACGAAGGTAATTGTATTGGATCAAGTAGACCATGGCATTGACACTACTGTAACCAGGCCTGACCCGTGCTGTTTTCTATTTATGACATCATATTAAAACTATTTTACTCGGCTGACAGCAAGAATCGGTATTAAGGACGAGAAGAGTATTTGAAGAGTTGGATATTCCAGAAATATGGCAGAACACTACTGCCCTGAAATGCCAGAGAGTTCAATTGTGTCTTCAATAAATTGTGGCCACATAGAAGGAATTCTGACACATTACATTTTTTTATTCGTAAACCTTAATCATCAAAATTATAAATCTAACAATAAATTGTCGTTTATAGCAGCATTTAATTTTTTCGTTAAAGTAAAATGTTAAAGGATTAATCAGGCAAACTCTAAGACGCACTCAAATGACATCCGACTTTGTTCAACTTGATACATAAATCAAAAGTAGTTGAACAAGGTCGTAATGTCTTTGGCATAAATCTTAAATTTGTGCGCTATTATTCTTTTTACTGACAGATAAAATGAACTTTGCTATATTTGGTATATGGTGGCACTTAAACAATCGTTACACAGACCTTTGGAAAAAATAATAAAAAGCATGCAAATTTGTAGATTGATTAATAGCCTTAATACGTTCCGTAACTATTTGTGTGAAACAGTGTGTATCAAGCGGTTATGTCCTTGATATTTCATCTGTCCGTGTACACTATAACTCAGCCCCTATACCACCTATCAACTTCGAGTTTTCGCTATTTGCCACCTTATGTACTATAGTTGTGCAACAGTCGAAAAGTTTTCCTTTCCCACTCCTTGGTTATTTGCACTTTTAAGCTGTTTTTAAAGCGATCGCTATTATGTAAATTTCCATGGCTACCATCAGCATTGTAGATTATTAGCACAATTCACATCTGTATATCTATCTGTATCACAGTACACAGCCTTTGCTTAATAGTTATTTTAACCTCAAATTTTTCAATATGCAGACGATACTAAAAATCGGTTCCTTCGGTACTAAACTCAAGAAGAAACAATGTAATAGCAGATGGTTCGCCCTTATAACTTTTTTATTTGTTTATATCAATAAATGAAATTTGGTAGGTGGGTATTTCAGATAAATTAATTTTTTTTAAGGATTTTTTTTAAATCGACAATGATCAACTATTTTTATGTAAGTAATAAGTATCAAGTTCAACGCCGTGCGACGATACGACGTCGGCGCCGGCTGCGTTTTTAGAAAAACTAAGGTGCCTTACAAATAAACAATGCATGTTGCTATGGTGCAACTGTCAGTTTTCAACATAAATTATTTGCTTTATTTCGTTATTTTTATTGATGTCATAATCAAATTTTGTATTTGAAAAAATAGATATGCTTCTAATTTTTGGAGAATGTAGGCAAAATTCTACAATCGCTGCTCGCGAGTATCACGAAAGATTTCCAGACAGACGTCATCCAACCAGACAATATTTTCCTAAACTTGTGGCAAAAATGCGTGGTCGTGCGAAGATGAAAACGTTACAAATAATACATTTATTATAATAAATTAAGAAAAAGAGTTAGATGTTTGGGCGTACGTAGAAATGAACAAAAATGCTTCTCTTAGATAAATCGCCGATGAAGAATTTTACCTAAATACAAATATCGATCCTACAAATATCAATTGCACCAGCATCTGTACGAAAATGATGAAGAAAGACTTCAATATAGTAATTGGTTTTTAGGCAAATACTTTTATGACAATAATTTTCCATTTAAAATTCTTTATTCAGATGAGAGTCGTTTTACAAATTTGGGAGTCTTCAACAGAAATAGTAAGAGATATTGGTCTCAAGACAATCAAAATACAATGGAGAATCGTAATTTTCAAGAACACTTTGGATTTAATTGTTGGGGAAAATATTTTAGGACCAATCTTTTTTATGGTCATCTAACGGGGGAAAGATATTTTGATTTTTTTAAGAGAGGAAATCGATGGGTTTTTAGACGACCTGCCAATAGTAAATAGGGTGGGTCTATTTTTTCAACAAGATGGAATTCTACCGCATACCTCAAGGGCTGTTTCGGATTATTTAAATAATCTCTATGGGGAAAATTGGATTGGAAACGTGGGATCAGTTAGATGGCCACCTAGGTAAAGTTAAACTTTTATATTTTGCTCGCATTTATTTATTAATTTATTTAAATGTTTTAGATCACCTGACCTTGCCCCATTAAATTTTTTATGGGGAACAATCAAAAATGAAGTAGACAATACATCGTCAGCTACACGGGATGAGTTGGAACACAGAGTCAGAGCAGCAATAAATGGGATTACTCGTACTCAATTACGAAAAGTCGCTCAAACAACAATTGAAACGGTGCAGCTTTGTCTGCAACAAACGGGTGGTCATTTTGAAAACCTAATAGCATAACTTAGTATAAAGTATTTATTGTGTATAACGTTCTTTTTGGTTACATTTCATTAAATTTTAAGGTGGCTAAATAGGGTAGGTACAAATAACACAAACGTGGAAACGTTTATGTTAAGTTAGGAATATTACTACGCTGCCCCTTTAAACACCATTTTTTACAAATTTAATTAACGCATAATAAATCGTTAAATATTTTATGTTAATGGTTAATATTTCTTCTAAAATGTCCACTTTTAAAGATCTTTAATAAAATATAATAAAAAAACCTTAAGAAATATTGAAAATAATAAATTAAAATACTGACAGATTAAATACCATAGTAATAGGCAATTGTTTTTTTTTTGTTTATTTTCGTTTTCCAAAATTACTTGATCGCGGTCGGTCATGGCATATAACTCTGGGGATTTGTCATATTTAATACTGATTAAACACGGATTGTGTGGTATCAAAATGTTCGTAAAATTTAGCACCCTCATTACTATTGAAAAAATTGATTTAGGGCGCTAAATACGAATTTGCAAACTATAAGCGAGCCTAAAAAGATACTGCAAAATGAAAACCGATATTGTTTAATTTTAGGTAACTACCTTATGTTAAATTAACCATTTTAACCGATTCAAGGCACTCTAGATTGAAATTTAAATATTTTTTTAGATCAGGTGTCAAAAACTGACAAGTGGGGTATTATTATTTTGAGAATGTTGTTTTCTATCGAAATAAGTAAAAATATTCCGGTTGTCTCATTTAAAATAAGAAAGTTAAGGTCATTTCCGGACATCCGAAAATGACAGAAAACAATTGAATATGTCAAAAAAATCAGATTTATCTGACATATCTAGCTACCAAATTTCATTTATTTATGTAAACAAATAACAAAAGTTATAGTCGCGGTCGCAACACCCACGGATGGGTTTAGATCAATTTTTTAATGTAATTATTGACCGTGAAGTATGAAAGTGTGTGGCCATAAGCACATTTAGGACGTGTGGACGAAATTTGTCCACCTGCTATGAAACGTCTTGTATATCAGTGAACTGAGATTAAAATTAATTTCCTACGATTTTTCCCTGGTAGACACAACAGTGCTTGCCGCAAAGACATTGACAACTTATGATGACAATTTGTGATTTTGCAATATAGTAATGTCTCATTATACATACAAAAATTTAAAGCATTGATTTAGTTTTAAGGAGCATTGTAGAAAAATGTATGTTTAACAATTGGAGTAAACTGTCATTTTCTCTTTTGGATCAAAATTCATGTGCCGGTCTAGACTGCAAAGTAGTCTATGGAATCCAACGATGTACTTTACCATTGTCATTGCTTCTCACAACCCAGTTTTGCAACAGACTAAATAGTGAAACCGTGTCCTTTACATTGCGTTTATCAAGAAAAAATTGATTAAAAACTTAAGGACTGAGCTGAGACGAGATAGTTGATGAGCACTCATAATTAAGGTATGTATATAAATTTTTGTCGGAAGAAACGGAAAAATTTGCTTGTTCGTAGGTGTTACTTATTACTAGTTTTTTTGGAGTGTGTGGCCGTGGAGATTTAACTAACATGACGATGTAGAAGACAAGAAAATAATACTTACCTATAGTGAAAATTTCTAACACTAAAATATGTATTCCCAGATTGTTTGTCATCGGTGAAAATACCTTTCATATTTATAGAACATATATTGCTGTTTGTTCTCCTAGTGTTGTTTTATCACAAATGTACTTCTTACTATTGCAAAGCTAAATTACAACTTATTTACGATTGTCCAATACAGAACAATTAACAGGACCTTGCCCTCGAAGAAGTTAAGTGACCTAGCAAATGCAGCAGGTGATATATAAATGTGAAACATCATGGAGTGGGGTAATCCTAATTAGTCACAGAAGGCTTATTGAAGAGGCAGTAAAAAATACGTCGCAAATAAAATTAAAAACTGTGGAAGTTGAAAAGTTCGTAACAACAAATTGTCATATCAACAATGTTGATAATGGCACTTTCAATGTATCAATAGAAAAAGGATATAACCTTTTTTGAAATACTCACAAAAAGTAGAGATAGAGAGGAAAGTTTTATATCAATTTAAAAGTCACTAGCATAAACATGTGAAATGTTTCTATAGTTAGTAAAAAAAAATAAGAATATTTGTTGTTTGAACAAATTTTTTAGGGAGAATGTTTGCAAACAGCGTCAAAACTGAATTATCTTTTAAGATAGTTTGTACATCACTTTTGTTCGACAGTTGATAGTTTTGAAGATGTTGACAAAAGGGTTTGATATAAAGTACCTTCATGAACTGACTTATAACTAGCATATTATAAGGGGGTAATGAGTTTTAATAAAACCACAAAAAACGTTTACAGCTTTATTTGCGATTGCTATAGTTATAGTCTTTATATGCAGTTTACGTTTTTATTTGAAAACGCTTTAGCAAACATCTGTAAATTTAAATATCAGGATAACATCTAAACCTTAAAAAAATTCCATTTGTCGCATTTTGCATGTAACAGTCTAAACGGTGAACCTGTAAAAAATTCCTGCATGAGTAAAAAAAGTAACATATTTTTATAGGAAATAAAAAACAATTAGCGAGAATAATAGATAAAAAATTTATTATAAAAAACAAAGTGCTTTTTACAGAAAAAAGTATTATAATAGAGAAACATACAGATAACAAAAAGAATAATAAACTTTTATAAAGTAGGTTCCTTCATCATGTTATAAGCCAATAATAGCAAATGTACAGTACGATGTGTTCAGTTTTTAATTGTAAATGATTTTACCAGTTTCAAATAATGATTTTTGCAATTCCTCGCCGATATTGTAATTTGTTAAATTTAATCACATTAAATAATCCTAGAATGTAATTTTTAAGACGATTTAGTAATATTTGATCTATTAAAAATCTAACTATTTATCGATACTAAAATGGAATAAAATTCTGTAGTAAGCTTTCAAATGCATTAACCTAATTTTTATAGCAGACTTATCTGTCTTCATTTTTTATATATTTGTACTGAAAATTTCATTAATTTTTTAAAGCATCACTCAATACTGTAAAATATAAGTACACAAATTTTAATCTAAAAAAATAATTGTTCTTAGTCAAGTTTACATTTTCATGACATATATTTATTTAATCAAATTTAGAAAATATGTAATGTGTTAAAATCTTATTACTTTATCATCAATCACTATGACTGAATAATTACCAATGTTTATGTTATGAAAGTACAGTGTGATACAAGAAATATTGTCCACGATTAATAGAACCCACTGCTTGTATTAGGGTTGTTATTGTTTTTCAAAGAGAATCATTTATTGGTAATGTAGTGAATTAACCATTTTCATGTTTCTTCTTGCTGCGATAAAAATTATTGCACACAGAAACTGTACATATTTGTTCAGGCATGTTAAACCTAAAACAATTATGTTAAGTTATGATTTGAACTTAACATATTAAGTAAACTTAATTTAATTTTCCTTAGATAAATTGGAATAAATTATGTCCATGTGATGCAGGTACAATTAAGCAGTTATTTAACTTTACATCAAGCAGATACTAACCAGTGCTATAAAAAGATGTAATGCTGAAGTATCATAAATGTGAACTGACCATAATTTATGTGCACCAAAGCAAATTTCAAAATGTCTTATGGTATTGTATTTACAAAAATATGAATTGACAAAATGCAGCCACGCACCAGACAAATAACGAATAAGTAGCATAGGTCTGCAATGTATAAAATTATTTGTAAACATTGTAAACAAAAGGCAAGGGCAAACTAAACGATCTATCAAAACGTTGGGCCAGTTTACCATACCCCTACAAGTGTTTGATAACAAACACGTGGTAGTTGGTGTATCTGTAACCAAACATGTTAATAACAAGTACGAAATTGATAGTTCTCAATAATGATGATCAAGGACTATTATGATTACATTTTCATAACCCTTTATCACCAGGTAAGCAAGGAAATGTTACATGCAGATGGTGTATTAGAAATTTTCTTTAATTCGTCGTCGTCGACCACTGACGATAATACTGAAACGGGGTCGGTGTTATTAATTTTATTTATGTGGTGCTAGGGTGTGGTATACGCTCACACAGTGTATCTGTTAACCGATTTAATAGTAATTCACACATACAACGGTAAATTGATCGGTTATACATGTACTTACTTATTCGGTAGAACCGCTGAAGAGTGGGACATATTCAGAATCAGTACACCTTACTTAAATGGTAAAATAAACTACTGTAAATGATTAATGTTACAAGAAATAACCTGAACACAATGAAAAGTAGTCGCGTTAGTTTGCCACTTGTAACAGATCACTGTAGAAAACGCATGACCTCGCACCTCCCATGTCGCACAAAGTAAAGCTGATGAGTAACCTATATAAGTTTATGGACTTTTGGTCATAGTGCTAATTAGCTGAAAGTACTACTAACATACAAATACGTATATATAAATAAATGAGTTTGTTCGATCGTACAACGATTCTGTAGCGAGGAATGGTTGTGTACAAAAAGTAACCTTTAAAATGTTTATATACTATTGTAGAAGTTTCTTATTACACAATACAGTCCCGTTTCGTTACACAGGCATGGTAGGTAGCTGCTCTATGTGTAATGTTTCACTTTCTAATCATGTAACGTAAATAGCTTATAGATCTTTTTTATCTGTTTCCAAAGGAATACATAGGTAGTCGATTTCACATTTTATGGGAATGAAACTGGTTTTAATATTTATTGAAAAATAAAACTAGCAAAGCTCTGATAGAACTACTTTTCTTATTTAGAGTTTATAAATAACGTGGTATCTTGAATAATGCGATTTGTACTGCTTCTACGTTTTCTACGCTGCTTTGTCTTATTTATGTGTACTATTTGCATTCTTTTCTTTTTCTGTTATATATTTTTTTAAAATCAATCACACGATTTTCTATTTTGAACTGTCACTGATTATTTTTATTACAGAAAAAAACATGCGAAGGTCCAGAAAGAATTAGAAGAGGCGTGTAAAGATGTTAAAGCTGTTAATATGGAAGATTTCCAAGAAGGCTGCGGTCCACTATTTACATCTGCCTTACCAACCAAAGTTTCAGTTAAGTTTGTAAGTAGTTTTATGTTTTCCTTTTTTTAATGAATCGAGCAATTATGGATAGTTGTGTATAATTATATTTGCAGGACGCACACGAAGGAGAAGTTAATGCTGTTAAATGGGGACCTGATCAACATATTGTTGCCACCGGTGGTGCTGATAGAAAAGTTCAACTGTGGGACATTTCTAAAGGTCAGTTGTAAGGTTAGATTTATTTGATGTCAATTAGTGTTTATGTTAATAAAATTTTACGTTTGTGCTTTGTTTTTATTGTAGCATTTTTGAATATGTTTCTTAATATGTTAATGATAGCTGGATTACTTGACTTATTAAACCAGACTCCATAGAAACAACTGATTTCTTGAAACGTCAAACAGAGTACTTGAACTTTTATCCAATGTGTTGTGAAATTATCCATGTGTCCATTTCATATGTGGAAATGATTCATTTCTAATACCTTATATGACAATTCTTCTTTTGTGATATTGTGGTGCTTGTACTGTATCTAAATATGTACAAACGTGCATATTTTAACCTACAGGTACACACTATAGATTAAATGAAGTGAATAATTCCTAATAGAACTCAATTGAAGAAAAAAGTTCAAGGAAGAATTGAATGTTCTAGAAATTTAATATTTTTGAAAAGGTTACTGATACTTTCACCGTTTCGCGTTAAGGTTGTAGTTTTTTTTTTGTGTATTTTAGGTAGGTACATAGTATCAAAATGGATTACAACATGAAGGATTGTATAATACTATACTTTAATCAATATTCAACTGAGAACTGTAATATCAGTAGGAAGCATGAACGCATGAAAGAGCGAGAATATTAAAAAGTACATTTGTTAAAATGTACAAATTAAAATAAAATTGTTGCTAGTGTCACATACCTTTACACCTGTTTCGTGGTAATAGAAAAGTTTCTATTTAAAGTATGTCAACGGAAAAAGTTGTACCCACTCAACTACTTGTAATTTTGATTAAATGTGGCATGAAGGTCAGTTATCTGATAGAGCTTAGTAGCTTTGTAAAGGGTCAGGGCGTTGACTATTAGTCAATGGTCAGGGTGATGAGTCTAATGCTCAATTAACTTAAACACTTTTTATGGTGCTTGTTCTAGATTATTTATTAAGATCTTTAACAAAAATTTTACCTGTTTTTGAAGCCCCATATCTGTATTGAGCATTCTTTTAATTAATTAATTTTTATAACCATCTAAGAGAACATGGTTTTCTCTGTCAGAGGGTTAATATTCAGTATATTTTCCTATCTTATATAAAAGTGTCACTGGCTCAAATTGATGCCAAGTAAATGATTGCTAGCTGTCCCACAGTAAGTATGTTATTCTAATGTTAGTTTTGTAGATAATGGAATAAAGCCATTGAGTTACTATTCCTATTTTCATTTCTATTTTGATCGTGTCTCTCTCTCTCTCTCTCTCTCTCTCTCTCTATATATATATATATATATATATATATATATATATATGTAAAGTGCGTAGTGACTTGCCGATAATTCTGGCAAAGAGATGCATGAGCGCTTGTTACGACGAAAATTTGTACTTGACTATTGCATAAGTTTAATAATGAAAACTGTAAAAAATTAGGCAATTTCAAGTGACGTCACAACGTTTGACCTTGCCTGATGTTGGACAACTTGAACACACATGCTTATGGGATGTGATTGTTCTCTGACAATTTTATCGAAAATCGTAGGCGGTGAAAATGTTTCTGTGCTAATACTTGTAGATGAGGATTGTATTGATACAATTCCCCAGAAATACGTGAATCAAGTAAAAAATTATCCAACATTTTTAGGTTAGTTATCATCAAATCCGTGAAATTAAAGAATTACATTCAGGATAAGGCTCTTTTGGCTGTGATATGTTATAGATTTGTTACTACACTGGAATACCAAATTATAAGGCTTTCGATATAATATTACAAAATTAATTGAACCTTATATCAAAATAGCACCACAAGCAGTTATTACAAATAATTTCAATCATTTTTTGATAGTGTTAATAAAACTCAGGTTAAATTTAGATTTTACTTTGTTTTCGTATATATTTCATGGTAGTATCCGAACTATGTCTGGAATTTTCTATTCGACACTAAATGTAATGTACTTTTGACTATGTAAATTTATTCTATGGCCTTAAAGAGAAATTAATAAAAGCGATGCCACCTTGTTTTAAACAGGCATTTGGCAGTAGAATCACCATAATTATGGATTGCTATCAAAGTTCTCATAGGGATAACACAAGCAGGCTCGATATCTTATATTTCACAAGCAGATATTGGAATCACTTAAATCCATTTTTCTGGAATTTACCAAACTATAATATACACTAATAATGTTCACTAATTAACTATGAGATATCTTAACATTATATACTAACACTACAGTAAGTCAATTATCACAATTTTTTCTGGAGAAAACACTCAAAAATCACACGTAGGTTTCTATGAAATGCTAACACAATTTTAGCTCGTACTATTTACAAAATTTATAGTAACATTACAATTTTTGAATGTAAAATTTGGTGCGTTGGTCAAATTTTCGTTGTTAATCCAGAATTGAGATTTGTAGAAAGATTTAAATTATTAATGAAAAAATTTTCTTCTTTGGAGTTCAAGGTTGTACCTGTTGATGATTCTTGATTTAACTTGATGTTCCGGGTTCAATAATATGTGCCATTATTTCATCCAACACGTTTAATCAACGTATCATTCCGCTACATTCCAGCCTCCGTATGTCTTTAATGTAGTAATGTCACCGGAAGCATTAATTAACATTATGACAGAGGTTCTTCTGAAATAGTGTCATGACTGGGGGTTGAGATTTGGAAGTATTACGATGGAAACCACTTGCTTGGGCATACCGCCCAATTTGTTAATGCCCACAACTTGCTTTGTACACCTTCCTTTTTCATAATTTAAGAAAAAAATTGTCGGTTTCATTATAATGTATCTTTCTGCTACTTCACTTAATTTCCACCCTTTAGTGTAGTAAAGTTATTGGGTACATCAATTAACATTGCATCGGAGGTTCTTTTGAAACAGTGCCCCGTCTAACAGTTGGAATTTGGAAGTTTTAAAAATGAAGCAAGTGGTTTGGGCATACCGCCCAATTTGTAAAAACCCATGACTTGCTTTGTACACCTTTTATAATTTAAGAAAAAATTGTCTGTGTCAGCATTTGTAGGTCGATGGTCGACGTACTTTTTAAACAGATAAAATTTTGCTGTTATTGTGAACGTCCTAAAAATTTTTGTGTTTGTATCTGGTACCGAGATAAGAATTGCAGTTCCCAAATCTTTTATGTGTTGAATCTTCATTAGATCTAATTTTTTTCTTTATGCACCCATAACTCCCACAATTAACGCAACCTAAAATACAATGCACTCCAAAATATTTTTGCTTTCATTTTTTACCTTTGTCCCGAGATAGAAATCATTAAGTGCTTCGGATATACCTACACTTGTTTAATTCTTCAACTGTTAATGTTTTAGATTTCGTTGATTGAAAACCACTTGACTCTTTAGAATGCACGCAACTTTGCATACTGTGCCATATTAATATCATGTCTAATGCTGATGGTTGTTTGTAACATTGAATACATTTTCCATAAGGTTCAAGATTTCATTCGATTGGCTAATTCAGTAAAATACACCAAAACGACATTTTCAGAAAAGGAATTTGCTTTATTTTTTAGACACCAGTCCATAAATTGCTAGTAACAATTCATGTACACCTCTTTGAATTTTGTTAGAAGCAGATCCAATGTTGTTTTATCTGCCATTTCTGTGATTTCCAGTGTAGTACAATTATTACTAGACATGTTGAACTGTCCATTAATTGCTGCAATAGTAATAAATGAACCAAACGTTTGTATTATGATGTTTGAAACTTACTAACAAGTGATAAAGGAATGACGAATTTCGAAAACAGTCCACATTCACAATTTCTTGAAAAAGTGACAGGACATTGGCAAGTTGGTAAAGTCATAACCTGCACATAAGCTGTTTTTTGATTTGACAGTAGCTGTCTCAACAAAATTATTAATAAAACAAGTCTAATAGTCAAGAAATTTAAACACATAATTAAAACGTATAAATAAAATTTATTCGAATCTATTATTAGGCAAATGAACTACCATTAACATCGTGTTACCTTTATTAATGATTCTTTTTTATCACCATCGCACTCTAACAAGACCAATAGAAGGCACTGCTGGTATTCATTCCATCACTTGTTAGGGAATATTCCATACCTAAAATTGACATCAGAATGTTGCATTCTACTATAGGCGTACAACAACTTTTCTACGCTCAGCACGTTTCCGAGATATTTTATAGGTTTCTACGCCATATAAGGTCATATAACGTTTAAACTGACTGTACTACTTGATTGTATTGAATTCGGCCGTATTTGGAACTTGGTATCAAAATAATGCAGTATTTGAAATTTACCTGTACAATAATGAATTCAAAAATGAACACAGCCTAGCCAAGAAAGTACTAATGTGTCTTTGTTATAGTGACTTCGTGGGTTTTTACATTAATAACCTGCCAATTTTAGTGTATACTTTTAATTTGGAGTTATTTAACAAATCAATTCCAATACCATTTATATCAAATTTTTCACATGTTCCAGTCTTTTCAATACTTGTGCTGTTTTTATTTATTCGTTTGTCCTTATTACTTCCGTTCTCAGGTTTTTTTCATCCTCTTCATCTGAGTCATGCGATCCATCATTGAGAGTAACGAATCGGTATCATTCTTGTAAGATCTAGATCAATTACTGGCTGTATCTGAAACGTGCGTTTGGAAATTTTTTTTTAGTTTTTCCTTTTCGATCTCTTTAGCCTGACTGCATGTGAATGGTTTATATATTTTGTTGTTAATTATACCGCTGTCGCTAATTCCCGACGTTCTTACAAAACATTTACAATGTTGATAAAAGGTCCAATGCCTCTTTCAGTGGTGGGATTTTCTTGCAAAATTTGGTGCGTTGCTACAGCAGGTCGTTGTAAGACAACTACATGCAAAAAGCATCATCCGGAATCACACCTGTTGTAAATGGTCATATTGCAATTGCTTCAAATCCCAAACAAATATTATGTTGTGTCATTCATTTTAGTCAAATGGGAATAAATATTTGCCCAAACCTTAATCGGTTGATAGTCCGTTTATTATTGTGACTTACCAAAAAATGTAACACCTCCTCATCTTAGTAAGTCTCAAAACTTTAGAAGACTTTATCAAGCGGTTGAAGCTTATACGTGGAGGTTAAATAGAAGAGAAGTTGAGCTTGTCTGCGGCTTTCATATCTCTAATGTTGAAACGTGTTGAAACTCCATTGAAAAATTAAAAGAGGGGTTTAGAAGTGAGAAAAATGATCTAGGCATTGCATAGATGACTCTACTGCCATACTTCCTCTTTTGGTCATTATAATTATTGACTCTTCTGGTAGGTTATATCATGTGGAAATACATTGTCATATTCCACGATAGATACGTTTTCACCATGCTCTGGTGCGACGATATGCACACGTTTAGAACCTTTATTAATCAACACAGTTTGTTGGCGATGTACTGTAAGCAGACACTTTATCGTCCATCTTGTAAATCTAACCATTACTTTATTTAATTTATATTTGTGGGCCGAGATCTAGATAGAAGCGGAAATGTCAGGCATCTCTATGTGCATCAACTACTAATGGTTATTAGATTGCTATTTAATCTAAGTTTGTTAGCATTTGAAATTTCTGCATTTAAAGTTTCAAAGACTTTGCAAACGTGACTCCAAAAGATATGCAAAATGTAATTTGAAGCCTAGTCTTGATTGAGTGAACACTGCCTTTTTTTAGATGGCCTTCATCTATATCAAGTTGTTCAAGGGCTTTGTACTAGTAACAAAAATTCTGCATAGTTAAGTGCTTCTGCAAAAATGGTAAGACCAGTAAGGAACGTTAATTAGAAAGCGTTATGTAATAGTTGAAAATAAATTAATCTTTGAAAATAAATAATTATTATATCAACAGGCATGGGAAAAAGTTCAACAACTTAAAGTATTAGTTCTTTATAACTCGCATGAAAAAAGTTTGTAGATTATCATAACCAAAATGGTTCATAGTTGAGCTTTTCAAACTTTTGCGAACCAAGGCCAATATGTTGTGTTAGAGTTGGCTCATGTAGGGTGCCCTTAGTATATTTATGCTCAATTCAATAAGGTATCAAACTGATGAAAACTATTCACATGTCGTTTAATGAATGATTACAAGCTGTTAACAAAAACTGTGACTTGCAATAAAAAACATGGACGATACCTTCGTAGTTGGGCAACGCGGCAAGCATAAACTGGATGAATTCCTAGATCATCTAAATAACCGCGTACCCTCCATAAAATTCACAATGGAATTGGACTCGAAAAACAAAACTGCCATTCCTGGATGTACTTGTACACAGGAATGACAACACTTTCATGACAAGTGTATACAGCAAACTTACCCACACGGGGAGGTACCTACACTACAACTCCAATCATCACAAACGCATGAAGTTTAAGCGTGGCAAGTTGCTTGTACGATAGAGCGAAAACAATATGCTTATAACAAGAGGACCTGGAAAAAGAAAAAGAAAATATCGTTAAAACACTTAAAGAAAATGGCTATCACCTAAGCTAAACAGGGAAAGGGTAACCGAAAAAGAAAAACCTAAGTATTTAACGATAATACCAGATATACAAGGTACCCTAGACAAAATACGAAGGATAGGCAGCAAATACAAGATACGCACTGCCTTAAAATCGTCCAGAACGCTCAGGGGAATACTAACCATAACCAAACAACATAATGAAGACCAGAATTCAAAGAATTGTGTACAACCTACCATTCGAATGCGGCAGAGTATACATAGGAGGGAGCAGTAGACCACTCAAAGGGAGAACTCCGCAACATAAGAACAACGTCTGCAACGGCGAAACAGAAAGATCAATAATCGCCGAACATGTCTGGCACGAAGACCACCGCATCCAAGGGATAACATACAGATAGTGGCAAAGGACGAGAATACAACTCGCCGGAAACTCAAAGAAGCCACCTAAATCCCACTAGCAGAAAATTCAATACGCCAAGCTAGTATAGAAATGAAAGCCATATTGATCCCAATAATGCGCGTAATACACCTGCACAATAGGTTACGGCGCAACATGGGCAAAAAACTACGTCCAACCAACCACGAAAAGTATTATATATATATATATATATATATATATATATATATATATATATATATATATATATATATATATATATATATATATATACAGGGTTATTACAAATGATGTTCATGATTTCAAGTGCACATAAATCTAGTTTTTTTTATTTATCATACAAAAAATAAAATGGTTACATTTTAAGAAAAACTTAAAAAGTTTCATCCCGGGTGTCAAGAATTATAAATGTTCCACATGGAACCTCTTGTGATACGACAGATGTTAAGCGTGTAATCAAGCTCTTGCCATACTTTGTTAAGAGTGTTCAGGTCGATTGTTTCGATAGCTCTGGTAATCCGTTGTTGGATCTCAGGTATGCTTTCTGGTGGTGTATACACTTTATGTTTGATGTATCCTCACAAGAAAAAATCACAGGGGGTGATGTCCGGAGATCTTGTAGGCCAGTTCAAGAGTGCACCATCACTTGGATCTGCACGGCCGATTGATCTGCCAGGCAGCCGATTTTGAAGTCCAGAATGAAGTTTAGGGATTCTTGTTCTAATTTTGGTAGAAGCCATTCCGTCATCATGTCCAAGATTTATTCCATTTATTGTTTGTCCAACAAAGAAAAAAGGTCCGTACACTTTGTTGTAAATGATAGTACAAGACAAATTAACTTTCGGAGTGTAAGTGCTCGATGTAGGTGTGTGGGTTATCCGAACCCCATATTATGACATTGTCTGTTCACGATACCACACAAGTGGGATGTGGCTTCATCACTAAAGACTAAACATTTTACGCAGTTTTAATTTTCCATCAATGCCTACATATTCTCACAAAAAGAAAGTCTTAGAACTTTGTCCTTTGGTTTTAATGCTTGAACAAGCTGAAGTTTGTAAGGCTTGAAATTTATACGTTTACGTAAATTTTTCCAAACTGTTGGCTGTGGTATACCAAGCTGTTTGCTGCATTTAACAGTAGATTTCTGTGGACTACGCGTAAAACTTTCCTATACCTGCTCTACAGCGTCATTGCTTACTGACGGCCTTCCAGTTGATTTCTTTTTACAAATGCACCAATTTCTCTTAAAATTCAAGTACCACTGGCGAATAGGCTGATTGCTAGGAGGATCTTCATTAAATTTGGTTCTCAAGTGACGTTTCACACTAATAACTGATTGGTTGATGTGATAATGCAAAACATAAAATGCATTCCTGTCTTCAAATTCAGCCATTACACAATTGACAACAATTGACTTTAACAAACAGTTGATACGTACTTAATTCAATGTAAATAAAACTTTATGAGTTTTTCTTTCCAGTGGTACCAACTAAAATGGCCTTAAAACAGGTTAATCCAGTAATATTTATAATTGAAATCGGGAACATCATTTGTAATAACCCTGTATGTATATATATATATATATATATATATATATATATATATATATATATATATATATATATATATATATATATATATATTCTAAAAAATATATATTAGGTTACGCAGTGGTTCACAGCGGTAAAGGTGTCAGACTTTTAAGTGAAAGGTACCAAAGCTCGAACCTGAGAGTAGTCAAGTGCTTGGGAAAAAATCATAACATTTGAATTCGACCCAAGTGCGAAAACAATCATTCTCAAGCCTGATGACGGAAGCACAGTCCTCACTATATAACCAAAAACTGTGAAAATAGGCCGATTAACTCAACTAATGTGAAACCATAGTTACAAAACACTTATGATACAAAAAGAAAAAAAAAACGTTATGCTCCACATGTGTTTAAAATGTCCAGGTAAAGCTGCACTTCAAACTTTCATATTGCATGAGAAGACCATTGATACTAAAGGAATAGTCGAATTCAAATAATGAATTTTTAAACAAATCATGCAGTATTGGAAACCAAATTACTGCATGATTTTGCAATATTGAAAAGATTTTAGGATTTTTACATCACCATTAGTACATGTTACAACAGGCTCAGTATGTTAAAGTAGTAAAGAAAAACTTTTCTGAGGATAAAACTGTTACGCTTGTGAACTTTGCTGCAAACTATTTGTCATTCAAGATGCAGTACAGGCTTTATATTGGGAAAATAGTCAGTGACAGTTTACGAACATTATGCCGTATCTGTACATGTACAAAAAATTGTGTGAACAAATAAAAATCATAATGAATGTTATTCAAGTGCATATATTCCAGTGACGGTTCTGCTGCTTGTACAAAAACATCAACTTGTGCTTTAATTAATCTGGCTTTGGAATTAATGCTAAATAATTTTTTTTCACACCATTTATGGGTAAATCACCTCGGAAATTACTTTGTGATAGCAATGGTGTCACCGCTAAAAGATTATCCGCTTGTGCAAGCTTACAAACGTCAAAGTAAATCAAATAATTTACACACAGCTATTGTTTCAATTTTGGTACCTATATGTTTTTTTTTGTAACTAAGAAAGAAATGAGGTTGAAAAATCTCAGTTACGAACAAATGCTTGAAGCAGAGGCAATATGTTGCATGTGTTTGTAACAGTAGCTGATGGATAGTTAACATTTGCGAAACACCAAATGGTAATCTGATTTGTTGTTTTACTTTATCCATCCTGGTGTTCCAACCCATTTATTGCAATAAAGAAGACATGTGTTGGATCCAAACACTTAAACTGGTGAATAGTATACATACACTGATAATGTACGTGAGAACCATAAAGACACCCAATAGAGGTTTAGAAACTTAGACCATGAGATGAGACCCACTTTGCGGATTGGGAATCTAGCTAATAGATCCACATTCAGGTTAGAGAATATGTGTTTTGATAACTATTTTGAGGCTTGGGAACTAGTGTAAAGTTGCCAACTCGCCATTGGATTTAACTATCTATAGAACTTAATACGTCTCTGATAAGGTTGCGAGTTGAAATTGGCAGTAGTAACACTATACACAAACTCACGTTTTTCTATAATGCAACGTGGATGTTCATATCTGCTAAACTAAAAACTAGTGTATGTGAAATGGTGCCAAAATCCAGTTGAAAATATACTAGTGTTTATTGATAAAGCACAAAATGCCAAAGGGTTATGACAACACACACACAGCTTTGAAGGCAGTAAATAAATAAAAATTCGAAACCTTCACCATACACTTACATATTAAACGGTGTTACACTGCAACATGTTTCGAAAACAAATTCATCGTCACACAGTAAATTATGAAATTAAGTTAAGGAAAATTTCATTCAAGGATGATCCTGAATATAGATTTGTGATATTTGATAGTTCTTTGGTTTCAAGTAAATTAAGTTTAACGTTTTTAAATTTCAAAATTAGAGTGAGGGTTCGGTCATCGGTCATCATTATTTAGTTACGGCTATTTCGGGTTCTAACCCTTTATGCTTTCGTAGAATTG
Source organism: Vesta saturnalis (assembly GCA_036346205.1). Taxonomy (NCBI): domain Eukaryota; kingdom Metazoa; phylum Arthropoda; class Insecta; order Coleoptera; family Lampyridae; genus Vesta; species Vesta saturnalis. Next base: position 4,655,281 of record JARFJB010002396.1, read on the forward strand.
GTTATTTCCTGGCGGTAATGTATATTCGCTGTACCTGTAATAAATACAAATGCATTAAACATACTACCTTTTGTTTATTGTTTGTTTCTCAAGATGATTTTCGGCCTCTTGTGCTTCGTTTTATCTTGGATGTCGTAGTCCCATATTCCTTTTATTGCTGGGTTGGGATGTGCCGCTAGTGCCTTTTCTAGATTGGTTGCGACGATTTTTACGAACTCCATTAAGCTGGGTATCTTCAGGTCTTCGTGTATTTGGTTGTTTCTTATGAACCATGGCGCGTTTACTGTAATTCTTAGGTATTTATTTTGTACCACCTGTAGTTGTTTTATTATTATCGGAGCGGCGTAAGCCCAGACTTCTGCGGCGTATAGCATCATCGGCCGGACTACCGTTTTATAGATTAGCAGCTTTTTGTCGGTTGACAGCACGCTGTTTTTACCTATTAACGGTGTCCCTTGCATCTTCGGTCGTCTACGTGGAGTTTCCATCGAAGCGTTCTGTCCATTATCAGTCCTAGGTATTTTATGGAATTCTTCCACGGAATGTTTTGTCCGAAAGAGTGAGGGTTGCAGTTGTGTCCTGTATTTAAAAAGTACGCAGCGAAATAAGATTATTTTGTTAAGATTATTATGTGTAATACAAGAGTAATGTTTAGAATTCTAGTTAAATTTCCTGTCAGTTTGACTTACATAAAACAAGTAACAACTACCACAATTTAGCTTATAATCCCACATTTATCTAAAATATTAATTTTATCTTTAGTATTTACTAACTGAAATCTGAGGTTATGTTGAGAGGCTTGAAAAGGTTTTAGAAAATGTATGAAGCAAGTGAGTGAGTGAAAACTTTCAGTACTGGAAATAGGACGTAAAATGGTATGATTCATAAAAGTTAATTTATGGAGTAATTTATTATGAAGTTTTGTGACCATTCAAATGGGTTATTTCATAGATAATTGGAAATTATTTGTCAAAATTTTGTTTTCAGGATAGCTGACCAAGTGATTGAAAAAGAATCTGAAAGGTACAATTTTATTTAATATGGGATGAAAAGAGTTAAAAGGTATGATATGGTCAGTTGTAGTAGGTTTCTTATAAACACCATTTTAAGACTAGCATTCAATCAAACATTATATCTAAATCTAGGAAACTAAGTATGTGATTGTTTTAATTTTCTGAAGTGAAGTTTATATTCTTGTAAAGCGAATTTGCAAAATTGAGGCAACTAGTTATATCATCGTCGCTACCTGTAGACACTACTAGGATATGATTGACATATCTCACCTAGAATATAAAATGATTAGAAACAAGATTATTTTTAAAAGAGGAATAATTTGACTAACAGAGGTTACTATCCATGGCCAAACCAGTCTTTTGAGCATAGGATTTATTATTGAAAATGATGAAGCTTTGTTCGTGACCAGTTTGTAAGCTATTAAATAAAAACTGCTAGGTAGTATTAGAAAATCAGAAGTGTAAAGATACTGTTTAATGACATTAAGACAATCGTCACACTGGGGAAAAGGTTAACAATATTAAATAAAATGAGTCTGTAATCATTATTCAGGTTGAGTTTGACCAGTTCGTTGCGAAACTCTGGGAGTTAATTACAGAAATGAAATATTCTGTAATCGTTGTTAAATTTTAGCTTGACCAGTTCAGTATATAAATTCTGGAAATTATTTACAGAATATTCCATATTCCGTAACTAACTCCCAGAGTTTTGGTAATGAACTGGTCCAATTCAATAAGGACTAGACTCATTTCATTTGATATCGTTAACCTTTTCCCAAGTGTTCCTTTCAACAATTGTCATCAAACAGTACACTTGTAATCATTCTAATACTGCTTCCCACATTTTTATTTTTTATTTTAAATGATTAATTCCTGTACTTAAAATACTCGTTTGGCCGGTTCTGCCGTGTTAGCCGAATTATTTCTTTCTAAGTTAGAAAAGCACCACATCTTTAAAAATAATCTTGTTGTTTCTAATTATTCTATATTCTACTGTAGGTAGGTATGAGGATGTCATTCTAATAGTCTTTAGCGACGATGATTTAACTTGTTACCTCAATTTTGTTAAATTCACTTCACAAGAAGTTTTACTTTGGAAATTGAATACTAGCCTTGATTGATCTTGTCATACCTTATAACTCTTTTCATCCAATGCCGCATAAACTTGCAGCTTTCAGATAAATAAAAAGTTTACCTACGACCAGTACTTTCCTAGAGTACCACACTAACCAACTGTGCTATCGAGATACAAACCCTAATCGATGTAAATTTTGTCTTTATGTATGTGGAACTGATTTAAATTCTAAATATAATGAGATTACAATCAAATTACTTTTATTAGTGGAACATGAGGCTGCAATATCGCAAGAATTCACATACTGAAGCAACTTAACTAATATTAAATTATTATAAGTTTTCTTAGGAACGAGTAATAATAATAAGCAAGGTACAGGTCGTAGGTTCAAATCCTACTGGAGGTAAACTTTTTATTTCTGTATTTAATAAAATTAATAATAATTTTGAATTACATATTTACTTTTGAGCTTATTCGTTCATAACAAGACTTATAATAATTTAATATTAGTCAAGTTGCTTTGGTATGTGTGAATTCTTGCGATATTGCAGGCTCGCATTCCATTAATATAAGTAATTTGATTGTAATCTCATTATATTTCGAATTTACATCAGTTCTATGTACATAAAACAAAATTTACATCAGTTCAAATCCTACTTGAGGTAAACCTTTATTTATGTACTTTATAATAATTTTGAATTACATATTTACTTATGAACTTATGCGTTCATAACAAAACTTATAATAATCAAAAATTATGTATAAAATTTTAAAACATGTATAAAAGAGCCTATTCAAATGATTATCTTTTCTATATTATTATGAAACTTCATAATAAATTGCTCCATAAATTAACTTTTATCAATCACATCATTTTACTTCCTTTACCCATTAACAGTTTTCACCCACTCCTGTATGGTGGACCTGCTTCATGGTTCTCCAAAATCTTTTCAAGCCTTTTAATATTAACGGTTCTTTCTCTTAAAAAAATGTCAGATCTCAGTTAGTAAATAAGGTCGGCCCCAGTAGTATAGGTGACACTTTTTTAACCAATCAGTAAAATATGCTGCGCAACACCGAATTTTTGTTCAATTTTCAAATTCAAAATTTAATTTTGTGCTGTAAGCGTCTTCTACTGGTGTGCAACAAAATTATTAAAGCATTTGGTCATCTAAGATGACCGCCAACTGTTTTGTGAAAGCAGTTGCATCATACCCATTTTAGTATATTTATTAAAATGTGTAAGAAGGTAAGAAATTTGTGGTTTAGAATTTTTGGTATTTGTTTTTTAAGTTTTGACAATTATTGTGTCTAGTTGGCAGATGTTGATTTATTCTTAAATTGTAGTACATAACCTTAAAACAAACAACGAGGTATCTCTTTTAGGTGACTGAAATTTCTGTTTAGATTTCTTGATACCTGTGTCAGGCATAGGTTACAGGCAAAAACATCTAGTAGGTGACAGCTTTTTCCTTTGCTTTTACATTTGACGTAAACAATGCGGAATAAAATATTAAATACAGTCATGAACAAGTGGAGGGACCCTTGCAAATTGTCAAAATGGAACGCCTACCTGAACTTCAGCCAGAATATACGAAGTGCCGAGGATTACTTTGCTTTACAAATTAAAAGGAAAATAACCAGTTGCAAGAATAATGGGCCCACCTACAATATTGTCACCTGATGAAGAAATAATAATTCTAGGTTGGATAATATCAATTGCAAGAAAAAAGTTTCCTGTAACTAGCAGTATTTTGATTTTGTACGCCAGTAAATAGACCACAGAATTAAATAAACAGCTAACAGGAAAAATTGTACAATTGAGAAAAAGTGGTGGTATGACTTTTTAAAGAGGCACCTAGAGATTTCGCAAAGAGTTTACCAAAGCCTTACCGGTAGCAAAAGAAATGTAACAGAGGTATTAATCAGGAATTGGTTCACAGAAGTTTATGATTACCTGTCAAAAGCAAGTTATTCTGACATCCGTCAGGATCCTATCTAGAATCTACAATGCAGATGAAACTGCTTTTTTAATGAAATCTGAAGGGACAAACAATTTTGGTGAAAAGCGGAGACCGGTCTGATGAAAAGGAATGTCTCACTGTTTTGGTAACCTGTAACACTGCAGAAAATATGGGACCTCTAATGGTAATATTTCATTATGTTAGAGATCCAGTATTTTGTGCTGAACAAGGCATAATTTTTATTGCACTGTTTCCAAACTAGCCCGAAAAACGTGAACAAATTGATGCTGCAGAAAACGTACAAAAGGTAGATTTGAGTCCTTTATATTGAACTTGGGCCAGCTTATTGGACAAGATAAAATACGGGAGTTTTAAGAAGCTGTTTGCGGAATTAAAGATACATCTGCTTCAAAATTGGACAAAAGTCAGAGAAAGTGTAACAGATTATGAGAGCGATGAAAAAATTACTCCAGAATCTATACAAAAAGAAATTTACACAAAATTTACTTATGTTTGCATAGTTAAAAAAAACTGCTAAGAATGACTTCTTAGTTATGCGATGTAAATGTATAGACACTGTTGAAAATTTAAAGATTTAAAAGAAATGTTTTAAAATTTTCTTTTTTACTTTAGTAAGTACTTAGTTTAACGGTTTCTATTTTAAATTTAAGTTCATATACTTAAGGATTTTTGTTTAGTTTAAGTTTTTGATTTCTTTTCTTTGAGTGCTACTAATATATCCATATACAGGGTAAGTTAACGATAGATTAAAGTAAACTTTGTCAATATAATGTATTTATCATATTATACGACTAGTAATTGTACGCATTTATAAATTATTCTTGACTATACAGAGTGTTCCAAAAAAGCAGGACTATACAAAGTTAGTATTTTTTTTAATGGAACACTATGTATACTATTCGATTTTTGGATTCTACGTGCAATTGAAGAGTCGAGTGGATAAAGGAGGTATGTAGCAAAATTGTACATTGGAGATAATTTAGTTTAAAGTATAAAAAAATAATATAATTTTTTCCATTTCACCTATTATCTGTTTTTATTGAAATTTTTTTTATTGTTAGATAATAATAATACCTCGCCTTTAGTAATATTACACATTTAATCAGATTTAAAAAAAAACAAATTTTGAAAAAAATATACAGTTATCTCCTTTATTCACGAACTTAATGTCACTAAAAATACAGTCTCTGTTTGCAAGAGGGGGGTATAACTAAAATAAATCCGTATGTCATGATTAAACTATTATTTGATACAAAAACAAAATACAACCTTAATTTATTTAAAATTATTAGTAGGTATTATTAAGCTTTTTCTTCATGTTCAGCTATAATGTCGTTATAAAACCATCTAAATTGTTCTCTGACATACGGTAGTTGGGTCTTTAAATTTGCAATTTTTTCAGTAGATAACTCACCAGTTTTTCTTCCAATTCTTTCTATTTCAACTTTATTTGGTGGCGGTATACGTGAGTTTCTAATAATGTTAACTTCCTTAAACGGGGTGCATGGGTCATAACTCTCTTTATATAAGTAGAATCCATAATTCACGACACGTATCCATTTAATTCCGTCTCTGAAGTGAACATTTTCACCTAGCGTATTCTTTTTACGATTAATTAAATTTAATTTGGTAGTCAAATCAACAAAATTCCTAAAGTGAGGACGTATATCTGTCACATGATTTATTTTACTAGATTGGCTTATTATAGTTCGATATTGCTCTGGTAAAAATATGTTCTCGTGTCGACGTAACACTTTTTCAATACGCCCAAAGTCTCTGTCTGAGTCTAAATAACTATGTCCCACCTCGGGAAACTTATGGTCGATAGTTTTTACTATTCCTGTAAGTATTAGATATTGATAAAAGCATATGATTAAAAAATTCTTATTCTGTCCTGAACACGAGTCAGTCCACAGTATAAGGTGCGACACAGCATTATTTTGAAAAATTTCGTTATGTTCTATCATAGTTAATAATGCGCTACATACCTCAGAGCTTCCGCGGTGAGCTATATCTTCGGTCCAAGTAAAGAAATTCGCTCTTTCAACTTGTTTAGTAATTGAGTGTACACTCAAGTTGTACATCCACATTTGGCGTAAATAAAACGCTTTGCTAGTGGTTAGTTTAGGAAGTGGAAGTATTTGCTGCAAATCCATCGTTAAATAACACACACCGTGACTAGTTTGGGCATATTCGCGGTCCATGCGTTGAAGAGAAAATGCTGCCTCATAGTTTTCTTTATGCCCTTCGTCACCTTTTCCGCTATCGCAAATACTGCAAGTGTCACTGCGCGGCTCACCGAAAGAAAAGTTGAATTCAGTAGAAAAGATTTTACTGTACGTGCAATATTTTATATTGAAACGAGAAGGTTTATTTTCTTCGGAACATTTCTCACCATAGAGCTGATACATTTTCGATATGTTTAACGTAGAAGAAAGGTATCTTTTATGATGATTTTTATTTCTGGAATAATGGGACTCTACGGCAGGAAATGTTTTAATATGTTGCACTATGTATTGTTTAACGTCATCTGCTATCTTATGCGGTCTGGTATTATGTTTTCCTCTTTGATTAGGTTTAGGTGTATGTAAACCCTCTTTTATACCTTGCTGGAGATATTCCACCTTCTTTTTGCCAATTTGATATAAAGCACAAAATGCTTTTTTGCATACCGCCAACGGTGTATCAATAGTTACTGTATAAGTAAAAGATGCAGCTTTATGATGAACAGCATCTCTTTGGGGTCTTGCAGGTACTTTGCATCTCATACTTTTAAAAAGCAACATATTTTTACTATCTTCGTCCAACTCGTAATATCGGCTTTTCATTATTTACTACCAGACTCTATTATTTGAATAACATACCTTTTATTTCTGAAAATTGATCTTGATTTTCATATTCCAAGGACATTTACTCGAATTCCGTTTCATTCGAACGCACTTCATCATTTTTGAGGTTAACTTCCACATTTTTATTGCATTTACTTTTTACGCATTGTTTATTTTTTAAACTACATATTCTCAGTGCTTCCTGCATAATTAGTTTAGTTATGAATGACATGGTAACTCCGAATTAAAAAAATATGTTACTGTATTTTACCCACAAAGTGTGCAAAAACACTTGAGTTGGTGTATTGGACTGCAATTTGAAACTAAATTGAATGAATAAAGGAGACAACTGTCAACTCATTTCGTGACATCTATTGGATTAAGGAGGTATTTGCATATGTTACTGAATAAAGGGTGCAAGTGCACCTAGTTACCTCTTTTATTCATTAGTTATGGTAAAAACGGTGTCACATGCCCCTTTTAAGAATTTTAATATCCCTTTATTGTTCATATTTTTACACCCAAGTCGATGTTAAGCGACAGAATGTCACTTACCCCGTTCATCCGTGAATAAAAGTCGATTTTGGTAAAACTGTTACTTACCTCTTTTATCCACTCGAATCTTCAGTTATAAATGCATGTAAAATTTACCGTTCTTGAAATAATTCGAATTTTATCCAAAAAATCGCATGTACAGGTATAACTTTGTTGTTATGTACCATCTTGTGTTTTTTTAGGAAAACTTATATTTGGATTAAACATAAAATTAAGATTAGGTCTATATTGTGCAGGAGAAATATTAGAGATAAATGCTACAGGTGTTCAAAATGTATGTTCAAACCAGCAAAACTTGAAATTAAAAAATATCACTTTTCTCAAATAGCGTATATTTTTACGCTGTGGTAAAGTGAATCAAAAACTACACACTTCTTCATAGGTATGTCCAATACCTGCCTAACTGTTTTTGAGTTATTTTCATTTTCCTATACTATTCAATGTTTCAATGGTTTTTCTTGTGATTATTCTCAGTAGCCATGAAATTTGTAAACAAGAGAGACAAAAAGTTGCATTAAATACTAATTACTAACATAGATGTAAATTAACTCTAACAAAATATGTTACGTTATCATAAACGCTTGATATAAAATAAACGAACATTCACGACTCATTGGATAGTTTAACAGTTACTAATGAGTTCCTCTTAAACTATGTTTGAAAAGGTGGCTCCTGCTGAAAGCATACATTTAATCCTTTTATTATGTTTTCCCTCACATTTTCCAGCATTTCCTGTGTTATCGTTTCACAAGCGTCTCGTATCCTATCTTCCATATCTTTTGTAGTGGATGATGTGACATATATTACACGTTCTTTAATATATTGCCATAAGAAGAAATCTAATGGGGTAAGATCGCACGACCCTGGGGGCAACTGGGCAATACCTCCACGTCCAATCCGTTTTTGAGGATAATTATCACGTAAACATTCATGTACCTCGCGATGGTATTGCGGAGGGGCCCCGTCCTGTTGCAACCACACATTCGGTCGTTCATGATTACTAAGCAGATGAAGGAGGTTAGGCAAAACTTCTGGAGGAATGGAAGGTTTTTTTGATTCTCTTTAGCACACTGTGAACATATACAGAGTGTTCGATTTGAGAAAAGTGAGATTTTTAATTTTCAAGTTTCGTAGCTTTGAACATATATTTTGAACACCCTGTAACGTTTATCTCTATTTCTTCTTCAGAACATAGGCTTAAGCTTGGTCTTTCCTTGGTCCAAATTACGAACTAAACACAAGTTGCTGCATAATAATAAAGTTATACCGGTAAATGAGATTTTTAGGATAAAATTCGAATTATTTCAAAAACACTTAGAATCCAAAAATCGAATGATATGCAGGGTGCTCTATTTGAAAAAAGTGATATTTTTGAATTTCAAGTTTTGCAGGTTTGAACATATATTTTGAACACCCTATAGCATTCATCTCTAATATTTCTTCTTCAGAACATAAGGTTAAGCTTGGTCTTTTCTTGGTCCAAATATAAAAGTTTTCCTAACAAAACACAATATGGTACATAATTAGTTATACCTGTAAATGCATTTTTTTGGATAAAATTTGAATAATTTCAAAAAACGTAAATTTTAATGCATGAAACCTATCTAAATAAAGAATCCAAAAATCAAATCAAATGATATACAGGGTGTTCCTTAAAAAATACTAACTTTGTCTTGTACTTACTGCTTTTTTTGGAATACTTTGTATAGTCGAGAATAATTTTAAAATGCGCAAACTTACTAGCCATGTAATATGATAAATACATTTTTTTGGCAAAGTTTACTCAAAGCACCAGTTTACTTTACTCTTATCACTCGGTGCATATAATTTTTTTAAATAATTTGAATTACTTTACTTTTTAAAATAATCCTGTCAGGTATTGGATTCTTTAGGTGTTATCCATTGGTGATCTAACAATTTTCACTTGTCACGTACAGGAGAAATTAAATAAAATATAAGCAAAATACTTAGCTTTTTTGGGTTTTTAATGGTATGTTTTACATAAATCTATACGTTTCGATAACAAGTGCAGTTAACGTCCTCAGTAGTGGTAATTCCTTAAGAATTGTTTAAGATGTTAGAATAAATTTATGAAATATGAAATAGTAAAGATAAGCCTGCTATTAATATAACAGTTTGATAAAATATATAAAGCCAACTATGAAATTTAACTTTAGTAAAGAATAACTAGATCCTTAATAAATTAAACATTATTAAACTGCCTTGAAGATGACAAATCAGAACACCCTCTATCGGTTGAAGGGTAACAGTGAAAAACTGTATAAAAAAAGAGCAAATTTAATCAAATCTAATGGTCAGTTTTGATGTTGTTTCACTTTTTACAAAAGTCTCTAAAAAAAAACTATTGAATATTTTGATCATACTTCTCCAAAGGATATAACAATTCTTTTTCAGCACTGTCTTACAACGACTTATTTTCAGTGGAATAATAATTTCTATAGGCAGCCTGATGGTGTATCAATGAGTAGCTCTCTTAGCCCTGTTTGTTATTTGGAGACATGGAGAAGAGGCACTACATGAATTTTTAATTTTTATAAATGTTATTCATCCAAGCATCCAATTTACTATGGAGAATTAAACTAATGGAAGTTTACCGAAAGCCGCCACACTTGTAGATACCCTCATAAGTTATAAAACCTCCATCCACGTCAAAAAATTGATGTAATTAAATCTTCAGTTGATCGAGCAAACCGAATTTATGTTCCTGAATTTTTGAAAGATTAATATAAATATTTAACAAGATCACTAAGCTAATGTATATTCACTTAAAGATATTAATAATGTTATTACACCTGCTAGATAGACATAACCATAAAGAAAAACTAGTGCTACATTTTGGTACTGCTTTTCTTCCTTTTATAACCAATGTTACAGACGGATTTGAAAAAATAAAAAATTAGGACCGTTTTTAAACCTACAAGACAAATTAAAGTATATTTAAGGCCACATAAACATGTTTAACCCTATTATCATCTTCTGGAGTGTATAAGTTATTTTGTTCTTCTGGAAAAATATACATTGGAACCACAAAACGTAGCTTTGATAACATTTGTAAAGAACGTATAAGGTTTTGTTGATTCGGTCAACCAGAGAAATCTGCGGTAACTGAGCATGGTTTATTATGGTGAAGCTATTGAGATATATAAACATCCTACTAACTTCAATAGGTAAGAAGAAGGTATCCGTTTAAATAGGTTTTTGCATCTTATAATTAAAAAAAGGGACATTGATACGTCTTAGCTTTAATTTTAGCTTTTGGTGTGTCTAGGTTTTTTGTTGTTTTTTTTCCTAGACCCTGAAGTATATGCTTTACCAATTATATGTTAAATTACCACAGCACTGTAATAATTTAACATATGTAATTGGAATTAAAATTAAAGTTAAAAATCACATTAAACGTACTACATTGTGTTTTCACTGTAGAATGACAATTACAATTATTAACAAAAGACTATTTTATCAATTTGAAATGAAAGTTTTTCACAACTTTACACTTACGTCATAATTTGCTCTATGATTATGACATTTTTCACTGTTAGCCTGCAACCATTAGAGGATAATCCGATTAGTCATCTTCAAGGCATTTTAATAATATTTAATTTTATTAAAGATCTAGCTAATCATTACTAAAATTACATTCCATAGTTGGCTTTATACGTTTATCATAAATTTGTTCTACCAACTTAAGCAATTCTTAAAGAATTACCACTACTGAGGACGATAACTGTAATTGTTATCGCAACGTATAGATTTATGTAAAATGTAAATTAAAAATACACCATGAAAAACCCAACAAAGCTATAATTTTGTAGTGCATTTAAAAATTAAGAACAGTAGTGATAGTCTTAAAACCTTGTCTGGTCAGTTTATTGGTCAGATAAATATTGTAAAAAATTATTTTTCCTTCTAACAATGTCATCTACTGGTGCCATGACCTTACTAAAAATAAAATTATTCTGGTTTTAAGCATAATAGTCCTAACAAAAATCTTTCGCTAGGCATATTTTAAATACATTACACAACTTCACCCCTCACTCTAATTTTAAAGTTTTGCCTATTTGTACTGAAAACGTTAAAATTAACTTTTTCACTGCTCCAGACGTATTTGTATGTTTATCATTTAACTCCGGACATATATGAACTTGTTCGGGAAAAAATGCTTGGTCCATGGTATATCAGCATGTAAATCAATTAGGGTGCTGCCATTTTACAGTTTACCTTTTAAGTGAAGGTGGGCGTTAAATTAGGTCACTGCATAACTACAATGTTTGACATGTTTATCTTTTAGCGTAATTCACCAGGAAGCAGATTCTGTACAGGCTGTAAATGGCATGGCTTTCTATTATCTTTATGAAGTACACGTAACACTGTTGATTTTGATGTTCCTAAATGTAACGTCCGTCGAAAACTGAATCGAGGATTATTATCAAATTTCTCAGTATGGCATTTTTATGATTGTTTCTTCTCCCAGGCCGCTCTGCATCTTGAGTACGGTTTAAACCAAATTATCGAAAACGGCGATGGATACTCACCAATACACCATTTTCGAGAATTTGGTTTGAAACCTACTCGAGATCTAGAACAGCGTGGGAGAAGAAACAATCATGAAAATGCCATACTGAGAACATTTGACAATAACCCTCGATGGAGTTCTCAGCGAGCAGGTTACGTTTGGAAAAATAAATCAACAGTGTTACGTGTACTTCATGAAGATAATAGGTAGCCATACCATTTACAACCTGGTGACGAAACCGTCGCATGGCATTTTGTAACTGGCTACTTGATTCAATGGGAGAGAATCCAGAATTTTTACAAATAATTCTTTGCAGAGACAAAGCTACCTTCACTCGAACAGGGATTTTTAACCACCACAGTTGTCATGTTTGGGTACAATAAAATTCACGAGAAACCCGTGTTAAATCTTATCAACACGATTTATGCCTATGCCTGGGCCTTACAAATGGTTATGTTATTGGTCCATTCTTTTACCAGCACGGCTTAGTGTTAACCTTTTTTTGAAGTTTTTGACCAATCATGTTCTTGACTTCTTCGATGAGGTACCCATCGCTACAGGAATGAATAGCTGGTTCCAAATGGACGCTGCTCCCGCGCGTTTTGGAAGACAGAAGAGGGTATGGATGAATGTAAACGATCCAGACAGATGGATGACACAAATTGATCTAGCAGGAGTTGAAGAAGATCACCAGATATTACGCCTTTAGATTTTCATGTGTGGGGATACTTAAAAGACATTGTTTACGAAACGACAATGCAAACAAGAGAAGAGCTGGTGGAACGTATTGAAGAGGCGTGCCGTAAACTGAAGGGAAATCGTCCTCAAGTCTTAGCGGCAATTAATTCCGTGGTCAAAAGAATTCACAAATGCATTGCGGTCCTTGGATTCCATTTTGAGAACTTATTACTGTAATTAATTATTCGTTTAGTTGCTTTTTTTGTATCTTTGATGTACATGTCTAGTAAGTAATAAAATGTAATAAAATTTTGGTACTAAGTTAAAATAAGTCTTTCAAAAAGAAGCCATAAATCAAAAATTTGCTGGGGTAATTTTTTTTCTAAATTAAATAGGGAATCCAAAAATTGAATCTTCTTTGTAAAATATCCAGTGTCTCCGAACATTAGGAGGGGAGAAGCAGGTGCCGACCTCCAGTATCTACGCCACTGGAGAATTTCTTTATATGATTTGAATCATTTCTTAGACATGAGCACATCTGAGAAATGGATCGAGTGGTTTAGAAGTTATGACGAGAAAACTAGTTTTTTTTACAACTTAGACACCCTGTATCTTTGTTAGGGACTATTTTTAAACAAAGTTTCCTTATGAAAGTCTACTTTTTTCTTGTTGTTCTATCACCTATCAAAATCAATGACTTTTAACCTGGACTACTAAGTGTATGGGGAAGGTTTCGAGTTTTTTTTTATTTATTTAAATATCTCCATTTTGAGTAATATGGACATCAATCAATTGAAGGCAGGTAAAATTCTATACAAAATTTTTGCCACCGTATTTAGGCAAACGTGTATTCTGCCAATTTTGGCATTAGGATACAAGTACTCATATCCTTTCAAATTTAATAATAAAATAAATCATAAACAGGTGACTGTATAACAAATTTTAGGCTAGTGTTTTTACTTCAAAATCCATATGCAATCGACTTTTTTCCACTTACGCAAATCAACTTATTAACCCATTTTACGTTTGGCAAAGTTGCGCTAAGATGGGCCCTGATGTCTGTGTGTATATGTGTGTGTGTGTGTTTGTGTGGATGTATGTTACGACTCCAGAACGTCAATACGGACGTACTTTAAATTTAGTGCTTAAGTCTGTTATGATTTCTCCTGGATCTGATTAGATTTTGGAAGAAATTCAGCCCGGAAAGGGGAGTTTATTACGAGCAGTTTCTGGTTTTTATCAATTATTTCTGTAACAGCTGTATATTTCAAAGATATAAAAATACCAACATATAGACCTTAAACTTACCAATTCATTATAATAAATTATGTGATCTACTATGTTGTACTATAAAAAGTAAATATGATAAAACATTGTAGGGAAAGAACAATTCAAAAACATACTTTGCCGTTAGGGTCAGTATGATCTGCTTACCTTCATTTATTTTAAAATGTGAATACATGTTATTACGTTTTTTGCATGGTGGTGTCACTAAGCAGCATCTAATTCCCTTAAATGCGAAATTTCAATGAATACGAATTATCTGCATACTTTGTTGGATTACTGTCATTAATATTTTCCAATCATTACCAATAATGAGAATAGTAGATATAATTTCAAGATTATGGATGCCGTAGATCCATATTGATGAAGCCAGATTTGCTGGTCGCCAAAAATACAATCGTGGTAGGTTGATAAATGGCGACGTAGTTGCAAAATCTGAAGACAGCGATGCAAAATAACGGGAATCATGGTGCACGAATCGTCTTTGGGTATTTGGAATGAAGAAAGGTGTTTTTTGCCTAAAAAAGTATTTTTTTTATGAATGGCTGGCAGTTGATGTTGAGGGCGTTTCAGTATCTATCATATCTTTGGTAAATTTATTTTTTTGTTCTATTGAGTCACTTAATTATCTCTAATATGTTCAACCGGTATTTCGTTGATCTCAATGTCATTAGTTAACGTAGCTGCTTGCACGAACAGAAGATCATTTTCAAAACCTACAGGAATATCTTCGATTTTCAGCGAAACAGATGTCTCCAAATCATTAGCAAAGGTATCAATCCCTGCGGAATTTTCTGGAAGTTTGTAAAGTTCAGTGTCACAATTAGTGTGGTCTCCATTTCTATAATCTTTTTTAACAAACTTTCATCTTAATTTTTGGCATCCACTGTATTATCTAACATCTGACTCTTTTCGTCACCTACGATTTCTCTAAACTGTCGGAATGCAGGATAAAGCAGCTTTCTCCGATTTTGACAAAGAAGTTTCAGTGGTAGCACTGTTCACTGTGCCCAACCATTTGGTGTAATCTATAGCATTGGGAAAGCATGGATATAAACTACAACCTTTAAAGGCATTTTACTGGTATCTGGTAGCAGGCCACTGTGGTCAGAAAGAGATTCCGAGGTGGCAAAGGTCCCGCGAATAACTCCGCTACTGTAAGTGCATGTTGTGGCCTGTTGCATTTCGTCGCGAGCGTACACGGCTTATGTTTTGATGTCAACTTTTATTCGTTGGTGGAAACAGGTGGATTCTGACCTATAAAATCTCTCAAAGGTTTTCTTGTTTACAACTTAGAGGATAAAATTGGTCATTAATACTGGTATTTATAATAATTCAATAAAATGCTTTATTAATAAATTAAGTTTGGTTACCTTATGTAAATAATTTCAATTCTACAAGCTGCAGTTTAAACATTATTTAGTCCTCCATAACTCCAAATAACAGAAGTATCATCAACATATCCGTACCAAAGGTTTTTCAGGAGTTTTTTTTAGCGCTAACTTGTCAAAATTGTCTGTGTCCACTACTCACTACTAGACAGAGAGGTAGCCATAGCTACACCATAGCTTCACAAAACTGAAAAAGAAATGTTAAATACTTCGGAAAAATTTGACCAAAATTTTTAATAGTTGTTTTTGTAAGCAATGAAATAATATCAAATTTGTTTTTTTTATTGTGGCATTTTTTATTGTTAGCCTTCGTCCGCAGAGGCTGTTCTGGAATGTAATGTTCAAGACGATTTAATAACTTTCAATCTATTAAATATGTAACTATTTCTCGTAACTAAAATAAAATGGTATGCAATAGTAGGGTTCTAAGTACATGAACCTAACTGTTATGCAAGCTTACTCTTTGCGTGTTTATATTTTAGAAATATGTTTGTCACGTTAATTAATATAAAACTTTTTTATTTTTTATTGAAGTAGATATAACTGCATTTGTTATCGAAAAGTGGAGTTTGTATAATTTATAATAAACAATATAAACTCCGCGGACCAGCACCTATAATAATACTGAAATGAAATCGTGAAGGCTTACATTTGTATATTAAACGGGCGATTAAAATGTTACAAAGCAGCGAACAAAAAAAATCTCAGAAAATCAAATTTTTAAAGACACTGATACTTTCATAATATCATTCAAACCATATAGCATCACATTATTTTTACTTTCTTATGTGTTAAAATTGGCTACTCCATTTTGTGATAAATCTCATATCAATACATTGCGTTATTCTACTGCTTTGTTCTACTTAAAAAATTTGTTAAATAACCTACCAGTGTTGATATCTTCTAATATATGCTCTAAAATAAAAAAATTTATACGTAAGAAAATCGAACACCATGTAAAAACGAGAGTAATTTTATTAAATTACACTTGACTTGTAGGTAATATACTTTGTTCCAATTCTCTTTAGAGGAACATTCTGGTGCATACATCCGTGTTATCGCTATGTTCCAGTGTTACATACATGATTAGCAGTGAGAAAATAAAATTATTTCCTTAATAATCATTATGATAAAGGCATTTAGCTGTTCAATTACAGTTATTATTAAACTATAAGACAAAGGTTTTACGAGTAGAACTATCGTGGGCGACTCTCGTCCAGAGGCGAAAATATTTGAATTTGTCTTCAATGACTTACTGTTAGCATCAGATTTTTAACGTTTTGATGAGTAAGGCTGATTGGCAGCTACTGATACTCAGCTTATAAAAAAACAACTTAAGAATATATTTAAACGATAAAATCTTTGGGTTTTAAAACATTAGGTTATGAAGGAATGTCAATGCTTTCTCCATTTAATTTTTTTTATTAAAATTTTAATTTTTATAATAATTGAATATCAACCTTTTATCTTTTATATTTTATTGCAGGAACTTTTAAAAGTCGCGGAGTGCTTGTCGGTAGTAACGCGGCAGTGATGTCGGTCGAGTTTGACGGTACAGGAACTTTACTTTTGGGTGCTTCAAATGATTTTGCTAGCCGAGTGTGGAGTATTGCTGATCAACGATTAAGGGTAAGTGAATGCATTAGTAAACATTACGCAGTCTGATAATATGATTACGAAGTTGGTACTTATGATACACTTTAAAACATTATTCATTAAATGTATCGTGTTATGACACGTTCGTGCCGTATAGTCCCATTTCAATAACTTTTGCGAAGTCTGATTAGGATACTTTTTTGAGTACAGATTAAGACGCTGTGTATTTTTTTCTGTCACATATTGTCAAACAGGAAACGAATTAAACAAGTTTTTGTTTCAGCGTGTGGTGAACTGCTATTTGAAACGAAATGCATTTCATATTACATGTTTGGATTCTACGTAATAGCCTAGGCCAACTGTTATTAAGGTTTTTTTTTTTACGCAAATTTGGCAGATTTTAAGAGATACTTTTGCAATACGATTTTGAAACTTCTGTTATTTAAGCATAAGTAGATGAAGAGAGAGAATATATCTTTTCCATAATATCTAAACCACTAGCTTTCGTAATGCACTGAAGTGTTTGCCTAAAGTATTATATAGGGTGTTCAAAATATCAGATATCTTGAAATATTGAAACACTAAAAGGTCGATTTTTTAATGGAACACCATGTATGCAATCACACAATCGGATACAGTATTAATCTTCCCACCAACCTATAATAGGTTTCCTTATACCTACCTCTAAATTATTAATGACCTTTTAAATTCCAATAGTGTAAACGACCTTTCAATGTAGAAAGTGAAAATTATACATTAATACAATAATGCACTTTGAGGATAATTATGTACTGACCGACAGTAACACTATTTTATAACCTATTGACATATTTCTGCCGTGTGGGAAATAATATTCTGGGTGTGAATGACGTAAAATACGATAATATTTACGACTTGCGTTCAGACACAACTCGCTCATTTTACAATTTGAAATTATTAGTAAATTAGAAATTTTAAACTGTTCACAAAGGAGGAGAAAAATTTGTCAAATTTGCAATTTCACACGCGTATTTCAGTACTTTGTATTGACTGGAATTTTCTGCCGTTTGGCTTGCGCTGGATTTTTTTGTTTCAAATATCCTATAAAAATGCATGGCAGAAAGGAGGGGGCACGTTTTAAATGTAAAATACCTTTCGGTCAGAATTTAACCAAATTTTGATATGTTCTAGAACTTGACCAATTGATCAAATGTCTTCATTGCCCGAAAGCTCAAAGCTCAACAGTTTTTGATATACAGGGTCTGCAATATCACTATTTGATGCTTTCAATATATCATAAAATGGACGTTTTTGCCAATATTAACGCAAAACTTAGTGAAATGTTATTTTTTTGTGCTACTGGTTATCACCTTTTCTTTACTTTCATTATTTTTGTACATACACCTGATATACAGGGTGAGACCAAATATATGTATATGAAAAGAATTATACGGTGATATTGTTTTGATATTTTGGTGAATGGAAATTAACACATATATATGTCCATTTCAATTATTATTGCAAGTTAAGTCCCTAGACGTCCGTTATACAGAGTTTCATTTCTTTAATAGATTGAATTGAGTATTATTATACTTCCTAGTTAATTTTCTGATAACTTAATTGAAATGTCTATATTAAAATAAACTATTTGCTAACTGTATATACCTACATAATAGTCACGATGTGTTTATACTGATACTGGGTGTCCAAGTACAAAGGACCAAAGCGATATCTTAAACTTCATATAGGTACGGAAAAAACCGTTAACATAAAAAATCTCTTGCAATTGGATGTCGTTGCGAAATACAAAGCTTTTGGAGATTGACAGATAGAAAGGTTAGATGTGCTTCATTTATTATGCTCACTATTTTCTAATAAAGTTTTCAGTAGATTCTTTTGATAAAGAAGGCGCTTGTCGAAGTTCATCTTTATTTTGCAAAACTAAGAAAAGAAAATTCTTTAAGATACTAGTGTCTTCACTGTTCACACCATCGACAGACCGGTTTCGCGCAGGTCTACCTCCATCATCACTACCGCTTTGTGCAGCCATTGGAAATAAGAAATGTTTATGTAGAAACGT
Organism: Vesta saturnalis; assembly: GCA_036346205.1. Classification (NCBI taxonomy): domain Eukaryota; kingdom Metazoa; phylum Arthropoda; class Insecta; order Coleoptera; family Lampyridae; genus Vesta; species Vesta saturnalis. Next base: position 4,674,279 of record JARFJB010002396.1, read on the forward strand.
TAATGAACGTATTTTAATATATTAAAAATATCTAAGCTTAATAAGATATCAGTTAACTGAACTGATGAGGCAGAAAACAGTAAATAATTTTTGGTCTTGATATAACCATTGTCATAGAAATCAAAAAGTTGCATAATCAAATGTTAAATGTCTATCACCTCCACATTATTTGTATTTAGTATATGATTTAAAACATTTGTAGAAGGATATTTGATTAGCTCTTGATACCTAGCGTATCATAAAAACCATAGTACAGCTGCCACATGAGAACAAGTACCTAAAGTTCTGGCACCAGTCTTTCAGGTGCAGTAAGTACCTAATATTGGGTTAGGTTCATCTTCCTCATTATTCGGCACAAATGCAATCCACAACTGGTAACGAGTAGCATTTCTGAGGCGAGAATATATCCTTACCCGTATAAAACCGGGTTCGTAGTTTTCATCAAATTGATATTTAACCTGGCGGTCCTCTATTTCATTGTCCTGTATATAAGAAGGAGCAAGCTTTAATTGAAAAATACCTACAGTTAACTCTTTAAGATAGTAATGTGACAAACGTGGGAATGAGGGAACGATAATTTCATTTAAATCAACCCATCTGCCCCTTCTAGCGCGTAAGTTTTCCTCCTCAACCCTGGCTTGAACAACATTTGGCTCTTGAACTTTTTGAAGAATATTTCCAGCTAGCTCAATAGTAGCATCTTGCATTAAAATGGGTTGAAAATATTTATTTATAATTGCTCCAGCAATTTTAAGAAAATCAGCAATATTACAAATGTGGGGTGTTTTTATCTTAAAGCTAAACAATTTAAAAATTGATTTTAAGTGCCCATTGCGTGCTTCTACGATCCACCTGGTTTTCGTAACGAGACGACTATCATTAGCCTCTTCTGTGGATAACTGTAGCTGACCTCTGGGCAAAAAGGCTGGCATTTTAAAATTAATACCTAATCTATTTAAAGCTGGAATAGCATCCAAGTACCCGAGGTCGAGAATGAAAATATCTCCTTCATTAAACCATTCACGCATTCCATTCACATCTCTATTAAATTCACTTATAAGTATGTTAGCATCGTTGTTTTCAGAATTTGAGAAATATGGCCCTTGAATGTCTAGAATAACTCCGCTCGGGGCAACTAGCAGAGATGGCTTGATAAGATGTTTACCCTTATAAGTACAGTAAGACTGTCGCAACACTTTAAAACAAGAACTTTTCTCTATTTCTAGATAAGTACAGTCATTATACACTATAACTTGAGGCCGATCCAGGTTTTGATTATATAGACGATTTGCAAAAGGAGTTACATGATTTTCGATGTAGCTGTCTCTTGTTGTATCAGTAAATCCAATATTTTGTGGTACAAATCTTGCAGAAAGAGATTGTCTAACTAGAGATATAGCTAAACTGGCTTGTTGTCTTGTGGAATAATTAAAAATAACTACTAAAAAACTATCACTAAGACCTTGTCGTAACTTGGACAGGAATGCTAAGAGATCTTTTTTACTTACATATCTCAAAGAATTTCCTATTCTAACGGGGTCACAAAAGTTGAAAAGATTATTAAATTGATCTTTGGCTATAGGAGAAACTGCTTTAAATTGAGAATCTGTGAAGTTATTTTCGTCTTCGTAAGCCGTGTGGTAGCTTTTTTTCTTAATTTCCTTGCGTAATGCTTGTAATAGATATTTATGTATTAAGGGCATAATCAGAAGATTATGGCTCGAGGGAATGTTAAAAACCCGACACGAAGCGGAGGGCTTTTATATTCCTGACAGCCATAATCTACAATTATGCCCGTGGTACATACAATGTTTTATTTTATTTTGCACCATGAAACTGGAACAAAATTTTAAAAAGATTCAGTATTTTCGACAAGTTTTTAAATGCAAATGCAGTGAAATAAAGTCGACAGTAACAGTTCCTCAATCTACCGCATGCCCATAAGTACACAGGGCACTGCTTTCGCAGCAGTGCGGCGACGATCTTTGCAGAAAGCGGCGGTGATACAAGGGCACTGAAGCAGCTTGGTGGATGGCGATCGGATAAAGTAGCCGAATCATATGTAGAGAATTCTCTGCAAAATAAAATTAAAATTGCTCAGAACATTACTGGTACAGCAGCTATAAGTATACCATAAAACGGCCAAGGAACTGTCAGCTTTGGTGTTGGCTCATCTGGAGTTACAATTTCAAATCTATCCAACTGTATTTTCAATTTTTATAAAGAGTAAGTTTCATTACTATTATTTTTATTAATAAAGGTTGTATAGTAAGGTTGTTGTTTCAATAATTCTTTTAAGTTACGTGACATATCATGTCATGTGTTTGCTGTCAATCATGCTGCTTAGCAACAATCACATTTCCGTGCTATAAAGACCACATTACGCCCGCATTTGGGGGCGTATAAAGAACATTATGGTGGCAAAATAAAATAAAAATATAAATCTCATTACCTGCTAATAATGGCTGATTTATATATAAAAATATAAATCTCATTACCTGCTAATAATGGCCGATTTACATATCGTAACCCAGGCAGCAGAAACTCAAACAGATTACCATTCTCATCCAAATGAATATTACAGCAGTACGTATTTTCTGGCACTCTTTCAACAAAAATATTAATTCTACCTTTCATGGATATTTTATGTGTATCATTCCCATCGTTACATATGCAGCATAAGTGAGTTGACCTTTGCAGCACATTTAATCGCAAACAATTTGGGTTATTGTCTATTGCTTGAATTTCCTTTACAATAGAAATATTGCAGACATTGCAGATTCGAGTTTCTTCTATTATGACCCGCTCTGGTAGATTTGCTTCGCGGCGACGTGCAATAACAATTTCCTGCTTTCTTGCATTTACCTCACCACTTATTTTCACCATAACCCTAGGAACTAAAGCGTTTCCACAAGCAAAACATGGAATCGATTCATTTTTCACATAAACTCTTCAACGATTTTAATTCAAAAAGTAGATTTGCAACTAAGCATCAACAATATCACTTAATTAGTGGATTAATTTTTGACGTTTCATAGCCACCTACTATATTGTTGTTATTTTATAAGTTTGGGAATAGAAAAAAATAATAATTGTAGTATGAAAAACGGAAAGAAAAGTGCAAAATCAGAAAAAATCTAGTTGTGCGAATAAAAGCAGAAGAAAAAGCGCAATACCGCCTTACGGTTTTGGTTTAAACGGATAAGTAAATACTAAATATAACTTTATTAGAAAATAGTGAGCATAATAAATGAAGCACATCTAACCTTTCCATCTGTCAATCTATCTATCTGTATTTCGCAACGACATCCAATTGCAAGGGATTTTTTATGTTAACGGTTTTTTCCGTACCTATATGAAGTTTAAGATATCGCTTTGGTCCGTTGTACTTGGACACCCAGTATCAGTATAAACACATCGTGACTATTATGTAGGTATATACAGTTAGCAACTAGTTTATTTTAATATAGACATTTCAATTAAGTTATCAAAAAATTAACTAGGAAGTATAACGGACGTCTAGGGGATTTAACTTGAAATAATAATTTAAATGGACATATATATGTGTTAACTTCCATTCACCAAAATATCAAAACAATACCACCGTATAATTCTTTTCAGATACATATATTTGGTCTCACCCTGTATATCAGGTGTATGTACAAAAATAGTGAAAGTAAAGAAAAGGTTGTAACCAGTAGCACAAAAAAATAACATTCTACTAAGTTTTGCGTTAATATTGGCAAAAATGTCCATTTTATGACATATTGAAAGCATCATATAGTGATATTGCAGACCCTGTATATCAAAAACTGTTGAGCTTTGAGCTTTCGGGCAATGAAGACATTTGATCAATTGGTCAAGTTCTAGAACATATCAAAATTTGGTTAAATTCTGACCGAAATGTATTTTACATTTAAAACGTGCCCCCTCCTTTCTGCCATGCATTTTTATAGGATATTTGAAACAAAAAAATCCAACGCAAGCCAAACGGCAGAAAATTCCAGTCAATACAAAGTACTGAAATACGCGTGTGTAATTGCAAATGTTTAAATTATTGACAAATTTTTCTCAAAGAGAATTTTAATTTTATATTATGGACGGATAAATAGCATTAATATTTCATTACAATATAATTCTACCAATTCCTTTTATATAATTATTTTTTTCTCTACGCGTTTCAATATGTGTATTATTATCAAGAAAAAATATATAATTTCTCTCGATAGTGATACATGTATTGGAACGCGTATAGAAATAAATGATTATATAAAAAAAAATGTGGAATTATATTGCATTTTAACCATTAGTGCTCTTAATTATCGAATTCCAACTTTTTTAATAATTACTTATGCTATACTCAAAAGTTTCATTTTTCTGGTGTTTTAATTGCATAAAACAATAAACAATAATAAACTGCTCGTTTTTTTTGCAATTTCACACATGTATTTTAACAATTTACACTAACTGTAATTTTCTACCATTTGGTTTACGATGGATTTTTTGCTTCAAACATCATATAAAAATACATGACAGAAATGTGTCAATTGCTTAAAATCTCGTAATGTATTAACAGTTTGAAATAGTAAAATTTCACACCCACAATATCACTTTCGAAAGAAATATGTCTTTGGTTTAAAGAGTATTGCCACTATTTGCCAGTCTATTATGAAAGCTCATAATGAAAATAGGCAACATTGTAAAATCAATAACAATAATCTATGTTAAATGGACATTTAAACCTTCGGGTCAGATAGATGCTAACTTGAAAAAAAATTCCAAATCCGCCCGCTTCTACACAGTATCGATAATACCATTTTAAGCATTTTAAATCTTAATTAATTTTGAATACTAAATTGGTGACTTACGAAATGTTTTCCTGCAAAACACCAGCTAATCTTTTGTTTTTAATGCATGCAGTAATTGAAATCTATGTGCTCCCTATTTATGCTTTTGAATAATTAAATGCGCTGTTTTAAATAGTACTCTTCTGTATCTCATACATAAGCAAGAGGATAAGCAACGTCTGTGATTAGCGTATCATCGTTATTGACCAATATCGTTTGGCTTTTACTATAATTATCTTATAGTGGCGTGAAGTATGTTTTGGTCTATCGGAATGTGTTTTATAGACTGCTCTACACGCCCGGCTGATATTTTTCACAACTTTCATAAATAATTAATAAATTGAAATAACCTTTATTTAGAAAATTAATTTTAATGCATAAACTATTCTAAATACGATTGCCTTAATGTTCTTGTATCACAACCTCTCAAATAATACACAACACAGCATTGTCTAGCTGCAACAGACTAAATATTATGGTTACAATCAAATCCATGTAATGTACGACGTAAATACTTGCAATTAACAATAATTAGATTACGATGAAGCAAGATCAAAAACATTTGGAGTGCATATAAATACTTATAGTAAGTGCAAAAGGAGACTACTTAACTAAAAAAAAGTTCAGTGTTGGTCTTGCATTGTTTTCATAATAATAACATTAACTTCTTAATTTAATTTTTATTTAATATTATGATGACGTCTTGGGGTAGGAATTCAAATATTCATTAATAATTTGAAAACTTGTAACGCGACCAAGCCGCATTAGGCGACGCATACGCTTATAAAATAAGCTAAAGCCCCACTCGGTAGGTAATTAACTTAATTCTCAATATAAAATTCGTATAATTCACTTTAAATTTAAAAAGTACCTTCAACTTTGTCTGTGTGAACTCAAAATTTAACTTCATCCGCAATAATAAACGATTCGTTACTCCATGTGTTTTGAATGTGCAAAAGTATAAAATATTTGCAATGATATTTTTATTGGTTGCGTCAATAACAAATAAATGTACAAATAAACTATGGTGCATAATTGTGGAAGGTACTATAACGGAAGAAGAGGTGATTTTCTAGAATTAATTAATTTTACTCACATAAATGTTGCGCGTGCTTTACCACACAACACAAATATCCAAAGACCTATAAATTATTAATTGATTACTTGCTTCCTGATATACGTTTATTATTTCGCATAAGAACAATACACAAAAGTGTGAATTTCCAAAAAAATATTCTATTTAGTAGAAATGACGTTACTAATAAATTTTTATTAAAAACCAAATTTATCTAATCTTTAATTCATTCTGAAATCTTGACCATTACGTTACTAAAATCAAACCTTGACTTTCAAATTAAGTTGTCAAGTACTGTAATTCTCTATAATAATGACTTTAATTAAATAACTGATAAGCTTATAAAAATTCTAAATAGGTTATTTCCTGAAAACAAAACTCGCAAGTTTTAATACATCTATTGACTCATCAGAACCGGTCATTACAATTTTTACATCTATTTAAAAATGATGCAATGCCTTATTGTAATCATGCGTTTAACTTTTGGATCTATTCTACAATCTAGACGGAAGACCTTACGGCATCGGGAGTTAGCCGAAGGCACTGCAAATATAATTGAGAGCGGCGATCTTCATGACGGCGCGCCTATTTGTTCCAATGAACGCGATGTTTATTTTATCTACCGTCGCACACGGAAGTTGACCTGTTTAGTACTTGCGCTAATTAATTTTGAAAAGTGGTACAAAATACACTAACGACTGCCTTCAGATGTTAAAGTATCCATGCAGTATTTAAACTTTTATGTCACTGTCCTTGAAACTCTTTAATACGTTACAGTCATATTCTAATTAACAATTGTCTAAATAACAAGTACTTGTATTTAATTTTTCGCTTACAACATGTACTTTCTTTCTTTAACGTATATGTTACTATGAAACTACGAAATTTGGCTAATATTGACATTCTCTGGTGAATGTCAGCGTTCCCCAAGGTGTTTGGCGTATGTCAGAATTATTTGCCTAATACGATTATTTTTAACTTACACCGGCGAATATCGACATTTACCGTGGACTGATGGTGTATATTGATAAGAAATATTTTTCAATTTAAAAACACTTTTTTATCATTTTTTTTAAAGTAGAACATATGGGAGAAGTTTTCCAATAAACACAACTTGAACTTAAAGGACATTCCAAATCACGAAACAAAAGAATAATAATATAAAATAATCAACTAAAACTGATCTCGGGTTACTGCAGTGGCCATTATTAAACACAAATTAAAGTATCTTCTAAAAATATTCACACTTGCAAGCTGTACGCACACTATCAACCGTTACGTAAGGTTGAGAAAACACCAATGCACTTCGGGCTGGTGCTGGATAACGGCAGAAGCATGTTAAGACCTGGCATTTTCGACCCTAACCGAAGCTCATTTGTTTTTGTGGTTAAAAATGTTTCGGTACTTCACCGAGGCATTTGGTACTTGTTGACAATCACCAGCGAATTTTGACAATCATTAATTTCGGTCTCTCGTGGTAACGTATATAATTAAATTTTAACTGGGGACTGTCCAACTTATCAAAAGAAATGCATCCCTCAATTCTTCATGTAATTGTCCATTGTATAATCTAACGTAAAACTAATTTTTATCAAAAAGGAAAAACTTCGTAAGCTTTTTAATACAAGATTTTAAAATTTACGTAATCCTGAAAATGAAAACATATGAGAATTACCTGTGCCTAGCCAGCAGGAGTGTACAAAATCACTCTTAATGTTTCATACCAAAATAAATTCCTTAAACGATCACATATTTTTAATATGTGTTCAAATAACACCATAAACGGTACGTTCGACTAACGGTAGTTTAACATTCGTAAGATACACAAAAAAAATTCAACTTATTCCACTTATACACACGATCCAAACAGGTACGATATAATACGAAATCTCCTTAATGGTCGAAAATATCTGACTTTGTGTGTTTGTATACAGGGTGTTCCATTTGAAAAAAATGACGTTTAGTGTTTGGATATTACAATTTTGGGCATTACGAACGAAAAAATTATATTATCTCTGTCAGTATATTTACTGTGTGTGTTTTTATACAGGGTGTTCCATTTGAAAAAATGACTTTTAGTGTTTGGATATTAAAATTTTGGGCATTACGAACGAAAAAATTATGTTATCTCTGTCGGTATATTTATGCTCAAATTATAAATTTATCAACAGCAAATTGCAATGTTAAAAAATGTTCAAATTATCTTAAAAGTGGCCAAATTTTTGTATAAAAACACTTAATCAAAGTTGGCGAAGAATGTTACTTAAAATCCAAAAATGCAGGGTGACCTCGAACTCGATGCTCAAAACGAAAACAGCCGATTCCTCTGACCAAATGAAACAAAAAATTATTTATATATGTAGGGTCAATTGTACCGGTTTTCAAGATACAGAGTATTTTTTTCGATTTCACAGAGTTACCATAAAAAGGACCCTGTATGTTTCCAACTAGAGGAGTTCCAGAAATATGCCCAAGGAAAAATTTGAAGAGCAGAAAATTTCCTTTCGGAATCTTGAATCGATTCGAAACAAATTCATTATTCAGCATTTTTAAGTTTCAGGATTTTCTTCAAAGTGCCGGATGACGTTATCACTTTTCTCAATATTGTGAGATTGCTCTTGATCTCTTAGAGTCTTGAAAGAACCTCTCTCTCTTTTTCTTAGAGCATTGTGCACTTGAGAGAAAACTCTTCTGTCTGGATGAATTCTCAAAAAGCCCCAGCATACTTCCTGGCAGCCTCACTCCCATTATTTTGGGCAACACCGTAATAATAATGAATATCAGCATATTCTTCATTCGAAAACATTCGGAAACGTGCCTTTTTGTCATAATCATTTAATACAGAAAAATTAATTATTAAAAATAAACAATTCGTTGACATGGATTTAAACAAAACAATTCGTGTAGAGGAAACTAACAACATACGTTAGGTAGACGAGTGGTTAGGTCTGCTGATTGGCAGTTGTCATCCCTCCGAAGTTGTGGGTTCGAATCCCGGCAGAGTAAAGTATTTTTTTTTTTGAAAAGTGGCTAAACTGTGGTGAAGAAACAAACAGGTGATGTCAAATGTTATATCCTTTTCCTTCATGTCAGTGATTCGAACCTTTCTTGTGGGTTTGATTATCATATCTTAATTAACTCTCAGTGTCATAATTCGAAAACTAGTGTGTTAACCTCCGACTTCAGTTAAAGGTTACAGAATACAGACGTATTTCCTTCGTTAGCCGTATATTAAGTGGGTCCCCATAAAAGACTATTGCTCTTGGAAATTCGTCATAAAGTTTGAACAAATCTTATTTTGAAATAAATTCAGGTCTTAAAAATGCTGAATAATGAATTTGTTTCGAATCGATTGAAGATTCGGGAAGGACATTTTGTACTTTTTCCTTGGGCATGTTTCTGTAACTCTTCTAGTTCGGAACATGGTGGGTTATTTTTATCGTGACTCCGCGAAATCGAAAAACTTAAAAAACACTCTGTATCTTGAAAACCGGTAACAATAGACCCTACATTTATTAACAATTTTTTGTTTCGTTTGGTCAGAGGAATCAGCTGTTGTCGTTTTGACCATCGAGTTCGGGTCACCTGTATAATAAAAAATACTGATTTAAAGTGAGACAAATACTGGCAACTTGCGGTAAAAGCGAAAGTCGCTGAAGGCTTAAAACATTTTAGATAGGTTCCGAATCTTCAAAAATCATTTAACCAAAATTTCAAATCTTAAGCTGTTCCTTATAAACGTGTAACGCGTACTTACTGTGACACACACTGTATAATAAGTCAATATTTCTACTTTACTTCGATCTCATTTAGATTTATATTTTGTTAGTAGACTTGCATGTTCGGACTGTTTCTTTTTAAGTCATTTCTGTTGAATTACATTTCCTTCTCGTTGCCATAATTTGCAGTAAGTATGTAAACCATAGCATACAAAGCTTCACAACCACCAAAAAAGTACGTGACGAGAATAAAGGTGTAAGCTTTTGTTACAAGTTTCTTGTGTTATTTTAACATCAAAGCAAATTCTTCATCGTTATTATGTGTATGTAAACTCTACAATGCGCTTTGAAAGTGTTAAAGTTTTAAAAATAAAAAGGTGTTTTCTCACACATACACCGTAATGCGTTGCGCGTCTGTATAATATAGTAAAAATACACGAAATATAATTTTTCAATTTATTGTAAATGCAAACTGAAAATCTAAGTCTTATTAAAAAATTTAATATAGGACTAAATCACAACCCTAGTTGGTCCCATTCTGTAACTGTATCGTGTTCAAATTACCGAGGTCTTATTTGATAACGTACACTCCATTGTTGTACTCTCGTGTTGTAATAGAATGAAATTGCACAGCTGTAACTCAAATTCTCTAAAGGGGAATATTTAATAAATCACGAAAATTGCCCATGGGTAAGCAATTCAACGTAAAGAACTTTCCAAGTACATTTACTTCGTTAATGTGGATTATTGAGTATAGTAAGCTCGTGTATTTGTGGGAGTTTGCAACAAGTGCATGTAGATAAAGACGTCCGATATGGTGACATTTCCCCTACAGCATTACTTCTCTTTGATATACAACTTAGTTACTTGTCCATATATATTTGCCTGATTATATTAGATGCCTATAGAAATCTTTCGACTTGATTTTTTCCTTATATTAGCCGTATAATAAGTTTGAAATATACGCAGAGGAGTATGTCTTAGTTTTAATAGTATGGGTACGTGTATTTTCCGACAAGGTTGCGTAGGTTACAAATTTATTACATTAATCTTCTTCTAGTAAACAGACTTGAAAGATTACAATATTCTCTCTGTTAACATTTGATAGATTGCGAATAATGTCTATTGTTTAGAACTTGGAAATATTAAACTGATTAAATAATTGTTTGTAATGTTTCAATGTCTGATTTTCTTTTAAAAAACACTTAAGGTAAGGAATTGCTTATAAGATTATGATGGTAATTTATTTTCTAGTAAAATACATGTAGTCAACTTTTCAAAGGATAATTTTAGTATGCATATCGCACAATTGCAGTAATTTAAAGGGTTATGGTACCTACACGATATTTTAAACAATGAGATATGAGTTCAATTTGATTATGAGAACTTCATCTGATGAACAGCTTCGTTTTTAATTGGTGATTCAAATTCGAACTTAATCATGGGGATTTCGCTTATTGTACAAGATAGAGCATAGGATTAGATTATGCTGATTAATAATCTGAAAAGAAACTTGAGCTACATTCTTTTGTTTTTGACTTATGGCAAAAAAATGGGAAAATCACGATATGCGTTTTTCACGTCTACCGACTTATTATTAACAATTTTAAAAATAAATAATAAAACATTCTTAAGGTAGTTTTTCATAGCTAATAACCGTATGTTTTCAAAAAGATCATCCGACGTTTCGATTTCAGGGAACCATCATAAAGTTTATGTTTTCTTATCGGCGCCATATTTGTTATTTATATTGTATTGATTTAAAATTCCAACAAAAGTAACATTTAATTTAAACAAACAAATGAAATAAGTGCTCAAACAACAAACTGTTTTCATGAATACATATTGACTTTTCTTTCGCAAATTACCAATTGCTCTTTGTATTGTGTTTCTTGGAAAGGGAATGAAATATCTGCTGTAATGACTTTACAAATTCATCTCTATTATCAGGGATGTTCTTGTGTAACTTATTTATTACGTTACGGGCAGTGCTCTGGTTTACTATCCATTTGTTTGGAAAAACGGCATTTAAATATTCTGTTACGGCTCCGCTGTTATGAGGAGACGCCCCATCCTGCTGCCACCACAATTTTTCTAATCTATTGAAGGGAACGTTTTTTTAGATACGCCCATAACTGATGTTTCTGAACATTTAACTTTAACTTTCAGGGTCTGTTATGGAGTGGTGGTTAGTACAAGGAGGGCAATGGGGCATTTCCCTACCAGAAATTAAAGAAAAGGAGACAAAAAATTATTATAATTTGCTTTAGTTAATTATTTATCAAGCTGCCACTATAGTGAATTATAATTACTTATTATTAACTTACAGAATTTATTCATATATGCGTTTAGGAATGTTACTTAAATGATATTTGCGTTTGAGAACATTGAATAGGGCAAATTACACTGTGTCCACAAAGTCTGAAAAAGACAAATCAAAATAAGCAGGTTCGCATCTTTTTTTGTAATCGCGAAGGCTTTTCGTCATTTTTTTCAAGATCTTTTAAACGTACGGCTGTGTTACATAAGGTAGTTAAAAGAGGTTTGCCAAAAAATAGTGCTACTAGGTGTAACTTTAAATCACAAAGTGTAATAACTCTTTCACTGTATAGAAATATCATTATTGGCATGTTTAGAAGAAATAATTGATGATGAAACCAATGACCGTTTAACTGTTGGAAAAGCTATTGTTCTTAAAAATTTATTAAATGATCCCAATTTCAATTATTGGTTATTTTTTTTTAACAAAGTTATACCACATTGTGAGATCTTATTTAACCAGTTACAAAATCGTGAAGTAGACGCAATTAAAATGCACTTGTACATAAATCTGTTTAAGGCATCTATTCAACTTACGCGAAATTTAATCAGTGATAACGAGTTTAACATGATGAATGAATCTACAGTTCAAAATCTGCAACAACTTTATTTTAGCCTGGCTTATTTGCAAAACATAAATTTAAATTTCCGGAACACGAACTTCGAACTGCAGCTTCAACGTTTAAGGTAGATTCCGATGCATTAAAACTTGAATTAGTTGTTATATATAGTAGACCAGATTTTGAAAAGGCAGAGGGAGCTTTAGTGTTATTACAGTGCTTTTATAACAATAATTTATTAAGTGTTTTCCCACAATCTGTAAAATTGTTAAAATAATTCGCACAATGCCCTTAACTACTGCTGAAAGTGAGAGAAGTTTTTCCACATTAAAAAGAATAAAAACATTTACGAGAAACACCATGCAAAATGACAGACTAAGTGCTTTAGGTATATGTTTAATCGAAAAACAATTGTTAGCAGAAACACTAAATTTTAACGAACTTGTCATCGACTGTTTTGCACACAAAAAAAAGATAGAAGAATCGATCTTGTATATAAAAAAATATATATAATTTTTAAAATTTTTATTTTTGCCCCTCCAAAACAAAATTCCACCATCCGCCACTGCTGTTATGCCACATGTTAACTCATACATCTACAAAAAATCTTTCTTAGCCTTTGCGCTCTTTAGAATATGTGGGTTTTCTATAGACCAGTAATGTTCATTATTTCTATTGAACATGACATTATTTGAAAATCTGCATTCGTCCGTCCAGATCACGTCATTTAAGAAGCTAAGGTCTTCGTACACTTTTCCTTGAATCCAGTTACAACATTCTAGTCCCCTCAAGTCGTCTCCTTGACGCAAATGCTGGCGTACGTGTATTCTATAAGATTTGAACTTTTCATTTTTTAAAGTTCTCCAGACTTTTGTTTATGGCAAACCTACATTATACGAAACTTCGCGAGTGGATGTAGATCTCTAGTTATTCACCTGTGATAATATATTAATGTAAGTATGTACGCATTTACATTATTTTTAAAGATAGAGGGTTGCTGTTTTCGCGACAGTGTGCTACTTTTTTTGTGAAATTAAAAATGGCACCAGCTGAATTTTCATAGCCCTTGTGTTCTAACGTACTCTATCCATAAACATGTAATTTGAAATTACTGTCAATAATTAAAAAACGATAAAATCTTTAAGAGTCTAATGAACTTATTCGCAATAATGCAAATTTAAGCAAGAGAAGCACTAAGGTATGTATCTTAACTTTACTGACAATAATGCTACTCTTACTCAAATTATTTGCTTGTCTTACATTGATTTTCCTGGCAATAATTAAAACATTAGAATTTGTTTACAAGTCTGATATTGAATTACGCGCAAAACTCAAATTTGATAGAAGGAATTAGCCGTCTAGTGGTAGGCTACCCTGTGTTGTGTTGTGTGAAGTCGATAGGATTGGATGAGGTTAAGTTACGTCATAGTGGGACAGGTAAATAATGAAACTACTCAAATTAGAATTAACGAGCAATGATGGTGCAACTCGTTAATTTGCGAAACTGGGAAAGAACCACTGAGAAAACCCAGTGTATTAATAAATAAGTAATTGCACAAGTACATTAATAAATCCAAGAACAAAAAAAAACAAACAGAAGGTTCAATATATAACAAAACACCATTAAATTAGAGCGCGTGCACAGTTATAAAATTAAGTAACAGAAAAAAAAATAAAAATCAGTTTAACTACACATAAAGACAGAAAAACAAACAGTGAAATCACATTCACAATTGTGTCATAAATAAATCAGAATTATAACTGTAATACCAAACATGTGGCCCTTATACAACCAATCATGCCGGTCTTTATGATGCAGAAATTAAACAGGTAAAATAAGGTAACTGCAATGCAGTTTAACTACACATAGACACCAACAAAAAAAAGACAAGGAATTTACACATACACAATTGTATAGTGAACAAAAGCACAAAGACAAATACGTACAGTTACAATAAATTACATATATAAAGAAATCAGTTCTTAGACAAGCAATTCACACTTAGAAAAATCATTAAAATAGAACCTTGCAAGGGTAAGGTGCGAATAAATCAGTCACGTTAATCAAGTGCCGATAGCCTACCCGCAAGCAATGATGTAAAAGTTTGAGCGACTGCGTTAGAAACGACAGCATCCCTTTTTCAGCTTACAGGTTCATATATACAAAGAATAAGAACTAGTTAGTTTAACAGTAAAGATGAAATTCGAGGTGGTTTTAATGTCATCTGGACCCGTGTCTGAAAACCCCGGTATCGTTTATAACAATTATTTGAGGTTTATCGTATCACGTTTGTCCACGCATTATATTCTACACGCCACATCATTTTAGTAGTGAGGGGGGGGGGGCACTGTACAGTCTGACGCGGAGCGCTTTTATTGACGTAAACTCAAGTTAAATTATGACAATCAGTTACGCCAAAAGAAATTTTGTACTTAAAAGAAACTCAATAATTCAAACTCAACATTCATTAAATTAGTTTAAAACAAATAAGTTAATGTCAACATATCAAACAAAAGCTTTTATCGCCGGATACGATATGAAAGTAAAACACTCCCTTAATTCTTGTAGAATCTCACAAAATTAAAAATTCCTTTCTTTTCCACCTACGAAAGCGCTTTCTAGAGCTCAAGATTGGCGATGTATGCCCTTTTACTTAGATATAAATATTTAATTATACCTTAAAAAGGAATAATCACAAACAAAACGATCACAACGTTAGTACCACTCAATACAGAACAAAGATATTTAATATCTCAAGATATACGTAAATAAATGACCAACTAATTTCGTGATATGTCCGTAACAAACAAGCATGTAACTTCTATAAATATTATAAAACTGGTGACGCGTATTTTCTAATATTTAATATTAATATTCTTTAAATCCAAACAACTTTTATATTTATAGTACACCAAATTAGCAATAAGCACTTGAATAGCTTTACCTTACACATTCAGGTCGCCAAGGTGGGAACAGTACAGGGATGGTCCAGGTCTCGGACATGCTTTCCCCGGTTGACACGATAGCTGGCCGTTCTTCACAAATTATATCTCTCACACCATCCAAAATTCTACTACATTAGCCGATGGTTGGATACATTTGCCTTTATCAAGGATCCACGTAATTTTATTGGAACATTAGACTTATTTTAGAGTATTTTCCCTAGGTGATTCTCGGGCACCGGGAAAACAAAATTACTAAAATAAGATGTGCTCTGCAAACACTTCAACAAAATACGCTTCGCGAAATGGGATAGCAAGCCCTCTAAACTTCACCACTATACACACGAACATAATGGTGGTTAACTTAACGCCACCGCTCTACTGCTCGGTATTAGCTGACGTACGTCTTACTCAACTCAACGCTCAGCACGTAATTAATGATCTTCCCTCGCGATTCTTTCAGACTTCACCATTTTAAACTTCACGAAGCATAACCAATCACAAAGCTAAAATTCCTTCAAACCGTACACGTGGTAAGCACGATCTAGAAAATCCGTAATCGGCACAAGCTTGCAACGCCAGGCGACACACAAAAAAGATTGTAACCTCCTCTGATTTACAACAATTTTTAATAAACTCAAATAAGGTTAAATACGCCCTAAAAACAGAACTAAATCAGTGCTTCCCAAACTTCATAACTGAATATACCTAAATCGCCAATAAAAACATATAACAAGATTACGAATATCACAATTTTTTACTACAATTTCTACACACGGTGGCACGATATAGCGCCCTCTAGCTGCAATAAAACCACTGTTTTGTAACTATAAATCAAAAGTAACCTTCTAATATAAATAATACACGGTGTGTAATATTAATTTTCTTCATTCCTGAACTTTTTATACCAAAATCTTATAACAAAATCCATAATTTATAGCGAAGTTATATAGAATTCAGTGAAACAATTTTCGATACTCAATTATTAGGTAACTTTGGAAGGAAATAACGGTTTTTATTTTTTTGTCTCGAATACGCTCCCTAGTTAAAAATAATTTCTACGAATTTTCCATTTTTTCTGAGATATGACCGGCGATCTAGCCTATTACTACCTTTTCTAAAAATAATTTGTTCATTATAGCTGTATTCTTGTTTTCGTTGTGGTTGTATCGTCATAGTTTTGTCATATTTTTTACTTTATATTTTGTATTCACCTGGTGTTTATTTTTCATTTAATAATCTACATATATAAAGAATGTAACATCAATTTTTTTTTGATATGGAATTAAATCCACATGGTTTGTACAGTCTATTCAAATTCAAGCTGCGTCGACTATTTGTTTACAATAACGCATGATCGCCACAAGATTGATAGAAAGTTGGGACGTTATTGGCTGGCCGGTAACATGACCAGACCATAGCCTTGTAACTGGGTCTGAATTAATATCTGCAGATTAAGATCAATAATACAATTGTAGTATTGTTAATAAATGATTAAAACTCACTTCTTTAATATTTGCAATGAATGTTTAGTTACTGATAATATTATTTTATATTTTACATTTAATTTAGCATCTTTGTTGCACATTACTAGAGCCCGGAAGTTGTGGCAATTGCAATTTTTTTGCCATAAATGCAGTTTTTTCGAATTTTTGCTTTTAGGGCAATTTTGATCAATAGTGCAATTTTTATGCAAATTTCCGGTATTTGGTTAATCCAACGTTATAAATTTATAATTATAATTTATAATTATAATAACAATAAGTTTCTCATTATAAGATTATTATAAACTTTCCCCGCTGCTCATTAGTCATTAGTGATAGGCGCAAATGGGTATTCCCTTAAAAGTGAAGTGAAAGTAAGTGTAATTAACTAATTACCAGTTTGCGAGCCTTGTTCCTTTTATATTTTCGATCAGTATTACTTCTGTGGTGTTGGTGTTCACTTCAGCATTACTGTTTTTTTTTTAAAATGCCTAAAGTAAAAAGTACTTTGTGCCACAAAGTGGAAATGTGGATTGCTCCGTTAAACAAAACTACCCAAATTTTTACTAGTGATGGCGCAATTATATTTTGCAATCCTTGCCAAAAATCTATTGGAATAGGTAAAAAATACTTCTTGGATGCACATATAAAGACAGGTAAGTGCGAATATTAAAAATGTTTTTACTACATATTAGTTTCATTGTTTTTGCCTGCTTTTTAAATCTGTATTTTTTTTAGAAATTCACAAGAGGATGTCTTCAAAAATTCAGACATCAAAACAATCTCTTTTAACAACAATGACATCTAATGGCACCGCAAACAAAAAATCTCAGTTTTTTGAAGATCTTTGCAAAGCGCTTATCGGACCAAAGCTTGTATAAAGCCAATTGCCCCGCTTTAAAAGCTTTTTTGAAAAAGTACACCGGTGAGCATATTCCAGACCCTTCAGTCTTACTTTCCTCACTACTGTACAGCTTTCCGAAATATTCTTGCCAGCGTTTCGTCACTTCACAATCAGCCCATACTATTTCATTGCTCATATTTATTACTCATGCAGCGTTCTGTTTTTGGTCACGTTTCGTTTTTGTGGCCCATTTCCAGAAGAGTTTTTCGTTTCCCCCAAAATCATTCCTCTCCTTCCACAGGCATCACATCCTCTTTACTTATTCTCTTCTCTATTCGCTTTTTCTCAAAATCTCAAAATTTTTTGCTGCAATCATTGCTATGTATGCATCTGTTTTCTTACATACTGTCTTCATTCCACCAGGCACATTTTCTGTCTACCTACAGTCGCTCTTCCACATATCCACACAGCACAATGGACAACACAGTTTTTCAAGTTTATCCATTCACTTTCAACGTCAGTGTGTTTTATTTATTCGTTCCATACTGTTTCATTCACATTCAATTCTTACTCTCGGCATCTGCGTATTTTTTTCTCGCACCATTATCCACTAGTTTGTCTATCCTAATTCTGGACGTTGCACTACGTTTGCTTTCCTTCTCCAGACCCACTTTTGCCGTAAACACACTCACGATACAACCAAAAAGTGGTCCGATCCACGCATTACTATTGTGTCTTTCACCAGGTTTCTAAGTCGTTCAACATACTCTATCAAGTCTATCTACTTTTAGATGTATACATATGCACATTTTTATGTTTAAACCACGTATTAGATACAAACAGGCTTTTCTCCACTCAAATGTTCACCAGACGTTCACCATTGTCATTGGCTCTTTGGTCTCCGAACTTTCCTAGAATGCGTTCAGTATGTTATCTCTGTACACCCACCCATCCGTTCATATCCCCCACTATCATCACTATTTGGTTTGGCTTAAATACGTTCAACACGTTTTCTACTTCATTCTAGAAGTTCTCACACTCCTGATCTCTTTCTCCATTCACCGGTGCATAGCATGCAATAAAAAAAATTCTTCGAGGCTCCACTTTCATTCTAACCCAAATTACCCGGGAGATACCAATTCGTACTGGTTAACGCATCTTTTCGTTTTTTCACTTACGATGACCCCAACTGCTTTAACTCCATGCACTTCAGTCTCAAGCCCTGACCATAGTGCTAGACTGGCATCCTCCATCTCCACAGCATCCTTTCCTTTGCGCTTTGTCTCTGATATATACAGAATATCAAAGTGCATTACATTCGCAGTTTCAAATTCTTTACCATGCATTCCTCTAACATTACACGTGCCGACTCTCCATTCATTCCTTGCACAGTCAGTTTCGACCTTGACCGCCCCTTGTAGCCAGGTCGATCCGAGGCAATTGTACTGTTCTCTTGAGTAATACCATAGCGAGCAGATCGGTTACTGTCAAAATCGTGCCCCGTGCCATGTAGCATTCCCTACTAACGGTATCGTCCTACTACTGGACAGTTATTTGCCTATTGCCGCGACACGCAAGGAAGTGAGAAATATACACAGACTCAAGGAAGATAAATAACAGCGTTTATACTGACTATGAATATCTAAATGTACATATATACATATACATTTTTTCACTTAGATACCCTTCAATCACATCACGTTTCAACCAGATTGCTCCTATGCGATTCCTGGCTCTCGCGCCATTCACCGTATTTGCTGCTATTTATTTGCGACCAAATGCTTCAATTACTTTTAATTTAGATTTCCGACTTATACTCAGTTCTTTGTTATTTAATTTAATATTTATTTACCAAATCTGTTTTATTATTGTCGCGAAACGTGACAACTCAACGTTTCCATCCTCCACATTTCACTTTTATTCAGTCGAAGGGTAACAATAAATAACGATAATGGCCGTGTTATCTTTCCCGACTGTAATTGCCTACTTTTAGGATTAATTAATTACAATTAAATCAAACATAGTTACAAAGATAAAAGTTAGCTTAAATTTTGAATTTGCAGTCAAGGAAAAATATAGTCTAAAACAATATGCAACACAATGTTATAATTAAACTTAGGATCACATATATGGATCTGCCATTCATACTCACATCTTTTGTATTTTATACTTATATTGCAGTGGAAGGATTTACTCTGATCTGAGTCCCTGTTCTTCTTGACTGGCGGGTGTCAGACTTCGAGATGCGGGACTGTACCTATCGAACACCACATCAACTCGTGTCAGGTTCTCGAATAACTTGTAGATGTATGCCTTGAAAATATTGTAGTAATCTGAAGGCGCGTTTGCTTTCTTCGGAGTACTATTATTACTGCACCATCTAACACTACTGCCGTAACTTTTTTATTACTTATGTCTGTGTTTGTAGTGATTTCTGTCAAGCATTTTTCCATACAGTGCACAATATCAAGTTTGTTGCTTGGCTTTCTCAATCTTCCACCTTCAGAAATGGAACGTGGAAAAGGCTGATTTTCAGGATCGAAAAATGTTCCCACATCTGTTTCTCTGTTTTGGAAAGCTACGTACATCTTACAGAATAGACTGGAATCCCTTAGCAGATCACATATTTTTTCTTAGACTTGAAGATATTAACATTATTGCTGCTTATGACATCATGAATGGAATTATGTTGTGTTTAGGCGAAGATTAATGTATTGTTCGCACTGTTTCGGCCCGCCTTAGTATGCTTTCTCCACTTTAGAAGGAATTCTTTCGATGCTATCAACTTTGGACTTCAAATGGAAACTAATTGGTTGCAAGGGATTTTCTTCTTTATTTATGATAGTTAGTATGGGTTCTAAACCTGTTCTCAAATGCTCGCGTATCTTCATGATGTACTTTCTCGCTGGTCTGCGATCCAGTGGAAGAAACATCTTCGAACTCTGAAATGATCCTTGAAATATCAGCACTTTACACCAGCCATTTAAGAAGTGCTGTTTCATTGTCAAAGATAGTATCTAAGGCAAAGGTCCAAGGACATATCCTCTTCAGTGTAACAACAGTTTGAAGTTCGCAGTACTAATGCTGAAAACCACAGTTTTTGCTTTTTCTCAAAAAGCAAAAACTGTGGAAATGGGCCGATCAACTCAACTAATATGAAACCACAGTTACAATACACTTATAATACAGAATTAGTAACTTTCCCTGCATGCTTGGGCTACGTCTTCACTGGTTACACCTGCATTTACAAGGGTGTCTGTCCACCCGCTGTTGACTAACCATTTTCCCAGGATGTTTAGTATCATCATCTCAATGTGTAAGACTCCCATCATCATTATGACTCGGTCTTCACCATACGTGTTTGGAAAACGCCACTTGATTTGTTTCGCTGTGGTGTATAATGGTTGGTCTGCTGTGATCACAGGAGTTTGGCCTTTGTTCAATTTGGATATTGCAGTAATAACTATATACATCAAACGTTTCACCATTGCTGGAGAAGTGATCTTCTCATGGAAAAGAGGAGCTTTTATGTGCTTCAAGCTGGCTGTGAAATCTTGAATGAAGGGCAGAAAATTATATGAGACTTCATTGAATTCATTACATGTGATGCTAAATTAAGCCACAGATCTGGTTTGAAGCTAGTGTCTTCATAGGCAGTTACAGTCACGGTGTGCAATGGTGGATCTTCCACTACTTTTCCCAAGAGTGTAACATTAGAATAGAAAGTCGGGAGGTTACCGTTAACCACTTTGTTCCATTGTTCTATATTTAGGTTCGTAGTTGCGAGAACATTAGATGCAGTCCTTGGATGTTAAACGACAGTCACACTGGAACCATGGAAGGAGTTATGGACAGTATTAGACGACTGATTTATATTCTCTATAGCAGCAGTAATGAACACATCTGAACTAATAGGATATGGGCATACAACATCGTCTTCCTTATACTTTGCAGGGCATTAGTGATTGTAGCAGAAACCGCTTGGAGTTGGACCCTGTCATAAGAAACACTTCAGCCAAGTTTATATGGTTAGTTCACATTTTTTTCTTTTTAGTAATATTCTGAACCATAATTCCTATATAAGGAGGAAGATGCGTTTCGTTCTTTAGTTGATGACGAGGTGTTTCAGTAGATGCTTTTCTTTTTGATTTTACGCTATTGTATCTGATGATAAGCTTGGAAATAGAGAGTGCTGCAGTTTGACAATGGCCAAAATTAAGTTCTTTACTGTCTGTGTGTGGGCCTTCCAGTAACATTTTAGTGAAATGTAGCACTACTGGAACGGAATTTGAGGGTGTGAAATCTCCACTGAATGAGCACTTGAATTGTGGAAAGTCGATGTACTTAACAACATGTTAAGTCCATTTTGTTCGCCTAAGGCGCAGAAAATGCAGCCCTTTTTCAGGTTTGACAATGATAAGAAATATCGATTATGCCGTGCACTTGTTAAAGGTAATGATGAGGGCCGGCCACCAGTTTTGCTGTTACTTGCTATCATACGCTAAGCTTTATGGCTATCATACTAGCTTCTTCATAGTTTATGGTATTTTGCATTTTGACTCACTAGTGTTGGTAGGACGCCACTACCATAGTCCAAACGATCAAGTTGGTCGACTGTCATTGAAAATATACTTAAATCCTTAGCAAGAGTTTCGTGGCCTTCAGTCTTTAGTTTAACAAAGGCTGATCTGTTCGTGCATGGCATACTATTCACTCTTCCCAGTTGATGATACTACTAATAAGTTATGTAATCTCAAAACCATAAGATTTGATGCCACACATTACTATTTGACAGAACCGAAATTCTTCTTTTTCGACTATTATACGTTTCTTCCCATGACGGGCATAACAGCCGCTATATTGGAGCTAATATTATAAATTGGGCTTTCTAATTTTTTTTATAAGCTGCTATAAAACATAAACCTTTGTTAACAAGCAACAGGTTAAATCATATGTTATCATGGCCGCCATCTTGATGACGTCATTACAGACGATCGGGACCTTTAAAACAACCACCCCGAGTGGCATGTTCTCCGCCAGAACTGAAATATTCTACAACTTTACAACCCCACTAATTATAATGATTGCAAATATAAAAACGGCATTCCGATATATTTAATGCTTTTCGATTAATTTGACTTTAAAGTTTACAATTATACATTATTACAGCAACGTTTTAATCAAATTTGAGTTACCTATTTGTTAATTAATCTGGATTAGCATAATTATTATTGTAATCCCTTTAATCGAATTAAAAGGTTAAATTAATGAGTTTAGTTATAATAATGCTTGCCTACAGTTTAGTTTATGATTATACCCGACGCACCCATTGCGGTTCACAAAAATCAAAATTACTCTAGTAGACTTTTTTTTTATTTTTAAACTGTACAATCTCAATTTTTGTGCGTTATGGTTCCTTGTTTTACTAAATTTGTGTGGCACATGATAATTACATGCAAATTGAATACTCAACTTGCCAATTACTTTGGAAAATATAAACTATATGTCCCTACTCACACTATTGAAATTTTTAATAATTCCTATACATCCATAAAATTTCTATCAAAACGAATTTTGATCTTCAAAGGACTGTTGAAACCGTATTATTTTGCGTGTAAATTTATGCTCATGTGTAGTAATAAAAGTCTAAATTGAAAAGATTTGTGAGTTACGAGCTTATCAATAAACATAATGTAATTCGAAATTCAAATCATACTGTACATTTTATTACAAGCACAGTTATGCCCCCTGTAGTTTTTATAAATGATAAGACGATCAAATGAACATATCTGTAACGACGTTGATCTAGAAAAGGTTTGTTGTTTTACATAAAGAGATTATTTTAAAATTGCTTCCGTGTCGATGGTATTGAAAATAGTTTTACTTTTGATGTTGGCGTTTTCAAACAGGTTAAATTGACGATTAAAACAAAACAAATGTTGCTGAATACAGTACATTGAGGTGTTGAAACATCAAAATATATGCCTTCTGTAATTTTGAAGGGGGAATTTGCATTGATGTTTGGGGTAGGGAATGACGGGTTATTTTTGGAATAGTAAAGTTGAGTGTTTTTCAGCATGTGTATAATCATATGTTTGTGACGTTAGGCGTGGCAGTTTGAATTACATCACATTTTCACCACAAAAGCACTTACTGATACAACATAAAACGAAAATATTACAGAAACTACGCCTGCTTCTCTTTTTTTTTGTCTTAAAAATTTATGTTTACTTTATTCCGATTATATTACACTACTATTGCTACTTATAGTTGGAAATGTCTGAAGAGTTTTTCTAAATCGCAATAAATTACGTACAGTATTTCATTTTCTCTGTTAAGATTTATTTTTTAATTTCCTCTCTTAAAATAATATTTGCAGATAGGATTTCATTTAGAATTTTTCTTTATTCTCTCTCAGGGGTTAATTAATTAAGTATCGTAAGCGTGCTTGGATACAGACTGTTCTGGTCTGTTCATCACAGTAACGAGAGGTTTCTTCAACATTATACCTTTTTTATGCGAGGTTTGAAAGAATGCACAAAAAAGTCTATATTAATTTTTGTTTCGAAAGAAGTTTTTAAGCTATTATTATTTTTTGAATAACTTATCTTGTATATAAAATAAGTGACTGAAGCAAGTAACTTGTAACCTACTTATTTAGTAACTTGTCATCGCCTTGACGTATTTACTAGATAAACTAAACATTTATGTTGCAGATTACAAAGTACTGGTTAAGAAATCTACACTGTGTATAATATGCAAGACCCGGTAACTTTCTTGCTAAATACTATTTGGAAATCGTTACCATTACAAGTTTCAAACTCTGTTATTTGGATTAGGTACAATTTCACTGCCACAATTAGGAAAACTTCTGTGTGAACGTTAAACACACTTACATAACGTCATTATTTTTATTAATATCCAGCTTCGACTTCAGAAAAGAGAAAAGAAGTTCTGCAGTATTTGCTATTACATATCAAATTGTATTGATTAATAAGAACGTCATTAAAATGACGTATTTTGCATGTGTACGATTGTGCTCAAATGTCACATTTTTGCAAAACATTTGCTACCGCACGCTTATTTATAATTATAGCAACGAACTGCAAATCATAATATTTTTATTTTATTAAAAAAAAAAAACTAAATATTAGGTAGCATCAATCGGGGTAAAAGGAAACCAGGGGTAAGTGGAAAATTCCACTGTATTTATGTATATAGCGCGTGTTATTAATTTCGCGATTAGGATAGCTCGTAAAACACACACGCACGCACGCACGCACACACGCACACGCGCGAACGCACACACGTACACACACACGCACGCACGCACGCAAGCACGCATGCACACACACACACACACACACACACACACACACACGCACACACACGCACACGCACACACCCACACGTCCACACACACACACAGTATGACAATTTACAACCACTTTGTACGTTAATTATATATATATATATATATATATATATATATATATATATATACAGTACCGGCCAAAAGTTTAGACTCACCTTCGTAATGTAGGGATATTAATAAATAAAACGAGTTTAATGACATGAATTCCCATTAAGTATTTATATTTCCAGAAAAAAATAGTTCAGTGGCAAAATATGTAAAATTTCATATACAGACTATGATTTCTTCCCAATTTTTGATTCTTCAAAATATCCCCCTTTTGCTTTTACTACAGCCGCGCATATTTTCGGCTCATTTATTAAATATTTTGTTATTACTTATAGTAATAGTGACTACCGAGTATTCTGTATAGCTACAGGCAACTGTCAACTACATTACAATAATAAATTACCCCAGGGCGATGTCACGAACGAAACATAACCTACAACATTGTACAGTGCAGTTTGCAATCATTTCGTTACAGTACATGCTGACTTCTCCATAAAATATGGGTCGAAATCCGGAATTGAACGTTGAAACACGAGCAGTCATTGTTTCATTGCACGAGGAAGGCTATTCTACTAGACAAATTGCATCTAAGACTAAGGTTAGTCAGGCAGGTGTCGTAAGAACCTTGAAGAGAAAGAAAGAAACTGGGAAAAACGTGAGTCGGCGACGATCTGGGAGACCTCGTGTAACTTCACAGAGGGAAGACAAGTTCATCTGTGTTCAAAGTAAGCGTCTACGAACTCGAACCGCACCAGAAATTCGTGAGGAATTAAATTCTACCCGGCAGACGCCTATATCTGTAACTACTGTTAAACGCCGGCTTCGTGATTACGGCTTGAAAGGCTGTGTAGCTGCTAAGAAACCACTTCTACGAAAACAAAATAAAGTGAAAAGATTGCAATGGGCAAAAAAACATAAAGATTGGTCAGTAGAACAATGGTCCAAAGTATTGTTTACGGATGAGTCAAAGTTTGAGATTTTCGCAGAAAAACGCAGGCAATATGTTCGTCGTTTGGTTGGCGAACGTATGACGAGTCAATGTATAATGCCAACAGTGAAGCATGGTGGGGGATCCTTCATGGTTTGGGGCTGTTTTGCCGGAAGTAAAATCGGAGATCTCGTAAAAATTGACGCCACTATGGATCAAAAGAAATATCACGCCATTTTGCAATATCATACTTTTCCATATGGGCAGAGAATCGTGTGTAAAGGATTCATTTTTCAGCAAGATAATGATCCTAAACACTCGTCAAAATTGTGCAGGAACTACATAGGGAACAAAGAGAAGGGAAAAATGCTAAAATACATGGAGTGGCCGTCTCAATCCCCTGATCTCAATCCTATTGAATTGTTATGGGACGAATTAGAACGGAATATGCGAAGAATGCAACCAACCAATCACAAGGTACTCTGGGACTCCTTGCAAGTTTGTTGGAATAAAATCCCAGCTGCAACTCTGCAAAAATTGATTGCGAGAATGCCGAAAATATGCGCGGCTGTAGTAAAAGCAAAAGGGGGATATTTTGAAGAGTCAAAAATTGGGAAGAAATCATAGTCTGTATATGAAATTTTACATTGTATTTTGTTCCTGAACTATTTTTTTCTGGAAATATAATTGCTTAATGGGAATTCATGTCATTAAACTCGTCTTATTTATTAATATCCCTACATTATGAGGGTGAGTCTAAACTTTTGGCCGGTATTGTATATATTATCAGGATGCGGTCTAATTAAAAATGAAAATTTAATTCAAGCTTTCGAAATACTTTATTTCTTCATCAGGAATCTGTGTAAAATGAACATAAGTAAGAAATAATCTATTAACACCATAAAGATTACTTACTAAATGCGAGAATTATAAACTAACTAACATTATTGTACAGTACAATTTAAAATGACAACCTAAAAAGAAGATAAGTTTAAATATGAAAGTTGTCTATTTTTATAAGCTGCATAATCTAAAAATAGTTTAGCTTCTACAGGGTGTAATATAATAGCATTACAATACAGAACTTTTGATTTTTAAATAGAACACTCTATATATTATTTTATTTTTCGATTCTCCTTATAATTTTACATCTTTTTTATAAGAATTACTTACAAGCTAAATCTTACAGTTTTTGAGATATTTGCAAAGTTAACTAAAAACTGACATTTTTATGTAGTAATTCAAGTAGGCGTATCTCAGTTATTTATAAAGATAAGAAAAATAATCTTTGGTATAGAATTTATTCATACATGAGCTTACTTTAATCTATTGTCAAAATTGGATTTCAATATACACGGTGATCACAAAAATTAATTCAATAACATAAATTTTAAAATGCTATATCTTCATTTTTTTAAATGGCACACCCTATATTTTTTTAATACCTTGCCTTCGTCTATTAATCGGCTTTCATTTCTATTAAATATGTTCTATACCTATCTCTAATAGTTTCGGAGATATTTAAGTTTGTTCAATTTTTTTCATTGATAACTCAGAAGAAGAGTAAAATTAGTCGGTCAAAGCAAGCTATGAATAAATAAGAAACTAAAAAACATATTAACTGAAATACAAACACTTAAAATTATAATAAATGATCAATGTGACTACCGTTTTGTTGCTGGCAAACATGAAGTCTTTGAATAAACGGGTGATCACAAAAATTAATTCAACAACGTAAATTTGGAAATGCTATATCTTCATTTTTTTAAATAGCACACCCTATATTTTTTAACGCCGTGCCTTCGTCTATTAGTCGGCTTTAATTTTTATTAAATATGTTCTATACCTATCTCTAATAGTTTCGGAGATATTTAAGTTTGTTCAATTTTTTTCGTTGATAACACTGATGAAGAGTAACATTAGTCGGTCAAAGCAAGCTGTGGATACATAAGAAACTAAAAAATCTTAACTGAAATACATAAATTGTAATTATAATAAATATTGTATGAAACCACCATTTTTAACAGATATTTGAGATGTTTTTAAACGATTCATCGTAAAATTAAACAATATAATCAAAATAGCGTAAAACAAAAGATGAACGAAAACAAATGAAGAAATCAAACTTGTCAAACTGCTAATATTTGTGTAGTATTGTATACTTACTTCCTAAATTACAAAATCAATTTTTCGAAAGAAGATTTACGTCCTTGGGAAAAGCGATAAAAATTGTCTTTTACCTCATCGAATTTATAAGCAAAAATTTCCAAATGCACGACACCCGAAAGATTCAGCATTTGCAAGATTGAAAGAGCGTTTCGAGCAAACAGGCAGTATTCATTACGAAGACAATTTAGAACGAGAAAGAACCGCAATTAACGAAGGTAATGAACATTTAGTTCTTCAATCCGTGATTGAAAATCCTCACGTTTCTTGCCGACAATTGGAATTAGAAGTTGGAGTTTCAAAAACATCAGTTAATAGAAATATAAAAAAATATAAATATCATCCATACCATAGCACGATCTTATTTACTGATGAAGCTACTTTCCACAAAAATGGATACGTTAATAGACATAATTTCCATTATTACGATACTGAGAATCCCAGATTTATAATTCCTGTTGATGATCAACACCGCTGGTTACTTAATGTTTGGGCCGAAATTATTGGGGAAAGGATTATAGGACCATATTTTTTTGAAAACACGGTCAATTGAGATTCATTTTTAAACTTCTTGCGCAACGAATTTGAAACTTTTATTGAAGATTTACCTTTATAAACCCTTAGAGAAATGTGGCTCCAATTAGATGGTGCTCCTCTGCATTTTAGCAGAAACGTTCGAAATTATCTAAATATCCAGTTTCAAAACAAATGGATTGGAAGAGGAGGGCCGATCTCCTGACCTGCAAGATCGCCTGACTTGACAAAGCTGGACTTTTTTCTTTGCGGTTGGATTAAAGAAAAAGGCTATCAAACTCCTCCAACGACTGTAGATGGTGTGAAGGCAAGAATTAGAGACGTCATTCATAATATAAATGTTTCCACGTTACGAAAAGTAAATTTGTCGTTTAGACTTCATGTTTGCCAGCAACAAAATGGTGGTCACATTGAACATTTATTATAATTTTAAGTGTTTGTATTTCAGTTAATATGTTTTTTAGTTTCTTATGTATTCATAGCTTGCTTTGACCGACTAATGTTACTCTTCTTCAGTGTTATCAACGAAAAAAATTGAACAAACTTAAATATCTCCTAAACTATTAGAGATAGGTATAGAACATATTTAATAAAAATTAAAGCCGACTAATAGACGAAGACAAGGCGTTAAAAAATACAGGATGTTATTTAAAAAAATGAAGATATAGCATTTTCAAATTTACGTTGTTGAGTTAAATGTTGTCATCACCCGTTTATTCAAAGACTTCATGTTTGCCGGCAACAAAATGGTGATCGCATTGATCATTTATTATAATTTTAAGTGCTTTTTATTGCTAAGGGGATGAACTCAACCTTTCCATCTACTTAATAACCTATAACTTTTTGGTTTTTCAGTTTTTGTTGTGTACTGTTTCAAAAAATAAAAGGGCGCTTAAAATTACGCAAAAAGGTTTACTTGTTACATCTCTCTAAAATAAGCCGTTTTCGAGAAATCCTGCTTTGAAAATCGTCTTGCACGCTGTGAACAACAACGCACGTTAATAAAATGTTTGAACTCACCCTGTAGATCCGTTATTTTGGATTTTGTATCAGTTTTAGCGCATGAGACAAAAGAGCATATAAAAACACACAAAAAAAGGTATACTTAATGTGTTAAAATGAAAATAATTTAAAGTGCGTTATTGTTCACAGCGTACAAGACAAGTTTAAAAGCAGATTTTCTCGAAAACGGCTTATTTTAGAGAGATGTAACAAGTAAACCTTTTTTGCGTAATTTTAAACGCCCTTTTATTTTCTGAAACTGTACGCAACAAAAACCGAAAAACCAAAAAGTTATAGGTTATTAAGTAGATGGGAAGGTTGAGTTCATCCCCTTAGCAATGAGGGACAAATGTCAATTTTTGAACGATAATACAAAAGATCACAAGTAAGAAGTGTACCAAAGTTTAAGACAACCGGATTACCAATAAAAAAGTTATAACAAAAAAATTATTTTTTAATTCTAACTTTGACGCCCTGTAGATCCGTTATTTTTGAGTTTTCGAAAAAGTGTTATAGGTACTTGCCACTCTCATTTTTCTTGTAGAATCAGCAACTAAATTTTTTGCGCATCTTTTCCGGACACCTGTATATATATATATATATATATATATATATATATATATATATATATATATATATATATATATATATAAACTAAAATTCTTAGAAGATATGATTTATGAAACCTGTTGTGCCGAATCAATTCAAATTAGTACTCAGAATATATTGCTTAGATTATCTGATCAGTTTTGTAATTTAAAGTATTCTTGAGTATTGAAAATGTGAGTCATTTCATGGAAAAGTCTGCTTCTATAATTAATTTCTGTCTAAAATTTTAACTTTAGGAAAATTTAGGAATGTGGTTAGTGTTTTTACTATGTTTTGCTAAAGCACAAGAGTTTTTTCCTATTTTACAGTCACTTCTATGCTGAGTAAGTCTTGTTTTAAGCCATTGTGATGTTTGTCCAATATAGCATTCGCTACAAGGGATGGGATATGCAACATTAGAGTTACTAAGAATTGGAGTTCTGTCTTTTAATTTTGAAAAAAGTTTTTTGTTAGGTTTAATGTTATATTTCGCTATACGTATTTGTTTGTTGTTTAAGATATTACATAAGATTGGTGTTAAGTTTAGTATGTAAGGAATTCTTCTGTTAATCATGTTTGTTTGTGTCAAGTATTCTGTTCTTGAGACCCAGAACAATATTAATTTTTTTATTAAAAGGATGATGATAAGAATAGTAATTAATATATCTACCTGAGTTAGTTGGTTTTTGATGCCAGTCTATTATTAAACTGTTATCAGGTTTTCTTATGATTCTGGTATCTAAGAAGAGGAAACTATTATTCTTTTGTTCTTCTATTGTAAACTGAATATGTCTATTAAAACTGTTAAAAGTCTCTAGAATTTGAATGTTAGTATCATTGGGAATGGCAATAATTACATCATCTACGTAGTTTTTAATTAAGGGGGTATCTAAATTAAGTAAAGGTAATACATGACTAAAAAAGAGAATTCATTACTATTGTAGTAATGTAGTAAGTATAGGACTAAGAGAAGATTCCATAGGGGTGCTAAAAATTTGCTTATAAAAAATATTATTGAAGGAAAAATAGGTATTACTGCGCGGGCGTGTGCGCGCGCGAGTGCGTGCGAGAGTGAGTGTGCGAGTGCGTGCGCGTGTGCATGCGCGAGTACGTGCACGTGTGCGTGCACGTGTGCGTGCGCGAGTGTGTGCGCGAGTGCGTGCGCGCGTGTGCGCGTGCGCGCGTGTGTGTGTGTGTGTGTGTGTGTGAGTGAGAGAGAGAGCAGGGTGTCCCAACGATTTTGGGGTGAAAGATTACTCATATACTGTTGATTTAATAAAAAAATCTTATAACAACAATGAGGATCATTTTATAAAAATATTTTTGTATATAAAGGGTGTCCCATTTTCAAGTGCATTACACTACACTAAACTTGTGTTTTTTTTTATGGAACGCCGTATATATATATATTTATATATTTGAATTCTGTGTTAAATGCTGAACAAAATTATATAAGGTACTATGGGTCTACGACTAACGGTTCCTAAGTTATTGACATTTCCAAGTAAAAAAATTAGTCATCTTGTAAGATATCGGAGTGAAGTTTTGGGATTTGTTTTTCCAATCTGTTTAGTTTTAACTTCTACATTCAACAAGTTTAGTATAGTATTCGAAAGTATATACAAAAATATTTTTACAAGATGCTCCTCGTTGTTGACTATAATAATCTGTTATAAGATTTTTATTAAAGCATCAGTATAGGCGTAATCTTCCACCGCCAAATCGTTGGGACAATATATATATATATATATATATATATATATATATATATATATATATATATATATAATATATATATATATATATATATATATATATATATATATATATATATATATATATATATATATATATATAAAATGTGTTCCAGTTTTTGTAGCAGGACTTTAATAGTCGATAGAGCTTTGAAAATCAAGACAAAAGTTCATATAAACATAGGTTGCCAAACGCTTAGTTTTGGAGATACAGGGTTTCAAAGTTTTAATTTTTTTTCAATTCTTTTAATTTATCTTCAAAACTATTTAAAATAATAAATCCAAATTTAGTACACATATTACACTTCTTAAACTCAATATTAAGAGTAGTTTAACGTTTACCAATATCTACAAGGTAGTACATTTTCTGGGGTAGTACACCCTTTATCCCCCCCCGAACTTTTTCATGCGACGCCTCCAACTCTTAAAAATTTAGATTGCCCATTTGATTTAGGAAGTTTTTTGTCTTCTGCTTTTTTTTCGAAAAATGCATAATTTTTGAGATAAATTAGCTGTATTCCATGAACAGCTTCCAAATGGTAAGTAAAGAACGTCTGATGCTCCCGCAAAAAATAGTGTGCCATGAAAAGAACAATAAAATAAAAAGAATCAAATTATGTCAATCCTCACGTTTTTTTTGTCTCTTAATAAAAAGTAGTACTCCACTGATTTTTTTCTAACTTTTCAGTTGAATTAAATAAATGAAAATAATACTAAAACAACAAAATAAATATTAAAAAAATACGTATTTATTGTAAAAAATTGGAAAGAATTTCTATTTAAGATTTTAACAAGAACGAAACGAACGAAATAAATAAATTAAACAAATAAACTTAACCTATAACAACAAAACAAAAACGCTATCGTAATAATAAATAAATTTAAAGAAACTGTTCAAAATGTGAACCATTTTGTTGAATACATAATTCACACCGACAAATATTAACTAAATATTGTCTTATTTCATTACATGCATCCCTAATCCTATTAATGAGTTCATCTCTTGTTGTCACAGGAGTTGCATACACCCTTTCTTTTAAATACCCCCACACAAAGAAATCTAACGGATTTAGGTCTGGAGACTTTGGCGACAAGGTAACTGGGCCTGCACGACCGATCCATCTTCCTGGATAATGGTTGCCCAGCCAGTTTCTAACGATTCTGCTATAATGAGCTGGGCAACCATCAAGCTGGAACCAAGCCGTTCTTCGTAAATTGAAGGGAATATGTCCCCACATATTCCCATGTTCATTCTCTAAGAATTCCAAGAAAGCCGCAGCATTCATCCCAGGTGGTAAAGAGTAGGGCCCAAAATGGTGATTGTTGTAAATACCTATCCAGACGTTCACACTAAATTCTTGTTGGAAATGTCTCGCGCGAACTACATGTGGATTTTCATGTGCCCAAACGTGCTGGTTGTGATAATTTACCACACCACGGCGAGTGAAGCAGGATTCATCGGTCCATAAAACATTATTTAAAAAACCTGGATTGTTATTATTTTCAGCAAGAATCCATCGACAATACGCAACCGTACGTTCTGCATCCCCTGGTTGTAGTCCTTGAACAGGTTGTAGATGGTAAGGATGTCGGTGATCCCGTCTTAATGTTCGGTGAATAATAGTATTTGAGACTCCACCTAAAGCTACGGACACTCTCCTAATGCTAGTTGTGAGATATCTGTCGAATTCACTCAAAATTCGTCGTGCAATATTTCTTTGCTGCCTATGATTATTATTTTGACGACCAGGCACATTATTTAACCCCTGACTTATAATTTGTTGGTGAACTCTTACAAATACTGAAGGATGCGGAGCTCTTCTAAAAGAAAATCTTCGCCTATATTCACAGGCTGCTGCTGCTGAACTTCCATTTACAAAACCATAAATAAAATGGATATCCGCTATTTCTTGATTATTATCACTTTTGCAATAAAAATTAACACAATAAAATATGTAAATAAATTACATTCTTTCTTATGCACAAGTCGTATTTAAAATAAAACGTGAGATTTGACATAATTTGATTCTTTTTTTTTTATTGTTCTTTTCATGACTATTTTTTCCGGGAGCATCAGACGTTCTTTACTTACCATTTGGAAGCTGTTCATGGATTACAGCTAATTTATCTCAAAAACTATGCATTTTCGAAAAAAAAGCAGAAGACAAAGAAGTTCCTAAATGAAATGGGCAATCTACATTTTTGGTTTTGAAGAGTTAGAGGCGTCGTATGAAAATTTTCGGGAGGGGGGGGGATAAATGGTGGACCACCCCAGAAAATGTACTACTCTGTAGATATTGCTAAACGTTAAAGTACCCTTAATATTGAGTTTAAGGGTTGCAATATGTATACTAAATTTGGATTTATTATTTTAAATAGTTTTAAAGATAAATTAAAAGAACTGAAAAAAAAATTAAAACTTTGAAACCCTGTATCTCCAAAACTAAGCGTTTGGCAACCTATGTTTATGTGAACTTTTTGTCTTAATTTTGAAAGATCTATCGACTATTAAAGTCCTGCTACAAAAAACTGGAACACCCTATATATATATATATATATATATATATATATATATATATATATATATATATATATCCATCAGTCTTGTTTACTTTACCTTTACGTTACGTAAAATCTCAATTAAACTTAATGTCTTAAAATAAAATTATTTCGAAAAAACACAAAAATAGTAAATAACCTAACAGAAATTTCTCACAACTTATTACGTTAACAAAAACTTCCAATAAAATCATAAACAAAAAATAAATTGTTCAGTAACTTGGACGTAATCCAAAATATCTTATCTTTTAACATGAATATACGTTAATATTAACGCTGTGAAAGGAACGAGGTCACTAATAATG
The DNA here is from genome assembly GCA_036346205.1 of Vesta saturnalis. NCBI lineage: Eukaryota > Metazoa > Arthropoda > Insecta > Coleoptera > Lampyridae > Vesta > Vesta saturnalis. Next base: position 4,709,329 of record JARFJB010002396.1, read on the forward strand.
TTACACTCGGTAACGAAATAATACTCTCAAATTCGTTAATACTAGTCATATATTGTGATAATAATAGTCATAAGATAAACAATCAGAGTATTGACACAATTGTCAAAACATATTAAATTTACTTTCGGAAGGGAGTAACGCGCTATCTTTATTAAGTAAAATCTAATAGTTAAATCGAGATGACTCTTGCAAGGTTCAAATTCGCAAAATCATCTAGCTTAAATACCTTAAATTTTAATTAACACCAAAAAGAATAATACTAATATCGTCGAAAACTTAAATTTAACAAATGTTCGCAGTACATGAATTTGTATACAGTATTCAGAATAAGATAAAAATAACGCACAGTATGAAATGATACAATGCGCGGATGAATACACCTTTGTAAAATTATTTTAATCGGCTAAATGGCTTTTATGCAAAACTGCTCACCAAAGAAAGCGCATTAATCCGCGTAACAAATACAAATAAAACAACTTTAAAATCACCAACAATAGAAAATTAAACGTAGGAAAGTACTTACATTAATTCGCACTAACTGAACACGCCCCTATCCTCTCTACAGCGAAAAGGCGAAACTCGTGCAATGGACCGGCGAGTACCAATAACTTCAATAACCTTGATACAGCCTTCTAATACGGCAACTTCCCGGTCGTTAAATTTCAACCATCCGACTATTTTCTAATTAGCACAAATCTAGTGGTGAAATTATTTAAACCAAAGCCAATTAATAACTGTGTCAATTGGTTGAATATGTATACATTAATTTATTTACAAAACGCTCGTCCTTTAAATACACAATTTATTATAGCGATATTGTAATTATAACAACCTTATATTTTCGTGAACAGCTGTGAACGCAGATATATTTTCGTGATGCACTAATAAATTTACTGATCTTCCCATAGAAGAATCCGCGAAAGCGCGATTTAATCCAAATATGAGGAAATGCCACTAAAATTAAACACGTATCTTCTTAATGGACACCCAAACTGCCACTTCCGACCAACGAAATACCAAACAAAGGTCACCGGGTAGATTGAATACTCTTTAAAATCTACCAAACGTGAACGGGAAAGATTCTCCGACGATAGCTTCAAATACCCCGGTAGAATGAAGTAAATTTAATGCGCCCCCAGGTTCACACCTTTTTAATCGTCACATACAAAAAAACCTTCGATATTAAATTTACATAGTGGACATTTCTCAGGAAAAGAAACAGAATTGATATACCAAAAACCCTGTTACTCAAATAAGTTTTCTGTACTTTTACCAACAATAATTCCGCGTATAAGTGAACTGGTAAACTTGAAACAAAATAAACGTAGAACTATCTGACCGCTACTGAACCTTTCGTTATCACCCACAGTAACACAGACAAATTATACCCATCCATATTATGTTACCTAAAAACTAAACCATCATGAAATTTAATTTTTTTCGAAACTGCGATACCGTTTTTAACGTAACAATTCCCGGTAACATTTTAATTTAAAGCTCTACATATGATATTTTAAAACCCTAATGTTCGAAAAAAAGAATTTATGGCAAATTTTAACCACACGTGACATTTTACGGATCGAAGTAGTTTTACGATGCTTACAGATGGAAGCGGCAGTAAATTTCTTATTTTGGGACCATAGTGTGTTTGGTAAGAGCCGAGGATTTTGAGCTTCCATATTTAGCAACCAATGGCAATAATTAAGTCTTCTATCGAAACCGATAGAGAACCTGAACTGCATGGTATGGGTGTAGCCTGAATTTGAATTAAAACTTTTTTTATTAAACAATATTAATAAGACAAGATATATATCATGATTATGTTTTGTAGGTACCTACCTATGGTTTTTTGAAATTCGTTGGACGATATTTCAATAATGCCTAAGTCGTTAGAAATATCTCTAGCATTTCCATGAGTATTAAATTCTGTGTACGCTAGTACGTTATGATATTTTCCTTAGTTCGACCTCTACCACGTCTAGGAGAGACGGAACGATGAATACTTCCGGTATCTCTTAAACGCCGCGCGAAACGCTCAAAAAATCGTTTCTCGTTAACGATGCCTGTCTGGATACCGCGCAACATAAACTCTTGCGGCAACGGTTGAATTCTTCAGGCATTCAAAATATACAGTAAGCATATCAAATGCTATTTTATTTGTTAACGCCATTTTGAAATCAACGGTTCGATAATCAAACACGAAACACTTTTTAATGGAGCTAATATTTTTTGGCGCAGAGCAATATTTAAAGTGGCTGTTGTTTTGTGCTATTTTTGTCTATGCGTGAGAGATTGCAACTCTGTATTGAACAGCTCGGGTGACAATTTGAACATTTGGTGGCGTCATTAGTTCTTCAGTACCAGGGCTGTTGCACACCATTCTTCTATAACATCGGTTCTTTTTAGGGCCACAGATATAAAAAAGAAATTCGTAATACAACATAATAATTTAAAAAATAGATTTTATTATCCGCGCTAAAGATACGTCTCCCAAGGGACATTTAATATATTAAGTTTTATTCCTATTATTATTATAGTTTAATTAATAAATTTTAATAATTCATGAATGAGAGTTAAACGTGTTGTCTAATTCTGTTACTTGTAACATTTATTTTTATCCATATCTTTGTAACGAAAGAAGATATCGACTTGCGGTTTTCACCAATTTCGATATTTTTTTCTCTTTCTTGTGAGTTAAAAATAATTGTACCCTTACATTTAAAATTTTCGAGAACATTTGCAAGACTTTACGGGTTTGTCACAAAACGCCATCTACCGACTAGAAAAAAACTAAACCGACAATGTTAATGTTTTATTAGAAGCACCCAAACTAGATTCAGTTTATAAAAATCTGTTGAGTAAAATAGTAGTTTTCGCAACTAGTGCGCTGTTTACACATTTCTTGTGCGGGGCCGGTCTGTTTTACCCGAGGCGTAGCCTAGGGATAAAACATACGGCCGAGCACCAAAAAGGTGATAGCGCACGTGTTACGAACAAAATATTTTGTAATCGTTTACATACAATTAGAGAAAATTAAATTTTGAAATATTTGTTGACAAATGTCAAATTAAATATGTAGACAAAAAAGTTTATATATTTAGTTGTATACCACTTTTTTGTTTATGTATTAAAAGTAACGATTACAAAAAAGTAGTTACGGCATTTTTGAAGTGAACATTTATCTCTCTCCTCCTCCCCTTACTTAACAAGCTATAGAAAAATGCTAAAAAAAGAAAATGTTTCTAAACTTATGTAGCTTATAAAAATATCTTGATCTTGTATCTTCATAATGCCAATTTAAGAGAAATAGCCGATTTTGTAATTTGGTGTTTGTGTACCGGGTGGCTAAATAAGCAAGGCACGCGGCCATATCTCCGCAACCGTTTGGCTGACAACGTTGGGAAAAAATATGTATAATAAAATCGTCTATAAAAATACGATTAAATACAGGTCGCACAACTAAAGATGATTTGGAGGTCAGATGCGCATTCGTCCGTTTTCAAATATTCTACTCGCGGCAATTCGAGAAGTTCAGTAGCGTCGCAGGTAAATTGTTTCAAGTGTATATTACGTCATTGTACGTATACAAACATAATTATTAACACATTTTCTTAATACTTATGGAAATTTTACAAATTAAGTTAATGAAATTAGAATGTTTTTAAACAGATTAGGAATGTATATAAATTATTAAATTAATAAAATAACATAACACTTTAAATGTGATTTTGTATATATACCAACGATTAATTACGCCGCCCCTGGTAAGTGATTTTAAGCTGTTACACTTGACGATTGTTCCCGAACGCAATGAGGTATCTGCGCGACCCGAATCATCTTTAATTGTGCGACCTGTATATTTTCAAATACGTAGCTTGCCGCTAGATGGCGCTAATTGCCTCAAAAAAAATTCGCATTTTTTTATGAATTTTTGCCTAATTAAGCTTAGTAGCACTCGCTTTGCTGTACTTTCATTATGCTCATTTTTCCATAAGTGGTGGGTGAAGAATCTTTTAATCCATAGAAACATCTCTGTAACTTCCTTACTATTTAACCGATTTTGACAAACGAGAGCTCATTGGAAAGAGCATGACATGTGAATTTCCAAAATGTATAGAACTAATAACTTTGGAGTTTGTTCTGGCCGCTAGAGGGCGCCATGTTACGCGTTTACGTATTTATAGATTTTTGTAGTAGATTTTAAATGGAAGGATATATTTTTTATTAATGTAATAAAAGGGCAATACAATGACAGTTAGTCCTGTCAAAACCGCAAATTTCTTTCCAAAGATTTTTTTAATATTTTGATAAGTATTGACTCACCTTGTTTATGTTCGTTATAAGACTAGGTGAAATAACGCTTCAAAACCCTTACACTTACCATAAAAAAATGTCAGAATCCGATCTAAATTCTTGGTCAAACTATTGTTGAGCGAGGTGATAATAATCTTGGATGGTGGCAGAAGACAAAATAAAACTCACTCCGTAAATGAACTTATAAACTTGTAATAATTACTTTAAATTTCCCATAGTACATTAAAATTCGCTTAAATAAACTATTTAACCTTAATTCTATCCAATATACAGAATAAACCGTCGCTCAATAAAGTTTGAAAAAGTAAATGTTTAAAAATATTCACAACGATCCCTAATGTTTGCGTTAATAAATCAAATTACTGACTAAAAGGTATCAAACCACTTTTGAAAAGGCACTAATTAAAATTTGAAAACAAAGAAACTAAACTGTTTAATTAAAAACCCAAAAAATTTGATAAACAACAATCAAGATCAATATGTACGTTAGTCGTACTGTAATTGTTTGAGCATAAGAACAAATGTGAGCACAAAACAATAGTACTCATCATATACGATAATTACGAGCTCCTTCACATTTCAGTATTTTTGAGTTAAAATTAATATATATTACATACAAAGTGTTTTATTCATTTAACAACATTTTTTGCATCTGTTAACCACAAAAATAGGTATTCAGTGACTACAGCGTATAACTGAAACACAATGAGAACAAATGTAAAAATGTGTACAAATACGTAAAATACAAATACAAGCTACCATTGGGTAACATCGCCTTTATTTTCTGTAACATCCAGAATTCTTTGCGGATAGTATTAACCAAGTCTCGGCAATATTGCGTTGTAAACAAATCTCATGTTTCCTCATGCCTTTGCTTCAGTTAAGGATGTTTCCGGAGAACCTTTTTCATCTCGTACCACACAGTTTCTATTGGGGACTAGTCAGGACTACTAGTAACCCTTTCCAACAGTGGTATACCGTAGTCTCCCATCCATTTGCTGAAATACAAAATCTTGTCCTGATGTCAAATATTCTTCCATGACCGGTAAAAGCGATTCTTGTAGAATGTCCAAATATTTGTTTGTATTCATAGTTTCTTCAACAAAGTTTTCCTACTCCCTTCGAGACAGTCAGGATGGGACGCCTCATGTGTTTTCTTCTAATCACGCCTCATCGCTTCATTGTAATTGTAGGCTATTTCTAAAATTCCAAATCCCTATGTTGTTTTGCCTGGCTTAATCTATTTTTCTTCTGCTTTGGTGTTAAAAGTGGCTTTTCGTTGCTCTTAAAACACAATTTCCATTTTAAAATATGTATTTGCTATATATTTCTGTTCACCCTTATTTATTTATTTTTTAAATTAAATAACTGACCATGTAACTGCCATATCTAATTTTACGAGCCTCTCTGTGACGTAGAACTCGAAATTCGCCTTCAAACATCACTCAAAAAAACACTTAACTTAATATAAGTGGTACGCCGGTTTTTCTCGAGAATTCTTCTTTCTTCTCGCGGCATCTTTAATTTTACCTTTTCGCCCATGTCAGGGTTTCGTGCCGACTAATTCAGTGGTTTTATATCTTCTGACTATATTTCTTGCATACTATATCACGATAACTCTAATATATCTGTGAACGCTGTGAAAATGCTCTGAGCTCAAGAAGAAATGGTTGACATGGTGTTTATTCTTGAAGAATGTTTAAGAATTATTTGTTGGTGTCACGAATTTACGGTAAGAGCACATCTGAAACCACGTGCTTTTCGGAAAATATTCCCTATTCCCGAGTCTGAATTTAAATCGTTTAAAGCAGCCAGTAGTTACCTTAAAATCAATATTATCCCCTAGTTTTTCTTTATCTCAAAAACATTTGTACACTGCAGTGCCTAGGTCTTCGTTTTTCGCCATTTTCATGGTTTCTCTACGTAAGCTTCCATTTTCACTGTCAAGTACCCGCATCATGGTTATTTCTTTTTGTCCGATAACCAACGTCATACTCCCGAGCTGAACTTGAACCACTAGCGCCTTTTTTCTACTTCTAATATTTTAAGTTAACAGCTAACAGTGAGAATCAAACTGCACAACAGAAAACAGTACGACCTGCCACAAACGAATGCTCCCATACGACTGTGTAGTGCGCACTAGAGTTTAATCACGTAGACAGCTTTGGAGCGCTTCTACCGGCTGCTGGTCGAACTGCGGCGTGGCGCGCGATTTGGTTTTGCGATTATTCGATTTTTGCATGATTTCGGTTAACTGAGGATGACCGGGCTTCGGATAAGTTGTCGGTGTGCATAATATGGAGCGTAGATTACCAATAATAATTCTAGTACAGGGTGTCCCACTATATTTTCCCCTATTTCAAGGGCTTATAACTTTTAAACGAATAAAGTTAGACACTTGCAGTTTTCACTGACATGCTTCACAATGATACAAGTTTTTATTGGACTCATCTAATTTTTTTCTTCACTTCCGGTAAATTTTGGGGTGCAGGATTATAAGCCAGAGATTTAACATAACCCCATATAAAAAAAATCTGGTACCGTCAAATCTGACGAATTTGGAGCCCATTCAATTGGACCTACCCTGCCGATCCAGTTATTACCAAATTTATTGGATACAGATTCTCGAGCAATTAGCGAATAATGGGCAGGTGCTCCATCTTGTTGGAATAAATTTCATTTTCATTCTGGTCTATTAGGGGATAGTTAGTACAGTTAGCACCGTTTACTGTTTTTTCAGCAAAAAAGAATGGCCCATAAATTTTATTTTTACTTACTGCACACCAAACATTTACTCGAGGTGAGTCTCTTAGAGTTTCATCAAATTCACGTGCATTCCGTTCACTCCAAATGCCGCAGTTGTATCTATTGGCCGCTCCATTTGGATGGAAACTTGCTTCATCGGACATTATTAACTGGAGGTCAGGAGTAATTCTCATTAAATCCAATAAAATCTCAGACATAAAAAGGAGTTTTTCGTAATCCCTTTGTTTTATTTTTTGATGTAGCTGAATTTTATATGGTTTAAGTTTCAGTTCTTGTATGATTCTATGCACTTTAGATTGACTTATATCAAAATGTGACGCGACTCTTGTGATTGATCTTGTCATAAACTCATAAATAGCTATTGTATCATTAATAACATTATTGTTACCCGTAATTCGTTTCTTATGTGACAACGATGCATTGTTTTTGAAATTGTTGAACCATTTTCTTATTGTCTTAGCAGTTGGTGGTATTTTATTAAATTCCCTGAAAAACTTTCTTCTGGTTTGTACAATAGATTTAGTTTCAGCGAAATAAAGGACAATATTTGCCTTTTCTATATCGGAAAACATCATTTCAATGGCAAAATATCTGGTTATAGATCTCAAACACAATAATTGTGATATTTATGATAAAAATATTCCAGTGCCTACCTACTAAAAAATTACTGATAAATAATTGTAGACTACCGATTTTGCAGGCCTCTACTTAAAAATTGATTGCTCAGTTAATTCTGCATCGATTTTTAAAAACTTTATACCGACGGATAGCTGAAGGAAATGGCTTTCGCCTTAACACAAAATATACAGGGTGTTGCATTAAAAAAGTCAAAAAAATTCTAAAAGCCACCATTTTGTTTTTTGGCTAACCGGAAGTGAAGAAAAAATTTAGATGAGTCCAATCAAAACTTGTATCAATGTGAAGCATTTCAGTGAAAACCGCAAGTGTCTACCTTTATTCGTTAATCGCACCAGACACCATTAACTGCACTGTAGGTCTTTTTTGCTGCGCACTCCTAGTTAGGACTTGGCGTGTAAAAATTATTGCACATACGGAATAGGTTCTCGATCTTTCTATTCTTATACGAAAACGTGAAAGGTGACGTAATGTGTCAAAAGAAATTGGGTCAAAACAGACATAGTTTGTTTGTTACAAAAAACTCAATTGGAGGCCTGTCGATCTTCATCGTGGTTGGAGATATGGAAGTTATTGCTTTTTTTAAGGTTTCTGAACTTTGGCTGTAAATTTATTTACGCTGCTTACCAGAGGCTACTAAATTTGAAAAATAATGAAAATTTAATTTTTTCACGTACATTTAGGGTTCATTTGAGAGGTGAAAGTGGTCATGTTCCACAAAAATACTACCTTTCATAAGCTTTAAAACAGGGCATCAATGATCCTTTTATATTGCTTCTGATTCCCCGAACTTCCCCCACCTTTGTTCGCAAAGTGAGTTTGGCAACTTCTGTTCTGTATACCTCCTGTTTCAGAAAACCCAAAAATCCATTGGAGTGAGGTCCGTGGATCTTGCTCGCTAAGGAATTCGATCGCCACGACCAATGCAAACGAGGTTCGTTCAAGAACTTACCAACGGAGAAAAATGGGGGGAATGTCATGAAGCAGTCTTGGGAGATCACGCGGTTTAAATTTGTTTGAAAGATGTGGGTGCCAATTAAGCGGTCCCCAATTACTCCAGCCCAAACATCTGAAAACGTCTTGCACGACGAGGGGATTTTCCTGGGCATAGTGATGCATATTATACAAATTAAAAACACTATCCCTAGTGAAAAGGGACTCACCAGTCCACAATATTTCGCTGGTCTCGATGTGTTGCGCCAACTCCCATCGGCAAAAGTCCACTCGCGGTTAAATGTCATTTAGTTCTAATGCTTGCATGCAAGTGAAGTAGTAGGCATGGAAAACATCCAATACCTTCGTGAGTGACACTCCTGCTTCTCCTCCAACTTGACGTAACTAACAGTGGGGTCTTGTTCCGCCCGGGCCAGTATGACCTCTTTTACATTCACATTCTGGTCATACTGGCCTCTTTCGGTCATTCTATTAAACGAACCAGTCTCCACGTGTCTCTGGTAAACGCTTGTAGATTCACCACGACTGGATGCAGGACGATCAGAATAGTTGATACGGTACTACTCATCAATTGAAAAACATATATGTATATTCCTATTTCTAAAACGAGCCATACTTTTAAAAGAAGATACAAGTGAGCACGGTTAAAAACGAATGTGAAATGATAATTCCAATAACAGCCACGTGCGGGCGTACGAGTATGTATCATTGTTAGAAATAAAATAAAAGCGGTAAGATAAAGTACATAAACACAATGATACCGATACAAATGATTTTAATAAAATTTCGTCTTTTCGTATTCTAATTGTTTCATCGTTTTTTTCCCTTTTGGAGCCTGTAAAAATTGAACGGAACAACACAAAAGGACCATTGATGCTTGGTCAAACCTAGAAAAGAGTATTTGTGAAATTGACTTATTTAAAATGGCTGTGTAAATAAACCAAATATCCATGAAAAAATTAAATTTCATATTTTAATACAAATTTATACGTAAATTCCAGTCAGAAAAACGTTTATTAGGAAATTTCCTCATCTTCCCAAAAATCTATTATTTGTTACAAAAATGCGGGCTGGTTGTTGAGAAACTAGATTTTAAAGGAGTAAACTTTCTTAAAAAAAAAAGCAAAAGCTTCCATATCTCCGACCTCGATGAAGATTGTTACAATGTAGGTCTATTTTCACCCAGTTTCTTTAGTACATCCTGTATAACGAATTTTACATTGCATTTTTTTTTTCTTAAAACATTCACTATTAACATGTTGATCTGAGTATTGTATTGATCTTTTCTAAGGGAAAACTGCAATTTATAGTGCGAGGAAAATTATATACACAGAATAATTATTAATTTGTTTATTCAGAACAAATAGCTGAAATGACGATACATTATTATATTTAACTTATAAAAAAATATCTACTAGTACATATTTTCTGGCGCTTTTAAAGTCGATTTTGCCATTTTCGAATTTTATTACAAATTCTTTAACAAAATCGTCATTTTAGTATCAGGAAACGAGGACAAGCATTTATAAATATCATTCAAAACTTCACACATTCTATCTAATATTTTCCTTTCATACTTTTTCGAGAGCATACACGATCGTCCTGGAGTCCTTAATACTGCGCACCATTAAGATCTATAAGTAACGTTATAACTATTTGACTGTATAAAGAGTATCCTAACCCAAAAGCTAATTTGGCTCTAGCATTTGCAGAAGTTGGCGAGTATTGTAAAAAAAAAGTTACAGAAGAAATAACGTTACTTTTAATACTACAGTCTGTTCTTGCGTATTCTTATTTCTCGATTTGTTAATTAATGGGAATGTGGTCATGCCACGTGTAATACGCTAGCTATAGATTATACTATAGGGTACAGTCTAAAAATTCTTACAGTTAAATGCAGTTAATTATAGTTCAAATAGATAAATAGCACCTGTTTTCTTGAATATCATGCTAATACAAGTACAACGTGTAATTTTGATGTTCACGTAACGGTGGCGACACTTTAATTATTACGTTTAGTATGAGATAAATTCATAAATATAGCTATCACACGCGATTGGCCGATAAATTGTCAGAATGTAGAACACAAAGTGGATATCTTAAAATCTACGAGAATGAGCATATCCGGCGTCGTATAATTTACAAAGACTATCCGTACGGTTTCCACTTAGTCCCGATGGCAAACTTACACTTACCGACATTGCATCTGAATGTAATTTATGTCCTACTCGTCGCCTTTGCCAAATGAAGGTCCAGGCAGCGATAACAGCTAATTGTGCTGCTAAAAAGACCGTTCCGGCTACGATTAATCCCGCCATATTAACACATAGTCCTAGTTCATTATTAGGGATAAATACAGCTTCGCTTCCAATAGACCTACTTGTATTCATATCACGTTCGAAACCGAATTTATCGGTAATTTGAATCGATTGCACTAAAATCATATCTTCGTTTATATCGTTGGTTGAACGACGTCTTCTACGTTTTCCGAATGATACAACAGACCGTAATTCTCCAGTTGATTCTTCTTCTTGATCACATTGAACTGGCTCACATGATGGCATACATGGAGTCACTAGAGCACGGAATTGAACTACTTCGGAAGATGGAAATTTGAAGGCGTCGAAGTGAGATAACAGAATCTGAAAATAAAAATCTTGTAGCCACAAATTCGATTTAATTTTTACTATAGAATTACGATTATCCCTTATATTTTATGGAGTGCTTATAGGCTTTTATTATACGTAGTGAATTCAATTGTTGACAGCTGCTTCTAGTCACATTTCAGTTAATCTATTCAGTCATTGTGGGTTATTCATTTTTTAACTTGCACAATTTTGATTACATTATGTCAAATTTATTAACTAATTAATCCATTTTAATTTTATGGAAACGAATATTGATCGCTTCGTTTATCTATAAACTGATTCGTCACAATCTGTTTATTTTTAGAACATTTTGTTTCAGAAATAAGTTGATTGATGAGTTTCATAATTTGACTAGAAGTGATGTAAAATTGACAGATTTTAGTATAAAATTGGTCTTACATGTTCGACTAGAAAACGTTTACCTTTTTATGAATGATCTTGTTTATTGGATATAACATATACATAGTTCATGATCAGTGTGGTTTACTCACGCTCGATTTTTGTGAAAACTCAATTAATGGATATGTCTGTGGCGAACCACAACATACATACACACATCCTGTAACTATTTCGTTACAAAACAATCAAAGTATCATTTAATGCAGACGCTTCACCAAACGTAACTATTGCAACTTTAAACACCTCTAAAACGGATATTCGGTTTCTATTCTGTTTCCCGTTTTATAACGTAAACGCCAAACAGTTTTGTTTTTTTTTTGTTCATGAATTGAAGATATAGCTTAGTTAAAATCATACTCCCATGTTTTTTTTTGCTCTACAGTAATTGAATGCTTTCATAAACTTTTTCGTGTTTATCGTATTTTGTCTAGTAGTTAAAAAATGCATCAAAACCCACTCGTGCGTGTTGCCAATAAAACCCTCTAAGACCGATCAGATCTAACTAACCATTGTCGGCCCATTTCCGACGTCCTAAAAAGAAAGAAATGATATATACAGACCACGTAATGCGGATCGGAGATGGCGCACGCTTTGAAACCCGCTGAAGAAAAACCAGGAATATGAAAACTGTTTGATTGTTGTATAAGCTATCAAATAGTGAAAACTTAGAATGCAGAGGCTGGGCCATAGCGTGCACGGACAGGCAGTCAGACTACGACAGTACATACAGTCAGTCAGACAGGCTGTCATACAGACAGACAGAAATTCAGACAGACCGACAGTAAGGGAGACAGATAGTCAGACAGACAGTCATACAGACCAACTGATAGTCAGGCAGACAGTCATACAACCAGTGAAACAACTCACGTAGACCGTCAAACAGACGGTCAAATAAACAGTCAGATAAACAGTGAGATAGTCAAACATACAGTCAAATCGAATCAGGCAGACAGTCATAGAGACAATTAGACAGACAGTCAAACAGACAGTCAGATAGACTGTCAGACAGGCAGATAGTCAAACAAACAGTCATGCAGGCAGTCAGGCAGTCAAATAATCAACAGACAGTCAGACGGACAGTCAAACAGACAGTCAGACAAACAGTCAGAATTTGCGTAATTTAATACTATGGAACCGGAAACACGTCTTACTATTGTATGATCGAAAATTAAGTTAGTGTTAGTCATTAAATTCACAAGAATATAATTTTGAAATTTGGTTCACTGTTCGATAGCCAAATAACCACGAACCGATTAAACTGAAATATAAACCACGATTACATATACGGTTTGTAGGCGAAGCCCAATTTGATTGTTAGGGTCACTTTAAATGTTACGAGACGTAGTTTAATGTGTGTACAGTTTAAAATATGTAATGTAACGCTGAGATAATTTAACGTTTGTTTATGTAGATGGAAATTATTTAGATTTACTGTTATCTTTGGGTTGTTTAAGTATTAAATTTCAAGCTTAATATTATGCTCATTAATAAACTGGCACTGATAATTTCGCTACTTTTTTAATTGTAGATAAGCGAATGTAATTAAGGGATTTGTTAGTATGGTAGGTGGAGGCGAAAGCACACGGATTTTGTTTACTTTTAAAACGGTTCGGTTGTGATATAAATTTTAATTGGTTTAATAGGTTAAAATATTTTGTTTTTGCCGTAATTTTTCGATTAGGAGAAAGGAAATTATCGGTTAGTGGATAACTGTGGATCTTAAAAAGAAAGTCACGTACACGTGTACGTGTACGTGTACGTGTATATGTGTGTGTATGTGTATGTGTATGTGTATGTGTATGTGTATGTGTATGTGTATGTGTATGTGTATGTGTATGTGTATGTGTATGTGCATATGTGTATGTGTATGTGTATGTGTATGTGTGTTGTATGTGTATGTGTATGTGTATGTTTGTTGTATGTGTATGTGTATGTGTATGTGTATGTGCATGTGTATGTGTGTGTGTGTAGTGTTGTTAGTGTAGTGTGTATGTGTATGTGTATGTGTATGTGTATTGTATGTGTATGTGTATGTGTATGTGTATGATGTGTATGTGTAGTGTAGTGTGTGTAGTGTATGTGTGTGTATGTGTGTGTGTGTGTATGTGTATGTGTGTGATGTGTGTGATGTGTGTGTGTAGTGTTGTATGTGTGTGTATGTGTATGTGTTGTGTATGTGTATGTGTGTGTGTGTGTGTGTGTGTGTGTGTGTGATGTGTGTGTGTGTGTGTGTGTGTGTGTGTGTGTGTGTTGTTGTGTATGTGATGTGTGTGTATGTGTATGTGTGTGTGTGTGTATGTGTTGTGTGTGTGTGTGTGTGTGTGTGTGTGTATGTGTTGTGTGTGTGTGTGCATGTATGTGTATGTGTGTGTATGTTTATGTTTATGTGTATGTGTGTGTATGCATGCGTATGTGCATGTGTGTGTGTGTTATGTGTGTATGTTGTGTATGTGTGTATGTGTATGTTGTGTGTGTGTGTGTGTGTGTGTGTGTGTGTGTTGTGATGTGTGTGTGTGTGTATGTGTGTGTGTGTGTGTGTGTGTGTGTGTGTGTGTGTGTGTGTGATGTGTGTGTGTGTGTGTGTGTATGTGTTGTGTAGTGTATGTGTATGTGTATGTGTATGTGTAGTGTATGTGTATGTATGTTGTGTTGTGTAGTGTGATGTGTAGTGTTGTAATGTGTATGTTTATTGTATGTGTATGTGTACGTGTACGTGTACGTGTGCGTGTACGTGTACGTGTACGTGTACGTGTAGTGTACGTGTACGTGTACGCGTACGTTCTAAAATTCTTGAAATCTAGGATAAAAGTGACAATGTTACAATGTTACCAATGTAGTGCGATTCTAAGATTAGATTCAATTTAGGTGAATAAGGGTTAATCTTTGTAGCGTGTTTTCGTGAAAATTATGGAAAATTAAATTCGACTTTATTTCGATCGAAACAGCTGTACATAAGGCAGTTTATGTGTCAAACTGACCAATAATTTAGAAGTAACTAATTTTCAGGTATTATTATTCAAAAAGTATTAAGGTTTTTAAAAAAATCAGTTCGGGATTTAGGCACGTTTGAAATTGTTGACGTTGATACATTTTCTTGATTTTTTTTTGAGTATTAAAAAATAAAAATTATAGTTAAAGACATAAAGCGATTGACGTAGGCCGCTCATATTGCGTTTAGGGAATTACAACAAAGCCAGGCTATAATTATAAACTCTAGCAACAGGATACAAAAATATTGTGGAAAATAAGTTAAGGTGCAAAACAATTTGAGCAATCACTGTTACATTCAAATTAATTAGTAACAGAATTACGTTTATACTATTTTTGAAAGAAGAAATGCAGGAATTCGAATATCGTACCGTCATAAAATCTTTTGTTTTGGACTGTTTGTCGCCATCTGAAATACATTCAAATTCAGGAGGGCAAAATCAAAACCATCGACGAGCCTGAGTTGTCTGAAGTTGTTTAGATACGAGAAAATAATCTGGCAGCGTAGATGCCGCATTTGTTGAATACCTGCAAAATGCAAATTTGAAAATGATTTTCGCAACGGTTTGGACCAATTTAAAAAAAAATGCACTTGATTTTGTGCGACGATTTGTTACCGTGGGCGAAACATAGGTTCACTACTACACACTAAAGACTAAACTGCAGCGAAACAGTGGGTGGAAGCTTGCGCTTCTACACTAGTAAGGGCCAAGTGACGGCCAGTATTTTTTGGGATTACAAAGGAATACTCCTAATTGATTAAAACGAAAAAGTCACAACTATAACTGGCGAATAGTACGTAAATCTTATGGGCCAACTGGATGCGAAAATTCGTGAGCATAGATTGGGAGTTCACAAAAATGTTGTGATATGATTTATTAGAGTACCCCCTCTCTTCATCAAATCAACTTCTCCCGTGGGGTCATCACACCAGCATAAAACTATCGAACCGAAATTTAATCAATCTTTACCTTGTTATATGCCATAGATTATTGTAACACACAACTTTCTTTAAGAAAGTAAGACTGCTGGTGTTAAAATACATTGGACAACAGAATGAATTGAACCAATTCGTAAATTTTTGGTATGGATGAAGGCTTTCAGCATGAAAAACTTGCCGACTTTTGAAATATGCTTAGTGCCACAATGGAACCAAAAGATTAAGGTCTCTGGAGCCACACATTTTTTGTTAAGAAATGCGCAGTAATGACGGTTTTTCTCATTACAATTGAAAAACTTATTTTATTATACATAAATACGTAAGTGCCACTTGGCCACAGACGTGTAATTTTGTTTTGCGTTATGTTATACATACGTCAGGTCGCAAAGTACGCTTTATGATGTCCATTTAATTCATTTTTTGTTACAATATTGAAAAGTGTAGTTTGTTATGAGACATTAGTGTACAATATCGGTTGTGAAAAAATGTTTGTGTAGATTGCTTTTTTATGAAACGTACTAGTATACAAAAATTAAGTGTGTGTTTCAAACAAATGTAAACATCTGAGTTGTTTGTGTTAACTTAAAGTTATAGTAAAACGTAAAATACACACTAAAATATTGTGGGAAAACCTGTCAAATTACAGTGAGACAAATCTTATTCCTTTAAAAATAAGTTTGAAATTTTTGGTCGATAACAATAACTGTTGAAGGTAAAGTTTAAAAACACTATTGCGACGATAATCGTCGAAGAATAATTTGTGATAGAGGGGGTTGTTTCAGGTTAATACCATTGACTATTCAGATCTTGTAATTAAATAAAATTGTGATGTTGAAGCTTTGCACAAAGACGTAATATTTTGAAATTGGCGCTTATTGTTACAATTGCACCTTCAAGCTTAACAAACGATATAAAGTATAATGACGTGTAATAAAAATTACCTTTCCTGTATCTACTGATTTATAAATGGGTCCCATGATAAAGTGATCAGTAGGACATCCCGAAGAGTCTATTAAAACAATTTCGCTAGAATCAACACCATCCATAGCAACCAAGTCTCGAACGAAAATTTCATAGGGGCTGTTTTTGTCAATAATTTCAAATCGAAGTGCCAAAGGATCACCAACTTCAGCAGTAGGCATAACATCACCACCATTTCTATCTGTAATCTTCATTGCAACGTTTGGTGAATCAACAGTCACTTCTTCAGATAAAGCGGGTTGAATGTCTCCGTGAACTCCTAAATCGACTTCATTTGTAACGCTTTTGTTAGTTAAATCGTATTGGCAGGTGACTGCAAGTCCTAAATCGGAGCTAGTTACTATTTTGTCATGATGTTGTATCACAACGTCATTAACATATCTTCCAAGGCCATTCTTTCTAACATTACATTCAAGATCGTCGTATGCCATATGTAATTCAAATTCCAAGCTGCTATTAACGTCCCGTACGCAAGAGTTAGGACTGCCTTTAGCGTAAATCTTTCCATCAAACAGTTTACTTGTTTGTATGCGGGCTACCATATCACCTGAGCGGCAGTCGATGCTTACGTTATAACAAGAACTTAGTTCGTATGTAGCTGCTTCAGGTACATCGAGATAAGGATCCTGAAAAAGACAATTTTATTAGAAAAAGTGAAATCTTTTATTTACGACGTGTATAAACTTACTTGTATATCGGCTAAGGTAGCACGTGAATGATGACTAAGACGACAGACCAGATCTCCTGTATCACCGTAATCGTATGAATGGCAACGGTAAGGTGAGTTAAGGCAAAGTTCACGACATTCATCTACTGATGCTACATCTTGATATACAGAATCCACCGTTTTCAGAATACGGCCTTTTA
Organism: Vesta saturnalis; assembly: GCA_036346205.1. Classification (NCBI taxonomy): domain Eukaryota; kingdom Metazoa; phylum Arthropoda; class Insecta; order Coleoptera; family Lampyridae; genus Vesta; species Vesta saturnalis. Next base: position 4,726,822 of record JARFJB010002396.1, read on the forward strand.
ACTTTTTGAATTCGCAAAGTTTAGTCGGCTCTTCAACGCAGTTATTTTCTAAATACTCGTATCCGTTTGCTTGTTGAAATGCATTACTACCGGCTAACGTAATACGATCCATACTTGAAAGTTCACATTCTCCAGTAAAATTATTGTAGTTTGAGGATCTGTAAAAAAAATTAATGTATTAATTCGTGTTACGGTGAAATCGTCGCGTTAAAGAAGTTGAGCTTATTAATATTCCAGACAAGCTGATCGTACTGGCTGAATATTAATTTTGAAGCCGTTTGATGCGTGAATTGACAATTGCATTGGAGTTAATAGGGTGACGGTGACAGCGCGGAACTTTTTCAGCATGCGATAACATATATTTTATAGCTAGCTGTAACAACTCCCAACATGGAAGATACTAACAGGTTCGCTTTAGAAACCGCAAATGGAAAAGACAATGAGACGTTTATCGGTACTATGTTTATTGCTGATGTGAAGTATTTGCAACGAAATGATAATGACACAAGAGGCCAGACCCTATCTTTTAAAATTAATTTTTACTAATTAAGCCTAATTTGTATATAAATTATGATTGCGCTGTTGGCTTGAATCTAGAAAAAAACTGGATTTTTATATCATTAGTGTTTAATCATTTCCTTTTGAATTTTGTCTTTTGTTTGCGCAAGGCGGCAGGTGTTTGATGTAATAGAATTCCTTAACCACGAAAAGGAAAGTTTTTACACTGAGATTAAAAGAAAAATTTATTTTGTGAAGGTCACGGACTACTTCCTACCTATTATTGCAAAATTCCCGAAGGAAAAATGAGTCTTGTTAACATTCCGCTTTGAAAATCCAAGCAACATTAGACTTATTTATGTAGTTTAACTATAATAATCTGATTCGTTTAAATTCTAATACACTGTTTAGTAACGCAGCACTAAAATATATGAACTGGATTTTCTTAGTACAATATAAGCAAAGGTGTATTGAAGTGCCATTCTAAATTGGATTGATTGTGCGATATGGAAATATACCGCCGGCTACGCAATTGCCACAAATTCCCTTATACTCTAATAGGATTGATTTATTATTAAATTTACGCCTACGTAATTGGGTTTTCTTGAGCACCATCTTCGTGACAGCAATAAAAGAATATTGAAAATAAGGATTTATTCATTTCCGGGGTATGATTATATTTAGTAAGGGTTGCTCGAGGCGTCTGTTTCATTTTTGTTTTAAAATTATTTCCTCTTAGTAAATTAATCGAAACCTACCAAACAAGAATTTAAGGATGTTATTACCACCAAAAGCAATCGTTTTCTCTAACAATACTCAAAGTGTTGATATCACAGTAGTTTTCTTCCCTTTAGAGTATTGAAAATCCTATCTCAGAATTCGAGCATTGAATCAAAACCCTTGAGGGACTCTCTGCTCTATTGTAAAGGTTATATGAAATCACTTCAAAACTTGAATTTGATATTAAAGAAAAAAAAATAGAAGTCTGTTGGTTATGATAATGTTAAAATGGGGGCGACGATTTTAATGTCGTAACTAGTCTACTATCTAGAAGTAATCGAGAAATGGAGGTAATCGGCCGTATCGGGCAGATTGTTCGCTTGGAACCGCCAGGGTGGTTTGTATTGTTTGAAATGCAAAACGTGTGTGTTTAGTGTCTCTACGTTAAGATGACGAGCCACACAAGCTGCTTTTAACTGCATATCACGTTCTCATATTGGCTACATTATTTGCTAAATGCACTTACGAAGAAGTCACACATTTTCATATATTAACTCTGACAATAAAGGCGGCTTGGCACTTCATCTTTAATCATAAAATTTTGAAGTATTAGATAAATTGAATTAAACAATAAATGATCATTGATATTAATGCGTAACCTTAATTATAACTTTTTGTTTTTGTTTTATATAAAAACTCCTATTCCGCAACTAGTAAAATTAAACGCCTTTTTCCATTTCGTGCTGGAATTTGTCTCCGGCTCACGTTCATCAGATATAGATTGCAAGACAAGTCTTTAATTAAGGGTCGCTTTCCGATTATCTCTCCTTTGTACTTGTTAAATATAGCGTTTTGTAAGATTAAGAATTTTACTAAATTAGTATGCTTGATATCTTTTAACTTCGTTGAATTAAAGATATTAAATTTTTCCTCCGCTTTACAAAATGTATTTGAATAAATACATTGATTTTAAGCAAATCTAATATTTTCCAATTCGGAAACAATTTTTTCAATTCCAAATAAGGCGTTCTATTAAAGTTTTTATAGATGTTTTGCAAATATAAAATTTATAAACGGCATTTTTTAAATACTCCAACTGTACAACTACCTAATGAAAAAGAGCTATAATACAGTAAGCAACACCACAATTTTTTTCGAAAAAATATTCGGACATGTAAACGGTTAACTCCGAATCACACGATTTTTTAGATGTAACGTACGTACATATACGGACAGCTCCATGAATAAGATATTAGGGACCAACAAAATTAATAGACAGAGAATGCGAAGAAAATAATGGCATTGTCAGCGTTAGCTATATTTCCACGATTGCGTCTTATACTGTATAATATGAAAATGAAAATTGCACGATTTATACTCAAAATTATAAATGGTTAGCATTTTGATATAAATAGCTAAACCGACGACGACAGCTGCGATTGCCTAAACACACATTTTATAAGATCTTAATATAAACGCACGATTTTTACCCAAAAGCTAAATATTTGTAATCTGTTTACGTATGCTGTATAGTCATAGAAGTTGACGTTTTGTAAGTTTTCTAGGTGTCTGGATTTAAAGAATACCGTACTATAGGATATAATGTACAGGGTGGCCAGATTTCAAGCCAGTTGTGGATAAAGTGTATGAAGGCATAACGATACAGAAAAATTGATTAGATGTCATGAGTCGAATTTGAAAGAATAATTACTATTATTAATGATATGTTTTCATTTCTTTATTGTTCTTAAATTGTACATTTTTACCTATTTTTAAAAATTGTTCTAACTAGCTTATTTCAGGAGATACAGAAACGATACTGAAAATATTTTATTTATGTGATTGGTGTAGTCAAAAATGAAATGTAGTGCAAGGTTTTTGACTTATGGCATAAACTTTTTCAGTATTTCTTAAATGAGAACCAGCCGTTATTTTGTTCCCAGTGAAAAGTCTGTTTTTGTGCTTTTCAAAAATGTAAAAAGAGTGATATTATTTTCACTAACTAAAAAATGACAGAATGAATACTGCAGTAACTGATATATTGTAAAGTGGCCTTAACAGTATTCTGGGTTAGTGTAATAAGGGTGTTAAGTAGTCTATTAAGCACCAGTGTCGTAATATAAACGAGTGCGTAATAGGCATTACCAATCCAGTTGTGTACTAACCTTTTTCTACTTTTTTAAATACTCCAACTGTAAAAATACCTAATGCGAAAGCGCTAAAATACAGTTAAGGAATACCTTAAACATTTGCTTTCCACAATTTTTTCGAAAAAATATTGGGACACCTAAACGGTTCCTAACCGCACGATTTTTAGATGTAACATACGTACGTATACGGACAGCTCCATAAATGAGATATTAAGGACCAACAAAATTAGTAGACAGAGAATGCTAAGAAAATAATGGCATTGTCAGCGTTAGCTATATTTCTACGATTGCGTCTTATACTGTATAATATGAAAATGAAAATTGCACGATTTATGCTCAAAATTATAAATGGTTAGCATTTTGATATAAATAGCTAAACCGACGACGACAGCTGCGATTGCCTAAACACACATTTTATAAGATCTTAATATAAATGCACGATTTTTACCCAAAAGCTAAATATTTGTAATCTGTTTACGTATGCCGTTTTGTAAGTTTTCTAGGTGTCTGGATTTAAAGTATACCGTAATATAGTATATAATGTACAGGGTGGCCAGATTTCAAGCCAGTTGTGGATAAACTGTATGAAGGCATAACGATACAGAAAAATTGATTAGATGTCATGAGTCGAATTTGATAGAATAATTACTATTATTAATGATCTGTTTTCATTTCTTTACTATTTTTAAAAATTGTTCTAACTACCTTATTTCAGGAGATACAGAAACGATACTGAAGATATTTTATTTATGTGATTGGTGTAGTCAAAAATGAAATGTAGTGCAAGGTTCTTGACTTATGGCATACACTTTTTCAGTATTTTTAAATGAGAACCATACGTTATTTTGTTCCCAGTGAAAAGTCTGTTTTTGTCTTTTTCAAAAACATAAAAAGAGTGATATTATTTTCACTAGCTAAAAAATGACAGAATGAATACTGCAGTAATTGATATATTGTAAAGTGGCCTTAACAGTTCTGGGTTACTGTAATAAAGGTGTTAAGTAGTCTATTAGGCAACAGTGTCGTAATATAAACGAGTGCGTAATAGGTATTGCCAACCCAGTTGTGTACTATGCTTTTTCCAGTCCTGTAGAGAAATTTTATACCTTTGAACGTTTTATACACGTTTTTTTGTAATGAACTATCCTATAAAAAAATTACTGTATAAATGTATTGCAGGATTAAAATTTAGAGACAAATTTTGAACTAAAAAAATTAGAACTGTTGATACCATTGGTTTTGTTAGTTACCTTAAAATTAAACAGATTAACCCCACTTTTTTACGGTTATGATATTAAACTTTATCTTATTAGCAGAAGTTATTGTTCTAAAGCAATGGTAACTAAAATAAAGCACCAACTAAGTAGTATCTGTGAGTTAAAGGACGTACTGATATATTTTCGTATTCCGAACTATTGAAATTTATTGCAAAATGTTTGCAGTGTACGATAAGGGACTATGTTTTTTAACACTGAAGTAAGTGGCATAGACACATATGGGGTTTTGAATGTCTGACGAAGTTTCCTAATCATAAATGGTACTTTCCACAAATTCTATACTATATTGTAGTGGAAGTTGACCCTTTATTAAACACAGAATTATCAATGATTTTCTGCTACATTTTCTTACCTACTTGTGCTTTAAAAGTGAGCACATCACTAACTGCATCGATTAAAATGGCGCAGATTAAAATAACCTAAATGTAATGAATATCGTTACATTACAATTAAATAATGTTAAATATGCCGTGAATGTAGTACCTACCTCATACATGAAATTATTATGAACTTAGTTTTATTTCAATTAATAAAACAAAAAGTTACATAAACGATATATAATGAATAACATAAATAATTAATGCGTCCAGATATGTAGAATTTTCTTATTTTCATCTTTTCAGAATTTCATAAGCTAAATGAGCTTGTAGCGTATTAATAGATTAAATTATATCCAAAGTTATTATCTACAACCTCTTTTTTATTAACTAAATAACACTAAATCAACTGCCACAAAAAGAGTTATTAAATATAATGTTTCATATTAAATAAACCTCATATTCGATATTGTTATAAGTTTTTGTTATGAACGAATAAGTTCAAAGGTAAATATGTAATTAAAATTAAAATTTTAGTCATATTCGATACTTCATAAGTTTCCATTTTCTATTTTAAAACGTAATTGGCAAATTGTACAAGCAGTCATCAGTTCATTAACATTATTAATCGACTAGACGTAGAAGTATATAAAAGTAATCGCAGACACCATCGATAACTGGTATTTCCGATGTTATTTCATTATATTCTTCAGTTTTCTAAAATGAAAATTACAATTTAATGCAGAGCTCTTACTTGTTGTTTAATAGTTGAGGTGGATTAATATGAACAAATTGGCTTATGCTCCCAATTAAGTGCTTTTACTAAAACTAATAAATAGATTATATTTGTACTAAATACTTCAAACCCACATTCACAAAGGTGATCCATTTTACAAAATGCTAATCTTCGCCACACAAATATAACATCACACCAAGCAAAACATTGAGGTTAATAACTCAATGAACAAAACTACTTCAGTCTTACCAAACTAAGAATTTTTAATTTAATATATATATATATATATATATATATATATATATATATATATATATATATATGAATGTAACGCAGTAGTTTCGACATACTGTCTAGAGTGACCATTTAGACATTTGACATAATTATTTTTTTTAATTAATTGATCCAATTAAGAAAACTTATTTGTGTTAATGTACATTTATGTTAGTAGAGAATGGCTGCAGTATAATTTATATAACTTACAAGTTCTGATAAAAGTCGACGTCTTCGTAAATGTGTTTTTAACTTGAAAAGTGGTAAGCGAAGAAGCAGGATGTCTAATGATTTTTACTTTTTTTTCAACAAAATCCATTGTGGCGGAAGTAGTTGAGACGAAGCATGTTTGTGGTGCAGAAAAAGATCTGTTTCTGGCAAACACTTTGTAACGTACCAGCTAGCTGTAACTGTGCGTTGTTCTTCCAGCGTAATAGCTTTTCATTGAACGCTATTTATATGCACCGTATATCCAACGTGGGACTCCTGTCGAATTCGTGTTTAATTATGATTCTGGAAGTATTTATGTGACCCCCTTTTTCTAACATTTCCATAATTTTTCGGATAATTCTTACGCGTTGTTTTTTGGAACTCAGTTAAATGTTTTTTTTTCATCCTGAGTTCCTCGTACAACATTTTTGAAACTGCTGCGGAATTAATTCGCCTGCAGTATGTGTGGATATTCACTCACCATACCTCATCTACGCGTAGTTCGAGTATTTCGCTCGAATTGGAATTCGGTAAACCAACGAAATACGATAACTTTTCCACAACTTTCTTCAGCAAAAGCCAAGCAAAGTCGATCTAAACACTGGTTTTTATTTCGCCCACATTGCAAGCTATAAATTAAATTTCCATAATGGTTACTCTTGGAAATGTAAAAATATACTTAAGTCAGCGTGTATGATATATACCATTATCGCCAAAAAATCAAACAAGCTTATGCCATTTTAAAAACAGTGCAAATCACCCTGATTGGTATTCTGACTGATGTTCCAAAATATATTTGCAATTTTGACATTTAATCAAGCAAGACGAATCAACATCAATATAATTTGAAGTAAGAACGTTTTTTGCCATTATAGTATTTAGGCTAAATAATTACTTTAATAAAACAGATTCAAAGCAATATTTGTTTCTCACGTAGTGTTTTAATTTGTAACGGTTGGCACTGGCTGTCGCAAATACCTTTAAACCCTTTAATCTTTCAATTGCAAAATAAGAAAAACCCACCTACTCTGTACAACCATTCTAGTACAGTTTTTCTATATTTGTAAATATGTAGAAAATCTGTACGATACCAACAAACTATTTTGAAACACTCTGTATTTTAATGTCTTTTGTAACATTTCTATCCCGTATATTAAATTTTTTTAACATTTTCATCTTTGATGAATCAGCAATATATCCCTAACAACGAAGACGACAACGACAGAATGATGGTGTACTTTGTTGTACACCTTGCCATATCAGAAGCCTCTGTTTCGAAAATTTATTGGTTGTCCTTTTCACATAACAATACTACTTAAAGCTGTACCACGAACTTTACTTGACCTAATTTACGCAGAAACGTACAAGGGTTAAATTTGATATTCGAGGTGACGACAATTTCTTAACTGATTCTTCCAGAAAAGGGTTTCGTTTACATGCAACCCCTTCACATGTTTAGTACATCTTTTTGGCTCTAATTTTCAAAAATTACCCAATGCAATATTCCATTGGAATGATTTTTGTCGAACGTCCTTTGTTGCACCTATCGATTTTTCATCCATTAAATTACATTTAGTTTTAACTTATCAAAATCGATCAAAGTACTTTAAAAATGTAATTTTAATAACGAAACTCAACTTCATTGGACAGTTCCATTTAATGTACAACTCTGTACATTATTGTAGTCGAATTTTCGGTAAAAGCTCAAAATGATTTGCACCTAACTGGTTCGGAAAAATGTAGAGATTGATATTCTGAAAAGTTCTCCACCCTAGCGGGTCGGGAATATCAAAATAAAATTAAGAAACTGTTTTTTCAACGTTTATGGCGTTAATAAGCCAATTTATAACTAAATAAAAAATATTTTCGGAAAGAGGCACTATTTTTACGTAAAAATATCTCTACAGTTATTTTCCCAAATCCCATAGTTTCCCGAATCTTTCGGGAAAGTTGTTTCTAGCGACTTGAAAAGAGGTTAGGCATATTTATTTATTTGGTATATTTTTAATCTTCCAGGAAGGGATTTCGATTAATGCAACTCCTTCATATATTTAGTTCAACTTTTTGGTTCTAATTTAAAAAAATTACACAATGGGATATTTCATTGAAAGATTTTTATCCTTAAGTAAAATTAGGTGAAAAACAATCATTTTTGTAGCATTTTGTTGTATAAGTAAGTAAAAATAAACATAAGTAAGTTTCAAAAACTTATTTTGTAATGCGGCCTCTGTACTAGTTCCATTATCATCGTTTGTATTTTCACAATCACTTCTCAACTGATCTCGGCCTGGGTCAAGTATTCTAAATTTCCAGATTCTTAAAGTGCGTATATTTTCGAACCAGATGATAAAAAAATCACTTTCGTGCAAATTATTCTGAGGTAAATGTGTCTATTGATTGGGCTATTATCTGCAGATCTTGTCTCACCTATTTATGTAATTTCAAAGAAATAGAACGCGTTATTGTTATAATTTTACTTTATGTACTTAAGACACCCCCCGACACAAAAATTCCGGACAAAGATGATTTAAGTTAATTTTGGTCGCCCATAACTTTTGTAATTGTTTTCGGATTTTGGTCTAATTTGGATTGAAATTTGTCTCGGAGTTGAGTTATTACAAAAAATGGTGGCTTGATTATTATACAGGAAGAAACAAATTTTACTTTTTTACCCTTAAATACTTAACGCCCTGTGGAAAAATTGAGTGGTAAAATTTAGTTTCATTAGGTGTCGGCTTGAAGTGTTTTTTCATTCACGTAATTATCTGCTTTTTAAGAGAAGCTGCACATTTTTAAAAACAGTGTTGCAGTATTTCAATTTTATGAACAATTTAGAACATTACATTATCTTATCGAGTAGCCTAAGCGAAAACCCAATTTATTTCTTTAGTAACCTTATTTGGTTGCCTAGTAACGATCATTGTCACTGTGTCACTATACTGTCATTGCAGAATACATTCTTTAAAAGTTTTTCGTTTTAAAAAAATGACACCAGAAGATGTTGCACGTGCTGTTGCATTAAACGATGTACATTGCAGAATTTTTAGACAAACCAAAAAGTACTATGCAAGATTCGCTCAGTCGGTTTCTTCAAACTGGTGAATATAGGAGGGAGACCACATGTTATCAATCAACGTGATAACGGTTCATAAGTCTAACAGCATTACGAGATCGTAGCGTGCCTTCTGCCGTTATTAGCCATAGATTTCAGGATTCATGTGGTACTATACGCCTGTGCGTGAACCATCCAACGTAGGTTACAAGAAGAAGCATTGATGTCAAGAGAACCAGCTGCATAGCCTCTTTCACTTCTATCTCGCCGTGCAGGGCGATAAAATTTTTCTTATGAACACAGGAACTGGACAGCAGACGAGTGGATGCCTGTATTAGTCACGGATCAATCGCGCTTTTGTCTACGTTCACCTGACGGACGTGAACGTGTCTGGGGAGAGCAGGTGAACTGTTTGCCAAATATTTCATATCTCCTAGAACGCTTTTTGGAGGAGGTAGTGTCATGGTGTGGGTTGGGGTATAACTATATTCCCGAATGGACCTACTGATGATAGAGAATGGTTCTTTAATCGCTATCGGTTATGTCCGACAATGTTTAGCTGATCACGCGATACCCTGCGCCTCGTTTGTCGGACAAGACTTTTTAATGCAAAATAATGCCAGGCCCCACGTTGCACGGATTGTGACAGAATATTTAGAAGAAGTCAACATTCAGCGATTGGAGTGGCTACCGCGTGGTCCGGATTTAAATCCAATTGGACACGTGTGGGATATGCTAGGAAGACGTGTTCGAAATCGTTAGACAGAAACCTTGCCAGATCTGTGGACATCTCTCCTAGAAGAGCACGAGGTGGCAATACATGCTATTAGTTTTTGGCTTAGGCTACTCGATAAGATAATGCTCTAAATTGTTACTAAAATTGAAATACTGCAACACTGTTTTAAAAAATTTGCAGTTTCTCGTAAAAACAGATATTGACGTAAACGAAAAAACATTTTGTTAATAGAAGGTGACACTTCAAACCGACACATAATGAAACTAAATTTTAGCGCTCAATTTTTCCACAGGGTGTTAAGTATTTAAGGGTAAAAAAGTTATTTTTGTTTCTTCCTGTATAATGATCAAGCCATCATTCTTTTTTAATAACTCAAATTCAGGGTAACATTCCGAGACAAATGTCAATACTCAAAAATTTGACCAAAATCCGAAAACAATTAAAAAAACTATGGGCGACCAATAATTAACTTACATTATCTTTGTCCGGAATATCTTGTCTGATTTAACACCTCTTTCTGTGGGGTTATTTGAAAAATACAGCATACAGAAGTAGACCCACAAATTTAAATGAGTTAGAGAGCTAAGAAAGCTAAGCACCGTTTAGGATATTGTCAGATAACAGAAGGGCGTAATTTTGAACATTTATTATAATTTTTGTAATTCATGTTATGTTTTGTTAAAATTAATAAATTGTTAAGTTGCCGAGTTTTCAAGACTTGTTTTCATTAGTAATAACCCAAGAACATCAATAATCGAAATAATTTTACAACAGTTCTCGAAAGCATGTATCCAAAATTAAACAAGTAATTCAAAAATGTAAAAATATACAGGGCGTTCCATTTAAAATGGCATTGATATTTATTTCCGGTGTAACCAGAAATGATACAGTAAAGCTGATTTCATTTTTGGATTCCTTGGATCTTTTAGAAGCGGATCCCAATTTTATTTAAAATAATAAACCGTTGAGGAGATACTCAGGGGTTCCATACTTTATACTCTGTATATATATATATATATATATATATATATATATATTTAACTGTATTTATTTAAAATTTATTACAAACTACTTACAGTAAAAGATTAACTCGAGGTGGGCTTGAACCCAAGACCTCCACTTTATTAGTCACCATCGATTCATACTTAAACCGCGTTCACTTCCCTACTTACTATAATTTTTGTACACAATGAAGGACACAGTCAACGTTTGTGTATAGAAAGTTAAGGCAACAATGTTAAATTTTCTTATCGGTATTTGAATTATCATGTAATTTTGCTCAATTTTATTAATTTAACCGACTCTGTATCTCTTATAATAACAAAGACACTCTCTCTATATATATATATATATATATATATATATATATATATAAATAATATATATATATATATATATATATATATATATATATATATATATATATATATATATATATATATATATATTATTCTAGAGTCGTATACATAATTTCAATAGTATTTAATGTGTCAAATCCTATCGCCACAAAAAACGGTCACCTGGCGTGTCATGTATATTATTTTATCTGATTTTCATTTGTAAATAAACCGAACACTCATAATAAAATTTTCTCTTTCTTTCATAACAATCATTATATTTTCAAAAATGTCTGGTTACTTTTGAAATCATTACCTGACAACGGCGCTTGTCGTTTATTTTACTATTTATTATTTTGCTAATACAATGTGGACAAGGTACGGTCGTCTTTAATCTGTAAATTTCTTAACTATAGTCTGTAAAATAAAGATGTTCTATTTCGGCTTAGCGCTTTATTACTCTGAGACATTGGGAATATACAGCCGTTTCTTTCTAACGTTTGGGTTTCAATAGAAACGTACGCGACTTAAGTGAAAGCGTAAATTACCTGCTCAATGACTTAAGACCGCTCGAGAGGTAAACACAATGGAATTTTAATTCTATTCCAGAAGTTATAAAACGTTTTGAACAATTTTTAATTTTAACTATGTTGCAAAATTTTTTTGTGTGTGGATGCAGAGGTTTATTACTTAATATAATTCATTTATTTTGAAATGTGCAACAACGAAATCATTAATTGCTAATTAAAAAGGAATTGATATGCATAAACTAGTTTTTATTGTTTACTAATAGTGACATTAATTGTACATGCAGAACATAACGTACATTCTTGTAAATAAAACAAAACAAAATTAGAACTAAGAAGCACACATTACATTAATATCGAAAAGTATTTGAGATACCGGAATATTGAATTCAGTACCGAACTGAGTTCGTTGCAAACGTTTGGTAACTTCTGGAATAGGATTACATTTCCATTGTCGCGAGAAAGAAATGGCTGTATATTTCAATGTCTCAGAGTAATAAAGCGCTAAGTCGAAATAGAAAATCTTTATTTTTACAGACTATAGTAGCGAACTTGTTAAGATTGATTTTCAACGGCAATGGGCTGACTTGACAAATTGACATTTACAAATGTGTAATAAATAAAATCATTAACGTTACCTTATTTGAACTATACTGTTAATTGCGTGTAATTCTAAATATTCTTACAATATTCGTGCTGGAATATATTTCCTTCTAATAGTAATACTAAAATATTAAAACCTTATACTAATACTTGTGAGTAAAGAATGAGATGAAACTAATGTTAAAATCTGAAGAAGTTTTTTTAATCCTGTATTCCAAGATTGTGATCTAATTGTGAACTAATAACGCGCGAAGGTCAATGTTCCAGGTCTATTACAATAAGTGCCTACATCACAATACGGTCTATCACCATTATTTGTATGGATTAAAAAATTATGTGCAAAGGTATTTATCAAACACTGCTTTTGGTCAAACTATACCTACTCTGTTCTGTTACTACTTTATCTTGGCTATACATTTTGTGTCATTTTCAGGTTAGACTAAAACATGTATCGAATGAAAATGGCTTGTTTCGCCCCCTATGGACTAATTTTTTTTATCTTGTTCTATGAAGATGAATCCGCAAATTTAGTTCTATCCTTTATTCATTTACCTGGTAAGGAAAGCAAGAAATTCATCATATATTCTTAACTTGTCTTAAATATAGAGATAAAAACAGTAAATGCGTGTGAACTTAAAAGCGTCATTAATTTAAAACGGTCACTAGATTTGCCAATTACTCGAAATGGTGCTTTAATTGAATGCGTTTTATTTATTTTTTGCATTTAATGCAACATCTATTACATTAAACTATACTTAACAATGTACTAGATTACCATTTTGATGAGAGATAATTACTAATTAGTGTAACGTTATATGACATGCACGAGCGTGTGTCTGGGATCTCATTGTATGGAGATGAGTTATATTCTGAAACTCTTGTCTCGTGTGCTGTTTAACCTTTTAGTCCGCTAGTAAGAACTATGGATTCTTCTTTATCAAAGAGGATCTTTATTTTGCTTATAATTAGATAAGCTTTAAGATTGTTTTAAAATAAATTTATAGGGGTTTAAATTAATGCGAGCTTTAACCTCGCACGTTTTTAGTGCAAGCATTTCAAGTACTGTACTGAACCGTATAATTGAATTGTATCACTTAATTTTATAGAACTCATCAATAGTTTATCATTGCATGTTACTAAAGGAACTGTTTTAAACGTAATGTATACACATCGCTTAACCAGAATAACGTTACTATTAAGAGCTGCCTACAAATATTTGATTTGTCATTTAGGTATAGTAGCTTGAGGTGCATTAATAATTTTGCGATATCGTTTAATTGCAACGAGGCCTGTGTATTCCCACGTTGTGTTTATCTACATGCTTCAATTCAATGCAGTTATAAACACATAGCGTGGCCTCGGGATGGGAGCTTTAAGGACTTTACATGACATATTACACATACAACCCGCTGAGTTACATTAACAGTTACACTAGAAGCTAATTTACATTTATTTTCTATAATTTATAAACTAATTACAAATGCGCGATTGTTCAGTGCATCTTGTTTTGACGCGAAATCTAATTTTTTTATTTCTTTCTCTCGCAATTTACATTATCAATTGCACCCATTTCATTAATTTAAACATTTAATTGCAATCAATAATGCCAAACGCAACTATTTATTTGTAAAACAGAATTGAAATGCGGTTAACAAATTTTGTCGGGAAGCAGAATGTGAAAACTTTCTAATTTAATTGGCCATCGGAATACAATACAATTTGTTATCACAGGGACTGTTTCCTTTAATCCAATTAAAATTTTAGCAGTAGACAGATAATGAGGGAAACGTAATTGAACATTTTTTTAACCTTTTATTTAATTATTGTAGGTAAATCCCAGATTTTTTAATTCATGTAATTGAAATTTTATACTCAAACTAATTATTACGAACATAATCGACACAATTAATAAAAATACGAGTAAAACACGAAATGGATATGAATGACAGCTGGCAACAATTATTCAAGCCTAGTTATAAAATTCTTAAAGCTAATTACAAAACTATAAAATAGAAATTCTACATGATACCTTTAGGCATTTCGGTAAATTATCTATTGCTGTGGACTGTGCATACAACTGCGTTTACAATGTTGAAAGTAACTACAAAAGGTAAAATTAATTGCTCGTTCTGGAAATGTTATTGCGCTTTTATTAAATCGGAAATAGCAATCTAGAAAGGAGTATTTTAGGTGAAACTTACGTGATTAGAAACAATTAGGCAATTTCTGTCCCATTCCTTAATATTTTAACTTTTGTTACGTTATGGATTTTAAGGGAATAACTAAATTAGTTTGTAAATCTCATACATATTAAGTGCTATTATTGTTATTTTAACACCACGTTCAGCTTAAATATAACATTTATAATGATATATCTTTAAGTGTGAAAGAAAAGATGAATTAAGCTATTTTGAATTATTATTGATCTAGATATATCACAATACAGAAATGAGCACAAAACAATTTCGTTTAAATAAGCTTCTATGGTCATAAACACCATAATTTGTTACATAAAAGAAACCGAATAATTCATTAAATTTTTTTAGTACAACCAGAAGCAGATTTCGTAAAAAACAGTCAGATGCTTATCGATGTGGATATGTTATAAAAAGCCTCCGGCTAAAGTCTTAATTAGATTAATAACAGCACGAATGAGTAATAACTGTAATTTTAAAATTAAATCAAATGTTTAAACCCGAAATCAATCAAAATTTTAAATATTTTATGAGCACCACAACATAGCTACGATTCGCTCATTGCTTTCTTCATGTCAGATTAAACACAACCCTCAAAATTTTAAGTTCGTACTTTTGAAAATTGCGTAGCTGACTAAATACCACTGACGAGAGTAAAATTATTTTCATAGGAGATCTTAACTTTGACTTGACACTTGATGATCCGTTGACTACCAGGTTTATGCCGCTAATGGATCTACTGGGTTTTAAACAATAAGTTGAAAAATGTACCGGGTAGTCCAAATTGGACACGTTCTTATGGCAACGCCCTTTATTTTAAGAGATAGAAAAATGGACTTAGGTGTCTGGAGCTCAAATTTAATGAACGAAATGCAGCTATCTTTAATCGTTTGACCGCTAGGGGCCTTTCTCGAATTTAGTCGATTTCTTTAATACCCCATAACTTTCTTATTATTAAAAACAATTGATTTTGGCAAAATCTTTCTTAGAACACTTCTTTATACGACCTTAAACTACATTTTGTCATATGGACCACCTTATGTATTTTGGGTTTTTTGAAAAAACCGTAAATTTTCCTAAATGTTGGTGTCTCACTTGTTATATTTACGTTAAATATTAGCCGTACCCTTAGCGCGTTGCTAAGATCTCAGAATGGGGGCGATATTAGAATTTTGTGATATGTGTCTCATAATTTTAATTGAAGAGTATGTTTATCAATTTTCAAGTCAATCGACCCATAGAATAAAAATTTTCACAAAAAATTTAACCCCACATTTCGCCCTCTTAGGGTGGAATTTCGAAAACCCTTTCTTAGTGAATACCTACACTTCACAAAGAATACCCTCGATCGATAAATCCCGACCGATGCTGCTGTTAAATGGCATTTGCAGCGTGCAAACTGTCAAAACGCGCGAAGTTTAAATAGTCGTTAAGTTTTCTTAAATTTTCCAATTTTCTTACTTTTTCTTTCCGTAAGAATCTGTAAATTCGTTTTCAAGTTATGGCGTGACCAAGGAAAATAGGTATTCATATATATATATATATATATATATATATATATATATATATATATATATATATATATATATATATATATATAGATTTTTGCAATACATTAAAATATTTTGCTTGCAGATATCTATATATCTATAAAAAATATATTCGGAAATAAATTTACAAATAATCCCCTCTACAATTAAGGCACATATTCCACCGCTTCACCAGCCGATTTGTACCTTGCAGGTAAAATGTTCGTGGCTGCTGACCGAGCTGGTAGCGTAGTGGTGACACGACCTGCTTAGCATTCGGGAGGTAATGGGTTCGATTCCCGTTACCGTCTACCTTGTATGAGGTTTTTTGAGGGGGTTTTACTCATACACATGTAGCGGCATGGTCACTGCGTATATGCTCACCATGTGCGGCTACTTAGGCGAATGCTGGGGTAGTATTTTCCCCCTCAAAACCCTAACTCCGTTCCTTCCGATCCTTTCCTGACCACACCCATCCTTAATCCTACCGTGCATATATACGTAATGTATGTATGCTGGGAATCCATGATTGTGGCTGAAGGAGCTCGGAAAGCTCGAGCAGCCCGCTCTCCCCTTTGGGGAGGGAATGAAATACGTGACCTTTTCCTTTTTTTCGTGGCTGCTGATTGAAGAATTTCTTGACGGCGTCTTGTATTTCAGCGCCCGGTTCAAAGCGTTTACCTCTCAATACCTTTTCCCGTGGTCCAAATATATGGAAATCGCGAGGCGATAAATCTGGGGTGTAGGTTGGACCCTCCATTTTTTCTTTGCAAATTTTCTTTGACTACGATTGACATATGAGGCCGCGTTTCATTGTATAAATTTGCATTAACATTCACTCTGTGTTCTTTAAATAAGAGCAATGATCCTTTGTTGACAAAAGAAGTGTTAGCATCACATTGCTTGCGGAAGTTTGTGCTTTAAACTTTTTTCGTTTTAGCGAGTTTGTCACCAGTAACTATTGTTAAAAGTAAGTTATTACCATTTTCGTTGTACTCCGTAAGGTGTTGCTGAGACAAAGCCATCAGCAGACATTTTTGACCCTCAGGCAAAGACGAGGAACCCATTGCTCACAAACTTTTCTGTACGATACTATGGACGGATCCTACACTCACATCAACATTTTGTGATATCGCTATGATTGAAATTCGACGATTTTTCTAATTAAACTATCCACACGCGCTATATTGGTGTCTGTTGATGTAGTACACAATGCACCTGATCGCGGCGCATCTTTTGTTTCATTTTAACCTTTTCTAAATTATGGGCACCATTTACACTTTGATACTATGGACGGATCCTACACTCACATCAACATTTTGTGATATCGCTATGATTGAAATTCGACGATTTTTCTAATTAAACTATCCACACGCGCTATATTGGTGTCTGTTGATGTAGTACACAATGCACCTGATCGCGGCGCATCTTTTGTTTCATTTTAACCATTTCTAAATTGTGGGCACCATTTACACTTGGATAAGCAAAAGATGCTTTTTCATAAATTGTCTGTAATCGGAAATGGATTTGCGTTGGTTGCAAACCCTTAGCACACAAATTGAATGACCGCACGTTGATCAAACTTGGACGAATTTTTTATAACAAATGCCATTTCAAAGTCGCAATATTTAAAATGACCATGAAATATAATTAAAACAGACTGATTTGTGTGACAATTGCAAACATTACCTCTGTTACAATACGTCAACTGTCAAATAAAATTTGAAAATGGATACACTAACTATTAACAAATGTAAGCTTTCCTTTTATCAGTTCAAAAAGTATCTACGATTCCCGAAGAATGTAAACAATCATCTAACAATCACAGTTTTGATTACTTATTGGTAAAGACATTACATAAAACTCGAAAGAAATAAGGGAAAGCCGGACACAGTCCGTTTTTAGCAAAGAATGAATTCAGTTATCCCTATAAGGGGTAATAGTACTAACTTAAATTTTGTCACATTCAATCATGATGTGAAGGAAGCAACAGCGAACAAACGTAATTTTGTAACTTTAGTTATACTACAACAATTCTTAAGTCGCCTTAGAAGAATATCACGAAAGGTGTTTCCTGAGTTTAAGTTACTATTAAGGGGTGAAATCAATCACCTTGAAGAAGTAAAAAAGCCTAGTCAAATGCACTTCCCGATATTTATGGAATGCTTTGTTGTCCTAAAATATCTATCATGGTCAAATTTCGACTTAATTAATTTACTCGTTTCGGTGTAAATAAACAAAAGAAACTATGAGAGTTCGTTCATATCAGAGTAATGCTCTAAAGTTGGTGGGATGTTTTGTTATCTTGAAATATTAATATTGTCCAAATATCGCTTGGTTCATTTGTTAAAAAATATAATCAAAAAAACATGAACTGAGGATTGGTCTGTGTGGAGCTCGTCGATTTTTACCAAAAACATTAATACTATAATTATAACCAGTTTGATAAATAAAACGTTTTGTCAAGTATAGATAAGTAGAATGTAAAAATGAATCGACCAGCTAAATACTATTCGCGTAACTATTGGTTACAGTAGTGTCACTAGGTACTATCAGCAGACGAGTTTTTGCACTAATACTTCAGCGGGTACATTGCATTGTACTAATAATAACAGTAAAAAAATAGTTTAAAATGGATGTTTACAATGTAACGTTACAATCTCATTAATCAAGGTAACCTACTACTGCGCTACTGGTTCCTGTACAAATATATGCAACCCCATTGTTACAGTTTTAAATTCACACGTAAAAACTATCCCCTTTCCAGGTTTATATTTTTTGCAACATTAAATGTGCCACATACTGCAGAACTATAACTCGTAATAATTATTCTTAGGGGGCTATTACAATTAATGTATAAATTATGAACGGTTGAGTTTGGTTTTTGACAAGTACAAATAAATATATATGTGAGTATAGTAACAAATAAATATAACTTCCTTTACACAGTGTTGTATACAGAAACAAAAGAAAAATTATACATCCCAGCATTCGCAATAATTCAGTTTATTATTAAAGTAAACATTCTTTTTATACACAAAATCAATCAATTATTGGTATGTTTTTATTCAACTAACCACTCTGGAACAGATTGCAATACTGCTTTTAATACCTTTGTTGGACAATATTAAGATTTTCATGTGTTTTTCACGTGTTCTGAAATATTTGCTTACTAAACGGGCGCAGTAAGATGTTGCCCATCCGTACAATTACATAGCAACCTCAGTACTGGAAGCTTACTCGGGATTTGTTACGCCTCAGATGAATTTGCGTTTCTTCATTTAAGTTTATTACAACGGTGCGGCTCAGAATGTTATAGCCCCATTTTCGTTAAAATTCGTTAAAAAATGTCTACAATGAACATAATAAAATATTTAAAAAACCATACATTTTAAATCAATATTAGCATTATTGTTTGTATTTATTGCATTTTACTACATTTTCATGTAATATATTTTTTAACTTCGTACAAAACTAAATTTTTTCTGATTCTGTTTGGGAGTTAAAGCTGACCAGCTGCTCTGGGTGTAATGCTTTAATACTACTGTCATAATTCCATAATATTTTAGTAGTAGAGAGTACTGTGTGTTAAAGTATAAAGTATTTTATTTTCTTTTTGCTCACAAAATACTTTTGCACATTGGAAAAAAAATTAAACCTGAAGTGAAACTAAGAAATGAAATCTTCGTAGCTAAAACCCATTATGAGTATTGATTGCAGCTTGAAAATTGTTTCCTTTAATACCGAGTTTCAGTTTTAATATTTTTTAATATAGAATGAAAAACAAATGTCTAAAATATTTGTATTCTTTAAAAACATCGAGTGATAAATTTTAACTTGCTAGCTATAATTTTTTAAATGAGCACATCTATTACATTTTCCGATAAATACCAGTCAGTGTCTCTGTGAAAATTGATTTCAGAAGAAGACACATCGCAAGTGTAAACCCGCCATTTGTTCTTGCAATCGCTCTCGTAAATTACAATGCAGGAGGGGAAACAAAGAAAGCGAACAATATGCTCGGTTGTACTAAAATGTAATTATGGCAGAAGCTCGTTTTAAATTTAAAAGGAAATTGTGTACTTATAATTACGGAAATTATGATTGGAAGTTGTCTCGACAAATTGTTAATTTTTGCCATCGTCAATTTTATTTCAGTTTAATTGGTGATTTAGTTTAAATTTGAATTTGGACCATAACATGTTATGTACGTAGACGTAGAGAAAATTACAGTTAGATAGATCATTTTAATGATACTTGCACGGTTAATTAATAAATGAAGTACATATAAGATGAGAGAGATAGCGTACGTAAATAAACCACTAAAAGTCCAGTTACGCTTTTAAAAGTAAAATTTAAAACCTCTGCTTAGAGGTCATCTGTATATTTGCTTGCAAAATTTTCATAATTTTAGTCATATTTTGCAAAGTTTTAATAAATTATTTGTTAGTTTGCGGTTTTAGCTGCTTTGATGATAAAATGTAATTAATTTGAATTATTTGCAGTCTACACTATAGCGCATGAAGGTAGTAAACTGACAACTGCTAACAAGATGCTGATTAGCAAATTTCAGCACAGTGTTTAAATTAAATTAATTAAGTAAATAGTTATTCCCCACATATAGCAGGTGTGGACAACTTCAGTCACGCAGAACATAATTGTTTAAATTGTAGCAATTTATATGCACTTGTGATGGAAAAGTAACAGACCTTCTGTCATTCTAATAAATGTCAATGATTGATTAAGTACATATATACAACTTACTTGATTGGACTCTGATTGGTATAGTAACAAACACTGTTTTATTAATAATACAGTGTATTCGTTCGCTACATCATTTGTTCTCTATCTAAATCTTTCAATCTTGGAGACTTTTCATTCTCTTCATTATTATTTCAAACCATTCTCGTATTTAAATGAATATGCGCGGATTATTTCAAGCACCGTTATTATGCTCATAGATCGACACTTTGATTCGCATTGACAGATGAAAAATTCTCTTACTCAACATAGTTGTAACATTTACTACTACACTTTCTAATTAGCCCCATTACGGTCGCAATTTTTGAGATATTTAAACCAAACTAAAATATGTAGTTTGTAGACCCAGTACCTCGGCTAAGTTCGGTAATGAAAAAACTAAGAATAGTGGCTGCAGACGGAAAGGGCTGAGAGTTTTTAAAATTCTAAACATATTTCTAGCGTCTACCAATGGGGGTTTAAAAGTGCTGAAAATTGCATAAAGTAAACTTGATTTTCACGTTTAAAGTATTGAAAGATCATGGATTATTTTATATAAAATGGCAACATTGTTGATGGTCACTTATAAAGCTGTTAATATGACGTTCATTTTTACGGAGACACAGATTAATCCAAGCTTTATAATTAAAGTTACAGTTGATGTTTTGGGCATTATTAACCAATGGAATTTTATACTCATCCGATCACACAATGGCATGTAATTTATGTATTGCGTTTGTATCAGAAATTATCAGATAACCATCTTACTGTAGAGTTAAAAAAGTGTCGAAGTTGAAACGACGCTTTTTTGAGGGAGAAGGAAATTGATCGATAAATCTTAGTTCTTATCAATGCATAAATACAAGCAACTGGCCAGGGTATGAACGTGTTGTTTTAAGGTAAGGTATGAAATATCACCCCGATGGCTGTCGATTGACTGGAGTGCAAAAAATAAAGTTTAGCGTAAACAAACCATACTTAATATAAAGAAAAGGCTGTCTTGATCTCCGTGGAGATCAAGAAAGGAAAAGAAAGGAAAAGGCCATGTATTTCATTCCCTCCCCAAGGGGGAGGGCGGGCTGCTCGAGCTTTCCGAGCTCCTTCAGCCACAATCACGGATTCCCAGCATACATACATACATTACGTATATATGCATGGTGGGATTAAGGATGGGTATGGTCAGGATAGGATCGGAAGGAACGGAGTTAGGGTTCTGAGGGAGAAAATACTACCCCAGCATTCGCCTAAGTAGCCGCACATGGTGTGCATATACGCAGTGACCATGCCGCTACATGTGTATCATGAAAACCCCCTGAAAAAACCTGATACAAGGTAGACGGTAACCGGAATCGAACCCATTACCTCCCGAATGCTAAGCAGGTTGTGTCACCACTACGCTACCAGCTCGGTGCTCCGTGGGGTAGAAAGAAAGATAGAACTGCTTGCCATCGCCATATACGTGCAAGAGAAATTTGTAGAATTTAAGTCTGTACAGAAATGAGCCAAGAACAGACCCTTGCGTTATTCTTGAATGCAAGTGCTAAGGCGAAGAATAAATTCTACCATAACATACAAATTGGTTAGGTATTACTTAATTGAATAACGGGTTCACAACATCAGTTGTTAGTAAGAGTTTATGAGCAAATTCTTCAGTGTAATATAGTAAGTTAAGCAGATTCGGTATACTAATGATGTGATATATGGTATTTGATAAATACGACCGCATTAATGTTAATTATATTGTTAAATATCGCCATATTGCGGAAAGAACAAGCTGGATGGTGACTCGCCCAACTCAACCTAGCATTTACAATAGTGAATGTGTAATGTGCAATTGTTGTGTTCTCTCATTATTTTAGAAGAAATTGTAAATAATAAATTCTTTTGCATTCACACATTCTCTTTTAATTGGCCATACTGTGAATTCGGAAAAAGAAGCGTTGCGTGAGGATAAACGAGAAATATTAAAAAAATCGATGATGGTCATGGAATTATAAAGTCAATGTCGCGTGTTTGCGGTTATCTTTGAGGTCTGACGTATATAATTTAAATTAATCGTTATTTAAGATCTGTTTTCCAAAAAAATATACTCAACCTCACAACAAGTGGATATGGTCAAATGGATATAGGTCGGAAATAGTTCTGGGGAAGTAATAGTACTATTTAGCGTCAAATATCGCGTTTGTCTAATTCCAAGCTTTTCGACGTTAAATAGATGCTAACATGTTTGAAGCTAAAGGCACAGATTACTAAATACGTGCAAGCATCAAGTACATCAATAACGTTGAAAATAACTCACCAAATTCAGGAAGACTAAAACACATTCAATACTTTGGGGGCCGTACTGAAAATACTAATGTAAGGTTACGATAGATTTTCATCTTACTATACTACTGAAAATCATAAAAAGCTTAAGTTTCGCTCCTGAAAGTATGAATGTTATTAAGAGTTGAGTAAAGGTATTAAAGAGCGAACGAGCGCATCTTACTTGCACATGATGAAAACATGCAAGGAAAATTGCATCGGTGTACAGATTTCCTCCTTTTGACAGCAGTTAGCTTCACCAGTAAGTTGCGGTTAAAATTGTCAGATGTAAAACGTCATGATCGCAAGGTTGGACTTTTGTCAGCAACATAACCTTAAAATATTAGTGCATCAGCATGATATATTCTTTTGTGTCCGCGAAAGTGTGGAGTTTTAAGTCGATTAAGCGTCATTTGCTTGATTTACTTCTTTAATTTGAAGAAATCTGCAGCTGAGGTGCATCGGTGGTGGGGCTACGTTAAGTGACATAAGTTGCCGTGAGTGGTATCAAAAGTTTAAGAACGGGGAATTTGAAATCGAAGAAAGAGAACGTGGCGGAAGGCCCAAAATATACGAAACGCAGAATTTGAAGCACTATTGGATCAAGATTCGTGCCGAACGCAAGAAGATCTTGCACCTAAATTAAGAGTAACTGAACAAGCAATTTCACATCGGCTAAAATCATTGGGAATGATTCAAAAATAAGGAAATTGGGTTTCAAAGGACCATTCAATACCGGTTTAATGAAGTGCCTTTATAATTTCATAACAAAAATTTTGAGAAAAATCGAGCGGAACATTTAATGTTAATATGATATTTCAAACATATTAACATAAGTTACAAAAGAAATAATAAACAAAAATATAACTTATGGTCATGATATAAACGAAAAATTTTAAACTAAAAAATGAAGATTGAACACATAGAGTTAACAGCACATTAGTAAACTAAAGGTTTACACTGCCACTTATAGGCTTCTTGGCAGTAATATAACGTATGTAACAAAAGTTTTCGGAAAAAAATTAAAGAACGATTTAAAGAAAATGGTCAAATGTATTCAAATAATATTTTCAACAACGTTTTTCTTAATAGGTACTTAACAACAAACACAACTTAAATGATACTCAAAGGGCCATGGTCTTCAATGGTACGCAATTTTCGATTAACCTGTAGCATCATGTTCTGGACGGTGATGTTTACTTCGCGAATTTTTTGGAAAATTCGACGACGTAACTGTTGTTTGTTTTGGACTTCCCAACCATTATCGTAAACCTTTCTACTTAATATTGCCCAAAAATCTTCAATCGGGCGAGCCCCATTTGGGGGAGGGGGTCATTTTTGGGCACACATAGGATGCTGTGAGTCTAATCAATTTCCTGTTGTTCTAGAATAGTGACAACATGCTAGATCGTGCCAAAATATAATATCATCGTTAAGGTGATGTGTGTTAATCAAATCAACCAATTTGGGAAGACCGCTCAGTACAAATATTCGAATCCAATGCCTCATCTCTAACACGACCAACGTAAGGTCTTGAAATTCCTGTAGCTGATATGGCACACCAGACTAACACCTTGTCTTCAAATTTCTTTTTTAGTTTATATTTCACGTTATTTTGGCAATTCTGCATATCAGCTGTATAAAACCCGTCATTACCTTTAATTTCCGAATGAGACAAGTATTTTTCGTCATCGATAATCACAACTTTGTTAGCTATGAAGTGGCGTCTTCTTAATGCACGGCAACATATTGGGATTCTGCGTAACTGTTTGTCAGTCTATTTTGGAAATTTCTTCCGTTTCCGATACGTAGGTCCCATTCTGCTCAGTTCTCGACTAACGGCCATGTGACTTACTCGAAACCTACGACCTAATTTCCGAGTGGATTTTCCCAATTGATCCTTTGCGGCTTCCATCAACCTATTTGAGTCGGCATTAGTCAAAACTTTCGGCCGCCCGGATTTTTGAAGGTTTACACATGGTATACCTTGTTCACATTCAGCTATGGTTTTATAAATGGTTGAAACTGCTACATTTTGACCTCTAAATATATTCACAATTTCACGTTTTGGCAACTGTCCAACTAGGTTGTACACAGATTTTCGGATATCGAGTTTGTACGCCATAACTCTTTAATATTTGATAAATATAGTATGGCACATTGAAGTTTAATTTATTTTCTGACACTTGATTCCAAAGGCAACTAAATTCGAAGTTATTTAGGATTGATATTAAGATTATAAACTTTTTCCGAAAACTTTTGTTACATACGTTACTTTATTTACAAATTCATCTAAGACGTTATTAATAACAGTTCGTTCTATTTTGCTAATTTCGTCTAGGATAATCTCCTTCAATACCTTTAAATTTTCTGGTTTTCTACTTTTGATATTAATTAACCCCATAGAGAAAAGTCTGTCATCTCAGCAGATTTTGCTAGCCATACTAATGGCTGTCGTGTGCCGATCCATCTTTCTGGAAACACAGTGTGCAGAAAATTACGAACAGGAAACGTATAATGTGGCGTGCGTCATCGTAGTGTACAGCCAGTCCTGAAATTAGAACTTTTGGGGAAACATCTTTATCCGTTAAAATTTCCATCGAAGGGAAAAGGAGCCAGAATTCAATTATATCGTGTTCCTGCCCAGATGTTCACTTTTTCTGGATGTTGAGCGTGTTTCTGCCATCCAATGAGGATTTTCGCTACTCCAATTCTTGCAGTTCTGCCGATAAATTTGCTCCATTTATACAAAAAGTTGCTTCATCGGAAAAAACGATTTGATGATGAAAAGGTTCGTTGGCGTGGTGCAAATTGATCATTGTCTCGTAGAATTGTAAACGTCTGTCAATCTCTAGAACTAGTTGGATTTTAAATGGATGATATTTTTCTCTTCTCGACAACTTTAATCTTTGAAATTTATTGACGTAATTATCTCCTACCAACGTAAACAGCGATATTTTTTCTCCTTAAGGGCTGTAAATTTACTATTACTTGTTACTAACTATCTACAAGAACAATAAGGATTTTCTTCCATTTGTAAAAGAATACTTAATTTTGTACGTGTCCCTATATTTGCGCGACCGTCCTTTGAAATATTTCTCCCTCTCCCTAAATATGTTTTAGCATTAAAAATATCACACCCTTCCACTACTAAAAGTTGATATACATTATTTTTATGACGTCATAACGAAAACACAAATGAAAGTCGATAGGTGAATTGTACATATTAATGTGCATTTTTTAAACCAAATGCGACGTGCTTTGAATGTTTTTTTTATAGAATAGATTTTTTTAATAGTCCATACTTTGCTGTTTTTTGCTAAATTCGCCCGACAACGCTTTACGAATGAAAGCTCTCGTAGAATGAGAAAGAAAGCGCTTAGTTTTTGAAATACAAGGTGTTAAAGTTTTAATCACTTGATTATTATTTCGCTAACTTAGTGAATAGATTTCTTTCATAAACGCTCAAAATTTATTTTAGCCATCGGTTCAATTGGCGTGGTACAGGGGTATGTCTTCTGTCCCTCTTCCTCTCCCTATTTTTATACCACTAGGCAGTTTGCTAGTCTATAACTGTTTTGTGTAAAAAAATATTGCGAATTCGCCCCAAAACTGCGGAACAAAAAATATACATATGTAAATATGTAGTTGAATTAAAATTGGTACGTTTCGATTAAAATCAGATAATCCCAAAAACGGTTAAATTTAGCATGGTCTAAGTTTTTCTCACGGACATAAACTAGGAATTGGGAGTCTTTACGAGTTTTTATTTTTAAGCTTGAACACCCTGCATTTCAAAAACTAAGGTCCTAAAGCGCATAGGGCCTTACATTCTTATATTATTCTTTTTCATTCTACAAGAACTTTCGGTCGAATTTAGCAGCATTCTGTGTAAGTTGGTTCAAATCAACTTATTGTGATCCCAAGAATCTGTGTTTAAATTATGGCCAACAGTTCGAGACACCCTGTATAACTTCATTCCATTATATTAACCAGATAACATAAGAGCTATAGGTAGTGCTTTGTTATGTTATATTTATATACACGTATGCACTACTAGTAATTACTTCTTATGTATATTGTTCTGTTATTGGATTCTTGTCTGTAGAACAACAATAACATTATTATTATATAATTTTTTTTCATCTCATGGTCTATTTCATGCCTGAACGATCTCCTTCGACCTCCCTATTAGGCTCCTATCAATGACTCTTGAGATCCATCTTTCGAGACTTTTTCTCTCGGTATAGGACTGTCTTCTTTTAATTTTTGCAATTGGGATTCTTTCCATACTTGCAACCCTACTGCATCTCCTTCAATATTCAATCTCGTTAGCTATTATCTTGCTCTGCTCCTGTTTTTTAATTATTCAGTTCTCATCCTCGTATGTCATGATCCTTTTTAGAATGGAATCAAAAACTCTTTTTTCGTTATATCTGTATCTAAAAGTATTCCGTTTAACTATCTGATCGGCTTTCTGGCTTGGCATAATCTAACCTTCATTCGTTTTTTTTTAAGATGGTGTTATACTGTAATATTATTAATTTTGGGGCACGAAAGAACTGCGTAAATAAGTATTTACAAGCTATTATAAACGAAATATAGTTTATCTTACACACAACGGGCGTTGCAGTAACAATATTGAGAGTATGAAAATTAGAATGTGAATAACAGAAGTAAAAACAAGTGGCACGCCTATGATATCAAATTGTATGCATTGATTTATTACTCTTTCCATCCGAATATATACAAAATAATGGGTATTTATACAGAGTAAATAATCAGCAAAGGAAATAATTATCAGATTTATAAAAAAACTTTTACAAATAGTCTTTTGTTACCAGTATACATCGAACGCGAAGCTTTCAACATGTCGAATAAAGAAGTTTGTACGCTGATGGGCATATCAAATTGTAGTGAGAAGAAAATAATTATGCAACTAATAATCTATAACATCTGTGCTATTAAAATACTTATTTAAATTAAGAAGCCGATTACATTCATAAACACTACCTTCTGGTCAAGCAAGGAATCACGCTTTTACATATACCGTTACTGCGGTTAAAGCGTTTATGCTTGATTTCGGAATTGTAAAAATAAGATCTAGGACTAAATGCTTTCTTTTGAAAATGAAGTGGAAAAGTAGCCTTGGAAATAAATTATGGTATCAGTTAATTGCAATTAGTTTTGGAGCACAGGCGACCACTTTGTGGCCCGCTTATCGGCGTTCGCATCGACTAAGCACACTATTAAATTAGATCGACGAAAGGTCGCTGGTCAACCTCGGAAGAGAAGCAACTGTGATAATTACCAAAGTTTGGAACATTCGCTATCCCTTTGCAGTTTCCCAATCCGAATCAGTTCTATGTATCTAGTATTAGCACGACGTACGCCATCCTCAATATGGTTCAATTTAGTTTCAGATACCTAATCTAAATTACCATCTGCAGCTTACATATATTATAATTTGTGTAATTGCTAATTACAGAAATTGTATTGAATATTTTTGTGTGGATTGAATCAGCTTCAATGTAATTCGATGATTTATAACTTTTATAACATTCCTAAATACCATATCCCTTTCGCAAGTGACACCTTAAAGTATTAAATTTCAAGCCTTTCAAATTTGCAAGATTAATGATATTTAATTACAAAATTTACTGTATGGCTGAACAGGCAACTGCATATAAGCATAAACGAAGCCGCGGGTAATCTACGAACTTCTTTTACTTTGATCAACAGCAACAGTTGTTCGAAATATTAAATTCACATATTAAAATTAACAGACAAAAACGTTTAGTCTTTACGTCTGTCTGTATTTGATATATCACAACTTGAGAGCGAAACTGTTAACCTAACGGGAAGATTTTGATGAGTTTTTTGGAACTTTCAATATTTTTTTATGTAAGTTGAAGCTATTTTTGCATTATAGCATACATGATGAATTAATATTGTTTGTTAAGATTATTAATAACGTTATAAATACAAAATTAATCAATTGCGTTTAAAAATGACGTATATAATTAATGTGACCTTGGAC
This sequence comes from Vesta saturnalis, assembly GCA_036346205.1. Taxonomy (NCBI): domain Eukaryota; kingdom Metazoa; phylum Arthropoda; class Insecta; order Coleoptera; family Lampyridae; genus Vesta; species Vesta saturnalis. The sequence continues at coordinate 4,756,066 of JARFJB010002396.1, forward strand.
TTACATTTCTTTTATTTGATTTTTTGTAATATTTTTATTGGGTCATTCGCTAGATGATTAAATTCGAAGAAGCAAACAAGCACCAATATTTATTGGGGGTTAGAGGTTTAGAATTAGTGCCATCTTTTAAGATATCACGTGTGAGCTTCTAATTATTAATTAAGTTCCATTCTTCACTGACGACGTAGCTGCAATTGCTACCAAAACTTATAAAGTTTTGTACAAATTGTATTAAAATACACTATTTAAAGAACGAAAGTTAAATACATGTAATTATAATTGTAAATCGTAAATCGTAGATCTACAAATTGTCATAACTTTTGAAAGTACTTGAGAATGACATGTAATAATAAAACTGATCAAACCGATAATTAATGTAAATAATTATTGTATAATTCTTTGATGTTTGATATTTTTTCTTTGATGCTTGTATAAAGTGCAGGATTCTGGAGACAATGGACGTAATTATTTCTAAAATGGATAGATCAATATGATTTATTATTATGAGATTGAATTTGACTTACATAGATTCACATTTTTGTTTGAAAAGATAAACCCTACTGTAAACTCCAGATTGAACCTTAATAAAAAAATAACCAAATAACGAATTGGATGGGTTGTGTATCAAGTTAAAGCCTGTTTAGTTTTACGTTATTTAGTTGCAAAAGCCAGTTTTTTAAAAATTATTTTAACAGCAATTACTGTGCGTGAACGATAACAGTTGTGGTTTTTCACACCACAACCAACTTTGGACCCACATAAAAACAATTTTTGTAAATGATGGAGCCAATTTAGTAATATGGAATTCTTTGGAACGGAAGGTCGCATCTATGCTATTGCCTTCTATGTCAGTAACACAATGAGAATAATTTCAAAACCATAATTCCGTTACGATTTGTAAAACAATGTTTAACCGCTGTGCCTCAGCTGCTTAGAACCACCTCGTCGCTGTCGCGCACCGCTGTTCGTCAGAATGGGTTTGATAATAATCTTCTTTTCCAATAATTGCTAATCATCAATTGAAAATTTTTAAAACCACAATATAATAGGACGTCGATCCAGGAACATATTATATGCGTTTAATTAAAAAACATGCATTAAAATTAAATCATTTTTATTAATTTTATAATTTCCAACTTAATTAATGAACTTTAATGCTTATTAAAAACACCTCCAATCTAAAATTACACCATTTTTATTGTGCTTGCGTCTAAAAATTCCTCTAAATCAAAGCCGCCCTTTTCTAAATCAAAATATTCGAGATTGATAAGAGGTTAAAATTCTTGCATTTCTTTAGATCACTTTCTTAATAATTTTCTTCAATTTCTTGAGCGTGTTTAGTACAGTTTTTCCATAATTTGGGAGTAACTGACCTGATTGTGTCTTTCGAAAGCTTTACCATCACATCTATGCTGTTCCTTTTGCTACATTAGTTTTTTACTTAAACCCATATTAACGCATTTATGTTGAACTCACAATATCAAAATCTAACCGTGTTATATAAAAAAAGTTTTCCGAGAGTAATAAGAACAACTTTGGTAAAATGTTCAAACGGAGTCGTATATTGTGGACATGGAACTTATTTTGTTATGGGCCAAGCAATATCACCTTTTTTTCCAAACCGTGGCTTTTCATAGATGGTCCTATCAATTTTTGTGGTAGCGCCACCAATACTTTTCGAAACCATTTTTCAAAATGCTTTGTAATGTTCCCCCCTTTTTTTTGATTAATAATAAATCGTCCTCCTTGTGAAAATTTATTTTCTCTTCCTAATTGGACAACGATCACTCGTTTTCTAGATCCATATGGTGTTTTAAAGCCACCGCGCCATCCAAAATATCTTACAAATGGGTTCTATAACAATCACAGTTGTTGTAATCAGATTGGAAGGAATACTTTCATCCAAACCATGGGACAAAACCTTCTACCCTTTCTTTCTTTTTAAATACACACGACGAGATGCTTGGACGAAAGTAGACATCATTAACTGGTTTTTTCTGCAAATTTTTATTCGAAATGCTAGGTGATGAACTACTTTCGTGATGCACGTTTGTGGAATATTATTCATTCTATTCCAAACTTTTCAAGGGTGGAAATTGCTTATATATACGAAATTTGTAAATATTTATGTATTAATGTTTGCAAACTAGTTCCCTATTTAAACTCCAGTGGATCTCTATGTCTTCTGGGAAATTTCCTTCATGAGAGTTAGCAAATGTTTTAGCTATTCCTATTACAAGACCGATCTTACTAACTACCAACCAATTGTCATCTCATTTTCTCTTAAGTCATGGAAAGAAACATCAATCAGTAATTACTTTCTTTCATTCTAGCAAACTCCTTACCGACCAAAGTCATTTAGCTTCTTTCCTATGTGGTCCAAGTGTGGAACAATACATTAGAAAGATCCGGTGAAACAGTTCTCATCGCTTTAGACATTTTAAAAGCATTTGACCAAGTTTAGCATGTGTTTTTACTTTACTCACCTTGTTCGGATCAACTAATACGCTCATCATTGGGTTCCTAGTTTTCTTGATAAAAGACGAATATGAGTCATAGTTGAAAGGTCCTGTTCTAAAGTTGGAATTGATGCGAGCTTGCCACAGAGGTAACTTGCTACAATTTTGTGCTGTACATAAATGGTCACATTTTTTCAGAAACTAACTTGATCCATTGCTTTTAAGACGACAACACTCTTAATTGTAGTTCATCTCAGTCTACTCATAATACTAATGCACCTTCTATGCCAATCATGATATTACAGCTGAAATGGCTATTTCAGTCAACAAAGACATACAACGTATCCTTGAGTGAGGAGTAATAATCTGTTGGTATAAATGACTCATTCTAGGTTAGGAATGACTGTATCTTCAAATCTCTCATTGGCTGATCATCTTTTGTCAGTTAATAAAGCTCCTATTCCTAAAATAGGCTTTTTGTAGAAATCTAAGCGGTACTTTATCTCCCGAAAACTTTGTTTGGTATATAAACCTATATTCGACCTCATTTATAACATAATAGTCTGGGTTGGAACTCTCCAATACGCTCTTGATATCATTGATCGTATTCAAAGAAGATCGATTAGGCTTTTAAATGACGCGTGCTTAACTTCTGGCACATAGTTCCTTGAGCATAGAAGAATCGTTTCATTTCTTTCTTTGTACTATCGGTATTGCAATGGCTATTGTGCTGCTGAATTATACTCTTTGATACCATCGCGGGCTACTTTTGGTAGAGATACTTGGTTCGCTCATTCACATAATAAATGTGCAGTACAAATTTTAATCCACATTCTCCTAGGATTTTAAACTCTGGAATGACTTTCCTAGTTCTTGTTTTCCTCTCACTTATGATAGGAAAAATTAAGGTAGCCGTATCTATTGGTATCTATTGTCAATTCAAAATCCCCCTGTGCATTCTCCTATGGCCTGAATACTTTAGCACGTTACGCTGAACTTAGCCTGTTCAGGACCACTTGTAATTTGGAAACTATTTGCTTTTCAGAAACTTTAGTCAATTTATTCCTATTTTTTGGCTGAAAACATGCAAATTTTCGTTTTAATTTTTCTATTATGATTAGCAACTTTTGGTAAGGAAGATTAACAAATCACCTTCACCTACAGCAGTACGTCGGTAGAGTAACTCCGTGGTGAAATCGTCCGGTTCTCTGCAGTAAAGACGCAACAATTTTTTTCTCTGCTGCCAGGGCTCATCTACTCTAACTGTTCCGAGGACACTGCCGCCATTCAGGCTTATCATGTTCTTCCTGGTTAGTCTGGCCCAGTCTTTTCTTAGTGTATCCTGTTAGCGCTCCCGTTAGAGTGCTAAGATCTTGACTACATAACGGTGGTAGTTCTGAGGTTCTTTTTAAGCACGGACTATCTATCAAGGCCTTGCTGTCTCTTAATCGTGGTCTATTAATCCATAATTCTTGTGCTGCTCCGACATCCACTCTTTGATGTATTTTCGAACAGCCTTTCTAGTTACTCCCAGAATAGGTTCTGGTCCGTAAAACAGTTTTATTGCCCCCTATCTAGCGAGTTCGTCCGCTAGACGAACGCATGTGACGTTGTTACGTCCCACCATGTTATTAGGTTTTTCGTAGCATTCCCAGACCAGTTGTGATGACGTCTTATGGTTTGATAGAGCTTTTAAGGCTGCATAGCTGTCTGATAGTATAAAGATGCGCCTATGTATATAGGTGCTTTCTTTTATGTTCCTGCGTAGCGTATTCTCCAAGCGAGGTTGTGATTCTTTCGCTTGGAGTTGCACAATAGACGCCCGGTTTTTAACCATTCAATGTACCAGACATTTGCTTATGCGCCTATTCTCGATTACCAATAGTTATCGTTTTCAAGTTTTTTTGGTATCATGTGGTCCGCTCTAAATTAACTTTTCATCCACCGTTTTACGTGCAGATTTTGAATCATGTGAAGCCCCATCCTTGCTTCTCCCTCAATAATAAATTGAAGGGGAGAAGGATCAGCGGAGATCCCATTGCGGCGTAATTCCTAAACAGGTAAGTCTCTGTATCTTGTATAGTTTTAGTTTTGTTGTTTTCTGGATGTCTTTAGGCCACCATAACAGTGCCGCATATATTATTGCTGGTCTGGCTACCTTGGTGTACAGCTAGTGCACCATACTTGTTTTTAGTCCCCATGTTTTATCGTAGGTGCGTTTTATCACAGCGATTGTGGTTTCCGATTTTCTGATGAGTTTATCAATGTGATGGTTCCAGGTAACAAGTTGATAATTTTCCCGCTAAAAAGGAAATGACTGAGGTTCTCTATTTTCCTTTTGCACGCGGATGGTACCATTATGGTTTTCTGATGACTGACTTTTAGGCCTTCCTTTTGTGACCACTTAAACATTCAGGGCGGTTTGCATACTCATCCTTACTCTGTTTACAAATTTTCCTACTGCCAAGATGACCAGGTCAACTGCAATGGCTAGAGATATAAGTCCTTCGCTATCGAGGCGCACCGGTTAAAATACCATCAATTAAAAAAACCTAACGGAATATGCTTTTGAAATTATTTACATTATGATACTGACATTAAACTGAAGACAATGGTGCGACCTTCCGTTCCGAAGAATACCACGTTTTACTAAATCAGTTCTAGCGTTTACAAAAATAAAAATTTGTGTGGATTAAATTTATTTGTAAGATACTAAAATTTCATACGGTTTGATTGAGTAGTTTTGTTTTTCTTTTGCTCTAGAGTTGGCTGTGGTACGACAAACCACAAAAAAACGAGCACTGTTTTATCAATCGCCCGCAGCAGGTGTTGTTAAAAAGTTCTGTTTAAACTTAACAACACAGAATTAATTAAACAAGCTTTAATTTGATACAAATCCTTTTCAAATTAGTTAAACGGTTATTTTTTTATGAAGCTTCAAACTCGAGTCTACAAAGTTTTTGCGCCGACAGTAGTTACCTAATTCATGTTAAGTTTAAATGATTTTGGCAATGTACTTAACTTGTTTTACTTAATGTAAAGTTTAAAGTAAAGTGAAGGCTCGTTGGAAAATTGCGTCAACATTCGTGCAAAATTATGACGTAAAATTTATTTCACTCTTGAAATTTGACATCAACGAAGTATTAAGATGTTAGGTTATATATGGCCACGAAATAAAAAAAGTTTCTTTATTGATGTTTCAGGTTAAATTAGATTAACTATCCACCTTTATTATATTTGCAATACGTGATCAACTTAGGTAAAGCCCCTAGAACCTGTATATCATAATTTTAAACGTTCAAACGTTTAGGAAATACGTGCCTTTAACAAGTTGAGAAATATATGAGACAAGGCTGTTTCTACATAGATTAAATATGAGCATCCTTTATGTTCAGTTCTTTCATTATTAATTGGAGAATAAACACAAATTTGTTTACATCATATTATTAATGAAATAAAACCAACTTTAAACTTTGGATTAATTTTCCAACAAAAGCTAAATTTAAAATTGATATTTCATATCAATGATTAATCTGTTATTTTCTTGTTACTAATTGATATTTCAGCAAATGCGACTAGTGACATGCATAAATGTCAGTATTCCAACAGTGTTATCTGTATACGCAAACGTGATTTAGCCTACCGGTTTCTGCTACTTGTTACTAAATTGGTTATAATGTATTGGCTCTAATTTAAATTTCTATCCCGGCCTTTCATATTGCATGCGATACATAAGAGTATTGAATGGGACGTGCATATATTTATTACCTTTCCATTCCTGTGTCATCGTTTAATAATAATAATTTAAGTTCATAATCAAAATACATATTTACATGATGTAAACTTGCTGACATTACATTATACGTATCATTATATCAAAATCAAATTATAATAAAAGTCAAATCACGTATTATAAAGCAATTAAATAACCTCTATGTATCATAAATAAATTTTTTTATAGAACAACTGTATGATAATCATTATCACTCACCTAATTTAATGATTTTTAAATTTGCCATAAAAACTGTGAATTTAAATTTAATGATTTTTAAATTTGCCGTAAAAACTGTGAATTTATAAGAATTATTTATAATTTCTAATTAGATATTTAAGTATATATTTAGATCGTGTTTTGCACTAAAATAGTTTTACTTAAGCGTGAACACAAGTTTTTCTAGGTATTTGTGCCATTAATTTACGTTGTCCATTATCAAAAATTAGTTTAAGCACAGTTACAAATGCGTTAAACTGTGTCTTGCAATATTTTTTATAACTTTGTAATAAAGTATGCATTAATTTTTGCGGTACAAACATATTCAATACATGCAAGATGTGTTAGTCACTTCGTATTTAAGCAACAGGAGATCAGGTACAGTTGTTAGATACATCAAAAGATTACAGGTTCAATTATAGGTAGAACAATTAAGATTCTTTGAAGCATATATCAACATTATACACTCGGATGTCTTTGTGTCAGTTTTATATTTACGATTACACGTGGACGTCTAGACTCTTGGGATAAAAAATTTTCAAGGATCAAAATGTTAATTTAATTTTACATTTTAAATTTATATTGTATTACGTTTTTTACAGGATTTTCTGTCAGAAATATTGAGGTGAACTGAATATTAAATTTAGATGTTACTGACAAAGAACTTGTTCTATAACTCAAGCGGTTAAAACATTTTTTATTTCTTATTAATCACTGGTTTTTATAGTTTAGTATGCTTTAGTAACGGTAGAGTGTATAAAAAATTCTTAGTTCTAAGAATAAGACGCATTACCAAATTTCAAAAATTACCACTACAATCAGATCGTTAAATTCAAATGTTTGCAGATTAAATTGTGCTTTATCCATTAACTAGTCTTACGCATTTTTTTTGTATTGGATTTTGGTATTTACATTTGTTTTATGATCAAGCACTACCTTGGTTATTAGTAATAGAATTTTGTCTAATAAAGTTCCGCCGTCAGGTAAGGCATTTTAAAGTGAAGTGTTATAATTTTTGATACGGTTAAACACCAACATAATGATTGAATATAATGTTTGTTGCACTAAGGAATGTGTAATTCTCTACTTTGAAATTTACAGTTTTTGGATTTCTTACAATAGGTAAAACATTAATTGACTGTATGAGCCGAAACCAACCAAAGTAATATCTATAGTGAAGCAAAGTAAAAGCTAACGGTGATTTGTACCGAATGAGTCAACGATAGAGTAAAATAAACTGGTGGTTTATAGGTAAACTTTGCCAATAAAATCTATTTATTATATGACTAGTAAGTGTGCGCATTTTAAACTTACTTTTGACTATACAGAGTGTTCCAAAAAAGCATGGCAAAACAAAGTTAGTATTTTTTTAATGGAACACCCTGTATATCATTTGAATTTTGGATTCTCGTGCAATCATAAAACTTAATTTATGTAAGTTTCAGGCTTGTAAAATTGATTGTTTTTGTAATAATTTGAATTTTATCCAGAATATCGTATTTAGACATATGATTTTATTATTATGTACCATCTTGTGTTTTGTTAGGAAAACTTTTATAGTTGGACCACCAAGCTTAAGCCTATGCCCTGCTTTTTTGGGACACTCTAGTCACGAGTAATTTTAAAATGCGCACTCTTACTAGCCCTATAATATGATATATACATTGTATTGACAAAGTTTACCCATAATGCACCAGTTTACTTTACTCTATCGTCGACTGATCCTGTATATCTCAGATTGTTTGGAAACAGTAATCGATGAAATTCTAAGGGATAGCTTAAATTGGCAAATTATCATGACAGTGCAATGAATAATTTGACCAGTGAATTTATCGTTCACTAATCTGTTTTTGTCACTCCTCTAACAAAAATAAGTTAAGCGGTGAACAAGCATTTAAATCAGTTGCTTCGTAGTATAAGAGATGTGGTGAAGATTGGTTTTGTTGAACGCGAAAGTAGACTAATGTTAAAATATTTTCAGAATCAGTAAAACAATTTACACAACCTAATGTGTGTCTTATTTTATTGCTTTCTCGAAGCAAAGATATACAAGGTGACATTGACGAATAACTGCACCGGATGATTCCTATGAGTAATCTAAATAAACAACTTCAAGTAAACTTATTTCCGAAAATGCTTTCTAACGGAACTGTAGCTGTTCAAAGTCTATTACATGTAACATCTATCAATTACTCAAAGCAATCGCTTTAGGCTTGCTTATTATGTTATGCGTTACCACGAAAACAAAAAATCTATGTCACAATAATTTTCTTTGATATCAACTTTAAATTTATTATAGATACAATACAAGAGTATGCTGATATAATCATTATTTATGGATTTTGTGATGGAAATACATTAGATGTGAATCACAAAACGTTCGCTAAAGCCTTTCAAAGACTTCTGTTCCCCGAAAAACTGGTGGCCCAGAGAAACTAAAGGTACAGGACGAAGAAGATGTGATAGATGCAGTAATCAATGATCCCACGATCAGCTTTCGACGTATCGCAAATAATTTGGAGTTATCTCAGAATTTTGTATGGCGAGGTTTTGCACCCTTACCACCAATATGTGCAAGCGCTGCATCCGCGAGATGCTCAATAGCGAATATTATTTTGCCGGTGGTTACTACATTAAACTATTGACAATTTTAATTTTATTTCAAATGTGGTGTGGTCAGACGAAGACACTTTTACAAAAGACGGTATCAACAGTAGACACAATGAACGTTACTGGTTCCACGTACAACTAGGGAGCGTCGTTTCCAGCAACGATTCAGTGTTAATGTTTAGTGCGTAATATTCAACAATGCCTTGCTTAATCTGCACGTAATGGAAGATTGGTTAAATGAGAATTTGTACGAGCAGTTTCTCGATAATACTATTTTCGAATTGGTAGATTTGCGTCACAATATGTGGTTCCGGCACGACGGCGCACCGCCCACATAAAACAAAGGTAGTGACAATGTGGTTAAACGTTCATTTTCGTAGGAAATTGATTAACTACGGAGGTCCGCTTGCCTGGGGCCAAGGTCTCCAGATTTTATCCCACTGGGCTTTTATATATGGTGACATATGAAGGAACCTGTTTACAAGGTGCAACCCGGGAACAGCTGCTGGAACGAATACAGAACACCGCAAATGAAATAAGAAATGACCCTGATGTGCAGCCTCGAGTCAATGATTCACTCGTCCGACGTTGTCATGCTTGTATTAGAGCCGAAAGAGAATACTTCGAACACTTACTTTGAGTTTAAATTAGTATCTTAATTATTGTCTTCAAGTTGTACACATTTTACATGTAATAAACTACAGTTCCGTTAGAAAGCATATGTTTATTTGACGTTTTTTATTTAGATTACTCATAGGTATCGGTGAAATTTTTCCCTGACGTCATAAATCATAGTATAGTTTTGTTTGAACCAGAAAATTTTGATACAGAACCGAACCCCGAATCAAACCAGATAATTATTAACGAACTGAACTTCAAACTGAACCAAATAAAAAGTGTTATTAGTTTGGGTTGTTTTCGGGCAGAGTTTGCTAGATCCATTCATTTTAAAGTGCAAATGAAATTAAAAATGAATATTTTATAAATAAGTTATAATAAAAAGGTTTCAAAAACGAATAAGTTTGTGCTGTAAAAATTTACAGTGGACCTTTTTAATTATGTCATCATTCTCCAAATAATTGTTTCCATGGTTAATTTGTGTAGTTATTAATCCATATTTCTCACTAGTTTATATTAAGCATGGTAAATCGCAGGAATATATTTTTGTTTCTGTCTAATTTGTAGGTTAAATAATTGCATTAAATAAATTAATGCATTTGGCAGTAGTGGTGTTTACCTTTACTTTGTAATGTCATGTATGGTTGAGATTTTCGCTAAGATAGTACTTATACAATAAACAAGAACATCACGTCACCATCAGATCGTGTTGAAAAATGGTCCAAAAGATTAAATCTAGAAGCTTCAAAAGGCCTATTGGGAAAAAATCGTTGTATTTCACTCAATGCAGATTAGTGATTATCCCAAAAAAATTATGGTTTATTTTATTGTCGTGCATTGTATGATTTCAGACAACCCGACATCCCATAAACATTTAAGGGTATTATGGAATTATTAAAATGGAAAGATATAACTTATGATCATTTCATGGTAAATTTAAAACTATTGTTTATTGTAAAGAAACAGCAAATCGCTATAAAACAATTGCTACTTTAATAGTTCGTGTCAAACTCTATTGAACTGATATGTCTCAAATCAACAGCGCATTCACAAGCAGTAATACTGCTTTTAAGTATCTAGATATCTAACACTAAACTTTTACTTTTAGTTTACAATTTCCGAGAGTTTAAGTTGGTACACTGCCATTATGGCAGTGGTAGTTTTGTCATCTATTGGGAAGTGCAGGTACCTTTTTTATCGCTTATCCAAATTGTTTAACCGCAATTAGTCGAATGGGAAATAGTATTAGGGTAACACTGTGGAGAAACTGAAAGGTGGCGAGTTCAGAGCTTCGTAATTAAGTTGCAACCATAAAAATGTCTGCTATAGCGGTTAGAAGAAGGCACAAGGTGATAGGACTGTCTAATAGAAAACCAATAACTAGAAGATTGAACACTGCATATTGAAAAAATGCAAATTATACGAATTTGAGTGGGCGATTGGAGGAAGATTTTGTTTACTGACGAAACCATCGAATAATCGAGACAGAGTGTGCTGAAGACAAGAAGAAAGACTACTACTTTTATATTGGCTCTGGCATGTGCTGTCTTAACGCTTGCGCAGAGTTAGGAATGGTCGACGAATAATCAGTTTTATTTAGCACATTATTGAAGAAAATATGTCCTTTCCTCAATTTATCAGGAAAGAGACTTAATGTTATTAACCTTCAAGAATTGGAATTTATTGTTGTTCCTACTGAGTGATGAGGTATATAACTACTACAAAATTACTAACTTTTTGTACATTTATTGCCTATTTATTTTACAAACCAGACATGGTCGCTAGTCCTTCTTATTTATTTCCAAATTTAAAAAACTTCTGGGGTCATTATGTGGAGAATTATTTTTATAGCACGGTAGAACTGTTACCTCATGGATTTGAAAAGTGTTTTGAAATAAAGGGTGCATTATCGTGAATAAATATAAGTAATTATTCTTCGTTTTTAAAATTGTTGTATTATGTTTATCATTAAATAGCTAAATAACTAAAATACTTGTCCAAGAAGTTAAAAAAAAATTTTTAGATCTAAGTTTGACCGCCGACATAATTATACAGTAGTTTAAGATTAAAAAAAGTTTACCATCTTCCTAACACGTGGTTTATTTTTCTACAGCATACAAATATGTTCTATATCTTTCTAACAAGCTTTACAAGAGTAGATTAATGGCAACAATGCAACAAAAGATAGCTTAGATAAGAAATTGGTCACCAAAATGAAAAAGTAGTGTTATTGATGTTAATGCAACTTTATTGTTTCTTGCAATAAACTTACTGTTGTCATAAAAATATTGTCACTATTGCTGCGCACAAATAAAGAATCTTTTGTAAAAAGCATAAGATCATCTAACTGTTTTAGCAAAATGGAGCACCATTTCGCTGCGGGGAAGTGGGTGCAAATGCTCTATGCATAATAAGGAATTAGTATGATTAATAACGATAGAGTAAAGTAGATTTTTGCTTACTTAATATTATTTATGTTCAAATCATCTTTCAATTCATCGTATTTAATGAAACGTTTTTGTCGTATAGAACGTGGGTTGAAATTTCATAATTAGATAATTGGACCTAAGATACAAAAAAAATCATGGTCGTGGCAAATGGTCAGTTTCTCTGTCATTTGAATAGTAAAAAGGACTAATCATTTATTAACTTACTGCGTGCGCAATATTAGTAATTTGTTGCACAAGGTGATCATTATGATGCTCCACATTCGCATATGTTCGAATACAAAATTTCACTTTCGTTAAATGGAATACGCCGTATATTTATATTTCGTTTTATTAAGAATTAATTAATTTTTCTATGTATATCTTCAATAATTATCTAGCGATTTCCATTTTTCCCAAACAGCTACGCATTCTTATAATAATATAGATCGCGGTTGTTGTGGCATTCATGTGTCAAAATCAAGCGTACAATTAGAAGCGTGGTGAATTTTGTTTTATTTGGGGTATTTCTGGACATGGACTACCCTACAGGTAAGATGATTCACATGATCTCTGTATTCAACGACGAGGAAAAAATCCTCTGCTAGCTCTATCAATTTGTAAAGTGAAGTATCGTGGACGTCGAATACCCACTGTTAAGGGTTTTTACAATGTGAGGAAGATATAAGATTCCAAATACTCTAACCGTAATGTTATCAACAACAATGTAGCGAATGAATAAAAATAATTATACGGCGTATTCCATTTAACGAAAGTGAAATTTTGTATTCGAACATATGCGAATGTGGAGTATTATAATGATCACCTTGTATAACAAATTACTAATATTGCGCAGGCAGTAAGTTAATAAATGATTAGTCCTTTTTACTATTCAAATGACAGAGAAACTGACCATTTGCCAGGACCATGATTTTTTTGTATCGTTAGGTCCAATTATCTAATTATGAAATTTCAACCCATGTTCTATACGACAAAAACGTTTCATTAAATACGATGAATTGAAAGATGATTTTAATATAAATAATATTAAGTAAGCAAAAATCTACTTTACTGTATCGTTATTAATCATACTAATTCCTTATTATGCATAGAGCATTTGCACCTACTTCCCCGCAGCGAAATGGTGCTCCATTTTGCTAAAACAGTTAGATGATCTTATGCTTTTTACAAAAGATTCTGTATTTGTGCGCAGCAACAGTGACAATATTTTTATGACAACAGTAAGTTTATTGCAAGAAACAATAAGTTGCAGTAACATCAATAACACTACTTTTTCATTTTGGTGACCAATTTCTTATCTAAGCTATCTTTTGTTGCATTGTTGCCATTAATCTACTCTTGTAAAGCTTGTTAGAAAGATATAGAACACATTTGTATGCTGTAGAAGAATAAACCACGTGTTAGGAATATGGTAAACTTTTTTTAATCTTAAACTACTGTATAATTATGTCGGCGGTCAAACTTAGATCTAAAATTTATTTAGCTATTTCATGATACACATAATACAACAATTTTAAAAACGAAGAATAATTACTTATATTTATACACGATAATGCACCCTTTATTTCAAAACACTTTTCAAATCGATAGTTCTACCGTGCTATAAAAATAATTCTCCACATAATGACCCCGTAAAACTTATGAGTTGTGAAGAGTCGTATAAATGGCATTTAGAAACCGATTACCCTGTAATGTCTGTAATACGCTAACACGGCCAGGGCTAATAAATAGAATTGATGGCAATAATAATATGGTTAAAAGGGAAATAGCCATTTCCAGAAGAAATGAGAATGGAAGGCCACCACTAGAAGTCACAGATTTGACCAGAGCTTGCTCTAATTGTTTTCGGACGATCCTTAACGAAATAGCTCTTGTTGAAAATAACCCAGCTTCCAAATCAACTGTCAATCGGATAACAAAATAGTATAAACATCATCCTATCATATCGAGCTTCATCAAGATTTGCAGAATGGGCATTTCGATAGATAAATCTAATTTTGTAGTTTTGTTACTGCACAGTTGCAGTTAGATAACATTTTTTTCTGCAAAGTTATATTTTCCGATGAGACGACGTTCAGAAGTAATATGGTTGTAAATCGACATAATATGCACCATTATGCAACTGAAAAATCCTTTTTGGGTGCCTGAATTTCAAAATCAAGAATATTGGTTAGTGACTGTGCGGTGTGGTATTCTTTACAATGAAATTATTGGCCTCTATTTTTTTAGGAGTCTTTAACGAGACGTACTTATTTTAATTTTTTATGTGATGACTTACTTCAGTCATGCGATTTAACTCCGTTAGACTTTTCTTCTAGGGATTCATGAGAGACCAAGTATGTCAACAAACCGACCATCACAGAAGACTTGGGAAGCTTACCGAAAAGTTATACATTTTAGGTCATCAAAAGTGATAAGTAACCGTGAAAACAAGGATTGATATATGTATTTAACAAAACTGATGTTATGATGCTATTTATGTAAACATTCAATGCGCATATCTCAATAATTAGTAAAGAGAGATATTGGACATAAAATAAAAGGTCTTATAATTTTCAACAAAAGAAATAAAAATATACGAGGTGTGCCTTGCATTCAGAAATATACGAATTTGGGAGGTAATAGTGCTCATCCTGTATCACGAATTACCAATATTGAGACACTAAGTTAATATGGGATGTCCTTTTTCTTGTCAAACATAGGAATTTTTACTATTCAAATGACAAAGAACCTGTACATTTAACAAGGTCGTGACAATTGTTGTCCGCAAGTCCAAATATCACAAAAACTGACATTTAAATTCATGCTCTGTATAATACCATAAACGTCTTAAACAGAAAGAATCCAAAAATGAAATTAAATGCAGAGCGCTCATTTGATAAATCTCAGTTTTTTAAAATGTGCTCGTTTGCTATCTCTATGCTATGTAAAATATGATTTTAATAGAAATAAGATCAGTTAAGCAAAAATCCTTTCTATCGTTGGGACTGGGTATACAATATTTTTTGACTGGAATCACATTGTATGCGATATTTAGACTATACTGCATATTATTATTTAATACAGTTATAGAGGAATTTGTATATTTACTATACATTGTATACATGTAATACATAGATAAGTTTTTTAGATTGAAGA
Organism: Vesta saturnalis; assembly: GCA_036346205.1. Taxonomy (NCBI): domain Eukaryota; kingdom Metazoa; phylum Arthropoda; class Insecta; order Coleoptera; family Lampyridae; genus Vesta; species Vesta saturnalis. The sequence goes on from JARFJB010002396.1 coordinate 4,771,329, forward strand.
CAATGAAACTGTAATACGAATTATAGAAGTTAGAATATATAACATTTAACTTGAGGCAAAATTAAAGAACAATAAAGCTTTAGTAAAGGTAGAAATTAAGTAAAAAGTAGCAACAGTAGCAGATGTCGCTATAAAACTTTCTTAATATCGGAGTTTTTACTTCATTAATCTAACTTTTATAATCCATGTTATTTTACAATTTATTTCAATGTCAAAAAGGTATGAAAAATTACAAGAGAAATGATTAATGTGACTTAGTCAGTCACTTCTGGTTGTAACTACCTTTTGTACTATATTAAAACATAACTTTTGGACGGTAATTGGGTTTGAATAATGACTATTGAAAGACGATTAATTACATACCTGCAAGTAAATTCTGTTTCTCCAAGACACAGCTCTAGACATTCTTGACGTGAATTCACAATTTGCTGATTTTTAGAATAACCCACTAGGCGATAATTTTGTACACGATCTATGCACCAGGCTCTTTCACATGGTTTTACTCCAAGACATGATTTTTGTGCGTAGATTGTGAATACCGGAAATTGAGATTTCGTTAAGGCACCTGAAAATACAAATTTAATGTTAATAACACAGTCATGTTTATGCTTATTTTTGTTTTAGGTAAGTGGCTAAACGCATTCTCTTATTTGGGTAAGTTTTTATTAAAATTTCAATTTATTTATAATAATTGAGAGACCGTGAGTATCTAATGGTAATGAAAGGAAACGCGTGTGGTTTGTAATGATACGGCAAGTACCTAAATTACCTAGGCAACGTTAAGCGTTGTGTAGTAGATTGCTGTGTGAAGATATGATTGTAATTGCATGATTGGTTAAACAAACGGACAACGCTGTAATTATAAATCAGTTATATCCTTAACAATCAATATTTAACATGTGATGTTACAGCAGCTTCAGTCAAGTGTAGCTGCCGCCTTTTAAACAACAGATCTAAACCTAATTAATTGTTTTTTATTTAGATAATTTCGTCCAGATGTAATCACTTTTAATACCATTTTTTGTTTAGAATTTTGATATTATTTATATAAAAACATTATCCTTGCCTTGCATGTGCAAATACTGTTGATTGTATTTAGTAAAAACTCTTAAGTTAATTATTTTGGGTAGGTGTGGTAAGATTAAGTACAAGAAATTGATGATTACATATTACTTACGTAAGTGATGTTACATCCTGTATGAATTTACCGTTTTCCATTTTTTATTAAGCTTATGTATGCATACATCCGAAGAGATTGTTAGAAGACAAATTACGTTTTGACCTAGTGTTAGCCTTTGGCCATTCCTTTTGATTTAAGCTCTATTGATGAGATTGTAATGAATAATGACATTCTAATGAAAATGGTGTTTATTCAAGCCTTTCCTTTTTTGAAATTTTTTGTATATACGCATCATTTTTCAACTTCTCGTTTTACGATATGTCATATACATATATAATAAGTGTATCTTTTTAATCTATTTCAAGTTTTTTTTCACAGTTCAAACTCTTTTATTAAGTCTTTTTGTGTAAATTTAAAAATATAATATCTAGACTCTTTTGAAACTCCCGTTAACTCATTCAATTTTATTTAGGACCTGCAGTTTAGTACGTTCAAAGATTGCAATATTTCACTACAGTATTTCATATATGCAATTTGTACTGCGGGTTACTATCTAATGTTTCCTTTTTCTGTATATGCTTTATTTATTGATTGAATCTCCAATTTTAAACGTTCATTAGAAATCAATTTTATTAGTTGGTGTGATTAATGTGATTACTCTTGGTACTCGTGCTGGTGTAGTACACAACCACATTAATTTCGTGCATCTCATTTGTTAAGCAAGAAGAAAGTATAATTTATGCGTTTAAGAAAATGGTGTACATTTTAAACACAATTTGTTTACGAAGGATGTATCACGAATTTCAAGCTCTCGTTTTACGATGATTTTGTAAATTACCTGTTATATTGTGTACGTGCGTGAAAACGCTCATATCTTTTTTTTCTTGGTACAAATAACAATGATTAGTCGCGCGAGAAACGTTATCTGTCAAAAACAGCATACTCCTTACATATTCGAAGATCGTTCAATCTAGTAAATGCAAAATATACCTTAATTATTTCTGATTTTTTACATTTTAATAATCAGTTACAAATTTTATAAACTCCTTGGTGCTATTACATTTATAGGTTAAACTAAGTACTACCTAGATTGTGCCTGCAGTGTCCAAATAGTTTAAAAGTAATTGTGTCCATTACCCTTTCAAAGTCTCTTTGTAAACGTTCAAAATACGACCATAACTTTTAATAGAAGATCGGGACTGCGTTTTTTATACACACGTAAACACTGTTTATAAAAAATAAATCTTGGCAAACGGAAGTGCATATTCAGTCATCCAAATTACTGATTTCTCTGAATAATCCAACTCTGGAGTTTAGAAAAAAAAGTATAGCAAAATGTATACTGAAGAGATGTACTTGCAATTATACTGTGTTACCTTTGTTGAAGTTTTACAGTGGATGTAGAAGTTTTGTATTTGGAAGGAAATTCAGTTCTAACAAACTAACCATTTTAATATTAGACAGGGTTGGCTAAATATCTGATTTTTCTGGTTACAATCGAACTGTGCGTTTAGAAAAAAAAATTACACCACGTAGAAGTTTTGTTTTTGGAAGGAATTGAATCTATCCTGAAAGTTTCTTAAGTATTTCTTTTTATTAAATTGAATTATTGATATTATATAAGTATGAATAAAAGCCACGTTTAGATTATGAAAATGTATTACTAGTTTGGAAGGATATCAATTGATAAAGATGTCTCTTATTGCTTGGTAGAGAATATAAAGCAACAATGTTATAAAATTTTGGGATAACAGTTTAAAATATTAAGTTACCAGTTTTAGACAAGCGTACTTCTGATTTTTATGAGTGGGAAGCTAATCTGTTACAACTGCATTAGATTGCAACATTGCTTTCTTTGGATAATTCAAATTTTTACGAGTGAATGAGGGGATTAGTAGTGAGGATTAAATTACACATTTGTTTTGCGTTTTTTAATGATGGTCAAAGCTTTACCTTTGATTGCATCAGTGTATGTTATGATAGTGCGAAGTCGACACGAATATTTTGTTTATTTTAGGTAGCTAAGGAATACTAGAGTTTTAGTGTAAACTCGAATTTTAACACACGATCAGGTTTATGTAACATACGATTGCCGTACATTTTGAGATCGTTCAATTTTGACTTGATTTTAACTTAGGAGTTAAGAAAGAACCACGACCCTACCACTATGATAGCCATGTACCATCCATTTTGTCTGTGTGGGCTAACGTCTTAATGTGCATTGCAGGGCGATTTAAAACCTGTAATTAATAAAAGTTGTATATAATGAAATATCAGGTATATTGTGTAATACTTCAAAGTACTTAAAATATGTACAACTTTGAGAAGCCCTAAAGTCGTATATTTAGATTTATTAAGAGCTTTATAATCAAAAAAATGGGCTCTTTGAAGAGCAGTGAATTAGCCAAATGAAACGGCAGAGAAATTTCCTTTGTCAGGAAGATTTATTTTAATTTTGTTAAGCGTTATTTTAATTTTTTGTGGGCGGAGGCCGCAGAATTTGTCTGAATAGCCGCAGATGATGTGCTTATGCGCTATAATCTTGCCTCTATATGTTTATGACGAATACCCCCTGATATAACCTCATTATGAGCAGACTATAACGGGAATCGAACATACTACTTTCCGAATTCGAAGTGGAGCGTGTTACCACTCACCTACAGGTCATGATAAAGAAGAATATTATTATACCAAGGTCAATGGACCTAGACAAGGAAACAAAAGAAAATTGCATGAACAATAACATTATTTTTACATAATCCCCTTCAAGTTCAATGCACTAGGTCTAATGTTCTTATGTCCCTATCTCGTGCCTGTAGGCCTCCCGCTGGTCAAAATCTTTGGATTTATATTTCTTACCGGTGTGAATTTTTTTAGGTTTGGGAATAAGTAATAATCCGATGAAACAGTTCTAGTGAGTAAGGGGCACGGTGAATGAGAATTTTCTTTTTATTTAATCCGGTGTGTTGAATCTTTTCCTTTAGGTGTTCACCTAGGGTACCATAGTATGCCCCATTAATTGTTTCACCTTTTTAAGATAATGAACATGCAGCAAACAGCATCACGAACAATCTGGGCCATAACTTTTTGGCAGATGAAACTGTTCCGGTGTAGGTTCTCCTTTGATAGTCCATTTGATTGCTACTTTGTATCTGGAGAATAGTGGTGAATTCACTTTTCTTCTGCACTCAGATGTTTTATCATAGACTTCATTGAATAACTCCAAACTTTCCTGCGAAATTGTTTTTGGGTCACCTTTTCTTCTATCTATTATCCATCTTCCATCGCGAACGACTTTCACATTTCTAAAATTTTGGTTCATATATATTGTACACGCTCTGAAGACCACAGTTTCCGCCATTTACAATATGGATAATTGCGACACTGTCTGTTGAGGTAGCACTTATTGGCCGTTTTGAACGTGCTGCATCTTGCGTGCTCTTTGGAAAGAATTTCTCTAATGTAAGAAACTACCCAGGATTGACAATTTTTTAGTGTTATAACTCAAAACGTGGAAATTGTAATATAATTTCATCATTTACAGCCTAAACTGCTGAATAAACTTTGCTAAAGAAATACTTTAATTTATGCACTTTTGTATACGTAATTAACTAGATAAAGATTTCTCTCACTAATTTGTGTTGAATTGCGTTCCAAGCTTGCTTTCATTGTTCGTAATTTGTAATATTACCTGTTCGATATCCAAATTATTTCACTCAGCCATATTACGACGAAGGTTCAAATATTCTCAGAACTAAAAGAATGACCCTAGCGATAATGTATAATGCATGTACGAGGGATGTACAGTATTTGTTGTCCCTAGCATGTTGCCCCTTGTAACCTCACTTGTTTTGTTATTTTATTAACAAACAAACTGCCAAATTTGGTTAGTCGAGCTTTAATAGTATCAATGTTATACAAGCTGAAAGTAGTGGTTGCACGAAGATTTTGGGAAATGGAAAAAAGTGAGCTTCATGCTGTCATCAAGTACCTACAAAAGAAAGGTTTAGCACCTGAAGAAATTCATACAGATATGGTTGGCGTGCTTGGAGATTCTGCTCTTTCCTATCAAGTATTAAGAAATTGGTCTCGAGCGTTCAAATGTAGCAGAACAACCTGTGAACATGCAAAAGGTGCTGGTTGGCCGCATTCTGCGTGTAGTCAAGAAAACATTGATCTTGTGAATGACATGATCAGAGAAGATCGTCGATTGACAACAAGACGTCTAGGGGAGATAACAAGCCTTTCAAAGGGTACGATTGGAACCATAATAAATGATTATTTAGGGCTTCATAATGTGTCAGCAAGATGGGTACCCCGAATGTTGGCACCCGAACAAAAGCGTTTGAGAGTCACTTCGTCAATAGCCAATTCAGCCTTGTTTAACTGTAATCCTAAATGTTTCCTCAATCGTAATGTTACGGTTGATGAAGCTTGGGTTCATCACTTCGATCCCGAGTGCAAACAACAAAATATAGAGTTGTGTTTTCCAGGATCTTCCCCTCCACGCAAATTTCTTGTACAGGCTTCAGAGGGCAAGATAATGGCTACAGTTTTTTTGGATGCCGAAGGAATTTTACTGGTAGATTTTTTGGAACGTGGCCACACGATCCTACTGGTCAATGTTATGCAGCATTAGTTACAAAACTTCGTTATTGCATTAAAGAAAATAGAAGAGGAAAACTGTCACGCGGAATTCGCTTTCATCAAAACAACGCCACAGTACATAATAGCCTTATTTCTATGAGAAAAATTCATGACGCTGGGTTTGAAATTATGGAGCATCCACCCTACTCCCCTGACTTAGCTTACAGTGATTTTTATTTATTTCCAAAGCTAAAAGAGAGTCTTCGGGAACAAAATTTGAGAGCGATGACGCAGTTATGGCAGCAGTACAGGACTTCTTCCGTGATCAAGACTCTGAGTTTTTCAAGAAAGGTGCTGCTATGCTTGAACATAGGTATAATAAGTGTCTTCACGTTCAAGGTTGTTATGTTGAAAAATAATGTATGTTAGGGACATTAGTTACTGTACATCCCTCGTATAATGTTATAGTAGCAGAAATTATTTTTATTTAGTAGAAATTTAAAGCACATGAGGTGAATTCACCTTATCAAAAACTCCGGTGTCTGACTTGTACTACAAGTTTAAGAAGGAACGTGAAACGGTCAAAAATTTCCCGCATGCGAGACATACGAAAGCTTCGACAACGCAAACATTGACCTCATAAATGTCCTCATTCGTATCAATAGCCAAAATTATGTCCTCGAAATGTCACAAACGTTACAAATTGTTGTTGATAGTGTCGAGGAAATCAATCATAACATCTGTATTAACGAATAGATTGAGCAAGATGGGTGCTCAGGTTGATGACTATGGAACAAAAACTGTTTTGTTGAAGTCTGTACTAAGATTTTCAGTAGGTAACAATATCAAATTGATGCATTTTAAAATTATTTACTCACTTGTGACAAAAGCTGAGTTCACTATAGTTCGCCAGTATAATGAAGATCAAGTCTAGAGTGGCGTCACTCAAACTCATTAAAGCCGGAGAAAACCTTCAGCCGGTAAAATAATGGCCATCGCCTTTTCGGGCAGTGAGGAAGTTCTGTTTACCGATTTTTTGAAAGAGTGTACCGCGAATGCCCTCTGTTACTCAGACTTGCATATTCAAAAAGTTAGACCTGCATTTAGTTAAAAAAGGTGAAATGTGATCATCATCCTGAGATACGACACCGCTCCTCGAAAAAATGTATTGTGAGGTTCTATTACATTCACCTTATAATGCGCATTTATCACCATGTTTCCATCTCTTTGGACTGCTGAAAGAGGCTTCTCTCAAAATTTCAAGACAATAATGACGAGTTTTGCTTGAGTGGCCTTGTGCCCAACCGAAAACATTCTATAAATGTGGCATTTTGAAACTCCCATAACGATGGCAAAAGTGCATAGACTAAAGGATGAGCACGTGCAAAAATGGGGAAATGAATTATATGCATACTGCATGAAAATAAATGAAATGGGTGTTTGTTTTACTCATTTCTGGATTATTCTTATTGTTTTTAGGTGGATATTTTATTTTTATCTATTTCTGCACCTTAATTTTCTTTTTCAATATATTGTTCAAAGATTCAATTTTGGTATTTAAATTTTTTTAAAGGGATTAACTTCGAATGCCTTTCAAATTAATTTACAGAGTGTTTAAAAATAGATAAGCATACATTTTCAGAGTGTTTGAAAAATTCTTTTGATAAAATTGTACTATTCTAAAGAAGAGCACGATTGATGATTTTAACATTAATTTTAGTATTTGATTTTTAAGTAAAGACTGTTGTGGTTAATCAAAAAAAATTTATCGATATTTTTCGAGCTTCAGTGCAAAACTTTAAAAAATTAAAAACACGATTGTAGGAGAGAGGCAGGGAGACAAGGGTGACTCTTTTTAGTACTTCTATACGCTTTTCCGTACACAGCTTTCTATTTAACCTACAATTCCACGTATAAAAGATACTATAAGTATAATATTCCAAATCAGTAGGAACTACTACGAGAAGAATAAATACAAAATGGCTGCAAGGGCCTAAAACTCTTATGTGTGTCGAACATTATGTCATGATTCTTAACTTCACCGTAATAAAGCTTCGAAGGCATTTCGAGTGTACGTTGAGTAAGAGTTTGGGCCAGTACGTTAGTCAATTGTGAGGTTAAGTTTCACTTAAAACCTTTGACAAGAAAGGAGAGGGGACTCGTAACATACATTCTAGACCTGCGGAAAAAATTGAAACCAAATATTAATCGGTCGCCATTGACTTGGTGGCAAACAAACCTTAGCATTGTCCGCCCTCCGTAATGTGACAGATTCAACATTTTGGTCGCTAATTGTAACAGATTGGTATCCGGAGTTAAGCGTCCCCTCTCTTTCCTTGTCAACGCTTAAAACTTATTCACTATGAAATACATAATGAATCAGTTCTAACATACCACCTTGAAATCCTGCAGAGAGCTTCAAAGTACACTCTAAATATCATGTAGTAATTAGTGTTAAAAAGTTAATGGATTTGATTTTTTTAAAGACCGTGACACGTATAAAAATGTAAGTGCCTACATAAACTGATAAACAGGTTTCCTTAAACTTTCATGAAAATTTATTGGTGGGCTAAATGATGTGATCCTGCATCGTATAATTAATCTCGTGCTTTTGGGGCAATTTGTTTACTGATTTATGTACAGTGCGCTATATTTTTTTCTGATATTGGTTTTTGTAAAAAGATTTATTTATAGGTACCTCCACTCATTTTATTCTCAGAATAATTAATTACCCTGTTAGTACACATGTTTTAAACCCGTTTTATTGTAGTTACAATTAATTTTTTGTTACATATAAATTTACAAAGACAAAAAGCAAGGAACCCTAATACAAAGCACAATTAATTATAGAGAGATTTGTTAATGTCATATTTCTGTAAAAATAACAATGAAATGTGTTAGTAAGAAGAGCAACGTTTAAATATTGAAAAATTCTCAAGGTGGTTTATTTAAAACGCCAACATCGTCTAAAATATAAATTATATCTTCATTTTCGTACCGAAACAAAATTAAATAAAAATAAGATATGGGTTGTTTCCATTACAATGTTCAAAGTAATTAAGCTGTATAAACAAGGTACAATGTTATCAACCGAGTAAGCACTTCAGTAGCTATATATTTAGTTAAGTAAAGTAAACAAAGGGAAGTTTACTTTGCATGTATTTTTTTTAACCAGGTAATAAATTACAAGCGTACAAGATAATTAAATACACTATTCGTGATTTCCAAGTGGTTAAATAAGTATTTGGTTGCGTGAGATTTACACACTTAATCTTAGCACCTGCAGTGAAATCACGCATAACTGCTAATTAAGGTAGTGTCTTATTTTTGAAAATAGACATCTTGTATTGGCATCAGGTTGTAAACCACCAGAGAATGAAAATGGCATGTAATTTTCAGTAAAGGCTTAAGGTAGCATTAGTACACGATGCGCATTCGTTTAATAATTTTATAATGATCCATGGTTTCTATTGCATTTGCGTTTCTTGCAATCTTGAAAAAGTATACTTGGAATATATATCATGTTTAAATCTGCTTTGTTCGTCGATGCGATGTAAAATACAAGTTTGCAATGTTATCCTTTTGGTCGACACAAGCTGCATTTGCAACTCGCCGCTTCGCAAAAGCATAGAATCATTACCAGCCCGTTCCGCCTTTTACGGAAAACATTTATCTAATCCAGCGTGAAGGCCGTATCCGAATGATTCAGTTTTCGTTTTTCCCTTTTTATTGCTAAGTAGAATGCTAGAAATGAATTACTTAATCTTAGTAGTTTCATTTATTCGCCGGTTAACACTAAATTATTATTCTGTACACGCTATATAGTGCACAATACAGCATCTGGATTAAAAGTACTTAGATTGTAAAAAAGCTTCTTGCTATTCACTTACACATACTTACGTATACGTATCGGTAGATAAGCTCAATATACGAAGTCAGAGTGTGTGAAGATATTGATATTTCTAAGTATACAAGTAGTTTCTCGATTGAATCACTCCTTAATTGAACTTTTACTATCGCAAATGCAAATGTAAATAAGATGCAATTAGCACATAATCCTCTTCAAGTGGCCATAAGTAACAAACAAGTATATACATTCATGTGGGAATGTGATAAACTTCATATAGGCAAACTTTTTCACACACAAATCAAATCAAATTGAGGTTAAAATGTAACGTGCTGGATATCAGAACCAACCATTGTCATAGACGTGACATTAATTCAAATTTTGAGTTTTTAAGAAGTAAATTGTTAGTAAGTTGTGCCATATATGAGATTTTAATTATGTGATCTCAATTTAAAATACATAGGTAAAAAACGTTAATTATAATAATTCTTTTGAATATCTAGAAATTAAACGATTTGCATGAGAAAATATTTTCTACTTTGGCAGTAATAAAAAAGCATTAATGTGTTTAATTGTTTCTTTTTCAAGATAACTTTTGTTTTAATTGTCTTCATTTTGATATCTATGTTTTAATTTCATTCATTATTTTTGAGGTATAGTACAGACAAAAAAAAATAGTTGGTGTTTATTATGGTAATTATTATCCTCCAATTTTTTTTTGTGATATGATTTTGCTGACAAACCGAATGAGCTAATTTTCATGGTAGAACTATGAAATATTTCAACGTTATAACGTTTTACTCTGATATCTCTAAACAAAATGTTCGGCAGAAATTAGCTTTCCAGTGTTTTGGTGTAGTTCTTACTTTTAAAATCAGATTCAATGCGTAGATATTGGGGTATAAGTGTGTTGCCTATTTTATCATTATGTGTCAAATATAGCAGCTTTGTTCGTATAAAGAACTGTCTTAGTTTAGTGTGGCAGATAATGGCGCTATTTTATAAATCATAGACATATTTTTTTCTCTTTGGAAAGTGTAATATTTTGGATGTGAAATAAAATAAAACATTTGTCTTGTTTTCGGGTAAATTTGAATTATTAATAAATTGTGCGGTGTTTTAAACCATTAAAAAATTTCTGTATGCATTTTTATAGGGCGTTTGAAAAATCCATCGTAAACTGCTGTAGGTGCAAAGTGTATATAGGTGTAAAATTGCAAAAAAAACGAAACGATTTACAAATTTCTGACAATTATTTTACGGGGCGCACATGAATTGCACCAAACATAATCCTTCATATCTCGAAGTAATTTAGTCCATCAATTAGTTAACATGAATTGCACCAAGGCTGAACCAGGCGCTTATATGAACTGCACCAAAAATAAATAAACATTCAAAATTTCAACGAAAGTTTATTGTATTTGTAAAAGTCCAAACCAGTTTAGATTAGATAAACTGAACACATACCTAAGAATGGGTATGTGTACATTTCCCGGTAAATGTGTACATTCATCAATTACGAACATTAACCGTAACATATATGTGTAATACATCCATATTATACCTACATTACATAAAATCGTTTAAATGTCATTAAAACATGATGGTGCAATTCATGATAAGGGATTAGGTGCAATTAACCTTCAGTGGTGCAATTCATGTTGAAGATTATTTTGGTAATTGATTTTTGGAGCAGTTCAAGTTTACCAATTTTACGCAATTAAATACCAGAAAAATTATGGGCAGATAAATTAGGCATACACGACAAGTACTCAAAGTTACACAAAATAAAATACAAGAGTTTAGTACATTGCACATCAAATAAAATAAATCTTCGTACTACACTTAAAATTAACACAGAACGCGTTTCAATAATTAAGCTATCGTCAGCAGCGGTCGACAAGAACTGACTAACAACATTTATAATATAGCATGTAATGCTTCGTTGCGTTTCTGCGGAAAGTGAACGTTATGAAGGCTTCTGAGAACTTTCATACCTTTCTCTTTTTTCCAGAAGCAACATTAATGGGATATATTAGAAATTTTTGTTTAGTTCGTCGACGGTGTAGTTATTGAAACGTTTTCGGTGTTATTAATTCTAATTGTGTAGTACGTGAGTATATTTTGTTTCTTACAGACTATCGACTTCAAAAAATATCCTGCGTCACGTACATGCTAAAAACATTTTCTTATGTAGACATGACTTTACAATTGGTGGTCATAGTACTCTCCAAATTGGTGGGATTATTTCAAGCCCCATAACACTAATCTTAACCAAAATTCAAATTAATTGATGTATTAGTTCAAAAAAATTACAAGAAAACTACAAAATTAAGAGTTAGTGTATTTATATGGGAGCCACATCTGGAGCTGGTCCGATTTTTACTAAAATCAATCGAATTCCCCTGACCTAACTGTAGACACTGTAAAAATTTCATATGGAAAGGTTACCAGTTCATCAATTTTTTTTGATGTTTTAGAATAAATGAGCCCACAACATGAAAAAAAAATTTGTTTTAAACTTTTTTTGTATGTTATTTATCTTACATGTTATGTGAAAATGATAGAACGAAACGGAAAATTTGAGGAAAATTATTTCAGCTCGAACTCTCCAAAAATTCAATGATAACAAACCAACATACAGTTTTAAAGAGTTAGGCAAGAAAACATTTTGTTTTTTGAAAAACTGCTAGCTGTAACATTTTTTTGCATTATAAGCAATACATCGTTGTTGAAATCCTTGTTTCCCCCATTAACAACTAGGATTTGGATTCTACCTAGCATGCTGGAAACAAAGCCAATGCTATAGTTTTCCTAGCTCCCTTTTCTTAATTCAGCATTTATATTTCTTTACGTAGATTAAATTTCCTCAAATAATCGCTTCGTTGGTATAAAAATTTGAGTTCCCCCTTAATCGTTTTTTGTTCTGCGTACTTTCTCCAGCATTTCTTTTTTCGACAGGGTCTAAAGTCTGGTAGTCCACATAACAATATTCTTTAAATTTTAATTAGCAACACGTAATTTCTATCAGGATCGCTTTCTTGAGTTTCTTTTCCGACTGAAGCGCAAAGCTTTAGGATTCGATTCGCATTATATTTCTTTTAGGAGACTCAATAATCCTATAATAGTTTAAATCAATTGTCGCCACTTCTATGGTTAATGGCAGCTGGTTAGCAACACACAGCTGCTATGAAGCTTGTTCCCAATCATGTTTTTCCTCCGGCTGGGACGCGGGTAAGACATAGTACTGGATGGATGTACTCCGGGGTTCTTTTATTGGACTCAGCATATATTGTAGGTATAACTTTTTAACAAAAATTTCAAAATTTTAAACAGGAAGTGCTTCAATTTCCTGGTTACTACTATGCTATAGTCCGTAAAAATAAATATTTTCTATTTCGGCTTAGCGCTTTATTACTCTGAGACGTTGGGAATATACAGCCGTTTCTTTCTAACGTTTGGGTTTCAATAGAAACGTACGCGACTTAAGTGAAAGCGTAAATTACACGCTCAATGACTTAAGACCGCTCGTGAGAGGTAAACACAATGGAATTTTAATTCTATTCCAGAAGTTATAAAACGTTTTGAACGATTTTTAATTTTAACTATGTTGCAAAGTTTTTTTTTGTGTGTGGATGCAGAGGTTTATTACTTAATATAATTCATTTATTTTGAAATGTGCAACAACGAAATCATTAATTGGTAATTAAAAAGGAATTGATATGCATAAACCAGTTTTTATTGTTTACTAATAGTGACATTAATTGTACATGCAGAACATAACGTACATTCAAATATTATATAGGAATGCACTTATACCTAATGGGATAATTAGTAGAAAGTGATGAAAGTGGTAATCAATTCCTCATTATTTAATCTATTATAATAGGTGGCTATTTGCGTATTTAGACCCCAAAATAATACATTGCCTCAAAATCTTTTTAAAAAACGAACTTTGAATACCGCCATAACGAAAGTATAAAAAAAATCCGGCCTTATCAAAAAGATAAAATTTGATAATTTCGAAATTTAATATCTAGAAAAGTATTTGAGGTACCGGAATATTGAATTCAGTACCGAACTGAGTTCGTTGAAAACGTTTGGTAACTTCTGGAATAGGATTACATTTCCATTGTCTCAAAGTAATAAAGCGCTAAGCCGAAATAGAAAATCTTTTTACAGACTATACTATGCATAAGTGCATTAAATACATTGTAATGGTAACTGTGGTTTGTAAGGCATCAGTTGAATAGGGGCTATAAGGCAAGGCAACAAAACAAATGCACGCAGTCACATACTATTTAGTATTGCTACTTATTTAATCTACGCATCTAGCTTTGATCAAAGTTCATTGGAAAGTTTCTAGCACGCTAAAATGTCAGTAACTTTTCCGGAAAAGGAAGAGGATAATCAGTTAACTTGAAAATTACGACTGAACATATTTGTATAATAAATTGGTGTAATTTTCAGCAGTTTTCCGTCTGCTTAGTGCACTTTCTTCGTCATGATTGACACTGTCATTTATCATTAATTTTTTGGTCGGTGCTAATTATTGCATGGTCTCGGCAGAAAATAGGGAGCCACATGTTTTTTCTATTGCACAAAAACCCTTGTAATTAATATTTCAAGTTATCCACCCTCATAAAGCGTTTGAAAACGTGTCTGACAACACACCGTACGATTACTCGTTTCCATACAACAATTCACCACGTAGTTTTTTGGAGTGTGATTTGTGTTGTTAGGTTACGTGTTTTTTTCTTCATAAACAATTGAAAAAAATCACATTCTGACATCACGTCACTACCGTAATGTTGTAGTGTTTTAGTTCTTTCATTTCGACTTCAATTTAGCAGTAGTTATAGAAACACAAATGCAACTTTATGACCTCTATTTCCATTCGTTTGTTATCTCTCTTAAACGCTGAGAAAGCAGTTTATAAAACCGTACGTATCTTTTACTTCAGCCAGCTTTAGTTTGTATGGCTAAGGTTAGAATTTGAGAATGGCTGCTTGCTGAAATACTCTGCCCAAACAAAATACTGATTGAAGTACTGGTAAATTGGAAACAGACAGCAACTTGCTCATTTTAAATAATATGTCATACTTTTTATTATAGATTCAGTTCGTTAGGTAAATATCTCATGTTTAAAATTGTAAATTTTTAACATATTCAATTTTTTAAAATTAGATAAACGAGATTCACGAGGTATTGGAATCATATTTAAACAAACAATAAGCAGTATTAAACGAAAACTTATAAATATATGTAATTCCGTAATTTCGCACAAACGTAACCAGGCATGATTTGATGGAGAATTACCGTATTGGTAGTATAGTTTTTAAATCAAAACATTGTGTACATTTTTGTCGTTGCATCCATTTATAAAAAATAGATAGTTGTAACAGAGAAAAGTTATAGGGTTTACAGTTTGACGTTCTGTGTGAGAAATCACATTATTCATATGTCCATGAGACCTACGTTCCAACATCAAGATTTCTTTAATAAGAGTGGATCAGTTTAGAATTATTTGTGGATTATTAGGATAGGTGTTAGATGTAGATCGGATGATGATGATGGTATCCAAAACATCCGAAGTTCTTGAAATAATTTGTTCCCCGTAGGATATTGGAGCAATGCTTATCCACGTACAATTCATTAACTTTGGCCACAAAAAATCATTTAGCATATTAGTATAGCGCTCATCCTTCAGTGTAACAATCGCTTGACTATATTTTTGGGGAATAAATTGCTCAATGATACTACCAAACCATACAGTGACATGTAAGATGAAGTGGTTGTTCGTGTATAACATGAGGATTTCTTTCCCTCAAATTCGGCAGTTTTGTTTATTCATTTATTAAGGTGAAAATAAACTTTATTAGAAAAAATTAAACACTCATTTCGTTTGAGCATCTAATTAAGAACAAGACAACGTGGTCGATGGTGTGGATTTCGATTGTTGAGTTAAATACATTTTGTATGTATGCCAATGGTTAACATGCAAAATATAAGGTGGTTCTTGCAACTTTTAATTGTTGAGTGCGATGCATGTTCGATGTTATTGGCTATTCAGGAACACTTATACTGACATCGGTTATTGTTTCATGATTAGCAACTAGAACCAATCATTAACAGTACGAATTGCGGTCAGGGTTGGGGGATTATAGTTACTAAAAACAAATTTTACGAAATGTTGCTAAATAACGACCATTTTCAGAACATCGCTGGACGATTGAAATGTTTTGTTGAGTTGGTAATATATCTATCACAAAAAATGTCAAAGCCTATGCTAAACATCAAAAAGAGCAATTGCCAAACAATTTTTAAATGACAGTTTCATCATATTTAAGTGTAAATTAACAGATACATACATAAGGAAGTGTATCTTTCATGTTTGATTAACATATTTATTTGTAGTACTTTGCATATTTTTTTCAATAAACTTACATTTTATGGTCTAAAATTAATTGATGTAAATCTTGTTTGTTAGAGCTTCTGATAACAAACTGATTTTTTGTGCACTATGAAATAACCAGTTAATGGGATGAAGTTAATTAAATAGTAACATAACCATGTAATTTAGAAGCATACATTTAAACATACTTGTATATCTAATAAGTAATAACGTTTAATGACTTCTAGCACTAAGATTAATAAAAATGTAGTTCATTTAAATTCTGTTAATTACCCATTTCCGATATATAAAATGTAAACCGTTTTTTGTGCGTGAAATTGTTAGTGATCTTAAAATATATAAATTTTAGACTAATCTAGCTCATTAAATTGTGTTGCTTCCTAGGATACCAAAATTTTTCGTAAGATGAATATCAGTTGTTTATAGAAAACTGGTTACCTTGAATATGTGTATTTAAAATAAATGAAGGACGCTTAAATTTTTATAGACATTTGGAGAAAAAACGGGAAAAAACCATTAAAAAAACATCAAAAACTGTTTGAAGCTTTTTAGGAATCTCATTGTATAAAATATTGGTTGTTTTAAATTACCTACGTTATAGATTATAGACGAACTGTTACCGCTGCTATTTTCATTATTTGTTAATTAACGAACTGTCGGTAAGGTGCACTTTCTTACGCTTTTGAATATAATAAATTGTACAACTATACTACCAAAATTGTTACATTGTTTATTTTCTAATAATAAAAAAATATATTTTAATGAAACATCCGTTGTTATATATGAGCAAGCTGAAATATTGCAGGAAAATTTTTACCCTTAATAACCTTCATTGTGTATGCATAAGCTTAATCTGCGAGATTGTGTGACCCACCCTTAAGCCATTGTATGATGAAACCTTAAACCAATTTGTCTCAATCTGTATGTGCATTATAACACCGTGATTGTTAAACTTAAGCCAGCCCGGAGCATTAATTTTGCCAACAGGTCTACTACCGTATGCCCAATTAAGCAAATCACAACCTCTTTGATTAATAAAACCCAACCCTTAAATGATTACTCTCTCATCACTATTTTTCTTTGGCATATTTTTCGAAACAATTTTCTAGTCCATCAAACACAATCAAGAATCTCGATTCTGTATCGAGCATTATCAAAGAGATTTTTATTATATAAGTAAATATCACCTTTGATTGCACGTGTTTGTTTTTATCAACATGAGTCAATAAACCGTATTTTACTCTTTTTTGTATGATTTTTAGTTTGTGTATGTTTCAGATAAGAAGTAAAAATTGGAGTGTTATTATTATTTAGCCATAGAATGAATCGTTTCTTTATGGATTAAATGTAAATTACATGCACTTGTTACAGAATATTTACAGTTGTAATAACATTGAGATTTCTCAAGGCTCACGCGATGTAATCGTTTGTAAACGTTACTAATAATAATCGTTTAATTAAAAAAAATTGCTTTTTAATTAATTGAGAAATTATTATTAATAATTCTAGTTATGTAAAATAACAGTTAGATAAACTGAAAATAATTGAACTTAGCTAAATTCCAATCACACATCTGTTTTGATAACGTGCTGACATGTAAACCTTGAGCACTATTTTCTATTATTAAATAGTTTATTTGTAAAGACTTTATAGCACTTAATCAAAGCTTAAGTTAGGTATGTTAGTTTTATTTTAGAGTTTAATTGCAAATGTATTAATAAATCATATTCACAACCTCTTCGGATTTAATCCAAATTATTTTTGATTAATAATGTTTTGAACGTGATGAGCTGCGGGACCCAACAAAATTAATTTTTTTGACCATAGACATTTTGTATGCAAAAAAACGTTTGGCAATAGAGAAGGTGTGTCCCTGTTTACGTATGTGTTTTATGAATATTCTTTCTTCCTCCATTAAGACTGGTCTAAAATCATTTTTCTTCTTTATGGTTTAGTTGATACACGCCCCTATGCTTAATAACTGTGTTTAAAGCTTTAGTGTATGGGGATATATTCCTCTTAGGCAGAAGTGCGTTTAAATTTATGGATTTGTGTAAGATGATATATTAATTTAACCGATTTGTTAAAAAACAGCTGGCTTTCGGCTAAACTATCTTTCAAAATCAATAACGAATGAATCAGGAATGTAACTTTAGTGATTAATAGCCTTTAGATTATTCTTCTTTTAAGTATTATCACGTTAACACCTTTTTTGGCAATTGTAATTTGAGTTACCGTTTTAGCACTACTGTACACGCAAGATGTTTTTTACGAACTTGTCTATATAATTTTGTATCTTAGATCATTTTATTCTTTTATCAGATTTGAATACATTTCATTTGTTTTCAGACCAACTTGTATTTGCTTGTTTATTTGATTTCAAACGTGTAGTACGACATTATCCTCCTATACATACACGCCTGAAGTTAGATGAATACCGTACTTTAAATGAAGGTATTTTCTGTGACAATAACTATTAAACATAGGCGTTGAAATAGTTTAAGGTAAGTGAAAGTCATCCATACCTCATAGTTCAATTCAACGGTTCTCAAAATTCATTAAATACTACTTCATCTCTCTAACAGAGGTATCGATCGATAGCGCGGATTTTTTATGAAAGGAGATTGTTGATTTCTGGATAAAAATCAAAAGTGTTTTATTCAATGTAATGTCTTTCTTCTCATCACTGCCTGCTGTTTGTGTAACGTGATTTACATCCGATCACTCTACACCTTGTTAATCGCTCTTCGAACACGCTCCTAAATTTGATGCAAATTTGACACCACCAAATAAATTGGGTGTGTCTATCTTCAACAAAAATTGAGGGCTGTATCTGCTTAATATAAAGTTAGCACAGTCGGTCCAAGTATTTAGACAACGATTGTATCGTACCATTTATGTATCAGCTACTTTTTACCCTAAAATAAAATCTGTTGCTCTTATTTTTTATAAAATGTTGCTAAAATATAATGGAAATCACGAAAATAACAAAACATGATACGAGTGCCAGCATGATTGATTTTTATAATTCGTTGCTAACTTAGAGCTACTATGTTAGCCTAAAATAGAACTTGTTGCTCGTATTTATTTTTCATAAAATTTCTTGGTATGGAAATCACGAAAACTTTGTAACAAAATATGAGTGAAAATTTGGTGCTGCTATGTTACCCTAAAATGAAATTTGTTTATTGTGTTTTATAATTTTTTTTTGGTGTCACATACTATAATTTGGTACTAATTCGGTACTTTAATTCTCAAATGGTATTTGATGCTCCATTTTTATAAAACTGTTGTGTTAAAACGTTATGAAAATCACGAAAACCTTATAATAAGGCATGGTATCATGGTGAATTGTATACCATAATTTTCCTGATGTCTATAACAATTAGTACCAAATTATAGTATCATTCATCCTGATACCATTTTTCTGCTATAGGTTTCAAACGATTCTGGGATGGTTGTTCGTTACTCAGACATGATCTCGACACCCTGTGAAGGATTCATTTTGGGTACGATCACGGTGTGGAGTAGAAATTATATGTGTATGTGTTGTATGAGTGAACAGTGTGCTGTAGAAGTTTGTGTACAGGTACCGCTTTTTGACTTTGGATTTATCTCGGTTCTGACGTTTATTGTGGTGTACGCAATATACCTTTTTCTTTTGTTAATCATCACGATTCATACCACTGAGTTAGGCGCGTTTTATACACCGAAAGATTCTGTCTGCTGGATATCTACATATTTGGATTTATGTAGCTTTATGTATGGATATTGACATTATTAATCTGTGCACTTTGTACGTACCATCAGCTCTCAAATTAATGAAGTGAGTATAAATATAATTTTATAATTATAATTGTATAATTTTGTATTGATACACATCTTCCAAACCGTTGTCAAAACAATAAATTACTAATCTATGTTTACCATTTCTTCTACTCTATATTGATTACATATTACAAATCTACTTGAAAAATTATGGCGGTCGATATTCAGGCTATTAGTTTTATGCATAGGTCTACAAATATTGCTATTATAGTGCAATACGATTGTAACAATGTATTTGCTTTCACTTCTTTTCTCCTTCACATAAATGGTCTTCTACCAATTCATTCTAGCATCACATGTATTACACCAACATGTAGGTTGAAATTATAAAAAAATCGCTAATATAACCAAACAACCATTTTTCATTTTTCTTTAAAGACCTCGTCATATTTTGTTAAATTGTGTTCAATAATCCAAGGTATCGCTAATACCAAGGTTTATGCTTTTTTCAATTGTGAACCAGATTTGATTAGTTCTTTTTTCGAACAAGCTATCGCGCTGAGCTTTAAACGCCTACGTGGTGTGCTATAAATATAAAAAAAAGCATTCATACAACTTATGATTTTGTGGGTGTCTTTCTTAAAACATAATTCTGTTATTCAAAGTTAATGTGAGTAATTGAATTATAAGCTGCGGTGGAAAAAAATCCTTGATTCTAATACTAGAACCGTATATCATTTATCATTTATCGTGATTATAGAAATTTTCGTCAACTTTTTGTTGAAATGGGTCCGTGTGACATGACAAACGCTCACGGGTTATATACGATACTACTTTCGGTACTGTAGAAATATTAAGGAGGACCATTCCAGTCAATTTCAGTACGTAAAGGGAAACAAATCAAATTAAATAAAACTGTAAGTTTATAAATACAAATTTACATTTATTTAAATTTTTAATCAAAACAAAGTCTTATAATATTATTTTTCATTTTGTAAGTTAACGCACTTGTGACACTTTTTCAGCTGTTCTGAATGTTGTAAACATACTGGAACCAAACAGTTTATACCTTTGAATCTTGTTTTTCACACGTCGTGCATCGGTCGCTGTGTTTCCTTCGATTTGATTTCTTATGACATATAATGTCAATGCAGCCACATCCAGCAAATTATAAAAAAAAGCTAACGGCCATCGTTGGATCTTCGTTTGCACGTGTACTGCTGGTCTATTACATCGACACCACATTTTGTCGTGTTGTACAATCGCATCGGGCTTCTTCAATTGACCACTTGTTTCTTTGATGAAGCGATGATGACATCGTCACACATTTATTTTTTTTCGGGACATAGGACACAAAGCTCATGTCATTTAGGAAATCAAATTCTGTGGATAAAGCCGGACGAGAATTATTTGCCAACATTTCTTTTGGTATATAATTTTTATTGCGCCGTAAGGTGCCAACATATGCCAATCCGAAATCTTTCAATTTTTTGACACCGTTCAAAGTGGTGAAGAAATTCTCAGCTATAATGGTTCTGCTTGAGGAAACATATTTACTTGTTAGTGTTAACAATATTCTCTCTCCTTGATTGACATCTCGTTGCTGGCATTGTTCCTTCCCAGTGTATAAAATTCCTTTCAATGGATACGAAATGGAAGAGTCACATGCTCAAAAAACTTTGATACCGTATTTAGCTGGTTTAGACGGTATATACTGAGTGAATTTGGTGTGGCTTCTATAAGGGAAGAGCTGTTCATCCACAGTTATGTTTGCTGTGGGCTTATACAACGATCCCAGTTGCGTGTTCAGCATCATCCAAATATCCCGAATTGGTGCGGCTTTATCATGCTCCTGTCGTGCTGCGCGGGTTCTTTGGTCGCCAAATTTTTTTTTTTAGGAACAATATCATTATTATCATCATCATCACGGTCAGAAAAAATATCTGCATCACTATCCATTTCGTAATCTCCAGATGTTACGTGTTCTGAAATGCGCATATAATATTCGATTCGCTGAGCCTCCGACATACTAAAATATAAATGTAAATATCAGATGCAATGGAACACAAATATTGAAATAAAATATAAAACTTACCGGTTCAATCTATGTGCAGATAAAAATTCAAAATTATCAAGCCTTGTTCTCTTCACTGTAATTTTCCACAATGCACAAATATCAAATAAACGCAATGCAAAATATTCGATTAGTAAAAGCAACTCACAACTGTACCGACCATAAGCCAATAATGAACTAAATCTAAAATGCAGATCAGCATGCTTCCAGAAGTCAACTGTGAGAATATGTACGCTTACGCAGATAGAAACCCGCAGCCAAGGTCAAAAACACAAAAGAGGACAAAACACAGACAGCAGGTGTTCAAATTTATAAACAATAAGATAGAAAACCGTCTTTCATATAAAATAAATGTATGAAAATATATATATAGGTCTGGCCAGACCTATGATATACGGTCAGGTATTTTTTTTGTAAATCATCAAAAAAATCTAAAAAACATATTTTTTTTATTATTATACTATACGAAGGGACACTAAATAGTTTCGTTAAGGATATCAAGCAATTTCAGATTTCTAACGTAATTATTTTTATTAGAAAAATCAGTTAAAGGCAACAAAAGGTCTGGCCAGACCTTGGTGTACCCAAAAGGGTTAATTGGGCATGTTGTATTTGCCAAACCACCACTCAATAAGTATTATCAGTAGTGCTGTTACAAGAGAGTGATAATATTGAATATCAGACAGATTCTTCTTCTTATTGGTGAATATAAATGACTGAAGCTTGTGAAAGCTTGTAATTAACATTTCATAGAATTCTTCGTTGAAAACCATGCACACAATAATAATTAAGAAGGATATAATAACCACTAAATTGAAATTATAAGTACTTACTTAGAAACAAGAAAGTATCATTTAAGAAAATTCACCGCAGACATGCTAACTCAAATTGTATTATGCAATTATTACCATAAGAAAAAAGGCTTAAGGTCAGAAGTAATTTAAGTGTAATAATTTATGTCTATTACGAAATAGAAAAACTTGAAAATATTTTTTGTGATAGTTAACTGGATTTTATTACTAGGCAAGGTTTTAAAAACTGTGTAATATAACTTGATTAAAAATTTTCTTTGAATTTAGAGAATGTAACTAGTATGTTATTGAAAATTGAATAAGATACGTTCCATATTGACCACACTTAGGAATTAATAATTGCAAATATGCCTAAAAGTTGACTACATCTTGAATGGCACAAGGTTGGTTTGTTTTTTCATTAAACTTGTTTACTTATCGTGATACTATTTCTTTAGCTTATTTATATAGATTGAAGAGATTGAATGCGAAAATTTGATTTAAACAAAATATTACCCTATTTTTTTTTTGTTGATAGGTATATTAGAATTTAAGTTCGAAAAATTTGTAAAGAAATTTTAACAGCATGTTAAATCTTATTTCTAGTATTTTTACTGTGAATAAACCGAAGCTATTTCTACTCTTTCGATTATTTATATTTTATAGATCATTGTTGACGTTTCCCAGTACGACTATAAAGTCCATCAATAACATAATTGATCGCGTTGGAATACATGTTAGACTTAATTTTCTAAGAAAATTGTGTTATATGTACTTTGCGCTGTTCTTACATTACTATAATCTATGTTTTAAACTTTATTTCTGAAACGAAACTGATTTTTCAATTTAGCTTATGATATAAACAGTTTTTAAAATTTATTATCATTGCGGCCTTTAACCGAGATAACTGGAGCATTTTATGTTGGCATTTACGATTTTAGCTAAACTTGATTTTATATTCAGTTTATTAAGACTTAACTATAATTTTATTTGGAAATCTACCGTTAATGACAATAAATTACAAAACTAAAACATTTTTAAGAGATAATTTGATGTAATTCTCCCGCATATTCTACTTTGTGATTTGGTTGATTTTCCCATAATGTATTTGGATATTTTTAACACACAAGCAACAATAAAGGAATACAAATAAGGACGCGAAGTTAAAATTTAGTTTATACACCAAAATTATGTTTGCATGTGGAGCCTTATGTTTAGTTTATATTCGGTTCGCTTACGATTTTTAATGAAGAAGGTATTATACGAATAAAAAATAAGTAATGAAACCAACCAAATCTTTTTTACGTATACAATTTTAATGATTTTCTGCACAGATATTATGTGTACGGTTGATGGCTACAAATGCAAAAATAGAAATTCCAGTTACAAAGGTAAATACGGTTATTAAATTGTTAATAGGTCAGTGGATGGATGCAATAGCGTAATTATTTGGGGAAATAGACGAAATTATCATTCGAATGTTTGTTGTTCCCCTAAAATTGCAAGTTTAGAATTGAGTTGGTATTGAAATTGTATCCCAGTTCACACGTTCACATTTAAATTGTGTAGACAGTCTAATTATCTATTATAGTTCTGGTTTCATGCACGAGAATATATTCGTGGTTTAGAAACAACTTTAGAATTTCAATATGTTATTTCTCACGCAAAAATAATAGATGCCTAAATTTAGGCATGACTTTACGAATTACCTATTTTTATCCGTAAGTTTAAATGCAAATTTATAAGTAAAGCACGTGAACCTAACTGTATTTGAGTATGAATACTTCACGGCTTTTACGTAATTGATACAGTATACATAATGGACATTTGTGAAGTATCCTTGATAGTCGTACTAATACATATTATTACTATTATACGCTTGTATGTAACGGATTCTACTGCTCCATAATTGCAGATGGGTTTATCTTTTTGTTATTTAGTTAATACCGTTACTATAATAAAAAATTACAATTGTAATTGTCGAAATTGTATTTACTAAATATACCTAAACCTGTCATTACTTTGATGGATGGTTTATTGAAATAACAGAATATTAACTATTTTACAATTCTTTTAATTACATTTAAGCGAATACATTGTAATTAAATACAAGTGTGCACGTTTATGCCGCTTTACCATATAAGAATGATTCATCACATACCAAGCTTTCGCCAAGTGTAAGTTTTAAAGGAAAGTTTATTAACGTAAATACAATAGAATTTAAACACCGTTTATTAGTCTAGCCTGAGAGAAAATAATTGACAGTTAAACTATGTACACTATTTGTAAGAAAATGGTTTCAGATTGGTAGTTTAGGTTACATTGGTGTATTTT
The DNA here is from genome assembly GCA_036346205.1 of Vesta saturnalis. NCBI lineage: Eukaryota > Metazoa > Arthropoda > Insecta > Coleoptera > Lampyridae > Vesta > Vesta saturnalis. The sequence continues at coordinate 4,796,265 of JARFJB010002396.1, forward strand.
GCAATTTTCCTGTGCTTTAACACCCGTTTATTTGTGATTTATTGTGACCTTTAAGGCTTCCATTTGCACTGTGTAGGATTTCGATATTTAGTACATGGTAATAAGGAAAAGGACTCTTATTTTATATTTTTCAAACATCAAAAACCCTGTATAATTTTTGTTTATGTGAAACAACTTTTCGTTTTATATCAAAAACTATGAGTAATGCACATGTCTAAAATTAACGATTAAAAAGTTATTAAGATTTTTCTTTAAAATTTCTATGGAAATTTTTTTTTTACATTCTAGTAGGTAATGATTTTAAAAGTAAGATATTGTTTGATTCATCTAGTTGGCGGCTGTCTTTAACCTTAGTGTTCCGTCAAATACTGTCAAAATTGTTACTTTATTTTTAATATTTTTAAGACTAAAAAAATGAAACAGTATTCTCAAGAAGAAAGAGTGGATATGACGTTTATCCTTGGTGAATGATTTAGAAATTGTTTGTTAGCGTCAAGGGTATACGCAAAAAGGTATCTCGATCGACCACATCCAGACAAAAGAGCTTTTGAAGAACCGCTACAAACTTTTTGTGAAACTGGTAGTCTATCCTACAAGAAACAGACTAAAACAAGGTATGTTGTAAACAATGAGGACAGTGAGTTCTTAGTTTTACGCTCCGTGGCTGATAATGGAAATGTAAGCTCAAGAGAAATTTCTAGAAAAACTGGAATCAGTCAAGCAAGTGTTTGGAAAATTTTGAAAAACATTCTTATCACATACAACTTCATTAGAATTTATCTGGACGAGACTTTCAACAGAGGTTGGATTTCTGTGTATGGAGTCTCGAAAAAGGTTGGGGAAGATGACTTCTTTATTTGTTTTATTTACCGACGAATCAACTTTCGACAACAACGGCTTGGTAATCCGACATAACATGCATTACTATGATACTCAAAACCGTCACCTGTATCGCACTGTTGGCCGCCTAAATCGGTGTGGAGCCTCATTGTATTTGTAGGAGATCATGTGGTTGGTCCATATTTTTTTATGGAAACTTGGGCGGCGTAAAATTTTTACGGTTTTTAGCACAAGAATTTTCCAGTTTTCTAGATGGTTTCTTTAGATATTAAAGACAAAATGTGGTTACAGCTAGATGGTGCCCCTCCACATTTTAGTCGGAATGTAAGGAATTATTTTGATAGACAATTCCCCAATAAATAGATTGGAGGGGGAGGTCCACATTAATTTCCACCTTGATCTCCCGAATTAATCAGCATGGATTTCTTTTTTTGGGGTTACATTAAAAATTTAGTTTATAACACTACACCTACCACTGCTGGTGACATGAAGATTAGAGTAAAGGATGTGTTTGACTGTAACACCCGATATCCTGAAGAACGTTAGAAGATCTTTTGAATAAGGAGTGCGGTTATACATAGAAAAAAAGGGCCATTATTTTGAGCAGATATTGCAGTACTTTTTTTTTATAAACGTTTACGTTTTGGTTTTAGTTTTATTTTTAATTAAGTCTTGATCCCATACCTATTTATCGACTGCAATTAACAAATAATTACCTACTAAAATGTAAACAAACAAAAATCCATAGGATTTTTAGAGAAAAATCTTAATAACTTTTTAATCGTTAATTTTAGACATGTGCATTACTCATAGTTTTTGATGGAAAATGAAAAGTTATTTGACATAAATAAAAATTATACAAAATTGTCCATTTAAGTTAAGTGGGTTTTTGATGTTTGAAACGTATAAAATAAGAATCCTTTTCCTAAACACACTGTACTAGATATCGAAATCCTACACAGTGCAAATGGAAGCCTTAAAGGTCAGAATAAATTGATATAAATTTGTGTTACCCAAAATAAGAAGTTTCCGTGTTTCTAGTTAAATTGAATATTTTCCTTAAAATCACAATTTTCTCAAAATCGGTAAGCGATAGGTATAGGGAACGTTGAATAAAGTTGTCTTAATTTTTAACGTATAATCTAAAAATGACAAATTACAGGGCGTTGTATTTTAAAAACCGAACTTTGATATATTACAATATTCTGAACCAGCTTGTATATTTGAAAATAATTTAAAAAAATAGTCTTTATCAATTTATATGTCACCAAAAAATTAAACATGAGTCAGCCTGTATAGTGACTAAAAATAACAATTTATAGTTCTGGTATAAAAAGCCTACTTTTTTTAGATAAGCTTTTGATAGGTACGATGCCGTTTTCATAATTGTCATGGCCTACTTAATGTTTGAGATATAGGGGAAAAAAGATTTTTTTTTTAATTTTGACACCCCTTCTATATCTCTGTTATTTTAACAGCTATCGAAAATCGACAGAACTCTATGTATTTTCAGTTCATTGAATGCGTCTTTACACCTTTTACCTATATATATATATATATATATATATATATATATATATATATATATTTCAGAAACGAAGTAGGTTATGCGATTTATGAAAACGGTATGGTTCGTTTGACAAAAAAAAGTAGCACGGTATTTCGAAAACTGCATTTATCTGTCTTCACTTATAACGGATACTCCTTAAAGCCCCTTAAAATGGAAAATGGATCGTACTATACATTGCGGGCTAGGCTACATACTCAAGTTGGTTATACTAAATAATCTTATAATATTTAAATCGGAAGAACAAGCTGGACAACTAACTGATGGTCTAGTCCAATTGTGGAGGTGCTTCCATTTAAAATTACCAAGTAGTAAAACTTAATGATCAGATGTTCAATCGTGCATAAACTTCAATAGATGACTAGTTCTTTGTAGCACTGTTTTTAGTAGTTTTTCTTCTAACAAGTTCAGTTAAGATTTTTTATTACGGATTTATCTTATGTAAATAGATCAATGATCCGACATTTGCCCAAACATTCCATTAATTTTGATGTTTTCTTAAGCTTGAGTGATTACATTAACATTTTCATCTGACTGTCGTTAGTCATGTTAAAAAATTGTTTCATCTGTAAAAAGCATGATATAATCAAAATCTGGCTGTATGAACTTTGTTATACCTTGTTAGTGTTAGACTGTATGGTATGGTCGGAGTTGTTCACATCCTGAAACCATTTTTCTCCTGGTGGTACCCGTCTACTCGATGCGTTACTTTGCTAGGAAGTAACCGTTCCTCCATCAGTTGCATGCTTTTAAGTAATCAGTTCTAACATACAGGAAAAGCACTAATTTATTGCATAAAACACATTCTGCTGACATCCTTTTTGATTATTTCTGGACTTATGCATTTCTCATTAAAATTCTATTTAATATTTTATCCGTATTATGTACATAAGCAGTTTGTGTAATCATTTTATTGTGTAATTTTTATTGTCACCTAGGCTCAAAGCATGTATTCTTTATCCGCGAGTGAAACTAAGAGGGTTGCAGTCAGTGAAGCAAAATTTGAATTATTTTAAACATTTATGATTTTACTGTATATTTTATTGTTTAGTTAAAATTAAATTTATTAATTAGGTACATTGCTTTTGCTATTTTTAAATTATTTTGGCTTAATTATAGTTTTGGTGAGTAAATTTATAGTATGAATAGTAAGTTTCCATAAGGAGTAAGTATGAGAATGTCGACTATGTAGGAGCAAATAGTTATCACTCCTGCCTTATACAAACACATGTATATTTTTTTATTGTCGCCGTATGTTAGAAGCTTTGTTACATAGTAGGAATCTTTATGTGTATGCCTGAAATCTGTCAGATGGCATTCAACTTTAAATTGATAGATTATTATTATTTATTTATTGGTGTTTAGAATGTATTTACATAAGTACAAACTATGTTTAACATTTTACACAAGTCAAGTACAATATTAGTTTCAAATTATTGCAAAATTCATCAAGTGAGTACGGGGCCGTTATTAGGTATTTTTTTAAAACATGTTTGAAAGCATTTAGTTCCAGATTTAACACATTAGTTGGAAGCAGGTTGAAAAGAAGCGGGCCATAATGATTTACCGGCGATTTTGATATGCTTAATCTATGACAGGCTAGCCTATAATTAGTATAGGATATGATATTGATGCGAGAAGGTTTCATATTTTCCACTGTTTTTTAACGTACAGAAAAGATTCCAAAATAAATAATGCCGGCAATGTAAACATTTTGGAACATGTTCTATAGCTAATTTTTGCTATAATGCGAACTGCACGTCTTTGTAAGGAAAAGACACGTTTTGAAGCAGAACTGTGCCCCCAACATATGATCCCATAGCATATACTACACTGAATTAGAGCGAAATACGATATTCTCAGCGTTTCATCACTAACTGTATTTAGTAAGTTTCTTAAGAGAAAAATATTTTTTGAGGTATTTCTGACAGTGTCCAGGACATGTTGGAATCTATTTGAACTCCAAGCAGTTTGATATTCCAGGAATTGTTTGGTGTCTCGCTGCAGTAAGCTTTTTTTTAAAGTAAAGATTTGGATTTGAGTTTTCTGAGAATTTAGTACTAGACTATTATCAGAAAGACATTTCCTTACGTATGTCTCTGATAACTCAAGTGACCGATTTAAGTCAGTTAGATTGTTGCTGGTGGTATCATCGACTTATTGTATAAACCTGGTATTCGGATCACAGTTCCTGAGATTATTTATATATATATATATATATATATATATATATATATATATATATATATATATATATATATATATATATATATAGAAAAAGTGTTGATCCGAGCACTGACCCTAGCGGCACGCCAAGACAACTTGCTAAGCTTGAGACATGTTTGTTGTTTAATTCTACGTATTGATATCTGTTTTGAAGATAGGATGTTATAAATTGGATGGTGGTTATATTTGCGCAGTTTTGTGATAACCAAATTGTGCGGGACACAATCAAAGGCACGTGAAAGGTCGTATAAGACAACTCCTGTGTACAATTTTTCTTCAAAGTTTTGTAGGATTGTTTCGGTCAATGTGCTAATGACATCAAAAATCGTTTTCAATAAGATGTTTGATTTTTTCATTTAAGACGAGTTCGAATAATTTACTTATAGTAGGCATAAGTGATAAGCTCTTTTTATTTTTAAATTACCAAAATATTTGCGCATTTCAACAAATGATATTTGTAAAAGAGAAAAAGTTTGAATTCAAGTTTGGTTACAAATACTGTATGCTGGATCCAATGTCTGCCCTAGTGTATATTGTACTAATTTTGAAGGGGTATTTACAAAGTAGCTATTAAGGTCGTTACAGGAGGCAGATGATTTTTGATTAGGAGACCGACTTTTTCTGTTTTTGTTTATGATGCTCCATATGGCTTTAATTTAATTTGACGAATTTTTTATAAAGCAGTTATTTGCAATGTATTTATGACTAATTTCAGTGCGATTTATCATAAAGGGTATCCAACTTTATTCGCATCTCTTTTAGTTTATTATCAAACCGTTTTACCTCATACTCACTTCTTTCAGCAGAATTCTTCTTTACAGGAAAGCATGTGGATTAAGGTTTGAGATGCTGTGGTTTATATATTTGATAGATTATGATAATAGTTATTTGAACGTTCGACGTTGTTTAATTTTTTGTTAGAGACGATAATTGGGAAAATGGTTTAAATTTTAATTACAGACTGCATTATGTGTGTATAGTATATTTACGTACTTAATTAAAAGTTAATAAATATCTTCTTCAGATTTGAAAGGACAAAGGGTTTTTTTATAGGATCTGGTTGGCACGTCCTTGTACGTGGGGAACACACGTTGTTTTTAGTTTTAATAGTCGTGATTAAGTGTAATGCTTTGTGATTTTAATGGCGATCTGTGAGCGATGATTCGAACTGCAGCTATCATGCGGTAAAGACGTGAGAGGAAATTTTCGCGCCTCAGACGAGATAAACTCCCCTGTTTGTGAGTATGAGTCGGTTAGAACTGAGGATATTTAGGCGAGGGAAAGTTTTTTCATACATTCGTACAGGCGGCGTTTAAAATATGATTAAATCGTCTACATTAAAAAATTTGGAAATTTCGTGAACGATTTAAAATAGCATTGTGGTACCAGTTTATTGCATTTGAAATACAGAATCGGGGCTGTTTTCAGTAACGAAAAGAGAAGTTGTTTTGGATGTTAATAAAAGAAAATGTAATTCACCGAAAGACTTAAAAAAGGTATACGTGACGGAGACGTTGGTGCCTGAATCATGAACTGTATTTTTAAAAGGACGTGGTTGTAAAATCTGATGAAAACAAGATAAAGTGTAAGCTGGTGATCAATTAGAAGGCAATTTCAAGAATTGTATCCGGGGGGAAGAGGGAAATCACAGAAACATTTAGTGGTTGTGTTTGATATTTGATGTTTTAGCTAAAAAACCTTGTAAGGTAAATACATCTTTAGTGAAATTTAAAAATTTGCTTATTGTGAACTGCTTGTTAACCCTCTTGCCTAAAATGCGTTAACCAAGTTGTTGACAGTTTTGTGTTTTGTTTTTTGGACTTTACACTGTTTTACGTTTGCAATTAGGCAACGAAAGGATAGTTTGGTAACGTACTTAAGGTACGGTTTCATTCATAACACGTATACATTTTTTTAACTTGAGTTTTAATAAAAGTTTAATATAAATTTTAGCATTCTAACAGACAGCGTCTTTATAGCGTATAAAAATTATTCAAGCAAAATTGCTTTGTGGCCTCCTCACCATTTTCGAATGCGGTTAAGAGAATCAAGATTGACCAAGAGTTGTATGCTTATCGTCCAGTCACCAGCGGTAAAAAACTGAAAAACCGTGGAATTTTGAGAATCAAGGTCGATTTTCATGAAAATTTGTATTTAAGCTCTACTTACCCTCTTCTTCAAAATCTACCCTGTGCCGAACCGGGCTTTTTATTTTTAGGGGTGAAAACTTTGTAGATCTGTTGACATTCTCGTATAAGTTTATGACAGATCCAGCCCCTGTAAATCAACCCCTGAGGGTAGTAATTTTCAAAAATAGTTTTAAAGATATTTATTATAACTTGAAATGATTGAAAATTGCGTCGTATTAAATTTGAGTGATTGTACTTTATTTCAATAAAATTATTATTTGCCGAGACGCTTCAACCCTTATAAATCATCCCTTAAGAATATGAATTACTGAAAAATAATCTCAACGATTTTTTTACAATTAGAAATGATTCCATTTATATTGAGCTGAGAATATTTCATTAAGTGATATAAAATTTGTTGTTTTTTAAACACTTCAACCCTTATGACCAAAAATATAAAAATTGCGGTTATAATTTTTTTTACAGCGATAATGAGAGATAATTTTTTATTTTTACAATTATTTTACAAAAAAAAAGAACATTTACGAACATTACACTTCATCATCGCTGCTATCTTCTTCCTTATTTTTTTATACACATAATATCATATTTAGTACACATAAACAATGATTTTTAACATATTAGTAAGGTGAAGAACAAAATCAGACCACGTGTATATTCTTTCGATAAAAGCAGTTTACTGGTCACAGCTCAAAATGAGTGGCATTATTCAACACATACGACACAATATCACAATATATATATATATATATATATATATATATATATATATATATAAAATATACTGACTTCCATAAAAATTGCAACACCTAGAATTTGTTGAACGATTTTATTGAAATTTTCGTCAATGATGTCTTTCATTAGAACAAACAAACGATTAAAATTTGAATAAAATCTAGCTAGTAGTTTTTTTTTTGTTTTTTCCTTTGCACTTAGTAACAATAAATTTGAAGAAATAAACCAATCAGTGTGTAATTAACTGTCAATTTTGCAAATTGTTTGTTCATAATTTCGTTGTGAACAATGCCAAAAGTACGTCAACATCAACATTTTTCCCAATTGACTGATTTTGAACGTGGCCGTATTATTGGCATGACAGATGCCGGTCTTTCGCTAAGAGAAATTGCTTGTCGTGTAAACCGAAATGTTACAACGGTGTTGGGATGTTGTTTCAAATGGTCCGAGGAAGGGGTGCAACAACGGGGTTCTCGAAAAATAACCATCCTTCAACGAGCAATAACTCAGTCACTATTGGGTATATAGAGGTCATTCAAACACGAATCTCTTTGTTTTTGTATTAGCTACATTTTTGTTGTGAATGATTTTTCCGATAAAATAAAAACGTTTTGAGTTATTCGTGAAAAACGGTTAAAAAGCGTTTTCTCAATGAAAAATGCACCGTTTCAATCATTAATAACTCAAAAAGTATCAACTTTACAAAAAAACTTCATAGAATAAAAGTTGCTCTATCGATGCCCGAGGTTATTTTGATTCAAAAATTTCATCTTCTAGAAGGGGTTGCTTTCACCTTAGGGCAAAAGCCGGCTTCGGCACACGGTAGATTTTGAAGAAGGTTATAAATACTACATAAATCCCAATTTTCAAGGAAATCGACCTTGATTCTCAAAATTCCACTGGAAACTAGCTGGTGGCTGGACTATTAATGATGCTAACTACGAATTTAAATGGTAGTGTATTTACTGGCCCTTTATACTTCTAAAGTTAAGTCGGCGCAATGGATACATGTTATTTAGGACTTGTTTTCTCTATTCTGTGATTTGTGTCTGTAAATATTCGACCTCTCTTAGATGTTTGATGCAAACCCATACGCAAATTTAAATTTAGGGGTTAAGTATGTATTATTAAATAAGAGCGAGTGCTTCTGATTTATTGAGGATATTTTCTTGTGTTTCAAGTATATACCTTCAGTTCCTATCATAAAGGTTGGGGATGCCAGAAAGGGGTGGATATAAGTTAGATGATTTGTTTTTCCCTGCCTCGATCAGTGTTCATGCCTGGTGTTTACGTACGATCCTGTCGAGTTAGCTAGACTCATTTCAGATTTTACCTACCCCGTTCTTAAAGCAGATTTGTTACACATTTTGACCTAATTCTGTCGATATCGGAAAGGAGGGTTACGTTCTTCAGACTTCACTGGTTTTGAACGTTTATTGTTATGTAGTTCAGCATAGCCACACCACTCAGCTGAGTTGAAATGATATAAAAAATATAGGTAGTATAATTTCTTATTAAATAAACGTACCATAACGTCATTCATACTTCCCCACATGAATAAAAAAAATGTTTTGTGGTGCGTTAACAGAGAATTTTGTTTAAATATATTATTTAATTAGTGAACTATAATTTTAAAAATACTTTTTTATCTCGTAAATTACATGTAGGTATACTTTTTGTAACTCCTGGAGCTTGATTAAAACACTCTGTAGTAATAAAAATTCTATGCACGTGTAACAAATGCATCTATAGAATCAAAGCTTTGGGACATATTCAGAGGACATTGAACAACTAGGTATACATGAAACATCTAGAAATACGGTTAACTTGTAAACAAGTATCGATGAGTTTACGTAAACATCCCGAATGATTTTGCCATTTTGCGAAATAATTTAACATGTTATTTTACGACGGTAGGACTTCAATGTTTTTATCTCAGCCCGTTCAAAATTATAACTTCTGATATAACGAAACCACACTCTTTTTCTTAAATTTTCATCGCTAGCTGATACTTCATTTTTTATTTTAAATTGCTTTTGCGGCTTGTCGTCATGAGGTACAACTTTGTCGCCCGTTTCCAATAACTCAAATATTTCATAATCAACGCTCCGTTTGACGAATCAGTTTTTGTTCTTTAGAGATAAAATATCATAATACACTAATACCTATTTTCAACATCTGAGTTTAAAGTCAAATCTCGTCCAAATCCAGTTTTTATTTCGAAAATTCTTACTATATGTTACAACCTACGCAAATTCTATGTATTGTGTTAATGTTACATTAGACAGGAATGTATTCACACAAGTTTAAAAAATTAGGGTTAATTAGCAAATCATTTAGAAATAAGCTGACATAACTTGGATTTAATTAGTCCAATTTTTTTGTTTCCATTTGAATTTATAGGTGCTTTAGTCCATTATAAGTTATTTTTTCTTTTTGTTGAGGGTTACATCTATTAATTATGCAAGAAAGTCACTTTTTATTGCCTGTACGTATGCATTTTTTGTATTCATTCAAATTAATTTAAATCATTAGTTTGTATTTGTTTACGTAATTATGTAACATCAGTATAATATCCAATTACTTTTTTTTAAAATGTACATTTCCTGCAATAAATCGAATTTATTCTTCTTTAATGGGGTTTAATTACGCTTATACGTATTAATATGGGCAGTATGCTTCTTCAAAATACTTATACAAATTATTTCAATAACTTGAGGTTTTCAATACTTTCCCATTCATTAACTTTTAATATTGTAATAACCTACAGGAAATCAATAAACGGTAAGGGGATTTGCTTCGTAAGTAAAGGCTACGTTTTTTTACTACAATTCCCGTTATTCATGAATATTCTAACGTCAAACTTGATGATTAACGTTGAAGTTGCATTTGCATATGATAAATTGTTGTTAAAAGTAACTCAAATTAATTGATGTATAGCTTTGAAGCTTAAACTTTAATTACTTGTTTCATTTTTTCTCTAATATTAGCATTAATTTTAAGTGTACTTACCAGGTAGAACATCGGCATTGGCACTAAATATAATGCAAAGTCCTGTTTCATAATTGACGGCACGGCAGCTATCATTTCCTTGACACATTTCTAAGCAGTCGGTTAACATTAACGTTCCTGGGATTGAATCTAAGACGTTCCCTGGGGCCGAGAATACGTAACCTGTGACCAGTTCAAATCCTATCATATCGGGATCACATTCGTCCATAGGTCCAGGAATGGGAGCACCGACCCTTTCCGGTACATCAATAATCTCGCTGTCTGACGTCGATTCATTTTGACCGGCTACTGCGGTCATTAATATAAGTAATGTCGCTATTTTCCAACTCATTTTCGATTATTAATCTGTAAGAAGAAGAAAACGATGTAAGAATTAGGGCAATCGGCTAACGTGTGAGATTTTCAAATGCAATCAGCAAAAGCACAACGGTGAAATAATTTTTGTACCGTTACAAGTGCGTATTTAATAGTAACTGCATTCATGATCAAGTTATTCTCGTTCTGATAATGAAATATTTGAATGCAGATGGATTCAAACGCAAAATATATCATTTGCAGATGAGTATCGACATACTCCTAACGTATGTATGTACTTTACAATTTTAATGCCAATAGCAATTACCGCAATTGAATAAAAGAATATGCAAATTGCATATCTTTTCAGTCGCAAAAACACACAAAGGTTCTTGACTTGACCTGCATTCGACTGGATTATATCAAGATGAATAAATACACACTGCCAGAATTAGACAACTATAGTTAACTAACACTTACTCTCAATTAATACGATGGACTGCGATGATAATTTAGAAGCGGGGCTGCTAATGATCACAGAACTAGATTTCGCACCTAAGCACCATGTCACCCTAATGCATGCAAGGAATATATTTGCATACGCAAATAAATTATACTCTCTTTGTCACTCTCTATTATATGAAAAACCCAATATCCTGCACGGTTTATGAAATGCTGTATTATCTAAAACTTGATTGAACCTTATGAATATGTATCTTACACGCAGAATTAATTAGGCTAAATTTTCGTCTTTTTGGCATCAGCAAATTTTCGCTAGTATACTAAGTCTTCATGTTTTAGGATTCAATCAGCTTAAGTCATTATGAAGAAATATTTGCAAAAGCAAACTAAATGTGACTTTTACTCAATCCATGTTTGCGTTTAAATTTTGTATCCAATGTTATATTTTTACAAAGATAATAATTATATTACAACATTGCAAATGCCTTTACATAAATGAATCTTAATTTTTTTCTTGTAAATAGGTTTTATAGTTATATCGCGAAACATGTGACAAATTACTTCTTGTAAAATTTTGTTTGAAAAATTGTATAGACTTAGTAATTCATTATTAAATGTCCGAAACCGGAGATAGAGCGCATTTTTATGAAATATTAAATCGAAAGTATTTATCGTTTAGCAAAATTTGAAAAAAAAATAGCTTGTCACATTTTTACATTCATAAATTGTATGCTTAGATACTTTCCAGAATAACATTTACTTGGGTTATTATTTCAAATAAACTTATGCATAGTCTATCTATACCGCCTGTTACTATCCAGTTATAACACGCATTCAGTGGTATAAAATGAAGCGATGTTTTTGGTCAGATTTACTATGAGGGAAATAATTACTCATAATACGCCAAGGAATCGGTTGTTTACCGGTAAAATTTTGGCTGATTTTGATACCGTAGTACAGTCCGCCAATTTTCATTTTTTCTAACACCTACCACGCCCTCTCTAATATCATTAATAATCTCAAAAACTGTAATAGCACTGGTTTTGATAACATACCTACTTTAATTATAAAAAAGGCAGTACACGTTCTGTCTTATCCATTAAGTAATCTTATAAATGAATGTTTTCAGTGCGGTCGAATTCCGTCATGTTTAAAAATCACAAAAATAACTCTTATATTCAAATCGGGTGATAGGGACAACGTTAACAATTACAGACCTATATCATTGATTAGTATATTTCTAAAAATAATTGAATTGAATCAGAGATTTTATTGAAACCGCAGGTCTACTTAGTAAATCGCAACATGGTTTCAGAAAAAATCATTCCACCCATACTGCGATGTTCAATTTTCTAAAATATGTTTATACACGTATCAATAATCAAAAATCTTGTGCTGCTCTGTTTTATAATTTTTCGAAAGCTTTCGATATTGTTAATAATGATCTCTTGTTAAAAAAAATTGTAGAATTATGGAGTACGAGGTATTGCTAATGATTTTATTCGTTCTTATTTAGAGGAACGTAAACAGTATGTCAGCCTGGTGCACAGTAATGACTGCAAAATAACTTATGCCGATTCTTAGTTAGAAAGAATTATTCTGGGTGTAACACAGGGATTAATACTTGGAGCCCTACTGTTCAATATGGGTTTCCTGTTTAGTGTTGATCATTATACAAGTGTTAAATCAAAAATTGAACTGCTAGATTTATTACTGATTAGGTAAAGCCAAAACTAAGCAATACTGTTTTGGACTATCTAGCGTCTGTTCCTTACCCATGTCTAGTTACGCGACAAAAGAATGACTCGAGTGACGTTTAGGAAACTTGTTGTGCAGTGAAGCCACGACCAATCCCCTTAATATATTTTTTATTCACGGAAACTAATTCATTTTCTTTTTAAACATATCAAATTTTAAGGCAAAGTTTCATTTTTATTCATGCAGAGATTCAAAACAGAAATATTTCGATATTAGGTATACCAGCCAGGTAGGAAAATCTACTACAACCGCTTCACTGCGAACTGCTACGTTTGCGTACGACCGTAACGGAATTTTAGTTGTATTCATGTTTCCTTGAGTAATTGCTCAAGGGCTAAATTTTCACTTTAAATAAATGTCGTTTTGCTTATTATTCTAAATATATTGCACAAATTGTAATTTGGCAAGACAATATAAAATATGTGATTGCCATGTAACAATTATGGTATCCTGTATATATATATATATATATATATATATATATATATATATATATATATATATATATATATATATATACACACACACTTGTGCGAGTGGTCAAACACATGGTGTGCAAAAAACAAACAACTTTGGACCGTGATTTTTTGTAATTTAGTAATTGGGGAAAATTATCATATTCGGTACGTTTTAGATTCATTTCGATTAAAATAAAAATTAGAAATTTTATCGTTACTTTTACTTTTCAAAATGGTATCTTTAATTTTCACAACAAACAAGTATAATTTCTGAATTAAAATGATGAATCCTTAAAATTTCTTAAAAATTGAAATCTCGTTTTACCACTAGTGGTAAAAAGAGATTTCATTTTGAAACGAATCACTTTTGACAAGTAAAATTTGTGTAAAAAAGATTTGTAACTAAATAATTAACCTAAATTTGAATAAACGCCTTTTGTGGAGGGGGGCATATTCTTTACTATATAATCTTTTCGTTAGGGTTGACTGTTTTTATTTTAGCGCCATTGTTGCGGACGATGATTATGGTGAATCGCGATAATTTGGTTTATTTCGTGTCTGCGGCTCCGGGGTTGAGCGCAGTACCTGTTGATTGTTCACTTTGTTTTTTTTTTGTGGTAAGCAGTTGTAGATTATAGGTGATCTTATGATTAACGGAGGAGACATTATTGCGTTAGGTGAAGTAGATATACATGAACCACTCAAAACAGAAATCCAATTCCTTATGTTTGCTATTCTGAATAACATGTTTTACAAAGAAAAATTAGGTTAGAGGAATCAGTTGTGTTCGCGAAAATGCTTAGTTTCTTATTTTAATAAAGGGTGTGTTGATGTTATTAGTCAACGCACATATTTCAAATAACTACTTTTGATAAACGTTTCTTTAAGGTTTTATGCTAGAAGTGGTTTTTAAATTGAAAGTCCGCATTATAATTTGTCATTCAGTTTTATCGTTCACCTACAAAACAAAAGTTTTCTGATTTCATTGACATTCTGGAAACTTGCCCCAAAAATAAATTCTAATGTTTCTAATAATCTATCATCATTCTTGTTAAATAGAGCAAATTCCTGAATTTGCATTTTCGTACTCGCTTGAACCTCACACATTTTGAATGTTACTATGATGTCTATGACAAATGTCTTTATAAGAATACATTCATTTTTTTCGGGTTAATACACTTTCATATTTTATAGAGAAATAAGCGTTTATAACTTGACTGTTATCTAACTTTATTTGTGTTGTACAAAGGTTGGTTTGGTCTTACCAGAGATACAGTGTTCCAAATTTTTAATCTAGAACTTGATTGATTCCTTTAACCGTACCTTTTTTTAATTTCGTTGAAATTTTCCAAGACTTATCTTGAGAAGCATACTTCTAATATCTTTATGGAGCATAAAGGTTATTCGAGAGCTCTAGAGTGTTTTATAATATTTCTTTTTTGAAAGAATTTTGAAGTGTGACAAATAATAAATAATGAAATGGGGTTACTAAACGCATTCGTTGGCTCTGTACGTTATCAAGTACACGAAATATTTTTCAATAAATAATTAATTATAAAGTGATCAGAAATTAATGCCAAATTTTCTTGGAAAAGCTAACAATCGTTATCAAGCCAATAAATATGCAAGTATAACCATAGTATTAATTAGGACGTTTTTAGAGTGTACTAATGAAAATCATTGTTTGCTATTCCCCGATTGAAATTTATAACGTATTGTTACTCCCAGAGTACTACAAGTTTCTGATGCTTATGCCTCACGGTTAACCAATTATTTAAGTTATGAGACTTATAAAGAAATCAAAAACCGTTCAACAATACTTTCGTCCTTCGAGCCGGATAGCTCGATTTGCGTAATGATCCATTACATTGCCGCTTAGTACTATTCTTTATTTTTCAAAAACGTTATAGATCTAGAATTAACAGGGACATAGACAGCAATGTTGTTGGAGTTTGTTTATATAAGTATTTACATAAGGTTTTTTAAATTGTTCCTGCAATAGATGCTAAGTATTAAAATTATTCATACAAACCTGTCAATTGGTTGCTCTAATTTAACTTTTATGTATGAAATAAGTAGTATGTAGTGTAGTAGATTGCTGAATGATGTACATTAACAAAATTATTGTTAAGGTTGTGGAATTTCCGTATTACGAACTCATCTGCTATTAAATACCTCCACGTATAATATGTATATCAAAGTTTAGTTCATTACAATCCCTAATTATTATTTCACTGAACTTTATAATTGACGTCAATACATTTTGCGAAAACATGAAAACAATAATCATATCAACGAATTTCCAGTATTAGCTAATCAAAGTCGACCTGCCTTTTTATCATCAAAATGGCCTCGTGATAATACAGTTTATAATGCACTTTACTGAATCTGAGTATTAAACTTTATTGGGATTTACATTTCTGAATTGTTGGAACCAATATACTGGATATAATGTTTTGATACTGTATTAAAAATACATAGTGGTTTACGTTAACATAATTTCATGTTTTTTTTTTTAAATTTTAAAATATACGACCCTTTTTGCGTAGAATTATAGGAAGTGGTTGTGGTTACAACTATGTATGATTTAAATTTTTTACGCTGCTTTACGCTTGTTTTAACTTACATTTTAATTATATTGTTAATGAACTACATGATTACACCTCACCACATCACGGCCACTTCTACCAACCATACCATGGCAACCTTCTACCTACGCTTATACACATTACTACACCGTTACTATTACCCGCTCTAATTTAAATTTGACTTACACAGTTGCAAAAATTTGTTTCCACTAGTTCTATTCTTAATTCTATAATAATTTTTGCCTTTCTTTTACTTAATTAGAATCTTTCCTTACATTAATTTTTATACATATTTTACATTTGTCAATAAACTCAAAAATTTCAATAAATTCATTACAAGCAAAAGAAACAATGCAATATTTTCAAAAATATTAATATATTCAATAATTAAATTTCACAATACGTTATTTTCAATTCCATTTATTATACCATCTACAAGCACTGATTTTTTATTTAAATATGCATAAGTTCATTATTTGCTTCTTATATTTTATTCGTCTTTTGTGCAACTGTTCGAGATGAGGACCTAAGTTTCTATTTTTTAAACAACTTAATATACATTATTTATTCCTTTTTTGAATGAATTCTGTTACAATAATGTACTCTATATTTTTCTTTTAAACATCTCAGTTTAAACTTTAAAAACTTAAAAACCTTAAAAAATTTCCTCCAATTTATTAATCTTAGCGTTCTACGATGTTTACATTTAAACAATGTATTCTTTACAAAAAAATTTAAACCCTTAATAAATTTAAATTTTCTTTTATATACATACTTCTTCATTAATCTTTCAAAGTATTGCAATTGTCCTGTACTTACTACATTTACTTATTTTATGTATGTTAATTTTCAAAATAAAAATACAATTTACATTTACATGATACCCATAATTTTTTTCCCTCACGATTATACTTCTTCGATAGGAAATATACACCTACAATGATTACAACCATTCTTAATTATTACTACTGTGATTTCAGGTTCAGTTTGTTTTCAGGTTTTTTCCATGGATTTTTTCCACAGGATCGCCGTATAATAACAAATTGAATAAACACAAAATGACAGGTTCAACATATAATAAATTGTTGAGAATGTGTATATTAATAACTTCCATTTTAATTATATTATCAATCAACCACATCATTTCACGTTAACGTCCTAACTATGACGATTACATCTATCGACCACTTGTACGTTCTTCCTACACTTATATACCGGGTGTCTCAATTGATCGGCCAGTGGCTGTATTTTTTAAGTTCGTATTATGGAAGCTAGGGTGTATAATGAATACATTAAATTTCTGGATAATTTTGGACTATGTTTTGCCAATAGCTCATTAGTCTACCTATTGAAATAAGTAGGTGTGGGAAGCGTAAACTACTTGAAAAAATATAACTATGTTTTAACTAAAACTAGCAAGTTTAATTTTTTGGATTCTATTAATTACGCTATAAACTATTCTTCTGTACTTCTCATAGTGGTCTATAAATGACTTTTTTTATTGTAAGAGGTAGGTAGACTTGCGAGTCTTAAACTAAACATATTCCAAAATTTTTGAGAAATTTAATACGGATTCTTTTGTCGTACTTTAACCTGACGCCGTTTTATAGCAAAACTTGATTTTCTAATTTAGTTTACCCATTACCCACCCTAGCGATCACTATAGCAACTTAAGGTATAAAAAAGATGAGAAAAGAATAAATCTTATATACAAACATAATTCATGCATTTGTCACATCCTTGGTCGAGTTTTTGAATACCCGCTTTGATCGCGATGCCACCATTGGTATGAGATATTTTGAAGGGCCTTATTAATCTCTAAGTTTTCGCCTCTTAACCAGTTTTCAATTCAAGTACAAATGAAAATTTTACTCGACTTTAAGTAAGCTATCAAACAGGTTCCATTTAAACTGCTCCAGAATTTGTTGAATAACAACGGCACTGTAAGGGCGGGCGTTGTCACCAGTGAGTGAGTTAGTATTCCTCTTCTGTTGTTTTATTGGCTCGTTGTAATCCTATTGGGCGACACTAAATAACTGCACTGATCGTCTTCCCAGGTTCCATAAACTCAACGAGTAAAACACAAATAACCGTAGCCAAACCTTCCTGCTGTTGAAGCGTTATTTGAACTTTATGAGCTCGAGTGCATCCACTGTTTTGACTGTTGAATAGTTTTAGGCGTACTGAACTAAGCCTCATTTTGCGGTATCACTTGATTTAAAAAATCTACAGTATTATAACAGGCGAAGGCTATTCACCCAGTTTTATTGTATCAATTGTACCAGGTATGTTAACGTATATGCAACTCAGCTCAACTTGGCCGGTTGACGTCAGAACTGACTATTTAGTTTTAGCGGCTCGATCGCACATTACACCCTCCTTGATACGAGTTCTATGCGAACTCTTGAACAGACCACACGTGTTTTGTGAAAGAGTTTTCATAGCCATTCGATACGCCTTTGGCGATATCATTTAAAAAGAACATGCGAGGTATGATAAACGAGTACTGATACTTTATTTCAGCAACTTAACACCCTTCGCACCGGAAGTGTGTGGTTTAAACCGCACAGATCCCGTCTCGGAGAAGCACCCACAAGATGTCGGACGAAGAGAGTAAAAACGAAGAAGTTCCCGCATTCAAGATGTCGGACAACAGAGGACTCGGGT
Organism: Vesta saturnalis; assembly: GCA_036346205.1. Lineage (NCBI taxonomy): Eukaryota > Metazoa > Arthropoda > Insecta > Coleoptera > Lampyridae > Vesta > Vesta saturnalis. Next base: position 4,815,022 of record JARFJB010002396.1, read on the forward strand.
ACGGCGGGGAACGCAATGACTCCGAGATGTTCTTCAAGCTAAGTCAAGCGACTTTAGATCGTGCTGAACAGGTATTAATCAACTGCGAACAACAACAAACCATCAACGAACAACAGGTAAATATCATGGAGCTATAAGCAACAATAGCAACGGTCAAGGCTCAATACGAAGTAGTCGTAGCAAGACTTGAAGAAATTACAAATGGAAATAAAACCTCTAGCAAGACCGTAGAAGATCGCGACAATGAAAAGCCCCCGCACCCTAAGAAAACGCACAACGGGAAGAAAGGAGGGACCGATGAAACTCCCATCAAAACATCATTTAAAGAGACAAGAATAACCTATAAACCCCACGACAGGATGGAAGTCTGTACAGCAGCTTCGCAACCAGGAAATGACGAAGATGCCCTTTCCGAAGAGGAAGGATTCAAGACCGTCACGAAGGAAGGCGGTGTCAAGTGGCAACGTGTGGACGCCGAAGTGCAAGGTCGTGCAATGCCCGTCCGAAAAGAAAGAATCCCGCCACTAATCCTCCACCGACAGGAGGATGACTCCAAGACGATGAAGAAACTAGGCTCAGTCGGGATAACACCAAAGGTAACAAGAACTTCCAATGACGGAATCAGAGTGATCCTCAAGATCCCTGAAGATTACAGGATGGCAACAACTGCACTGGACAACATGGACGTGCAGTTCAACGTCTACCTTCTAGAAGAGGCGAAACAACTAAAGGTGGTCATCAAGGGCATCCCACAAGACGACGAGATATTAGAGACTGCTCGAAATGATCTCAGATCCATGGGGTCAGCAGAATGTTCGCCGGACGTGAAGACAGAAAAACCGCCATGGTACTGGTCCACCTCGAGAGGAGTGAAAGGGCCAAGAAAATCTTCAACATCACAACGAGCGGATACTTGAGAGTGCGATTGGATCCGCCCCACAAGAAAAACTGAGTAGGACAGTGCTACAATGCCAACGGTTTGGGCACACTACAAACGGATGCCACGGCCGACCCAGATGTGTGAAGTGTACGGGGGCGCATCACAGCAAGGAATGTTCGAAGACCCGGGAAACGGCAGATCCAAAGTTCTGCCACTGCACCGGGTTGCACACTGCTAACTACGGAAGATGCCCCGCCCACTCTAGATACATCAAGAAAGGGAATGCTCCCAGACCAGCACAAATAAGAAAACCGGCACGAATGGCCGAGGCACGGATAAGCTACGCTCAGATGGTAGCGGGAAATAAAAAACAGACACCTGAGGAATCAGAAGACGAAGACTTCGCGCTAATTATGAAGATCGTGAAGGCCTTCAGAGCAACGAAACAAGACAACCGATAAACTCCCTACAAGAGGGAGCACAATACACTGTAGTCATCCAAGCGGCCGACCCAAGCAAAGAACAGGGGATAACGACACCGAGGTGACCGGACTCATAAAAGCTGAAGATCATCTCAGGAAACAACAACCCAGGTATAGGTAAATTTAAGGTATTTGTTACAGGTACATGGAATTACAGATACCACGAAACGACAATACGATGGAGGTATAGAGGGCATTAGCCCGTAATACCGAAACTATATAACGATGACCGATGACCGACACCCCCCTTAATTTATAATTATATTAAAAAATATTATATTCTTGATTTTTTATACCAGTGCGTACAAGTCCTCGATATTTTACTTAGTTACCATTAATATTATATTGTTAATTGTTGACAACATTTGTAACTAAGGAAAATACCAATGACGTGACGACTGTTATGAAAAATGAAGTATAGTTTGTTGTCCTCATGTGCTCAAAGGTAATTGCAACATGAAGAGTCCTTTTTTAAAAGATCCTGCATATATGGCCGTTTGAATTTTAAGTATTATTCGGAAATGTAACTTATTTATTTACAAAACTTAAACTTAAATTTTCCAAATTGTTTTAACTCATTAACTAAAAGTATAAATTAATTGTTACGCAATCAGTTAGTTATGCTGACCTTCAAATTATAAATCTTATGAAATTCCATTTAACTTGTGAATAAATTTAATTAACGAATGAATTATTAGTGTCAACTTCCGAATTGAGTAGCACAAGAGCGCACAAATTAAAAAAAGATTACAAAAAAATTTTTAATAAATTATTTATCGGTTGGTAATACATTTTGTATGCAATCTATTAATAAATAAATGGAAAGAATTCATTCTGGAATTTATATATTAGATTAGTAAAATCAGTTTATAAATCACAATCATAAAGATTAGCGACGTTTATATACATGTGATTAGTAAAATTGAGTAATTAGTATACATAGTGTTGTACACATGAAGTTATTGAACTGTGGTTGATACACTCTTGCAAAAGTTTTATATTAGTTCACACGTTTTATTGTATTGTCAATTCCTAAACGTAACAAATGTACGTTATTATTAAAATGTATTTTTTCGCATTTACCAATAACAAGTAGCTTGTTTATTTCGAATGGTTTATTGCCTCTTAAAATTGCATTATGATGTTCGTTCTATCACACATACTTTGGGGGAGTTGAGCTTTTTTTCGATCTTGATGTAGTTAATTAATATCAGATTATAGTATTTTAAATGACTATGCGTGCTGTGTAAATTACAGGGAACACATATTTATAAATTTAAAAAAGGGAAATACAATTATTAAAATCATACCACGCAAGCAAAGAGTAATTACTTCGTAATTTCTAGCATTGTTTTGCATGTACAAGTAACCCAAGCCCGTTAGAAGGAAGTGTTTTTTTTTTAATAATTCGGTTTGCATTCATAGTATCTTTTATACAATATTGAATTAATTATCGGCCAAGCTTAATGCATTACCCGTTAGTAGTAAACTCCAAGAAAAATTAAAAGTGCAATGTAAATAAGTTAAATTGATTCTAATACGTCCGGGATAAATTTTATTTTAATTAAAATATTGAAAGAGAAACTCTCGTACTCAAATTTAAATTTTAAATTAAACTCGGCTGAGATTATCGTGAGCGCAAAGAAGTTCATATATTTTAAGCAATTAACGTAGGAATTGCCAATACGAGAATAAATCCGTTATGTATTGTACCATTTCGATTAGCATTACTAAATTATAAATGTAGTCAGCTACATTATGTATATAAAACCACAAAATAAATATAATTATGTAACTCAGCTTCAACGCCTGAGCTTTTTATTTCGCTTTTTAGATTTCGTGCAGATTTCTAATTGAATGGTTTTACAAATGGGTTTGCATGTATTTTGGATTATAGATTGTATTTGAAAACGACATCTCCTATTGTTCTATTTAAAATTCAGTTGTGCCGTACAAAACAAATAAAGAATACAGTCTAATCTAAATGATACTTTTAATATTTGACTTGCTTTTAAACTCGTTTGTTTCTGGCACATATCCAAATTTTTAAACTTTATAAAATATCAGAAATTTTTTGGTGGTTCAGAGCGAACTGTCAAAACTTCTTATACTAAACTTGTTGGACAAATTTATCAGTTTTCCACTCGGTATCTACTTCCTCGTTCATTTTTTCTTATTTTACTTCAATAGTTGCTTGTAAATAACAAAAATTTTACAAAAGGTTTTGAGTTTGATGTATTGTTGCATTATTAAATTCTTTTACCAAGTCATGCTATAAAAGAAGGATTTAGTAAGTTAATGTTCGATTCGTAAAAAAAATTACATTTTTGTATTGATTTGCTTTCACTTCATCCGATTGTGTGTTCTATTTTTAATTGAATTTGAGATTTATTTTGTGTTTGGAAGGAAATAAGAATTAGTTATTTAGTAGCGGATTTAAATAAAATAAAAATAGGCTTTTCTAAGGGCTTTCTTTGAATTAAATACTTTTTTTGTATATCTAATGGAAGTAAATGAAATAAAGGAGTGTTGGATTCATGCCTAAGGCTACACATGTAAAGTTCTTTTTTTTATAATAAATTAAAAGGGAATTTTTTATGCAAACGTAATTGTAAAATTGGTCGCGATAAAAGTTTTCGAAAGAATCGAGAAAAGATCGGTTACTCGATCGTTCAAATTTAAAACTTTTTTCTTATATAGGAAGTTAACGAAACAACTTTAACTGGAAACATTTTAATTACTACCAATGTTAGTTGCTCTATAGTTTCGCTAACTTCATAGGAACTTATAAAACACACCTCAATTGTTGCATGATTGAGAAAAAACGATATATCATTACCAATCCTTGCATAAATGCTCTTAACTTGCCAAATAATACATTCGGCAATTTCAATATTAAAAAATATGCAGGGTGTTTCGCTAACTTCATATAAACTTAGCGAAACACACCTTCAACAGTTGCATGATTCAGGAAAACGATATAGCTTTATCAATCATTGCATAAATTGCTCTTAAGTTACCAAATAAAAGTCAATAACTTCAATATTAAAATATAAGGGTTCATATTGTGAAGTGAAATAAAATTTCATTATCAATCCTTGCGCAAAAATAACTAATGTTACCATATATAAAAAATGTAGGTTAAATATTAAGCAATAAGTATAAAAGGTGATCTGTAATTATAAAGATATAAAAGGATTGTCAACTTGATTTATTCGATACCAAATGAGCGATTCATATGTTGTTAAATTGTGTTATATGTAAACATATGATTGCATTGTCATTTCTTCTTTAATGTTACCATCATATGTTCTGTGGATTGTGGTATAGGTACAGATTAGTGGAACATAAAATAAATGACCATTTAGATACATATCATACGATAATCAGATAAAAATTTCGGACTTTTTGGCATTTATATGCAAACGAATCGTGGCCAGCTAAAATTCACGAACACAAAAAAATCCGTATACAAAATTTTACCCATTGCAGTTGTACACAACCTCTTTGAGTTGCGTCTCCTCCTCAAGAAGCCACCCTGGTTTGCATAAAAGTGCATGTACAAGTGTAAGACTGTTCAATAGTAAAGTTCTTCTGCAGGATTATAGTAACAACTAAAGCAGCAATCCGATTCATCTTATGGTGAACATGTTATGGTGAACATCTGTTTTACCAACGTCACAATATGGAGATGAAACACCCTTATATTTAGGTAGATTTGTTACTGCTTTAATTGTTTTTTCCTTGGTAACTATTAAACAACTAATACAATGATAGAAAACAATATACCGGTTTTCTCACTTACGTAAAATTAGAACATGTGTTTCGCTAACTTCATATGAACTTAGCGAAACATCCTGTATATATTTTAATATTGAAATTACCGACGGTTTTCTTTGGCAACTTAAGAGCAATTTATGCCAGGATTGATAATGCTGTAGCGTTTTTTTTTTTGATCATGCAACTTCTGACGGTGTGTTTCTCTAAGTTCATATGAAGTCAACGAACCACTCTGTATGTTCTGTGTTGATGCAGCAACTATGGAGCGACTAACATTGGTATTAATTAAAATTTTTTCAGTTAAAGTTGTTTTGATGAATTCAAATACGTGCTTGTATACGGATTGGTGAATAAGTATGGTATGCCCCAATTAACATCTGAAGTGATATATGTAAATATGGCAGACGTGAACACGATATTATGCGTGCGTGCGTGGGTGGGTGGGCGAGTGCGTGTGTGCCTACGTGCGTGTGTGTGTGTGGGTCCCTATGTGCGTGTGTGTGTGTGTGGGTGCCTGCGAGAGGGAGGGTGCGTGCGTGTGTGTGTCTGTATGTAAACACGATAGCTGGAGTTATGAAATTTGGCATACGGCTATTATGGCAAAATCGTAGATCCGTATCAACTTTTGAGACACATGGCACTACCGAAAGTACATAGTTTTAAAATTTTTTCAAGTAAAGTAGTCATGAAAACGGTGCTATCAATTTGAAACTTTTTGCACGCATGAAAGACACCTGAAAACTATTAGGTATGAAACTTCAAGCTGATTATGGCACAAGAAATGGTATTCAGATAAAAAAAAATATATAAATTGAGACTTTTAACTAAGATTTTCGATTGCGATGCATCAATAAAAATCGTGAAAAATGCATGTATATGTAGTTTTAGCTTGATTATTGAACTAAAAATGAACAAAAATGGTAAAAATTACAAAGTCTGCAACAATTTAATAATATGGTAACAATATACATTAAACATAGAAATACCAAACGCCCACATGGTTTGGACTCTTAATGCAATGAAGAAGAGTTCTAACTCCCGACCAGGAAATTAATTTTTTTTGTTAAAATCGTTTTTAAATTTTATTTTAACTTGCATTTACACTTTAAAATTTTGTACACGCGTTAAACATTAGAATCTAGTTAGATGTATTTTTAATTTTTTGTTTTAGGAATTAAGGCGTACATCACTATTTGAAAGTGCATCACACTGTTAAAATATGTATTAAATACGAAGTGGAAATTTTCGAGCAACTTATGGTACTTTTTCTTTTAGATTAGAATTAAAGTGTTGAAGGACATGTATAATATGAAATCAACAAATGTCAGTTTCTTTTTGCATGTACGTAATTTTATTATGTAATTATACCTAGAAATCCGCTAGTACTTTTATGGTATATGCATGTATACAGGAATATTGAATGGAGACACTCCAGATTTTTTTTGTCTAATATTAGAATTAAAAAATCAGAATTAATTTGTGACTTAATATTTCTGAAATGATGTCGAGACAATAAGGTAATTCCTAAAGCCTTTCATATAAGACCACGATATGGATCCAACGTAATTTTAAAGAAAATAAATCAAGCACTAATTAAAAAAGAAATTCATAACAAAGAAGAAAAATTAATAGTAACGAAATCCTTTATTAAACATTTCAAATGTTATGAAAATCATCAATTCGTCTACTTATTTTTGATACAGTTGACAGATTAATTGAAATTGCCGCTGAATTGTGTGTTAATCAAAAAACAACAAGGCAGATACAAAGTCTGATAAAGAAATACCATCAAATAACACTGTTCATAATCGTAGCATCGTGTTTTAGAAAAAGGATTTAACTGCACTATCACACCAAAAGTAATTACAGTTGAGAAAATACTTACAAATGTTGAAGTAGCACTAATAAATGTAGAAACATCCACAGCTGATGGTTCAATAGGAAGTTGCTAACGTCCTGAAAAAAGTTCGGACACCAAAGGAAAATTTAAGCACAAAACACATGAATGCTTTACAGGACCTTGGAATGAACTACTTCCAGCTGATAAAGGAAATTCTATGGTGATCGTTAACACAGAAGACTATAATAACAGGATGATGGATTTATTAGATTCTCCTGAATATACAACAACTAATTCTGATCCTACTACATATTTGAAGAAGAATACTAAGATGATAATAAATTCTTCAACTTGACATGATGATATTAAAAAGCAACTGATCCATAGAGAGAAAAGTTCCAGAATTCCGAAGATGTAAGAATTACCAAAAATACACAAAAGCAGTAGTTGATCGCTGGGACCAATAGTAAGTGCTTATCATTCTCCTACTCGCTTGCAAAATATTTAGCTAAAATGCTTCAGCCTATTTGTGATAGTGCTAAATCATATATTAAAAATTCTCTAGGTTTTTTAAATAAACCTAAGAACATTCCTTTAGATACTAGTGATCTTTTTGTTAGTTTTGATGTTGTCTCTTTGTCTACGAAAGTTCCTGTACAAGACACTATAAACATTCCTATTAATAAATAAGCATCATATCGATAAAGACATAGTTAAGTTAGTTGAACATTGCAAGTACTCTACACACTTTATTTATAGAAATCAATTCTACAAAGTTTTAGGAGCTCCTATGGGTTCACCTCTTTCGCCTGCAATTGCGAATATTTATAAGGAAAACTTTGAAATTCATGCTCTTAATTCAGCAGTGCTTAAACCGAAGTGCTGGTATCTCCATGTGGATGATACATTTATTATTTGGCCTCATGGTTTAGATGCACTAAATAGTTTCCTTCTTCACGTAAATAATGTACATAAGAACATTAAATTCACAATGGAAACAGCATCAAATAACAAATTACCATTTTTAGATGTCACTAAACAAAATATTTCATACGAAGAACCCAAAAAAACAATTATATTACCTTATATTAAAGGCATTACTGACCGCATTGGAAAGAGATTTCCAACAAACATATTTCGAGCTGCGTTTCAACCTCATTGTACCATCCAACAATTGTTACGTAACGCTAAAAATACAATACATGGCGAAAGTCAGGCAGTGTATGAGATTTCCTGTTGTGGTTGTTTTGGCTCTTACATTGGACAAACGAATAGGAGGTTACATGTTAGAGCTCAAGAACACTACCTGGCTATAAAATATCACAATATCTCATCTTCTTTACCCACTCACCATCTTGGCACTGGTCATAAACTTAATACTGAGGAAATAAAATTGATAGCTCCACTGTATAATCTACAAGAATTCATCATACGTGAAGCTATAGAAATTGAAAAACATCCTAATGCTTTGAACCAACATGATGATAGTTCTCGTATTCCACCAGTTTGGAGAATGTTTTTAAAGAAACAATATACTCCAATACTAGTTATAAATGAAACAAGTACAAATAATATGAGATTAACAACCACAAGTTCATCCCACAGTAATGAGAATGCTTCAACTTCCCACCAGGGCCCAGTAACACGCTACAAACATAAATTAATATCTAGTGATAGTGCTTTAGATGAATAGTAGTTGTCAGGTCTCATAAAGTATTTGAATTTTATTTAACCTGTGCTAACATTCTTAGAAAAGAAAGCTCTCGAAACGTCGAATAGACTATAACCAATACGAGTTAAACCCGAAATAAGTTTAATTTTTAATTTGAACGCTAGTGGAAACTTAAATAATAATAATTATATATATATATATATATATATATATATATATATATATATAATCTTTTACAGCCCAACCATTTCTTCAGGTTTGGAAACAGAAAATAGTCGCTGGGGGCTAAATTTGGAGAATATGTCGGATCGTGTAGCAGTTCATAGTCCAGTTTATGGATTTTTTCCATGGTGGCACATGTTCAGGTCACCAATCACTTGGCTTTACTCGTTATTCGGATTGAACTGCCGTCTGCTGTTGTATCCTGGTTATATATACCGCTTTCTCTATTTCACTTTCTCTGCCTTCGTTATTTTTCTTTCTTTTTTTGGATATGACTGTCCCGTCATTGTTTTTTTAAAACTTACCGCTGATTGTTGTTCCTTCGGTTTAGTTAATGCTAATCTCCATATGCTTGGTAGCCTTTGAGCGTCGTCCCGCGTTTTAAGATTAGTCTTCCATGTGGAAATTGTGATCGTGTCTATATCGCCCAAACTAACAGAGGGATTAGTGCAAGATTAGAGGAATATCGACTAGCAGTGAAGAAAAATAATACAACCTCATCATTATCACAAAATGTACAAAACACCAAACATAAAATAGATTTCAAAGGATCACAAGAACACAAGAATAGTAGGCGTAGAACACTTAACAGAAAGGATAATACGGGAAGCAATAGAAATAGAAAAATATACGAACAATCTTAATACACGGGATGATTTTCCCTACCATTGTAAAGGATGGATGTGCGTCAAAAATTTCATAATGTGAATTTTGTTGACGTTTTGTTGGTTTAATTTTGATAACTGTACGGCATTCCAGTGATGTTTATGTAGTAGCGTAAATGTTTCTCTATTATATCAACTCTCTTAAGTGGTGGTTTGATGCATTGATTATTTCGTTAACGCACTTTTGTATTTCCGTCGTAGCAAGTAATTGGCCAATTAACCAAATTTTAACGTACATTTGTTTGCAAGTTGCATAATTATAAGCACTTAAAATTAAATTAAGACCTATGGTTATATGATCTTATCGTATAACTTGGATACTGAGTACGACTTTATCGCTTACCTTTTTCTTTAATACAGCAAATTAATATGTTTGGTTAAGCTCAGAGACTACTGCGTTTATAGTCGAGTAATTTTAACAATTAAATTAATCATTGGCTGTTTATTGTTGATGTTGCAAGTTGAAACCAGGGAGCGTATTAACAAAGTATTCTTTTATTTTGCATATTATATGAAATTAAAGGGGAACTCTTCCTTCGATTGAGTTTTCTTTAACTTTCTTTCAAAATATAACAACCCAGCCGACTTATCTCGATTTTTGTGTTTCACATACAAATGTGTATTATTTCCGTTCTTTTAGAACTGCTGGTATGCAATGCATACTTCTTAGCGAGTTGCCACTTACAAATTGAATAGGCATCATTTATTTGGTAAACAAATGTCTGTTTTGAGTTGTTTTCTGGAAATTGTGGAAAATTCTTTTTCGCGAAATTCCAGATAATCACAAAAATCTATCTAGAGACTAAATACTTGACGGCCTCTAGGTACCAATTGACGCATTATATGTCTATTAGTGTGGGACTGCTAAAGTACGAAACTTTGTAAACTTCCCTGGTAGAAGAAAGAGTAAAGACTTCTATCAGAGAGGGAATGGTTTGTAATAGTTTAGTAATGTATACTAATTTTTACGAGTCAGAGCAGTTGCGTCATAACTAACTTTGTTTCATTACCACCTGTAGAACTCGCCTATTGTGCACGAGAGGATGGAGATAGAAATGATTTAGGTTGAAAATTCTGTCCGGTGTTGTCAAGCATTTCTGACATTAAACGTTTGACATAACACATATTTAAATTTTATTATTGTACTAAATTAAACATAATACCTGAAGCTGAGATTTGACAGTTGTCAAACTGTTATTTTTCACACTCTGACAACATCGGCGTCCTCTGACAGTATTAATATTAGTGACACAATTGCTCTGACACGTGAAAATTACTATACATATAGCTGTGAGTACCGAGTCGCAGGTCAGTTCAATAATAATATAACTAACAAAACAAATTATTTTCCCTATATAAGACTACCATAACATGGCGTATTTATAACATTACATGGCACCACGCAACATAACAATTTCCTTTGTCTGTGCAATGTAGAGGGACACTCGTCGTCATGTACACGTTATTTATTGTATGTGGATTTAGTTTTCAGTTACGTTTCACATTGTTTACCTTACTATTGCTATCTTACTGATAAATTTTTTCACTAGATGTCAGTTTTCATTTTCGGCAAGTCAACCACAACATGCAAAATAAAACGTTTTATTGCACATTAAAGTAATAAATCTATAATTATGATATTATTAACAGTAGATTTTTGGTAAACATTTAAAAATTTCAGTCATGTACTAATGGACGGTTTTCAAACTATTTTGAAAGTTCGAAAATGATAAATTGTTTACAAATGTAACAGACTATTTATTGTCAAATATCACAAAACCACAAATTCTGATTTACGGTAGTTGAATGAGGACGTGAGATGAGTGTAATCTGGGTATGTGGATTACAATCGTATATCTTACTATACATGAGAGGTTGTGCATTACAATACTAGCATGGGAAATGGCGAGGAGATAACTTGATCTTTTAATTGACTTTTGCATCATTTCAAAGTAATGAATCTTCAATAAAGTCATATTTTTTCTATTATATAAAGGTTATTTTTGGTTAATACTTCCTAATTCAAATAATTATTTTAAGATTTCAACTTCAGAAACTTTTAATTCTCTTTCCAAAAATAAAAAAGTAGGCAGACAAGTAATACCGTGCTTATATGCACTATGTACATTAATAGTATCCATTCGCAACTTATTATTTTCTGAAACTTTTAATGACACTATCATCACTTTTTCTAAAAATAAAGTAAAATTACACAAAGTTATATGGTTTCACTTTTTTGTTTAATTTTTAATAAAACTGTAATAATTTTTTTGTACCTCTTCGAGCTATACATTCGTGGCTTCTATTATCGTCAATCGTTCTTCTTTTTATTTCCTATTGTCAGGCGAACGTGCCAATATAATTTATTCTGACTTTGTCTGATCATGCAGGCGTGTTTATTGTAAGTCATGCCCGTGTTCTCGTGCCAATTAAGTCAATAACAAATAGGCGATTCTCTTCGCTTGATATACTGACACAACTTTTAATAATTTTGATTTTACAAATACTTTTCATTTCGATATGAGAAAGTTGTCTTTTAACTTCCTTGTTCATGCAGCTAATTGACCTGGGATAGTTTAAACGTGAATCAATTAACCTTTTCACCTGTAACGCCTTTACTCACATATTAATCGCAAAATCTTTATAGAAACACCATCTTAGATGGTTTTCTGTTCTTTGTACTGATTTATAACCTACGTTATTTGTAGTAATAATGACAGTACCGGAAGAATTGCTTTAAACAGGTGACAATTGAAAATTTAACAGTAATAATCTCTATAAAAATTTTTGATCTACCTGATCCTGGTAGTTACTGAAAACTGCATTTAACATGCATAAGTACAGTTTTTCACCTTAAAAAACATCGAACATGTAGGTACATAGTTTTGGGTGCACTTTTTGTTATTTTATGGTTTAGAAACAAGCTTCTTCATTTGAGTTCCTGCAGTCTCCTGTATGACACCAAACTAAATTTGATTTAAATAAATCTGAAATATTTAATGATAAAACTCATTCAATAATTTAAGGAATATCGAAATACTTGCAGGCGTGTACGATCGATAATCGTATACAGCCTGTATGTACTTATTATAAAATAAATGTATTTTTGAAAATACAGTTACAATCCTTGCGTGTGACCTCACCATTCTCCACACCCATAATCTCACACATGTAAAAGTTACACTTTATATACTTATTGTGTAAGCAGATATTAAGAAAACATATGGTAATCGTTCGCTCAATTTGCTTTAACCAGATTCTATTTTTAGCATGAAAATTCTAGTTCTTTATAAATCGGTGCTTAAGAGTATTCATATCATTTAACCTATAAAAGTATTTTACAAAGTTTGCTTATTTTAATTTAAAAAGGGAGGCGGGCCATTTTAAATTGCATATAATCGAAGCATTCACGAATAAAACTTGGCAATATTCCTTTTCAAATGACTTTCAAAACTTTATTTAAACACTAAATTGTAAACTTTCCGAAAAAAAATTCAATAGTTTGACTTAGAATGATTCTTAATTTGCTAGTTAATAATTATTAAAAAGTTAGTTACTGTTATCTGTACATAATGCATTGCCAAAATAATAAATAAAGTAACAGTGTTTTCATTTAAAAACTGATTAATATCCAGCTAATATTGCTTTGGCTATCAAATTAAGCTTTAGATCTTTGATCAATGAAGATTGTTACTTACGGTTTATTAGATTAATAAAGCATGTGAGGAAACGGTGTATATGTTTTTTAATTTGGACACTATTATAGAATAAATTGTTGAAATACTCATCTACTATATTAAATCTGTAAAAGTTTCGAATACGACAGACGATTTTATACGGTCAAACAAAATTTTAAAATGTAGAAGTCTAATGAATGCAAAACATAGGCTAATTAGTATTTTATTAACCTAATTAGCATTATAAAGCGGCATCCTTAGTACGTAATAAAAAATGCTTTGTAGAAATTTATTATGCACTTTAGCAAAGTGAAGTATTCTAAAGTCTTGTTTTACTAATTTATCTTTGGAGAATTATCGGAAACACGATTCGGGCCTCTATCTATTGCTGTATTAAATGCTTAATTGTTCTTTAAAAAAGAAAATATTTCGAAATCCCTTAGCTTTCTTTGTTACAAGATCTTTTACGGGGTGTAGTGCGTTAAGTACCTAAGATTGATGTATGAGAGCAGCGTGTTTGGGATTACTCAACTTTATAAACAAAAGGTTGGTATATCAATTTCACAGCATGTTGTTAACGATCTTTATTATTTTGTAAGCCTTTATTACTCAAGATTTAAATTATTAAACAAAATTGTTTCTCAGGAGTTCTTTATTATCTCGTATCTCTGATTTTAGTTTAGTTTAAGGATTCTGCAAACAAAACGAAAACAATCTGCATACAGAAGGAAATATCTGCCACCGACAGGCAACTAATGCATAATAATGCAACCTACTTCTATAGCAGCACGTATTTCAATTTATTTTCTCAAAAAACTATTATAGTTTCATGTAAATATACTGTATTAGGCTTTAATAATGCAATTAACACATTAAACAATATTTTCAGTTATTAATCGGATAAGTAGTTTTCTTTCGATCTTTGTTGAGTGATTTCATTTTTATAACCATAACTAATTATTACGAGTAAAAAATTACTAATATTTTTCATCTGTGGCATTTATGACCACTGATTACAGCGCGGTGTTTAAGAAGTTAATAAAGTAATAATGTTTTTTTTTCTCAAAAATTAAGCGTCAAATAATTGCTATAGAAGTACCATGAAATTGCTAAAATAATTAACTAATATATTTTATTCCAGTAAATTTAATTTAGTAAATTACATTTTTAGTTTTAGGTATTAACATCGGTCATTTTCTTAATACAAAGGTCTTAATGAACAAAGATTTGTAGGCAACTTTTAATAAAGTGCTTACAAAAACAGGTAATGATTGTTTTTTTGCATGACTCACAAATGTTAAACTTAGTTTCGTAATCTTTTTAACGTAAGTTTAATGTGAAACGACATTGCACTATTTTGTTTCACTTGTAAAAGGTATATTAACGACACTATAAGACTTAAAGCTTTCTTTAAATCCCATTATGAAGCGAAGGGTGGAAGTATTTATTTAAAATCTGATTACACGATTACAACAAATTTTGTCAACCCTGCAGTAGGGAATTCTTCACGTCTGAAATTAATCAATAATAAGTTTGCATAGAGATACAAATTGTGAATATAATTCTTTTAATAACATTTATGGCCAAAAATTAGATACATAAAATGTTTGTTTTGGAGAATAATACGAATCCACGTCAACACAAGACATATTATTTCCATTTCTGTTAATGACACAAGATTTTTAAAGCGTAATTTGCGTTTTCAGTGCAATTTTTAAGAATGAAAAAGTATTGTGAGCGTTTTTCTTTTTCGTCTGTAATATAATTTTCGGAGTTGAATTACTTTTTTCCAGAAAGAGCTATTCACCTGAATTTTATTGGATATGAAAAAAGATATAGTCGCAGTATCAAATGTTGAAGGCGGTATTACATTTCTCTGAACAAATCCATCAATCAGATAATTAGTTTTTGATGAAAGTAATTTTATGGTTTTTATGTATTGCAGGTTGCTCCTGGTACATGTGACAATTAATTAATGCACTTAGCGATTAATGATGGGCCCCTTTATTTAGTTAATATAAAGGGTGCTCATTTCTTGTTAAAAACGTAGAAATTACTAAAAATTATACTCAGAGCACTTGCGTTTTATTTCTTCAGTGTAGAGGTGCTAAATACATAACCCTGTATATTGGAAAAAATACATTGGGGAAATTTTCTTTAACAACTTACAACTACTTTTCTACAGGCGCGCCCCTTTTGGCTAATTAGGGACCAAATGTAGACCGTGACAAATGACGTGATGAGTGGAAATCTACCGTTTGTGCTGATGGTTATTTTGAAATCTCCCATAATAACAAAATAAAGATGGAAATATTTTACAACGTAGTGAAGAAGCGAATGCTTCAAATGCTTTCACTTAGAAATCGGATGAGTTTAATTATTTACCTAATTTTGTAAGTATCCACATATAATACAACCATTAATAATTAAAATACTTATCTATTTTTGTTTTTTAATGCTGTATTTTATATTATACAATCTAAACGTTTCGAAAACACTTACAGTTATCTTAGTCAGTAGAAAGATCTATTAAAATTGTTAAAGATGTTGAAACAATTTTGTGAAAGTTGAGAAACATCAGCCTGCTCCAAATATTTTGTTATATCAATAGCAGGATGATGTTTCTATTTTAATTTTTCAACTTTTACAAAATTGTTTCAACATCTTTAACAATTTTAGATATTACTAGCGACAAAGAAATTGGTAATTAAATAAATTTTTGTCACTGTAAAACCATAATTATTAGTTTTTGCTCATCAAGACAATGCATTTTTGGACAACCACAGTAAAAACGTGCTGCCTGTCTATTTATGCAATGCGTTTAATCGTGTATAAATGAAGCGCTGGCCCCAAATGATAAACAACGCACCAAAACCGTACATATTAGTTCTATCCAATCGAGAAAATGCGTTTGGCCGGTTCTCCTATAAAATTAGTGTTTACATAAAGAATTTAGGCTTAAAACAATGTTTTAGACATTTTTGAGGCCAATTCGATGCAATGCTTTTGGCGTTTTCGCCGACCAAAGAGGTATATAAGTAATGTTTTTAGACATTGTGGACAACAAATAATAACCAATACCTTAAAACCATAACAATTGGATCGTGGCCATGCATCTGACCGTGTTCCTCACATTTACTTTATTCTCATTTCTCATATGCGTTTGATAGTTTTCGCAACGACATTGATGCATAAATAAAGTTTTTGGTTATATTTAAATCCAAATAATAACGAGCGAATCAGTACTATAACAGATCGTTCTAATGTATTGAGAAAATCGGTTTGGGTGTTTATCCAACAAAACTGATGTATTCATTTTTGGACATTTTGATCGACCAACGCCTTAAAATCATAAAAGTTCGTTCGTGTCTGTCTAAGAGATGCGGTCGATGGTTTTTCCAACAAAATTGGTATACAAATAAAGTTTTTTAATATTTTATTTAGCCACAAGTGATTACAAACACCATAAAATCCTAAACCGAAACAAAAACATAGTTTCTCCAATATGATATTATATCACAATATAATTTTGACGAACTCGGTCAACACATTTATGGATTAAAAATTTTGCAGAAACTATGTAATGATTTTATTGCAAAGAAACTCAAAAAGTATACACAAGATGTACTAGCGTTATTTGTGTTCGGATACTTAGTTTAAAGATATAACACCCAATACTTGAGAATAAAAGACGTTATTTTAACAAAAAAATGCTTGTAAACAGTATTTTTGTTTGCATTTGGTTTCAACTGTGTACAATTGCACACTCCGTGATTGTTTCAAATTGTCACTCATTAAGTGAATTATGGTCACTTTTTTTTTTAAATATTGAACCTATAACTTGATCACAACTGTTACATTCAATGAATAAGAATATGTAATGAAAAATCTCAAAGTATTGTTCGATATTACATATTGCGTTATTTTTATTTTAATAGAAGTTTTAGAATAAATGCAACTAGACAATGCAGCATTAATAATAATGTTCTAACCATCAATAGTTATTTATTAAATAAGTTTGGTGATAAGTTGTATAAAACACGAAAAAAATGCTTAAAATCACGAAAGCGAAGTTTAATATTTCTTAAATGTAAGGATTGCAATGCAGGGTGGGCGATTTTCGGAGGCACAAACTGCGCTACGGCGATGCCTCAACTCATCTACTCCGTGGCCATTATATTAGCCGAAGAGATCTATAGTGGAACTAGAAGGCCGATTTGGGGGTTCTGAAGGTACGTTAGCACCTCCAGCTGCAACTTTATTATATATAACTTTATTTTTTTTACGAACATGGGACCCCAATACCAAAACCATTGACGAACGTTGTCACCCCCGAAAGTAGAGGTGTGAACGATATACAGGGTGGGTCAAGACTGATGCAACGGAGTTTTAAGAGAAAACTAGATATATTTTTTTTTTGTGGCTGGGACATTGTGTACGTCCATTAAGGCTACATTTTTAAAATAGTTTCAAATATACAAGATGATATACTGGGTGTTCAGATTTTTCGGTTGTATTATTAATACATTCAAACTAT
Organism: Vesta saturnalis; assembly: GCA_036346205.1. NCBI lineage: Eukaryota > Metazoa > Arthropoda > Insecta > Coleoptera > Lampyridae > Vesta > Vesta saturnalis. The sequence continues at coordinate 4,832,777 of JARFJB010002396.1, forward strand.
AATGTCTTCCTTATCCTCCTTAACACACTGTATATTTTAGATCTGTCATATGACTAATTCAATGATCTTCCAAAAATACTAAGGTATCCTATACCTAAACCTTCACGTTCTAAGTTATTGAGGTAATTTTGAAATTTAAGGTTTTTATGGGATTTATAGGACGTAGATATTTTTACAAATAATGTTTGTCAATCATTTTTTGAATCGAGTAATTAGCAAAGATATTTGTTATTTTGTCTGTATGTGTACACATATTTCAAGTTAGTATGCAGTACTTTTTAATTAAAATATTACTTATGAAAATATGTATATTGTAATGACAAACAATGATGCTACCAAGCTGAATTCTAATCTAGTGTACTATTGTCAAAATGACAAGTATTATTAATTAATAGTATGTCAATATAATTGGGTATTAATTATTTGCACTGTGTGGTGAATCTCAAATAGTTATTTTAAGTTAAAACGGTATATTCGAAGCAGGAAAAAAATTATATGATTAAAATAAAAATGTACTAGAGAGATTGTTACAAACGTTTCGTAGGACAGGAAGTGTTGCTGATCCAAAACAAGAAAAATCAAAAGTGGTTACCAGTAATGAAAATAACGAATTTTTGGTGTTAGGTTCCGTGGTTGATAATCCAAATACCAGTACTAGAATAATTGCGAGATAAATTGGCATTAGTCTCCAGAATCTTAAGGAAACACAAATACTCATATCATTGTGCCATATTTCTTCGACGGCACTTTAAATGGTCGCAAATACTTAAACTTTCTAAAAAACGACTTTTGGCTACTTTTAGAAAATATTTCTACACATCAAACAAAAAATATAGTTACAATTATATGGTGCCCCTGCACATTTTTCACGACGTGTAAGGGAATATTTGGACTGAAAATTTCATAACAAATGGATCGGAAGAGGTGACCCAATTAACTGGTCTCCTAGATCTCTAGACCTCACTCCGATGGATTTCTTTTTATGGGGATATAATAAAAATCTAATGTGTGCTACTCATCCTACTACTGCAGAAGACATGATAGACCGAATAAAAAATGCATTTGGGACCGCCACTCCTGTTATGTTGCAAAATGTAAGACGTTCGCTTGAAAAGAAAACTCTGCATTAAAAAAAAGTTATAGTAATTATGTTAAATTGTTAAGAATAATATTATTTAATATATTCGTGATATTGTTAAATATTGTTGAATAACTTTGAAATGTGAAGGTGTAGGTATAGGATACCTTAGTACTTTCTGGAAGATCATTAAATTGGTCACATGACAGGTCTAAAATATACAAAGTGTTCCATTTGAAATACGGAAGATATGGTTTGAATGTATTAATAATACAACCGAAAAGCTGAACACCCAGTATAGTATTTTTCGAAATTAAATTGCCAAATAAATCAACGAAACAGTATATTTTCGAGATCCTGAAGCAGTTTTGACAAAATTAGTTTCGTTTGGTAACAATTAATTATTTACCAAAATCTTATTTAAGAAAATTCAAAATAAATCAAAACGCTCTGTATTTAGGTATAGGGAACCCTAACGAAAGTCTATCTTATTTTTCACAATTCATTCAAAAATGTGATAAAATATAGGGCATTCCATTAAAAAAAACATAACTTTGATATGCCACTCTTTTTTGAAGCACCCTGTATATTTAAAATTATTTAAAAAATGTAGCCTTAATGGACCTACACAATGTTCCAGCCACAAAAATAAAAAATATATCTAGTTTTCTCTTAAAACTCCGTCGCGTCAGTCGTGACTCATCCTGTACATATATGAGGTGATAGCAATACTAGTATGTTTCGCTTTCGAGGCGAGTGTTTTACACTGGTTATTTTGTATTACAGAATTAGAACTGAAAATGGCAGTTCAGTCGAAACTAGTCACCATTTAACAATATTATAGTTAAATATATTTTTTTTCGGGAAAGGTCCAGCTCCTGCTGGACAATTTACTTAGAAATGTTGCAAAACATGAAGTGAACATTTTTGTATTTCCGTTTCCATCAAAACAACCAATTTTATATATAAATAAAGAAAATTCTAACTTACATCATTCATGCATGACTATTTGACTATCGCCGCACCTTGCTCTAACATTTTATTATAGTTACGTTTATATGTTTCAAGTTAACTGAATGAAGTCATATTATCATTATTATATATTCTACAACCATAAGGTATATAACTAATTTTAAATAAACGTGTAATGTAGGTAATTCGTAAGTAACCAATAACATAATCATAGTATTACAGGAAAGTAAATGGAGTAGTGAATTACATCGTGACAGCCAACATCTAAAATAAACGAAAACAGGACAGACCCTGTGGCTTGCACGAAATTATGCACTTGCATCTGACACATAGATTTAGATAACGATTCTGAAAACTGGAGGCAATTCTTGAATAAGTAATTGAGTGCGTTATAACAAACCGTGAGAATATATTTTCTTTTTTTTTATGGTTATGGTTATCTATAAACGATTAGATGTGTACACATTACGATTCCTTCTTTTTAATCATCCTGGAAGATATGTCACATCTATACATTTTACCATAGTTGGATAAATGCGGCATTCATTCATAAATTTTATCCCAATTAAAGATATGTGTAGATATTTATTGATAGTTTAAACGTCGTTTATTGTAAGAAAAAAGTTGGATTTCAATTAGTGTGTCACTAAAGCCGCGGTATTTATATTGTCCGGTTATTTAGAATCAACCAATATTATTTACATTTCTAAACTATGTAACTGTTAAAGCGGTGCAACGTTACATGCAGTTGATGGGTATCCGTAGTAAATGTGCAGTAACATATTGACTGATTTACCAGATCAAACGGGATCCGCAAGTGCTTAAATAATATACCTGATTTAACAAATATGTGCTTACGGTGCTGAAAATGTTCTAAATTATTACTATTATACAACAGCTTCTTTGATTACTAATCTTATGTAGCCAATTGTCGACTCAGACACTTATTATTTATTCGTCATGAAATCTGTTATTAGTCAAGTTCAGTTAGTTTTTATTTTAGGCGATATATTAGAAAGTAAATAGAAGTTTCCCTTAAAAAAAAAGCAACGAAAATTATGCAGATTTACTGAAGCTATTGTGCAAATTTATTCGTCGCGGAATTTCACGCCGCACATTTCACTTAAAAAAATTCTGGTCTATTTTTAGCTCTTAATGAAAGTGATTTTTTTATCATCGATCAGAGTTATATCTTTAAATAGAGAATTTTGACATGTGAATGTCTTGTTAATCAACATAGTAACAATTGACTTCAAGTTTTTGTATCGTTTCAGATTATGATTTATGATGCACATTAGAAAAACTGACTTATCAAAATATTTTAGGCATTCAATTAAATTCACTGTTTTGGTAGGTAACGAGATGGCAATTAGATAATACCATCTTCCTAATTCGGATTATTCAATCTTTATGCGATGAGGTTATTACACCTGTATGTTTCAATATTCTCAACGAAGGCCGTTGAAAGTGCCGTTAAGGTTGCTACAATTTTTCTATTCAAGTTTGATGATAACACCAAATTATTAAGTGATGTAATCTACTAATGCGTGTAATTAAGTGCTTCTCTAGATTTTACGAATTCCAATATAATTAATACTCAAACAGCAGTAGTAGGAACAAAAAGGTGTGTAGTAAAAAAAGTGTAATTTAGACGATCTAGTTTTTATATCAGTTTGTAACGACGCACTTTTAGTATGGTCATTACCACTTTAAGGAGGCGTCTCAGGATCCTGCTGACCTGCAAGTTTCCTTGTGTAACTTTCAATTTCAGGTGTCGGGTATTATATTTACATTCAAGGACGGGCATATCTATAATGAGGTACAGTTTTTTTTTTATAATTATTTTAGGATTTATTCATTATAAATAACGGGCTTCTAAAGTTTTTATTATATACTTATCTAACTAATATTGCATAAGTTTAAAATTACATTTCACACTCATTTTCATTTTGAATATATCAGTATTAACCATTTCATTATATTATTCATTAACTTATGGCTATTGGAACATAACGTATACTTAAGATGCTGACTGACAAACAGTAATCAACGAATCGGCAGCTTACGTGATTTAATTAAAAAATTATAAAATATCCATTGGTTGTTGATTGAATTATATGTTATATTTTTTCTTAGTGATGGTATCGGTTGCGTAATTGACCAGGAAGCCACATAACTTTTAAATTAATGAAACATTTGATTATATGTTTGAGCCTATATTAATAAATGGGTATTGCCTAAGACAAGAAAAAAAGGTGTCTGAAGACTACGATATTTTCTAACTTAAAATTGATAGAATTTGTTAGTAGATTTTATGATAACATTAACCATACAACCGATTTTACAAAAGTGCGATGATTCGCTGTAACCTACTTTTAGAAAACCTTAATTTAAACTCTACTCGCCAAGAATTTTCACAGATCTCAGCGGCTGTTTACTCAAAATTGATCAAAACATTTTTTAAACGCATTTCCAGAAATCGACTTCAGTTCTCGCTGCGAATTCTCTTTTATGTCTTCTATCGACTGAAAACGGGTGCCTCGAAATGGTAATTTTAGTTTTGGAGAGAGAAAGAGGTCGGCCGGTTCCATATCAGGGTAATACGGTGGTTGTTCGTTAAGATTTGTTGAGTTTTTGGCCAGAAACACGTTCACAATGAGCGTTTCATGGTACGTTATCGTAGTGCAAAATCCATGAGTTTTCTTTCCACAAATCTGGTCTCTTTCGACGAATTTGCTCTTTCAAACACCTCAAACTCGTGTCCCATCACCAGTTACAATGACGCGTTCTAGCATCTCTTCAGCGACCTTTACGCGATTGAATTTTTGCAGAAAATTCAGGTCTTCCGGCACTAGTCGAGCAGCAACGCGTCTTATGCCCAGACAATCGTTTAAAATGGTACGAATTGATTCGTAAGACACAGAAATTTCAGCGGACATCTCTCAGATTAAACGACTATTTTCGGTTACCATTTCCTTCATTTTAGCGATTTTAAGTAGAGTTGAAGACGTTGATGGCCGACCAGAGCGAGGCAAATCTTCCACCACTCGATCGCTTGTGAATGGATTGTACCACGCATACGCACGTGTTCTTTGATAAAGTCGATTCACCGTAAGCCTTCATTTTTCAGCACACGAAATTTCCAATTGCAATGCTAAATTTAAGACAGGTTCTTTGTTATTTTTATTCATTGTAAAAATCGCAAAATACACTTGAGAGGAACTGACAAAAAGAATTTCAACAATCCCTTTAAGCGGGTTGTTTAATTGATCAATTCCCGGTACTTTCATGACAGTGTCGTGTAGTAACAGGTAACGGTTTTTGTTTATATTTCTATAAATTAATACGTATTTTTGCATTATCGACCTATTTTTGTCTGTTTACCCGGTACGTTAATTGGAACTTTCAAGTGCTTTTACCGATTTTTTGTTTATAATGCAATCGATTATAGAACCTAGCAATCATAATTTTAAATAATTTTCAGTTAGAAATTTTAGAAAATTCCATCGTATAGGAAATACTAATTAAGTTCTTAAAAATATTACAAAAAAATATATAGCTAAACATTTATATATATATATTATTATCAATACTTATATAAGGAAACATATATACCAATCACAGTTGAGCATTTTAAAAGTCGGCCATGTTAAGATTTATGTATAACGACGTGTACAAATGTTGAACAAGCCATAATTTTTATTTAGCATCTTAACCTGAATTATTACATAATTCATATAAATAAATAATATTAGTTGAGTTTATGAGAAGGAGTCATTTCGCACTTAAGTCAAATTCATTTGTTATGATTTTTGTCCCAAGCACTTGACTACTCTCAGATTCGAACTTGATACTTTTCACTTACAAGACTGACACCTTAACCGCTGAACCGCTGAGTAATCCAATATATATTTTTACGCAAAGAGCTTAGGCCCAATACGCCTGCGCAATAGGTTACGCTGCAACATGCGCAATAAACAACTGCCCAACCACAAAAAAGTTTAAGTAAAGGGTATCAAGTTCGAATCTGAGAATAGTCAAGTGCTTGGGTAAACTCATGGTGAAATGGACATCGCAATACCGAACGAATATTCAGGTTAGCATTGTGCGTACTTCATTTGGATAGAATTTCTGTACCCTTTAAAACTTCACAAACAGATTAGAAAGAAAGGGGTACTAGGTGGCCAACACTACCCATTGAATCCATTGATTCTTTTTGAGCCATCTATAATACATAATAAAATAAATAAATGTGGCAACTAAAAAGATTGCATTAGTTGATCACAAAACACCTTTTCAAAACATACCGTCACCTATGCAATAAAGTTGACATTTTTCGTAACATTTATTATGTATTTAGATACCAAATAATACAAATGAACAAATATGTTTTAATTTTTTAACGATTTTGACAGCCCATAAAACGAAATTCATTCATTAAATATGTTTTCTCGACCCATTATAAGGTACGTACCGATCTTATATCGTAATATGCTATTTTTAAAGCTTCAGTAATTTAACATAAACTGCAATTGCTTTAAATGGGAACTATACTAATGTATAGATTTAATTTTGATTTTATATAATAATTTTTATAAAAATTGCAGTAATCGTTGATGAGCAATAGTTGATAGAAGAACAAAACAACTTATAATGATACAATTAAAATAACTAAAAATCAAATTTAAACAATACTTTTTAAAATCTTGTGTTTTAGAACACCGTCATGTTTTTATTTTTGTCCATATACATTTATTGTTGCTGTCAAAAAGGCGTTTGCATTCTGTTAGACAATTGCTTGTCTTTTTAGTATGCTTAATATTAATTAATTTATCATTGTGAAATGTTGTTCTGCTTCAATGTCAGAAAGATTTAAAGCCGCAAATTTGAAATCTAACACAACCCTGACTTTATAAATGAATTGCTATTACAAAAGAATTACAGAATCAGAAAATTAATGAAATAAAATTAATTTACACCTCACAATATTAACAGAAAAGGCATTTAAAAGTGTTTTATTTAGAGTTACATATGGAGATATACTTCAGATTGGCAATGCTGAAATTCGTAGAGGGACGCTAACCACCAACAGAATTTTGGTAACTAAAATTACATGTTTTTGTAATTATTTTATTTTATTTGATTACAGCAGCACAAAAAACGTTGAATATTATTCGAACTGTGACTTGCTTTCAAGACTAGCTCAGTCTGCGGTCTCGTACAGCATTAAGCTCGTCATTATTACGTCTTTGCTGATCATATAAATTTCTGTACGAATCAGAGGAAGAGGAGAATATCAATAGAAATTCTTGCTACTGCAAGCGTTTCAATTGATATTCTCCAGTTCTTCTTATAACAATTCTTGCTATATGTTGTGTAATATTCTAATATTTTATATATATATATATATATGTATGGTAGGTCAGCTGAATGGAAAACGGTGCATAAAAAACTGAAAAATAAGAAACTGAATCCTCCCGTGGTTGGCATTAATGTCGAAGAAGCGTCCTGCGCAATTAAAGCCGCCGTTTCGCGATCGCATCTACATGTGTATAAATTGGATCCGTCTACAAGTGAAACCAATATTTTATATTATCTTCAACCTATCTTTTCTGACGTTTCTTGTGAAAAGCTGGAGTCGAAGTATCCTGAGTACTACTCGTCTTTTAAGGTGTCCGTTAACCCAACATCTCTTGACAAAATAATGGATCCCTCAATTTGGCCTAAAGGTACATGTATCAACCGTTTTTTCTTCCGCAGAACAACGGCTTTGACCACCACTTAACACCTACTTCATCCAGTAATGTGTGTAAAAGGAAGAGTTTGTCTATTTTTCATATAAATATTCAAGCTCTGATTCATAAAGTTAATTTATTAGAAGCCTTTATAAGGGATAAAAACTTTGATATTATTTGTTTAAGTGAACATTGGGTTGGCAACTCTGAACATTTAGACGGTCTACAAATTGGAGAATGGATAGTGAAATCTTTTTACTGTAGAACTACTAAGTTTCACGGCGGCGTAGCTATCTTGTGTAAATCGAACTTTACATCTGAACCATTACCTTTTATTAATGACTTAAGCATCGAATTACATTGTGAATTGTGTTGTGTACAGATTGATTTTAACATAGCTGTAATATGTGTCTACCGCTCACCTTTAGGCGACTTTGATCTTTTCTACGATAATGTTGAGGTAATGCTTGGCAAACTGATTAATTTCAAGATTGTGATCGTGGGAGATTTCAATGTTCATTTTAATAAAGATAAAAGTCACGCATACTTTGCGATCTATTAAGTACTTATGGATTCATCCAAACTGTTTTCTGTGCTACTCGCGGAGATAACTGTTTGGATAATATTTTTATCAATTTCTCCACCAATAAGTATTTCACAAGTATCAGTGAATCTGGCTTGTCCGATCACTTAGGACAGAATGTAATGTTAAATGATTTTGAAACTCATTGTACAAATACTTGCGTTGCCGTAACCCAACGTCCGCTAACTATGATGGGATTTAACTTATTTTTTTAACATGTTATCAGAGTGCGATTGGGACAGTGTCATTGAACATAATAATGGAAATGATTGCAATGGTCGCTTCTCGAATTTTCTAAATTTTGTGTCTAGTTGTTACTTGTATTGCTTTCCTGAAGTCAAACGGATAAGGAAAGATAGCTTATCTGATAGGGAATGGTTTACTAATAAACTGCGTAAAATAAGAAATAATTTACAATTAGTCTGCGAGTTATACGTCATTTACCGCACAGACAATCTTCATAAAATCAGAAAATCTCTTCGTGCAATTTACGCTAAAGAGATTAAACTAGCCAAAATTGCAGCTAATGATAGATTCATTAATAATGCTGGAAATCCGATCAGCGCAATGTGGACGATAATAAATTCTCAAAGAAATTTGCATATCGAACCGCATTGCGACCTATCGGCTAACCAGTTTAATATGTATTTTGCCAATGTCACAGCTGACATAATGTCTAATCTCCCCAGTTCGGATGCTGATCCTATCAGTCATTGCACATTTAATGTGTCTACTTCTATGACTTTTGAATTTCACACTATTTCTCAAATTGAAGTACGTGATGTAATAACTAACTTAAAAAACAGTAATTCGAAAGATATTTACGGGCTTAGTGCTACGTTAATTAAGCGTAATATTAACGTACTTGTTAAACCGCTAACATATTTGATCAACATTATTATTAATTCAGGAATTTTTCCTGATTCTCTTAAATCAGCATTAGTGTTACCGTACTTCAAAAAAGGGAATCCCAAAAACGAATTAGGTAGTTATAGACCTATCTCTATATTACCAGTGTTTAGTAAAATAGTTGAAAAAATTATCTATAACCAAATAGTTAATTTCTTTGAAACTAATAATCTTTTCTATCGTCAGCAGTACGGTTTTCGGAAGGGAAGGAGTACATCGGATGCAATTATAATGTTTATTAATGCTGCATTGGAATGCTTTGAGAGGGGACATCACATGGTTGCTGCCTTTATTGACCTTTCCAAAGCATTCGATTGCGTCTCACACGAAACACTGATTCGTAAGCTAAAATTAGTGTATAATTTTGGGGATAAGAGTGCGGCGTTGATAGCTTCCTACTTGAGGGGAAGATATCAACACGTACTTTGGAACAACGTTTTATCTGGTATTCTTCCCATACAATACGGGGTACCTCAAGGTTCAATTCTTGGCCCAATTCTATTTTTAATTTATATTAATGACTTACCCGAGTCGATTTCTTCTAACATATCCTGCATCCTTTATGCAGATGATGCAACTCTGACTGCAACTAGCTCTGATATTAATATTGCGTTTTACAATGCTGGGGAGAGTGTTAATTCTGTTAACGAGTGGTGTATTAATAATAAATTGAAATTGAATGACGCTAAGACAACCTTTGTGCCGTTATCCCTATCGAAAATAAATACTAATATAGTATTTGGTGATGGTACATCACTTCTGGGATGCTTTATCGATAATAAATTAAATTTTGAGTCACACTGTAGTAATGTTTCGAAAAAGATTAACAAATCAATCTTCCTATTAAGAAGACTTCAAAACAACACTTCGACAAGAGTTTTACGTACAGCTTACTTTGCTTTAATTCAAAGTACTCTGTCTTATGCAATTTTAGTTTGGGGACACAGTGCTTCATGGCAAAGCATTTTCCGCCTTCAACGGAAAGCTGTTAGAATTATGGCTAATCTTCAATTTAGGGAGGATTGTCGAAAGGCCTTTATTGAATTAAGAATTTTAACTTTTCCCTGTCTATTTATTTTAGAATCTCTCTGTTATGCTAAAAAACACATTACGCAAGCTAAGCACCAATTTGATGTACATAACCACGATACTAGACAAAAGGAAAATGTTCGTTTAGCACTGTGCAGATTAGCTAAAAGTCAAAATGGACCTGTCTATCTATCGCACTCCTTATATAATCGACTTCCTAGTCACACTAAATGTTTACCTTGCTCTGAATTTAAAACTAAAATTAAAGAGTTTTAATTTTTAATGCATTTTACTCTTTTGATGAATTTTTTGCGAAATGTAAGTTTATACTGTAGGTCTAGTGTACTGTGTTTGTAAGTTATTGTAATAGTATGTGTTATTCTTGTATTAAGTGTTACTAAACCCGACGAGTGTAAGTGTACCAACACGTTCGCACAATAAATATTTATTATTATTATTATTATTATTATATATATATATATATATATATATATATATATATATATATATATATATATGGGTGAATAAAAGGTAAAGAGCATCAATGCTACAGCGTTAAATAACTTTTCTTATTCAAATATTGTCCACCATGTGGCGTTTTTAGTTTTTTTTATGCCGTCGTGCTTTTAGCTGTAACGTAATTCTTTTAAATAGCAACTCGTACTTTTTATCACATGATCAGTTAGTAATTTTTATTGTGTTTACAACCGTATGAAATTCTTATTCAGTTCCATAAGAAAAATTACAAGAAAAATAATGCTAAACATTTATTGTTGTGATTTTTGATCAAGTCACTTACAACTAAGGAAACAAAAACCAATCGCAAGCATTTGTTTATAAATGTGTAATGTCAGTTGTATGACAGTAAGACAGTGTTCAAGTAAATAAAATTAGCAGTTTTTCTCGGAACGGAACGAATCCAAATTTTGATGATGAGTGAGTATGGTGACAGGAATAGATCTCACGACGATGTGCGATATAGTTAATACTTTATGTTCAAATAATGTCAAATAATGACCCACAGTTTGTGAATTCTATTCTGTTCTTCAATGAAGCTACATTTCTGTAACTGGTCCCAACATATCCAACCTTGGATAGAGGAACTACGTACACACTATCCAGAAAAAAGTATATGAATCGGTGGGAATCATAGGAGATAGAATTCATGGTCCTTTGGTCTTCGATGGCTTATTAAATACTGAGTGCTATTTGGATTTCTTGTGATTTGTACTAGTTCCTGCGTTAGATGTGTTATTTCCCGGTGCCGGACAGCGTGACATACCGAACGAAGCTATTCGGTTCCAGCATGATGGTGTCGCTCTTCATTATGGCATGAATGTTCGTCGTTATTTAGATGAAATTTTCACAAACAGGTGGTTAGAAAGAAGAGGAGCTACTGAGTGGCCAACACTATCCCCGAATCTGAATTCGCTTGATCTCTTTTTGTGAGGCCATCGTAAAAGTACAGTGTATCAAAATAGACCCGACAACCTGGATGATCTAATAATACGCATCCGCGAACACATACGTGCAATACCATCTGGGCCAGTCCAAAACGTAATTCAACGATTTTCGAATCGCCTTGCTCATCGTCAGGTAATGAACGACGAACATCTGGTGTCTTAAATTTAAATTTAATTGTTTTGTTTATTGTAATTGCACATTATCAAAAAATTCTACCCACGGCAACAATATACGTTTAGCTTTATTTTTCGTGTAATTTTTTTTATGGAACTAGATAAACATTTCACACCGTTGTAAACATAATAAGAAGTACTGATTCATCATATGATAAAAAGTATGAGTTGCTATTAAAAAAAAATGAGGTCACAGCTAAAAGTTAAAACGTCAAAAATAAGCTAAAAATACATATGGTGGGCAATAATTGGATAAAAAACTTTTATTACACACTTTTTTCGTGAAGCTATTATTTAAGGCTGTAGCATCGATGTGCTTTACTTTTTATTCACCCAGTATATATATATATATATATATATATATATATATATATATATGACATTGATTAGTTTCCTTTTTAGTTACATAGATGCATTCCGTTGTGGAACTTCGATCGGACACCATAACCGTAGGTTTATATGCAACAGGAAAGAGATTAAATTATTATATGAACATCAGCTTATTAACATTCATGTAATCACCCTGCTTAGTTTACCGTATTATTGCTATTCTACAGAAACAATTCTTCCCCAGCCTTATTTAAGTTAAGTCTAATAAGGTTCAAAATTAGTACAATAATCGATCAGTGTATTTTACCATTGTTCCTTAATTTCCGTTATATTCATCGTGATAAGATTTTTTTTAAAGACTTGGCTGAAATTTTTTGTATTTATCAACCATAGTTTTTATTAAGACAGTCATTAACTTTGGCTACTACCTAGTTTCTTCAAGTGTGAAAGAAGTTTTTACGCTTCTTAAATTTTCGTAACGTAAAGACTCACGTAAATATTTGTCTGGCCAACTAATTTTATTTAAGTTAATGGAAACGTTTCAAATATAACACGTTGTTAGATAATAGTGTGCTATTAGATCATTAAGTAGGAATTGTACTAATTCCAAAAAGATTGAAGTAATCTTGTTTTAATTTATATTATCGAGTTAAGAAACAACTGGTTTTTAAATCATGAAATGGTGTGTATAATATAAATATTTTGGTATGTAGTGCGATCTTAGTATCAATTAAGGTTGTAAATTTCTACGCTTGAATTTTCCATTATCTAAATAATTTGAATCTATAAAATGAAATAAGAGCTTTTTGATTTATACCGCGGCAATAAATTAATTTTTAATTTCTAACGTACATCAATTTTATAAAATTTAATTATATGTTATGCAAAGACAACAAATTAAAAATTATATCCATTAGCTAATCAACATGATTACAGTAGAATGTTACCTTTTAATGCTACAGCGTAAAATTACGACATGATTAATTGAAATAATCAAGATAGTACATGCTGTATTGAAGTGATTGGATTTGATGTTAATTGTTAGCTTAACAAGATTATAGAACTAAAAAATGTTTATAGATACATTTTCTAGAGCATTAAGCATTATTTTTTATCTTTGTGGAATGTTTTAATTCTTTACCCTACATCAATTATTTTGTAACTTCAAATTATGATATGGTTTTTTTGCATACAGTAATTCTACTAAATTAATTGTTATTTATGTAACAAGTGAGTGTTGGACAACACGTCAAGTGCAACGAACACTTTTTACACAAGTTTTTCTACGTTCATTCAAAAAAAAAAAAACGATTTGACCAGGTGGCCATCAGTGTTGGTAAATAAAATATATATCTTAATAATGTGATATTTAACATTTACTTATGATTGACTATAAACTGCTTGGTATTAATTTAAACTGGTTTCTGGTAGGGTGCCAAAAAAATCTTCATCTTCAATAATATTTCTCTTTTTAAGCTACAAAACTGTTTTTACACTTGACAAACGAGAGTAAGTTGTAATGAGCAAAATTATTCAGAGGTGGATGATAATGTTGTTTATCATGAGGGGGACGATTTTGCCGGTACAGCAGGCAGCCATGATCCGGAGGAGATTGTACAAGGAAGTGAAAATGAAGGCGAAAGTGGTGGGGAAGGGGAAGAAAGTGAAAAGAACAACTTTTGGACCCAGAATTGGCAAGTGCAACCAGATATTCCAGCCCTATTGATGCCGGAAAATATTGAAGTACCGATGCACTATTTCAATAAGTATATTTTTTGCTTATTGCATGTTGATCACCAAGAATAAGAGTGTATTGGCAGTTCGATAATCGGGTTCCAATTGCTTCTGAAAACATATCTAGGGACTAATTTTATTCTAGCACGACTAAAACTGGTGAACGAAAATGCTATATCAAAGGAAGCTAGAGACTGGAAAACTAGACCTATGTTAAATAGGATACAAAAAGACTGTCTATTAATGAAATAACCCAAAAGGTTTTAAGATGAGACAATTTATTCGAGAGAAGCCACATCCAGTGGACGTAAAGAACTTTGTTACCACAACACCCAAAGGAATCCCCTTAGATTTTCATATGTATGAAGGAAAAGGACGGATCGCCGAATCCAACCTAATTCCCACACCTGAAAACTGAATCTTGGCGGGAAATCACTGACAGTTTGCCTTTGTTGACAGGTAAATGTATATACAATACATTTATTGGATCGAATCATATGAAAATATCCAATGAGCAGTAGAACCAACAAATGGACCGTTCGTCCCATTTCGCATTTTATGGATGTTGCTGTGACATCAGGTTGGCTACAATACAGAGAAGCCATTTTGGCTAATAAGACATTTTGAACTATGTCGCCTTAAAATTTTCGTTGGCGAAGGTATTGCTGTATTCGAATAATGTAACGACAGCTACTGCAAATCCTGATAGTAGCCAGGGTGAAGAATGTCCAGCCAAGCTCCAAATGAAGAAGAGTTCTTCCCATTCCAGGCAAAAAACTACTTAAGTAAGAAGCGAACATCTTCCTAACTCTGTGAAAGACAAACAAAAATCTAGGTCAAAGTGCCATAAATCCTGGTTGCAAATACATTTTCAAAATGTAGTCTGGTAATGTATTTTTGTGTTGTAGTGTCCAGCGAAATTGTTTTCATGAATTTCATGAATAAATTCACAACCACATGACCTCTTTTTTGAAAAAAATACATAAATTTTCAAAACTTTAACGATTTAGTACTCATTTAACAACTTACGCCACACGATATTGATATTTAAAAACTAATTCCATTGTGAGGTCCGAGGAGGATAAAATAAAGTAATTGTATGTCGATTAATGCCTAACCTAGAATTGGAGCAAACTGTAACATCTCTTTCCTAAAATTTAAATGGTAGAAACACTTATCTTTGAGTAGCGTGTAATAATGTAATTATTATATTTATACATTTCAATAGACTTTGCACCTGTTGTCTTCAGTAAATATGATGAATGATGGTTTTCATTATTTAATTATTTTGACGTTAATAATTATTAACAACGTTTCACATTTATTGAGAGCGACAGCTGCAATTACAGCTGTAATGTTTAAGTATTGTAAACATTATTGTTATTATCACACAACTTACACAATTTAAAATTTAACTGAATTTATAATAAAATTATTTAGGGCTTTTGCAACAATTGATAAATCTTTTAATCTAATATTTTTATTAATTCTAATAAAATATAATTATGATGGTTCTAAAATGTTTTAATTAAATATTTAATTAATTTAATTAGTGATTCTCTTTGTTTCCTTATTCTGTTGTGGTAACACGTGAATTTCTTAGCAGTAGTACTTTTGCTTTTTCAGGAAATGTGATTTAATGAACTGTATGGAAATAATGGAAATTTGTATAGTAATTTCAGGTAGGTATTTGAGCATCTCGTTAGAAATTTAAATAGGTTATTGATGATTACTGCTTTAACATTCAGAATAGTCGTGGTAATAAATTTAGAAGTTAGAGTTAGTAATAAATCGGTAACGGTTGCCATTTTAAAAGGCCGTGTATTCTAACTGAAACTGTGCAGAATAACACAATAGTGAATGAGTACCATATTATTCTCCGCAACGCACAACTTTAACGTTAGTGTAAGTGAAATGTATTTTCCTTTCAACGCCAGTGCTTATCTCAAACCATTATTCTAGAGCACGGTATGCAGTTCAAACGAGAAAATTTCGCGCATTTTTCTTCCTATTCATCTCTGAGGCACTTTACTTCCTGTCATTCGATTGAAAACTCTGATCTCTAACTTGTCAGACATGTTATGTAAATGGTGTATATAGAAAGACGTATTTAGTCGCCTCATTGGAGGTTAAAGCACAGCATTCAGTTGTAATTACTAACACTATGTACGTACTTCACACTAACATCATATGAAGCGAACCAGAAATAATTCGTCTAATTATAGCTGATATTAAAGGTGGAAGTAGCCGGTGCAGTGGCCTGCTGGACTCGGAAGGACGTTAACCGTATATTGTTTAAGAGACTGATGAGCTTCGTTTCCTACTTGTTGGGGCTAAGCACTTGTGTCATGCGATTTATGGTCAATTCTCAGAGCGTTTTATTGGAAAGCGTTCCGATAAATGATCACTAATAGCAATAAGTTTCATGAACAATGGTTAATACACTATTACTAACCCTGCTCAATTCTTAGCGATGAATAACCCCAGCTTACCTAACATACCTTTGTCTTTGTTTACCTTCTAAATTATCTTGCTCTATTAACATATTTATTTACACTTCTCTTCAAGGTACATAACTCTTGTTAGTGTATACGGAAAAATGCAATGTGCTTATTAATCGATGTAATTAATCACAACCTGCACGTGTAAATGAAAACGTTATTTCGACAACTAATTTTTTTTTGTTACTAAGCAGAAAAATTTTTTAATTATAATGAAAATGTGGAACGTGTAAACCGAAAATCGTGTATTGCATGCAAAGGAAGCAAATAAGTTAACTTCCTTAAGGTGATTCAAGCTGAAGATTATTAATTTTATTTAAATTGAATAATAATAGTAGTCCCGTTAAAACTTTCATATTCAGTTTGTGGAAATTTTTTAGATTAAAGCGTTTTCGAAGTAGAGTATAAAATGTAATGTTTTATAAGGATTTGTTTTTTGGAATGTTTTACTTAAAATACAAAACTTTTAATTAGATCCAAAACTTTTAATACATTTTAGTATAACCGGGTAATGGAATTACTAGTTTAATTGAATATTATTTTCCCAGTGCACAAATAAATGCACACCGTCATAAATTCACATTCATATTACACCCATCTTGTAACTTTTATTCTTTACTATAAAATAAAAAAAAAACTGAACTTTACCAGCGTTGTGTTAAATTTAATTCTAAAGTTTTTATTTGATTTTAAGGAAAAAATTAGTCTGTGGTTTTTTAAGTTAACGAGAATTTAATAGTTAAAGTTTAAAATATTAATATTAGGAATTAGGAATTACAACCGTTAGAAATTAACTATTTTTAGAGTTCATACGTTTTAAGATAACAATTAGCTACTGCTCTATCAAGTATGGGGACTGTTTAGGCTGCCCAGTCCGCAATTGAGTCCAGAACTAATTGGCGTAGTTTTATAGGTATTAATTTAATTGTAACCATTGTAATTGTAATTATATTAAAATTGGTATCGTTACTAAACCAAAAATTGTTTAAGAATACGAATTCTTTTGATTCTTGAAATCATACGTATTATTTAAAAGCTAAAAATATTGAGTGTCTATTGTCTAACCTCACTTATTTGTTTGTGAATTTCTTCAATCTCTAGGAATGATAGCATGAGAGTCTTCTAAATTAGTAATTTAGGATTTGTCTTTGAAATGTTGAGACAAACTTCTTGTATGAGTATCAGTAGTGTGGTTTAGAATTATTGCGAACTAGGGTCGAACCGTCGTCAACAATCACGCAGATATCAAAGAAATAAGCCGGAGCTCGGAGAATCCGATGCGTGATAGGCAGAAACCTCCACTTGACCGAGAGCTCACTCTGATTCGTACTTTTGTTCAAAACGGTACAGTTCCAGAAAGTGTGTAATAGTTTGATAGGTTAATTATAGGTTAATTTGGATTAGCTTGAATTTTTTAGTCTAATTTTGGATTTTTTTCCATCTTTCTTTATCTATTCATCACAAACTGAATTAGGAAATATGGTATTGAGACAATGCCGTGAGCTTGTCACTTCAGTATTGTTATTTAAGGCGAGACAAGCTTCATTAGAAGACCCACAATATCTTTCTTTAGGGCAAGCAATAAATTAATCTTTATGGTGACACCCTACTACACATAAATTGTGTACAATTGCATACTAGTTTATAACAAAATAATATACAGAAGAAAAAATCAGGTTTCAACTGACATAATTTTTATTTTTCTCTTTTCCTGTATGTTTAAGAACGTATAATTAAACTAGGTGAATGCTAGTGCATTACAGGACTTTCTTGCAAAATACTAAAAAATATATGGGGTATTTTTATATCTTTGAAATATTTAATGAAAACCAAAAACTGACCCTAATAACCTCCTCCCCCCTCTACAAGATATCCAGACATCATGACCGGTATTGACGAAACTTGGCCAAAAGTTGTAAAATGAGCTAATAAGTCGATTTAGCGATAGTGAAAAAAAGTCGCTTGCATAACCTTCTATACCTACATATGTAGGTTGAAAGATAAAATAAATATCTCGCTTACCTTTCAAGGTAACTACGGACTGTTTCATATCATTTTAAAGCAAATTTTGCTCCCTTTCAAATAATGTAAGAGTATGTATATGTTATACCAGCAATACGAGGAATGTTTTCAATTTCCGGAAAAATCGGAAGTAGTGTTTTCATCAGGATAATATCATTTCATTACCGCAAATGGACAAAGTTTATTTCAAAAATCCCAAGTTTGTAACCAAAATAGTTAGAAAGAAATATCAATATTAAATATTTGAAAATTCATATTTCCTATACTAGTAGCTTTAGAAGAAGCAAGCTAGTTGCATTCATAAGAGTGGCTGGTTGCCTACAGAATATAAAAAAACAAAACAAAAATGCTTGGAGAGATTATTGAAAAAATTAATTTCGAATAATTCCTTAAATTTGACCCTTTAAATATAGGCAAATTTATATCATAATTTATTACGTAAAGAAATCTCTGTAAAGAACCTTTATTTAATTACGCATATCTATTTCCAATTCTTTTATATCTTGAACGGTACTGGAAATATAAATTTCTACAAAAAAAATGTATGTGACTGTAACTGCGGCCATATTCAATTTTGAAAGTTTAAAAAAATTGCAAAAAATTGCATTTCGTGCGAGTTATTGATGACCTGAATTTCAATCTTCTATGTAAAAATTTGAAAATTTGCCCCCAAAATAACACCCTTATTTTCACCCCCTGTATACCTATTGCGTTTAAAAGCTTGTTTTGTCGACATACTTTCTTGTTTAGCAAGAAAGTAAAAATCAAATTTCTAAGATAATTGTATTGTAGTAGTATTTTTTCAAAATTTAAAAAGATGTACTCCATATTTACTAAATCGCACTACCGGCCGTAAAACACTAAAAATTGTTAACGGGGATCTTATGAATAACTAATAAGCTGTTTTACAACAGCATAGTGACATTCCTAAACAACTGAAATGAAGATTCCATGTTATGGAAGGGGTTTTGTCAGCAACTGGCGTAAACTTAAGACCATTGAAATTGTTGAACAGACAAGCTGAATTTAGAAAGCCTCAAGAACACTGACAAAGGTTACTGAACGGTACTCGATTATCGCAATACATAAAATTGTTCCAACTGTGGAGAACCTACGAATCGTTCTTTTAAGGCAAATGAAAAATTCGAGATTGATTATATGCATGAACCAGTAATTGGATGGACTAAAAGTTTCCATTTCTAAACGTTCCAGGTTAGTCGTATTGCACGCTGCGCGCGGGGGGGGGGGGGCTATACGAAAAATGTACAAAGGAAAGACTGACTGCTAATTTAAAACCAAATAATGTGCTAGTAACAGACCTTGCCATAACAAACAAACTGAAAAGTGTTCTGTCTCTAACACAACAAAAAGGGATTATATATATATTAAACACACATGGCGGCATGATCACTGCGTATACGCACATCATGTACAGTTATTTAAGTGAATTCTGGGGTAGTATCTTGCCCCTCAGAATCCTGACCCCGTTTTTCCGAGCCTATCCTGACCGCACCATCCTTAATCCCGCCATGCATAGATACTTAATGTATGTATTTTGGGAATCATGATTATATTGCATGAAGTTTTTTTAGAGGGTTTTCCACAAACACATATGGCGGCATGATCACTGCGTATACGCACATCATGTACAGTTATTTAAGTGAATTCTGGGGTAGTATCTTGCCCCTCAGAATCCTGACCCCGTTTTTCCGAGCCTATCCTGACCGCACCATCCTTAATCCCGCCATGCATAGATATTTAATGTATGTATTTTGGGAATCATGATTATAGCTGAAAAACTTGGAACGCTTAAGCAGCCCGCCCTCTCCGTTGCGTAGGGGATGAAACACATGGCCTTTTCCTTTTCCTTCGTTCCTAGGTACTGCTATGACAGGTTACTTATCTAAAAGTGTTTTTCTTTGTGTTTGTGGCTCATGTACCATTGGTAACTTGTAACGTCTGTATTAATATGGAAGGTTTAATTTTCATTGTTCATAAATGATTTATATTCTCATCTTCGTGTGCTCAAACCAATTGCAATATGTTATTCACTCTTTCTAAATAAACAACTTCAAGCCACTATTACAGGGAATTTTTGTAAAATAACTAAAAACTACAACAAGTTAACATTGTAATGAAAAATGGGGATTGTTTGAAATTGTAGTTGCGGAAATTTTCGATTCTAAAATTGACTTCTAAAATAGTAAACTGCAACAATTTTTATATTCGTGTATAAAGAAAATATAAAAAAATATAAGCTCAAAACAAATGTTCCGCGTATGTTACCGATAGTGTAAAGTAAACTGGTGCTTTATGGGTAAACTTTGCTACTAAAATGTATTTATCATGTTATATGGTTAATAAGTGTGCGCCTTTTAAAATTATTACTTGACTGTACAGAGTGTTCCAAAAAACGTCAAGACAAAGTTAGTATTTTTTTAATGGGACACCCTGTGTATTATTCAATTTTTGGATTCTACGTGAAGCTATAAAAATGTATTTGTATGGGTTCCATGCTTGTAGATTTACGGTTTTGAAATAATTCGAATTTTATCAAAAAATCGCATTTACAGGTATAACGTTATTGTTATGTGGCATCTTGTGTTTTGTTAGGAAAGAGGAACGTATTTCATTCTCTCCCCAAGGGGGAGGGAGAGTTGCTCGAGCTTTCCGAGCTCCTTCAGCCACAATCATGGATTCCCAGCATACACACATACATTACATGTATATGCATGGTGGGATTAAGGATGGGTGTGGTCAGGATAGGATCGGAAGGAACGGAGTTAGGGTTCTGAGGGGGAAAAATACTACCCCAACAGTAGCCTAAGCAGCCGCACATGATGTGCTTATACGCAGTGACCATCCCGCTACATGTGTGTGAGGAAAACCCTCTGAAAAAACCTCATACAAGGTAGATGGTAACGGGAATCGAACCTATTACCTCCCGAATGCTAAGCAGGTCGTGTCAGCAGAAGAAATATCAGATATAATTGGTGCGGGATGTTCAAAATATATGTTCAAACCTGCAAAACTCGAAATACTCATATAGAACACCCTGTATATTTTTACGTTGTGTTAAAGAGAATAAAAAAGCACACAATTCTTCATAGGTATGTTCTATATCTCTCACTGTTTTTGGTTTATTTTGATTTTTCTGTGTTATTCAATATTTCAACGGTTTTTCTTGTGACTATTCGCAGTAGCCATGAAAACAATATCCCACATGATAAATATTTGACTTGCCAAATTGTTGTTGCATTTTGGTAGCGATTTAAGGTTGTGGGAGTGTCTTCAATAGTAAAATAAGGGATTACTCTAAAAGTGAATTAATTGATATCGTTTATTATGAGCCTAAAAAAATTAACTTGTTGCTTAAAGGTATCTTGCTCAATGCCAGCCCACTCGGCTCACTTTTGAAAATTTGATGGAGAGATCCGATTTGATGACTTCGAAAGACGAGTAAGCTTTTACTCGTGGGTTATTGCTGCTATTGAGATTAACCCAATCTTTGTAACTTATGTTATGCTTTCTGACGAGGCTACGTTTGGAAGCAATGGTGCTGTAAATCGTAATAATATGCACTATTACGCATTAGACAATTCATTTTGAATCCGACAAATGCAAAACCAAAACCACTGGTCCATAAATGTTTGGTGCAGCATTCTCCACAATATAATTATTTGGCCGTCTTTTTTTAACTCTCCCCTAACTGGTTGTAACTAGTTTTAATTTCTCCAAGAAGTTTTGCCTAACCTTCATCTCCTTAGTAATGATGAACGATAGAATATGTGCCTACAACAGGAACCCCTTCACACTACCACCGCGAGGTATGTGAATTTTTAGATGATAATTGTCCTCAAAAATGAATTGGGCGTAGAGGTTTTGTTCAGTGGCCTCCAAGGTCGTGCGATCTTACCCATTAGATTCTTCTTATGAGGATATATTAAAGAACGTGTATATGTCACATCTCCCACTAAAAAAGAAGATATGGAAGATAGGATACCAGACGCTTGTGGAACAATAACGCTGGAGCTGCTGGGAAACGTAATAAAACGACTAAACCTATGCATTCAGCAGGTGGGACACATTTTCGAACATATCTTAAGAAGAACTAATTATTAACTGTTGCATTACCAAATGACTTATTCTGTATAAAGTTTTTCAGATAACGTAATATATTTTCTGTTTGAGTTAATTTATATCAATGTTAGTGTTTAGTATTTAACGCAACCTGTTGTCTCTCTTGTTTTGAAATTGCATGACTACTGCGAATAATCACAAGAAAAACCATTGAAATATTGAATAATATATAAAAATGAAAATAACTCAAAAACAGTGAAAGATATGTATAGAACATACTTATGAAGAATTATGTGGTTCTTGACTCTCTTTAACACAACGTAAAAATATATAAGGTGTTCTATTGAAGTGAAAGTGATATTTTTCAATTTTAAGTTTCGCAGGTTTGGGCGTATATTTTGAACACGCTGTGTCATTTATCTCTAATGTTTGTTCTTTAGAACATAGACGTAAGCTTGCTTTTTCCTAGTCCCAACTATAAAACTAACAAAACACAAGATGGACATGCGATTTTTTGGATAAAATCCGAATTATTTAAAAAACCGTAAATTTTACATGGATAAACCTTATATTATAAAGTTTTATAATTGCACGCAGAATCCAAAAATTGAATGATATACAGGGTGCTCCATTAAAAATACCAATTTTGACTTGTCCTGCTTTTTTGGAACATGCTGTATAGCCAAGAAATTTTTACACAATTACTAGATATGTAATATGAAAAATACATTTTATTAGCAAAGTTTACCCACAAAGGAGCAGTTTACTTCCTTCATTCCCTGTGTACAACAAGATGTGTAAATTTATGTAAGTTTAGCCAAATTGTGTCAATTAAGTAGACATCCACATAAATTTCAATACCCAAAGCCTTCTTGTATTTTTATGCGTATCTATTTTAAATAGTTTCATTCAACTTGTAGGTAATAGTTTTAAAATGTAATGGGAACGATATAGTTAATTGTTTTAATTGCGTTTCAGTATTCAGAAACATAACATACATAAGAAACTGAAAATTCTAAACATTTTATAAAAAGGAATTGTCGTAGTTTTGTTGAATTTTAATCAAGCTATCGAAGAAAACTTTCATATATCATATTGTGTTAATTAAGTTATCGTTATTAACAATATAACGACACTGTATCAATTGTGCTTTAGAGTACACAATTATTTAAAGTAAACCCCAACAAGCAATCAAAAACGATTAATCTGTCTTATATATTTTTTAAATAATGAGATTTGGGTAGTTTATCAAGAGGTTCGGCTTTCATCGTCCCTTAGGATATTTTCGAAACGCCTCAGCGGTCCTATCCAATGCGAACGTTTGCGGAATTACTTTTTCAACTACGTTGCGTATACTATGTAACAGCTTGGTAAGAATTAGGAAAATAAAGTTATGTATTTCTTTGAATTTCCACCAAATACTACCTATTATATTCTATTTTTAGTTTTATTTCGCTCGTTAAACATCTCTTTGTGAAGTGAACCGACATTCATGATTATGGTTATTTGCAAAAGCATTTTATTATTAATAGCAGGTAACACAGAAGTTGTGCTGATAATAAGGATGTTTTTAAAGAGTGGTAAATTTTAAAAAAAGTTTCTTTAGATGTTGTGATGTGGCTGTATACTCGAACTAATTATTCCCTGCATAACTTTATAACGACGTGTCTTATAATTGCAAAAAAATAGTGTGCATTTTGTGTCTTCGCTTAATTACATTTATCTTCACTTGTGGGTGTAGAATGAAACTTGAGTGACGTTTCTAGCTTAAGGGTTTGTTTCAACTTTGCAGCTAATTTGTAATACTTTGTAAGTAAAATCGTAATTAGTGACCACCGAAAGTGTAACTAAATAAATTTGATTCTCATCGAACGTCAATATTAAAAATTAATTATATATACTTACATTCCACCACAATAAGAAATTTCAAATGATTGATGATAATGCATTTACCTGTAACAAGAGAATACCAAATTAATTTTCTTAATTATTAATTAGAGGCTGAGAAAATATCAAATTATAGTTGAAAGTTTAGGGAATCATGATTGTTTCCTATTGTAAATTCACTGAGCACAGGAATATTATTACTCTTCGTCGCTTTCACATTAAAATAGTTTTATTATTCTTGAGAATTTATACGGCGGTGTATGAAAAATGCGTACATTGGCCTGTGCTATTATCGGTTAGGTTTGCGGTTTGTAACCGGCAATCGGGAAACAACACTCTTTAGTAATAAATAACAATTAAACACACAACCGCGTCATGTGTTTGCAAATATTTATTCACTTGCACGTACCGCAAACCATATATGAAAAAACATAATTTAAAATTAAATGATTTTATCTAAATCCATTATTGAATGTATTTAATTTAATAATGACAGAAACATTGACGAGCGCAGTCGCTAATTAGTGTCCGCTCATTTAACTTTATTTAAAAAAAAATATTGCGTGTTCAATGAACATTTACCACAATCGTAATGGACTATGCTTCTTTGAAACCCTATCTGATCAATGTTTCAGCACAGTATTTACGCGCAATTTTTAGACACCTATAGATTTTTGTGATCAATATCTTTTCTACAATGTGGGACTTAATCGCTTCAAAATTTAAAAAAATCATAGGCCAGCTAACAAATTATTGTATATAATGCACATTTTTGGTGTAGTAGGTTTTTTAATGATGAATGTGGATGCAGTAATTAGCTGGTAATTTTTTGCGTGACTAGAATAACTTTAATATAGGGCTTCAAATAAGCGTTACTGAAGTTAAAAAATTAAATCAGATTTTTATCAAACGTCTAACTTGTAATGTGAAGTTATAAATTAACCTCAGCGTAAATTTTTTTTTATATTTCGTATGCAATTAACACGCGGTACCATAATTTTGCACCATAGAACACATATATTGTGTTATCTCTCTATAAATTTTGCCCAATAATTTTATTGAAATTTTTGATATACAAAGTAGAATTTTTTTGCGAATTGTTCTCGTCGATAATTTTTGTAGTGTATTTTTTGTATTAAAATGTGCATATTTTAGTATTGGTAACCATTTTTAGTAGATCTTCTGTTTCTGTTTCATGGCTCAGACTGCATTTCGTTACTAACATTTTTAGTTTGATAAAAATCTTTTCGTTAATGATTATTATTATTATTGGTAAACAGCTTTGTTATCTACCGCATTGATGTTCTGGCGTGTTAGTACACATTTTATATTGCGTGGGGTACTAATTGATTTCGTCATTGTTTGCCTTATAAGTTTTGCTTTCTGTTTATGCTTATAAATTTCTAATGCTTCCAAACCTTTTTTTACAAAAATGTACAAATTGAATGTTATTTTATGAAGTGATAAGGTGATTATTTACTATTAATTGTTTGGCATAATTTGATTTGTCCGAGTGTTTATATTGGTAACACCTAATGTGTTTTTTGTATCCAATATCAAAGATCTTAAGTGTTTGTCCAATATACGCAGAATTACAGAATGTACAGTTCAATTTGTAAATGCCCGACTTCAAAATGTCGTTAGTCGAATCTTTGACATTAAATAAACATTTAAGAACTTTGGTATTAGTTCTCTTGATTTTTAACTAATGTGTCGATTATGTATGAAATGTAACCATTTGCTGGTGCAATTTGTTTTATAGTTGATATTACTTTATTGAAATTTGCTTGGTTTAATGTTAATGACATTGCTCTAAATTATGTGTTTTATGGTGACATGAACCGTTTGAAATTGTAATGTCTGCATATGTAGGTTTTCTGAATACGGAGAACTCAATCTTGTTTTGTGTATTAATTTTTATATTTAAATCTAGAAAATTAGTGTTCTATTTTGTTTTTTCTCTAGTGTAAATTTTTTTTTATGTTGGGATGTAAGTTGTTAATATTAATTAAAAACTCATCAATGAAATCTGATGAACTGTCAAACATGCTAAAATCTCATCAACATCTCGAAACAAAAATAAATGTCTTATCAGAAACATTTAATTCAAAAATTTGAGTAAGCTGTTTTTTATAGATAAATGTGAAATAATTTTGATTAACACAGAGACCAAATAATCGAATTAACTCCGTTCTTGTAACTAATTCAACATTATTATTAACTAAAAAATGATTTAATAAACGCACTTGAGGGGGTATTTGTATTTTAAATTGATTATTATGTGATTAAAAATTATTATTAATTTTATTAAATACATAAATAAAAAGTTTACCTCGAGTAGGATTTGAACCTACGACATTTACTTTGTAAGAATACCGTTGTAACCAACTGAGCTATCGAGGTACAAGCCCTAGTCGATGTATGTATGTAGTTATGCAGTTATGCAGTTTTGTAAACTCTAAATATTCGTTATTAATAAAATCATTAGCTTTTTGCATCTAGCTATCTTTTGAAATAATTACTTAAATGTTACCATTATCTGCTTTAACAGAAATTAGATTATTTTTGTTAATTTTACTAAATAATTTTGAGATTTGTTGTAAGTCTTAACCTTTGTTAAGAAATTTTAATTCTTTGTTATTAAATTATATTGTATATAAAACATTAGTGGTATTAAATATAGAATTCTACCAAGTAAGGTTAAAGAATATAGGATTTAATTACTTCACACTTTATTTGGGGTAGTCCACCCTTAAGCACATTAGTGTTGTTAGATCTATATATTCACACAGTAGACAATGTACTAAAGAATCAAAGTATTATATAACATCTTTAATGTAATAAATATACTGCGTATTAACATTGCTTTAAAATATAGATTGAATTTTTTTACTTTTACTCATGGTCTTCATGTATTTAAGTATTTATTTTTGAAAATAAAAAGTAGTATGCCATCGTTTCAGCACATATTTTCTATATACTGAAACATAAAAGTTATATTGACTTTTTTTGTCCAATGTATTTTCGAGTACCAAAATATTTATCATGTTACGATCGTGTATTTATTAATAATTATAATGTATTTACAAAAAAAATTAAGCATAATCATTTTAACTAATGGTAAGACGACCTACATGCGAAGAAGAGCAGATGCTTGCATACTTGTAGGTGCGGAGGGCATTATTTGATCAATTTGAAGATAATATAAAACATTACTAACAGTTATAGCTCAATAACTCGAATTTTTATCATCGAGATAAAATAGATCCTCAGGGCAACAATATGTAATAAACCCAGTGCTCTCACTACAATAACTGTGTCTTTTTGGAATGTGTTATTTCTGGTATGATTTGTAGCATAAATATCTATATTGTAATTTTGTTCGAACATGTAATCGTTTATTACTTTGTTCGTTTAAAATTTAATTCAACGTCATTGGTTTAATTAATACTATTTGAAATAAAGTGAAACGAAACCACTCATTTTTCACTTGGTCATTCAATTAAACAATTATTAACTACGACTCATCCAGAGAACTGTATTTGATACATAGCATATTTTTAAACAAGGGATTACATTTCGAGGGAAAGGTGGTAACACATATGGGATCGGAAGAAATCCAAACAATTAATCCGGATGAAATAACCTTTAACACAATGAAAAATAACAAATCTCCAGGAGAAGGCAACATACTAACAGTAATGATCAAAGAAGTAAGAGACGTACGTATAGTGCTAAAATTTACAAACGACGACAGAACCTACTATAGGCCGATCACTTTGTTTACACAATATTGGATGCGTACCGACCTAAAAACATTTAGAGATGGCTCTGGTACCTGCGGTCATCTAATATTAATTTATATTAGAAACACGTATTTAACGCCAGAATACAAACTACAATTAGAAAAAATATTTAAAAACGAAATATCAAATGTAAATCTCCCCGAAAACAGAGAAATAATAGAGATAAACAGAGGAATAAGGCACGGGGATACTATATCTCCTAAACTTTTCACTCTTGTAATACAAAGCATCTTTAAAGGAATAAACTAGACTGATAAAATATCTAACTTATTTGAGATTTTTAGTCGTAGAAAATGGAGAAGATAAGTATAATGATGACAGAGCTAAAGGAAGCTTTACGAATATCTCGGAATAATATTATAAATTTAAACGAAACTAAGTCATTGTGGCCCAAAGGAACTAATATTCCAATTAGTAGAACGGAAATAGGAAATGTTCGACAATACATATATCTTGAACAAAAATGTAGATAGTAATAGAAACCAAACACATCGAAATAGAAAAGAGAAGAGGACTGAGTTGCACAGTGTTCAAGAAATTAAAAAAGTTAAAAGACAGAAAATTTCACAATAATTGAAAGTTCCATAGAGAGCGCAATAAAGCGAATCACCAAAACACAAACGATTGGGTAAGACAAAAAAATCGAGTTCACTCATAAATAATGGCATACCTAAAATAGGACTTCGATCAACATAAATGATATAGGCTTATGCCCAATATTAGGCGCAATAAGGCTAAGAGTTATTTTAAGAAACAATACTTGATTAAATTGCATATGGCATGTAATACTACTTTATTACGTTTCAGTGATATTCATTCTTTTAAATTTGACAACATTGATCACATCGCGTATTTTCGATTTATGATTAAGCTTTTGTTAGTGAAGCCTTCTAAAATAATGGACTATACGTACGCCAAGATGACTGATATGCATTTTATGTATGGGCTTGTCAAAAAGAGTTTCTTACATACTAAAGCGGTTCTACAGTGAACGGTTTCACACTAACCAGACTTGTGGTGGGAAAAAAGTATTCATCAACGTTCATGAAATATACACGTTTAAACAAAATAAAGAGCGGGAAGGCGAAATACAGTAACAATGAATTGGACGAAAATGTGCTGAACATGGTAGAGTCAGTTGGAAGTACTTTTATCAGGCACATCGCAAATGCTTTAAATGTAAGTGTGTATAGTGTTCTGTTACTTGCTGATTTCGCTTCAGGTACTGCATTTTGACATTCGGCTTAGAGATGATTAGATTTTGGGAGGAATACAGCGGCGGTGAGGGGGGTTTATTAGAAGCAGTATTTGGTTTTTATCAAATATTTCTAAAACAGCTGCATATCTCCAAAATATAAAAATACCTGGATATACAGCTTAAACATATAGATTAATTAAATGCAATTTTTTGATACGACGCGTAATTTTGTGGCAAAAAAATTCCTAAGGTAAAATTTAAGTGTTGGTCATTATCTGAATAATGATTTTGATTTTGGAAATATAGGAGTTTGACAATGGCCACGTATATACTCATTCTGTGAACAACATGTTATTAATAATGTTAGGCGAGATGCAGTGGTAGATTTAATGTAAATCTGCCCATGCACGATGAAAATTGTGATTCTAAAGATTCATTAGAAAACGTTATTAAAATCACTGGAAAAACATTTCAAGCATAATTACGATCTTAAACAAAAATAATTGGAGTTTATGGAAAAGTATGCTTAGTTAGACTGAAATAAAATACGACGAAAATATTCAAAACATATTGACGTTTTATTCACCACATCACGATGTCTATAAACCAAACAGCCTGACCATTAAATTAAGAGTAGTGTTTGACGGGTCATTCCAAACAGCTTCCAATTATTCGATATTAATTATCGATATCGCTAAGACTCAGAAAATACAATTATGTTTTAATAGCTGATATAACCAAAAGAGATTTCAAACGAATTATTTGGAGAGAAGATCGGTCGGAACTACTAAAGCATCATCAGCTAAATACATTAACGTATGGTACATCCCCGGATTCATTTTTGGCAACACGGTGCTTAAAACAATAAGCGTTAGAAAACTCAAACAGATTTCCGGCAGCCTGTAATTCAATTTTGCAAGATTTTTATGTGGACCACTTAATTACTGGCATAAATACAATTTATCAAATTATAAGGGAAATTAACATGATATTAGAAAGCGCAGGCGTTCAGCTAAGGCATACTTTGTGCCAAATCCTTACTGGCGTTGATGAACCAAATCTTTCCAGAAATTCAATTAAGAACTTTCATAATAACTATTGTGAGCTCATGAAAACCTGCATTTGTTACTTGAAGATCATTTTCAAAATCAATTTTTATAAAGAATTTGAATTGAAATTGTGGTTGAATTTTACCAGGAAGTCTTACCAGTTAGTTGAATTGCAATTTTTTGGATGAATTCCTACTTGGGTTTCTAGATTTGCAATCAGAAGTGTAATGTGATTTACGTGTAAGTAACGAGCACATTTTAATAACAATGTAAAATTCTAGTTAAGTGAAACTACCTTATTTAATTAAATCATTCAGCATTAGTGGTAGTGACTGAATTTTAAAATAGATTTTTATTTTTTAACGAAGTTGCTTCAGTATTACGTTTCAATTCAGTCCTGTTATATTATATTATTAAAATACAGGTACAGGTAATAATAAACTTTTTAATGTCTCTAATACCCTGTATCTTGTGAACCAAACCAAACCGAACATAATTATAATAACTTTTTATTAATAGTTATTTATGTAACAAGTGCAGAAAGTAAGTGTTTATTGCACTTCCTTGCGTACGTTATTTTTTCTATGTTCATTAAAAAACTGTTTTATTAAGTAACCGTAAGTGTGATAAATAAAAAAATTTTTTGTAATGCAACATCTAATATCTAATTATGATTGATTATCAATGTTAGCGTGATATTCTGGATATTAAATTTAAAAATGCTTTAGCTGCCAGTACACTGATTTCAGGTGAGGTTCTTCGTTGTTACTGTCATTGATATTTTCGATATGTCTTGCTTTAAGCTATAAAACTATTTTTACACCTGCACTTTTTTTCATTTACTTAAACTGACAAACCAGAATAACTTTTAACGTGTAGCTAAGAAACATTAACCGTATCATATTTACTGTAAAAAAAATAATTAAAATATAGCCATAGAATGCGCATGAAACAACCTTCGTATTGTTTATCGTAACAAAACGTATTTTTTTTTTGTAAACATTTAAAATGGTAAAAATCTGATTGATTGAATTGCGGTAAATTTAGCTATAATATCTAGTTTAATAATTATACAATGGCCCAATAAAATTTCAGGTATTTATACAATATTACTTCAAAACATGAAATCAAAGAAGTGTAACAACCTAAAATCTTTAGCATCTGTACAAATCAAGTTTAGTTCTTTTGTTAATCCATTTTTACTGGCGTTTCTTTATTTGCAGTTGTACCTTTTAAATCCAGTTAGTACGCATGCGTAGTCTACAATAAAACTTTCATTGCACTAGTGCACTAAACAATAACTTTTCACACTAAAAAGGATGCAAAAGGTGTTCGTTTTTTGAATGAACGTAGAAGAAAGATTTTTTTGTTAACGCAAATACAAATGTGAGCGAAATTTTATGCAGTAAAAACTCACTTTAAAATATAATATCGCTAGAGTATTGTAGACAATGATTCTGCTAAAGTTAGCTACTTTTGAAAATATGCCAAATATTAATTTTGGGTTACTGTATACGCATATACAGATAAACGTAAATTAATAATTTTAGACAAAATAAAATGTAACATAAATATACCTTAGGGCTTTCTCATAGTATAATAAACGCTGCTACGTTACCTATGTTACAAACTTGGAATGTAAACTTTAGCTCGATTGCTTAATCTTGAGTTAAATTGAATTTCAACTAAACTAAATATTCAAACTATTCAGCCGCAGTTTTTAAACGACTGCTTTACTTTAGTTAAAAATGTATGTAAACGTTTATTTGTTATTTTACGTGAGCTATCAAAATTCATACTACAGTTTTGATTTAGTGCAAGAATTATTTTATTGCTGTCGCTTTGCATGTATAAAACTTTGTAACTAAAATAAATTTACTGTTTAAAACGAACACACCCTGAATACAAACGGAAGGAAAAATGAAACATGTAAAATGTACCAAATTTTTTTACGTTTCAGGCCTTTAGGGAAGTTGATCTATAATTTGTTTCATGTTTTACATTTTTTTGTAATTCTGATTTATGTTAGAAAATTGGAAGTGCTAAATTAATTGTATAATGTATGTCGTTTAACTGTTAACATTATTGAAATTTGCGTTGCATACTTTTGAGTATCGAGCAGTTTATAAAATACAGCTAGTTTGTACGCGATTGAATAGAAGAAAAATATTAATTGCCCCTTAATAATGTAATTATCTCAGTTGGAACGTCAATTGAGGTATCGCGCAATAATTTCTGTATAATATAAACGAAAAAACACATAATAATCTTAAGAGCGACGAATCGTGTGCGGGACCCCTTAAAGATAAACACTAGATATGGGATAATTAGAGAGTAATATTGTCCGTTATTAAACCTTATGTTTTTAATCCTACTGGAGAAATTATAAATGACCGGAGATCGGCTTCAGCATATTGCTTCCGCGTATGTAATATGGTGAATTCGTGATTTGGGTAAACCACGCTTACATCTGAAACGATAAACGACTTCTAACTTATGTCTGCATGTGGTTACGGCCGCACACAACAACGTAATAAAATACGTCTCTCCGAGAGCAATATAAACAAAGCTTTGATTTTTTGATCTGACCGCAAATATACAGAAACAATAATTATCATTCGACGTGAGGTTCCATTTGAAAAAAAATATTTTATTACCAGACGAGAATAAAAAGATAAAGACGTAACTTCAGGAATGAAATGCATAGGATAACTTGTTTGTGTATTTAAAACTAAGCGTACTTTTTACTTGACATTTTAATTATATCTGTAAGTTTCATTTGATATTTTGCTGTTTGCGATTTACATGACTATAAAAAGAAAATGCACGACTACTTTGATAAATTGAGTTGATCGCAAGTGAACGTTACTCACAATTTATTGTATAAAAACGTTAAAGGTGTAACTCTAGTTATGCGTGTAACAAGGAAAAATTTTGTTTAAATTACATTATTAATTTACTTCGAAGAGTTAGAGTAATGAATTATGCACTCATTACGCGATTCAAGATCAAAAAATAGAGAAGCTGAAAAGTAATTTTCTAATTTTGACATATAAAATGGCACTTTCCAAATATGATTCTCGTTACAACGTCTTACTCCTCCTAATCAGTTGGGAAATGACAAGTATAACCTAAATGATGATGAAATGCTCGTTACTTAACCAGCTGTGAAAAAATTAAATATAAAGGTATATTTGATAAACTGAAACTGAAAATAAATAAAATAAGCTCTGCAAGAGTTTCTTTTGAAAAAAAAAAACGTACTTGGCGTGATACCCTTCAGACTGCCTCCAGCATATTCTTTAATATCTCAAATTAAGTTTGTTACGTAGCTTTAAATAAAAGACTCCATCGTTGAAGGTTTTTGTTCTCTTGCCCCTTCGATATAAGCAAGCAAAACCTTCTCATTATAATGAGCATTTCAAAAACAATTCATAGGTGTGTAGGTAGCGTACCGCGAAAATTTTATTATTGTAATAAACGTTTGTCACATCGCCATTGTTACTACTATACAAAAGATAATTAGTGGGTCTTTAATATCTTGATAATACGCCGTAATTAGCTAATGTTTTCAGAATAATTTATTTTATATATTTTTATATAAGAAATGTGGGAATGTATGTAACTGATATTTGGCTAAGTGTTGAAAAAGCTTTTATTGAAGGAGTGTAACGAATCGTTGAGTAGTTTTTTTACGCGCACATGCGTGATGTAAAAATGTTACTAGTTTAATAATTAATTACGTGGGTACACGTCGCGATCAAAGACATCTTTGTTTGGTACTTTGAAACTCGAGACCTAAATGTAGGGTTTGTTACGGACGGATGCACATTTTTAAAATTAAGATTTAGTTCAGTAAGGAATGTGGAAAAATCTTCCCATGTATAATTTCTTGTTCTTTTATTACTTTTGAAAGACGGGGGTTGATTTTCGGGAGTATATATAGTTTTAAAATCGGAGGGGAAGGTAGCTGCGGTTGAAGTTTTGATTGATATGGATTGCTTTGATTATTTTAATTAGAAACTCCCATTGTAAACTGTTTGGTCTATAAATACTTTGTCGTCTACCTTTAGAAAAACTAAAACGCTAATTCGTTCTTTTCTTGTTGTGTAGGTTTTAATGTAAAGTTTTTCCAAAATTAATCTATCGTTAATAGTCGTTGCTTCGAGTTTAAACCGCGTACCTTAACTTGTCGTGTTCTGGTAGAGTGTTTAACAAAAGAGAATATGTTCAAGTGTAAGTAAGTATTTTAATATAAATTAAAGCTCGCAGCAAATCATTCTGCAACCCTATGTAACGTATTAAAAATCAAGCATTGCCTTACAAAAAGTATCTGATTCCGCGCACAGGCTGATTAAGTTCATATATGTTAAAAATAAAGGGGTTAGCGTCAGACAGTACAGGGCTCCCTCGCCCATGCACTTTGGTGAGTTAACATTGTTGTTTGTTGATTATATTGATATTCGTGTAGAGGTGGGCGTGGACAAACGTGCAAAGGATAGCTTTCGGTTATAATTGTAAATTGTAAATATTTTTACTGTTTTTATTGTGTTGTATGGATGAAAGTGTAACCTGAGAAAGGGACGCTGTATTTTTCTAACGTTCAATCTTGTGTATCGGTCACGTTGTTATCTATTTGCACTTACTCTTGTAAGGTTTTGTTCTAATGAGTTTTTTGTGTCAGTTTGTTTAAGTAGAATTGTTTGCCTGCGAACTAATTTCTTTTTATATATAATTTAGTTTAAGTGTACGTATGTATTTTGCGCTTTATTAATCACTAAACAATTGTGTACGTGTAAATTCCTTACCTATTTTCTTTGGCCCTTACCTTGTAGTTAGCTTATTATCACCTATTGTTATATTTTATGTGTTCCTTAATCTGCATTATTATTTGTTTATTTACTTAAAGACCGGTGTGATTGGTTTTAAATGGCCACATGTTTGGTATTACTACTTTAATTCTGATTTATTTGTGACATAATTGTGGCTGTGATTATATTGTTTTTTTTTTTGCATTTATGTGTAGCTAAACTGCTTTTTTACTTATTTTTTTTTCTTAATGTTATAATTTTGTACGCACTTTAACCTGATTTAATGGTATTTTGTTATATATTGAACCCTTTCAGTGTTTTTGTGTTATTTGGTTTATTAATGTACTTGTGCTATTGCTTATCTATGAATAAATTGGGTTTTCTTGGTGGTTCTTTAGTTAGTTCATTAACGGGTTGAACCATCATTACGCAAAGTTTGTTAATTTTAATTTGAGTAGTTTCTTTGTTTACCTTTCCCTCATGATGCAACACTTAACCTCATCTAGCCTATCTAATTCAAATAACACAACGTACCTACCACTAGACGGCCAATTCTTTTGCTTAGATTTGAGGTTTGCGGGTAATTAAATATCAGATTTAAATAGAAATAAATTCTAATGTTTTAATTAGTCCCAGGAAAGTCAATGTAAGGCAAGCAATTAATTTGAGTAATAGTAGCATTATTGTCAGTAAAGTCAAGATAAATCATTTAGCGATTGTTTTGTTCTTAGGTTTGCATTATTGCGGATAAGTTCAAGTTACACTTTTTAAGATAGAGTACCTGGGGACGCTACAAGTGTATTCGTAAATACACTTAGATTTTTCAATATTTAAAAAATTCAGCGATACCGTTCATTAGAAGTTTATGGGATTGTGGCCAAAATAAAAAATTGATTGCGTTCTCTTCAACTAAAATATTGCTTCCGCTTCCGATTATACCGGAAGTCCAAGAAAGGAAGGCCATCTACTTTGTTATTTTCGATTCCCTGTATATTTTTGAATTTTTGGATGGCAACCATAATTTTGAATCTTTTTTATTGAAACTATACCATGCCTATCTATTACGGTTTTGGAGATAAAAATTATTTTCCGAAATCATAACAGCTGGTTGACGTTTACATAATGGACTCCTATTTGGATTGAGATAAAAAGTTAAAATCCAATTAAGTTTGTGGTTTAAAGATGCCTTTATCGTATGCATTTTTTAAAATAAAAATGTTTGCCGGAGAATAATGACGTATTGTTATACTTAAATCAAACTGTTCTAGAGTTATTTCCAAAAAAACGGAAAATTTTAATTCCTTAGCTATTATTTCGAGAGTGCAAGTCATGGTTGCTATGGATACGAGAAATATTTTTTGATTGTAGTGGCGCCTATCGGCACATTTTTCCGAGGCACGTTTTTCCGATTACAAGTTAGCGTATGGTAAATGACTAGAAAAAATGGAAAAGGCCACGTATTTCATTCCTTCCCCAAGGGGGAGGGCGGGCTGCTCGAGCTTTCCGAACTCCTTCAGCCACAATCATGGATTCTCAGCATAAATATATACATTACGTATATATGCATGGTGGGATTAGGAATGGATGTGGTCGGGATAAGATCGAAAGTAGCGGAGTTAGGGTTCTGAGGAGGAAAATACTACCCCAGCATTCGCCTAAGTAGCCGCACATGGTGTGCATATATGCAAGGACCATGCCGCTACGTGTGTATGAGGAAACCCCCTGAAAAAACCTCACACAAGGTGGGCGGTAACGGGAATCGAACCCATTACCTCCCGAATGCTAAGCAGGTCGTGTCACCACTACGCTACCAGCTCGGTATAAATGACTGATGTACGAGTTATTTTCAACTATTCAGCAATTTTCTTCTACGATCCTCTGTATTGAGTCTATAGATTGACCCGCTTTTATAGCATTTACATTGCTGAATGCGTTTTAGTACTGTAATAGCATAAATTAATATTTATCAATCAAAATTTTTATTGCTTATTCTGCAGCAGCAGAAGTACGGTGCAAATATGGTTGCACTTTATATTAGAATTCGATATTTTGAATGGAATTGCGATATTTTTTATTGTATTTTTGATGGTATGCATGCGTAGAATTATTGCTTGCAGTTGTTTTTTTAACCGAGCAAGTAATATTTAAAGCATGATTAAGCTAGTTATTTTTGCTAAGGGCTATATAGGGTATCCAAAACATAATTTTGTTCTGGAGTTTCATCATTTTCATGTACCGGGTGGCCAGATAAGAATGAAAAGTGCTGTTTCTCGGAAACTATTCGTCGTAGAGAGTTGTGTTAAAAAAATGTATTACTAAAGTGAAAAATATTTTCAAATTTGCATGATGACGGCCAGCGGGCGTAACTGCCATCCTAAACTTTTAAAGTGATTTTTTCCTAAAATCCACGTAGTAAATGTACCAAAAAATTATATGCTTTTTAAAGCTCAGCTTTATTCGAGTAATTTTTGTTTTTTTTTGTTTGACGTATCTATTAAAATAAAGTGGTGGGGGGTGATTCAGTAATTTTTTAAATAAACAGCTGTAACTCCTAAATGACTGAAGTGATTTTAATAAACTTAGTCTCGTTGGAAAGAGAATTTATTGCTCCATGAAATCCATCTTACTTGTAATATGTGTAATTTTTAGTGATGCCGCTAGAGCGCGTTATTTTGATATATCAGAAATTGTAAAATTCTCTAAAAAATTAAATGCAACGGTATGAATTTTTTTTCATACACATGAGATGAAATCATTCCTAAATAGGTTAGTGAAAACCGCATCTCGTTATCTTATCCTTATCCTAAAATATCGAAGAAGGAAAATTTAGTTAATATAAAATTTGACAGTCGATATTACACCGGTATTTATTTTTATTTATTTCTCTTTTTTCAAGATTCAATGAAAAATTTCATCATTTTTTAATTTTTAAATAATAAAAGTTTTCATAATTTCAAAAATTGAAACAAAAACATGTAGGGGCATAATAATCAATGCGTAGAATATGCAAGTGCAGAATATTAGGAGTAGGCCATTGAGAAAAAACAAATACCTAAAATCAAATTGTAAACAAATATTAAAATTTGATTGCGGTATACTTTGAATGTCTTCAAAATGCGGTATTGGCTAAGAGAGTATACTCAGCTCGATATATAGATCAGCGTCTACGCTATGCGAGAATTTTTCCGCGTTTAGTTCAAAATTTACGTAATACTGGAAGCTTTCGACCAAAGTTGCAATGAGACTGGGCTAGAAGAATGGAAGACAATATTGTTATTGTCTTAGCATACATGGCATTGAATCCCCACGTTAGTACGAGAGCAATGTCTCTGGCGTTGGCTATGTCACGGACTACTATTCAAAACATTTTAAAGGATCATAGGTAAGTTCTTATGTCACTGAAAATACTACTTTACATGTTTCACAATGTGTTTGTTAAGAAAGACTTGTTGGTATTAATTAAAAAATCTGTCTTCACCAATTTTATTTTTGTTGAAGGACCAGGTTACAGACAGAGACTCTTCCTTCGATAGTATAGGTCGCCACTTAT
Organism: Vesta saturnalis; assembly: GCA_036346205.1. NCBI lineage: Eukaryota > Metazoa > Arthropoda > Insecta > Coleoptera > Lampyridae > Vesta > Vesta saturnalis. The sequence goes on from JARFJB010002396.1 coordinate 4,871,688, forward strand.
ATTGTCTTTCATTAATTGATTAATATTGGTTTAATTAATTATTATTATTCTTTTCATATATATTTTTTTATTCAACTTAACTTTATTTATTAGCAACAACATTCATTTTTTTCTACAGCCTTATTTCTATTTTAAAATATATTATTCTATTTTTTAACAGTGTTTGTAATTTCAAATTTGTAGAATGCACCCGTATCATATGGTTTTGCATCAAGCCTTGCATGACGAAGATGTTGACCGATGGATAGATTATTGTCATTGGATGTTGGGCAGGATCAGGGAAAATGGAAAATTTTTATCCGAAATTCTTTGGACGGATGAGGCCACTTTTAAAAGTGGTGGAAACGTTAATTTCCATAATGTGTGTTAATGTGTGGTGTGGCATCCTGGACGGAACTATTACAGGTCCCTATTTCTTTGGTGAACCACTACATGGTGTCGTGTTTCTTGATTTTCTGGTAAACCAATTGCCTATTTTATTAGAAGATTGTCCCTTGCAATTACGGCAAAATATGTTTTTACAACTAGATGTTTGCCCAGCACATTTTTCAATAAATGCGAGAACACTTAAATTTAATATATAACCAGAGGTGGATTGGATGAGGAAGTCACGATATCGAGCTGAGTATACTCTCTTAGCCAATGCCGCATTTTGAAGCCATTCAAAATATACCGCAATCATATTAACAGCTTCATTATTTGTAAAAACATTATAGGTAGTTTTAAGGACTTATTTGTTCAACAAACATAAATTACACTGTCTGTCAAATTTTAATATTTGTTTACAAACAAACAAAATGCACCCACGTACCACACAAAATTAAATAACACCGAACGCGTTTCGATAGCTACGCTATCAGCGGTCGACCGCTGATGATGATAGCGTAGCTATCGTAACGCGTTCGGTGTTTTTTAATTTTGTGTGGTACGTGGGTGTATTTTGTTTGTTACAGATCCTGCCACAGTTCCAGTGTTCCAGATTTTTCAATTGTTTACAAGTTGATTTTAGGTATTTGTTTTTTCTCAATGGCCTACTTTTAATATTCTGCCTATTCTGCACTTTCATATTCTATGCATTGATTATTATGCCCCTACATGCTTTTTTTTAATTTTTTAAATTATGAAAACTTTTATTATTTAAAAATTATAAAATGATGAAATTTTTGATTGAATCTTGAAAAAAGACAAATAAATAAGAATAAATACCGGTGTAATATCGACTTTTTTAAATTTTATAATAACTAAATCTTCTTTCTTCGATATTTTAGGGTATGAATAAGATATCGAGATGTGGTTTTCACTAACCTATTTAGGGATGATATCATTTCATTTTTATGAAAAAAAGTCATATTGTTGCATTTAATTTTTTAGAGAATTTTGCAATTTTTTGATATTATATCAAAGAAGTCGCTCTAGCGGCATCAGTAAAAATTAAACATATTACAGGTAAGATGAATTTGACGGAGCAATAAATGCTCTTTCCAACGAGAGTAAGTTTATTAAAATCAGTTCAGTCGTTTAAGAGTTACTGCTGTTTATTTAAAAAATCACTGAATCACCCCCCACCACTTTACTTTAATAGATACGTTAAACAAAAAAAAACAAAAATTATTCGAATAAAGCTGAGGTTTAAAAAGCATATAATTTTTTGGTACATTTACTAGGTGGATTTCAGTAAAAAATCACTTTAAAAGTTTAGGATGGCGGTCTTTTTTTGGCCACTTTAGTAAAAAAAATTTTACCGCAACTCTCTACGACGAATAGCTTCCGAGAAACAGCACTTTGCATTCTTATCTGGCCACCCGGTACAATTAAATTATCACATTTCTAGTTCTTGTAAGAATGACGTGAGTACATTGTGTGGTGTATATTTTTCATTTCATTTTGCTGGCATAATTTCTATATTTAAGGCGAATTTTGGTCATATTTTCATTTTTAAACAAATAAGAAAATGTATCAGACGTATGTTTTTTTTCTTGAAAAATTCACTTTTCCGATATGACGGCTTTGATTGGATTTGGTACTTATTTGAAGTCCATTTTGCTCGTTAATTATAAACAATTTCGAGTAAACAGTACAGATACATTTACTCTTCTGAAATTACAGAATGCATAACTCGTGGATTAGCTCTCTCACTGACCGATTTTGATTTTGACCGATTTTGATTTTTTGTCATATATTTAAATAGCTTTAATTAAGACGTATATGATCTTAAGTGAGAAAGTTAGCTTTTTCATTACCGATAATTACATACTTAATAACTAAAGTTGATATATTTGCATGATTATTTAATTATATGGTATCATGTATCAAATTCTTGAACTACTTACTAAAATTAACTACTTTTTTATGTACATTAGCTACTAGTTTATATTAAAAATTATTAAGATGTTTTTATGTGAAAACAATGATGTCATTTTGAAACCTTTCGATTCTGAAACAAAATTATAGAAGTAATATTTTCTAAATTTGATAATTTTATTACACCAATAAAACATCTCAAATTGCTTGTTTGATTATTTGTCTGGAAAGTATTGATAAATTTTATTTGGTCTTTTTGGCATGAAATGAATTAATCAATAATGCATAACTTCAACCGAATTTTGATATATTTCGTTACATTTTCTAATATTCGCAGTTGTAGCTTTACACAATATAGGTATTCATTATTAAGTACATTATCTGCTATAAAAATAATAACAGAGTGAGCAATTTACTGTATTTTTAATTACAGGTATGTTTGGAATAAATTTTGGATTATTACAACGTGTAAATAATTTTTTCTTTATATTTTTTATGAGATTTTTCTCACGTTTGATATGCATCTGAGTAGAAATTTTGAATTAATAATTACTAAAATTAAACTTTCATCTAGGTTGTTTGTATGAATAGTTACATAACATGCGAATCCATAAATTAATTTGTAGTTATTCTCATTATTGAATATTTTTAGAGTTGTGAATGTATGACATGTAATTAGGAAAATTGGTTATATCAATTTGATGTGCGATTTACGATTCTGTAGAGCTTGTTTATTGGGGTTTGTAGTTGTATGTAGTATAATTTAGTTCTTTCTGTCAAACACTGAATGTTTCAAAATGTAAGGTTTAATTATTATAAAATGATACTAAAAATCTATAAAACTTTTTTAATAATTTCATTTTATGCATTTCTCATTCAGATAAACATTTTTTTTTCGGGTTTCAGTGGATAATAACAAAACATCACGCAGTGTACAAAGTCCAGCAATGAACTCACGCATTAAAAGGAAATTACTGTAAACGTTTATTAGAAATTCGTTCATTAATAAACATTTTGTGTTTTTTAGCATTCTCGTCTTGAAACAGGAAGTTTTACATAATATTCATATCAGTTAAGTACTTAATGGCAAGTTATATTAACTGCGATTAGCATTACAGGAATTCAGGATGTTCTATAATATGTAAATAAGGAGCTTCTTTTCAACATTTCTTCTAATCAATTAAATAAACTAGTACTGTGATTTCAAATTTATATTCCAAGAAAATGGTGGTAGCCGAAGGATGAAAGAAAAGAATTCATGTCGACCACAACAGGCTGCTTCGTATTATAAAGCGCGTTGCGCATTTGACCAAAATTTGGACGATATCAAAGTTGGTTTTAACGACACGGTACATCATGAATAGTACGGTAATCTTGAATTATATTGTAGGGAATATTTTCCGATCGAGGTTTAGTAACTAAGGAGTTCACGTCATTGGCACGTTGTGATAGCTGTGGATTTTTGTTTGTGGCGATATCTAAAGGAAAAAAATTACGAGCGACATCCTGATACAATCAAAGAATTTAATATTTGTATTTACTAAGAAATAAATGACATCTGAGCAGGCAATATTTACTAATATGTGTAGAAACTTGTAAATTATATGGCACAGTCTAGAGTTGTTTTTTACCTCACTAAGTTTATAACACAAATATCTCATCATTGCAGCGTATAGTATATCACATGTAGGCAGACATCTATAGACGGTGTTTGTGCTACTGTAAGGTAATAAGCACTCTTTATGGGTACAGGGGCCCAAGAATGTGATGGTCCGGACAATTAGTCTTGTTTATTCGATCTCAATGTTATGTGTTTTGATCAATAATGCACCTTTAATAATGTACTTTGAACATACTTATCCTTAATGTCTATCTAGAATATGATGGAATGAATTTCCGGAAGGGCTAAGATATGAATAGGAAATGATTTTGCAATATTGATCTTGTTATATGTGCAAAAGCATATAACTTAAGGGTTTACAATTTGGTATAGAAGTACATATTGACAATAGGGGTTTTAAGTGTACGTAACCTAAACAAAACTTTTGTCGTCTACAAATACAGTCGATTATTTTAAAGAAGAAAAAGAAAATGGTGGTCCACTATTATCTACATTTTCTGTTCAACAAAGAACAGCAAACGCGTTAAAACTTTCGGTTTCGACGGTGGGGAAAATCTGTGCTTTAAAAAAATGGCGGCAAGTTGGAACCTCCAGTGAAAAACAGCGTGTCAAACTTTGCACTACAGATTTTCCAGAAAATGGAAAACAAACAATTCGTGCATTAATATACGAGATGTACGCGAAGAAGGAACACGTAACGTTAAATTCATTATTAAACTTCTTAAAATTGAGAACCGCGTATGAAATAGGAAAAACCAGTTTGGCTCTAGTGTTAAAAAATATGGGCTTTAAATTCCAAAAAACCAACAATAGACGCGGTTTGTGTGAACAAAGCCACATTGTCGCCAAAAGAAACGTTTTCTGAGAAAGTATCTCAAAAATCTTAACTCCGAAAGTTCGAGACAGTTTGTTTTTACAGACGAAACGTGGATATTTAGTAAAGGTAGTACGTCAAAATGTACTTGGCAAGATAACAGTGCAAAGAGTTTACATCAACCGAACAAATCATCAGATGGAAAACGATTTATTATCATTGAAGCAGGTAACAGAAACGGTTTTATCGACGGAAGTCAATTAATTTTCGGTACAAAAAATAAATCATTAGATTATCACGATAATATGAACGCAGAATTGTTCGAAAAATGGTTTGAGGAATCACTTTTACAAAAATTAGAGGAACCATCAATAATTGTCCTTGACAATGCGAGTTATCATTCTCGAAAGGCAGAGAAGGCAGTCAAAGTTTCTTGGAAAAAAGAAGAAATACAGCAATGGTTAACCGCTAAAAAATAGCGTGGGAAAATTTTATGACAAAGGCAGAGTTAGTGGAATTGGCCAAAAGAAACAAAGTAGACCAATGCGAAAAATATGTAATCGATGAGCTAGCTCTATCATATGGACATGAAGTTTTGCGCCTGCCCCGTATCATTGCCATTTCAATCCAATTGAGTTGGTATGGGGCATTACTAAGAACAAATACGACAAAAGTATCGTTGCGACATCCGGAAAAGACGAAGATGTTCTTAATACGTGGAACGACGCATTAAAAACAGTTAGTGCGGAAATATGGCAAAAATGTATTGATCATACGGATAAAATAATTAAAGATACTTTTGTTAATGAAGAGATTGTGGATGAAGTAAGACCTCTTATTTTCACAGTTAACACTGAAGAAAGTGATGACGATGATCTTTTCCAAGATTTGGATGACTCAGGAAGTGATGAATCTGAAGCCGAATGACAATTATAATTTTTACATTTAATTATAAAAGTATATCTTTGTAATTTAATTAATATTTACTAACTATAATAAAATGTATTTGTTATTGTTGTTATAAGTATAAGTGAAAGGTGTCAATTGAAATTACTTATAGGTAATTAGTAATCGATTATTATTTTTATTATACAAAAGTTGCATTTCTTCACAAATTATATAATGTTAAAGCAGTGTTGAGAACCACTGGCATTTTATTATACCTATTGAATTTCTATTCTACCTGCATCTGATTCTTATTGCCTTGTCATTATGTGTGAAAGTTGCAAACGCTTTTGTTCGGCAGAAATAGAGGCATTATTCATAATATATCCATCTTTCTTTGTCACGTACAATAAGTACGAGACAGCAAAGCATTAAGGCGGTTTCAAGCACAATAGAACCATATATTGACAATCCTCCTTGTTAATCCGATACCCGTTCAGTTCTACCGGACAGGCTATAAAGTAATATTTTCTAAATTTGATAATTTTATTACACCAATAAAACATCTCAAATTGCTTGTTTGATTATTTGTCTGGAAAGTATTGATAAATTTTATTTGGTCTTTTGGCATGAAATGAATTAATCAATAATGCATAACTTCAACCAATTTTGATATATTTCGTTACATTTCTAATATTCGCAGTTGTAGCTTTACACAATATAGGTATTCATTATTAAGTACATTATCTGCTATAAAAATAATAACAGAGTGAGCAATTTACTGTATTTTTAATTACAGGTATGTTTGGAATAAATTTTGGATTATTACAACGTGTAAATAATTTTTTCTTTATATTTTTTATGAGATTTTTCTCACGTTTGATATGCATCTGAGTAGAAATTTTGAATTAATAATTACTAAAATTAAACTTTCATCTAGGTTGTTTGTATGAATAGTTACATAACATGCGAATCCATAAATTAATTTGTAGTTATTCTCATTATTGAATATTTTTAGAGTTGTGAATGTATGACATGTAATTAGGAAAATTGGTTATATCAATTTGATGTGCGATTTACGATTCTGTAGAGCTTGTTTATTGGGGTTTGTAGTTGTATGTAGTATAATTTAGTTCTTTCTGTCAAAAACTGAATGTTTCAAAATGGAAGGTTTAATTATTATAAAATGATACTAAAAATCTATAAAACTTTTTTAATAATTTCATTTTATGCATTTCTCATTCAGATAAACATTTTTTTTCGGGTTTCAGTGGATAATAACAAAACATCACGCAGTGTACAAAGTCCAGCAATGAACTCACGCATTAAAAGGAAATTACTGTAAACGTTTATTAGAAATTCGTTCATTAATAAACATTTTGTGTTTTTTAACATTCTCGTCTTGAAACAGGAAGTTTTACGTAATATTCATATCAGTTAAGTACTTAATGGCAAGTTATATTAACTGCGATTAGCATTACAGGAATTCAGGATGTTCTATAATATGTAAATAAGGAGCTTCTTTTCAACATTTCTTCTAATTTATCAATTAAATAAACTAGTACTGTGATTTCAAATTTATATTCCAAGAAAATGGTGGTAGCCGAAGGATGAAAGAAAAGAATTCATGTCGACCACAACAGGCTGCTTCGTATTATGCGCGTTGCGCATTTGACCATTCGACCAAAATTTGGACGATATCAAAGTTGGTTTTAACGACACGGTACATCATGAATAGTACGGTAATCTTGAATTATATTGTAGGGAATATTTTCCGATCGAGGTTTAGTAACTAAGGAGTTCACGTCATTGGCACGTTGTGATAGCTGTGGATTTTTGTTTGTGGCGATATCTAAAGGAAAAAAATTACGAGCGACATCCTGATACAATCAAAGAATTTAATATTTGTATTTACTAAGAAATAAATGACATCTGAGCAGGCAATATTTACTAATATGTGTAGAAACTTGTAAATTATATGGCACAGTCTAGAGTTGTTTTTTACCTCACTAAGTTTATAACACAAATATCTCATCATTGCAGCGTATAGTATATCACATGTAGGCAGACATCTATAGACGGTGTTTGTGCTACTGTAAGGTAATAAGCACTCTTTATGGGTACAGGGGCCCAAGAATGTGATGGTCCGGACAATTAGTCTTGTTTATTCGATCTGAATGTTATGTGTTTTGATCAATAATGCACCTTTAATAATGTACTTTGAACATACTTATCCTTAATGTCTATCTAGAATATGATGGAATGAATTTCCGGAAGGGCTAAGATATGAATAGGAAATGATTTTGCAATATTGATCTTGTTATATGTGCAAAAGCATATAACTTAAGGGTTTACAATTTGGTATAGAAGTACATATTGACAATAGGGGTTTTAAGTGTACGTAACCTAAACAAAACTTTTGTCGTCTACAGGATTATTACAAAATACAAAACCATTGTTATTATAAGTTTTGTTATGATCGAATAAGTTCATAAGTAAATATGTATTTAAAAATTATTATTAATTTTGTTATATACATAAATAAAAAGTTTACCACGAGTAGGATTTGAACCTACGACATGTACTTTGCTAGAGTACCGCTCTAACCAACTGAGCTATCGAGATACAAGCCCCAATCGATGTAAATTTTATCTTTATGTATGTAAACCAAACCATTATATGTTCAATAATAAAACTGTATTAAAAAAATAAAATGAGACCAAGTGCGAACGAGACTCACGCAGTGAGGATTCGAAACAACTTAAAGAATTAAGCAAAATATATTTTATACGGAGAGGTACCGTTCAATTATTAACATTTGTGTGTCAAATAGTTAAGTTCCCGACAATGTATCAAGGATTTTAATACTAATAGTAATAATAATGTGGTTAGTGATAATAAAACTTTGTTTTTTTTTTTATTTCAATGAAAAAGCTTTGGAAACAGAAAATTTTGACCAGTTTTTGCACATTTTTGCGATATCTTTAAAACCGTTCCACTGATAGTTCTGAAAAAGTACTCGACATCAGAAAGTATATGTTTTACCATTCTCATGTATAATGTTTCAAGAATGGTACGGCCATAGGCTTGAAATTTGTCTAACCTCTCAATTGTCAAATTTTTTTGTGCTGTAGGACCCCTTAACTCCCAAAAACAAAAAATTAGCGGTTCAAATGCACGATAACTCAACGCGTTAACTTATCGAGCGAAAATGTGTACAGTATGTATAGTTCAGCCATGGGGAACCCCAATTGTTTTGGATTTATTTGTTTTGTTGAAATTTGACTAGCATTAGTATTTTTGAACAAGAAATCATCCCACCAATCTTGGTAGTACTTCGACTACCTCTTAAATGGCATCCATAATTTTTTTTGAACAAATGGACCAATTGAGGTGAAGAGCATTTTTTTAAGTTTAATCAGAAATAGTATTTTAGGACATAAATTTATCTAACCAATTTTGGGGATGATCTGATCATCTCGTAAATCAACCATAGTTTTTGTTTGTTTTTTCTTTTATTCTTAAATTCATTCAAAATTCATTTTTTCATCTCTCATTAGTATTAATTGAAGTTTTAACCAATTTAGATTAGACCTCAGTCCATAGTTATATTTACATATGAACGTGCTCTCATACCGTACTTCTTGGAGGATACTTTAGAACGCCCGTATTTAAAAGTTCAAAACAATTGTTCCTGAGTTAGCTGGCAGACACCCAAATGATTTAATTACGTTTACTCAATATAGAAATTTAATAAATTTGTTATCAAAACCAGAAATAGATAACAAGTGTACTAGGAATACTCTATTACTGAAGATATTGTTTAACGAGTAGACTAAGCCAAAATAAGGTATGACGTGTCCATTCCCAGATTTATCTTCTCCCTTGATTATATTTACATTTCTACGGCCGCATTTATTGTGGTATTATATTAGCCGCTTAATTGGTAAACGTGAATTTTTAAAATTATTAATAGTGAAACCTTATGATTGTCTAAAACAAACTTTTGATAACAGCACTAACAGGGCATGACCATAATTGGTAGGACTTTGCTCTTACTTATAGCGTGTGTCACTTGACTACACGATCTTAAAAGAGTTGACAATTTTATTATAATAGTCGGGGTGATTGATTTAAACGGTCGGGACAACACGTTTCAGTCCATGCTTAATGTAAGGAACACATTTTCCAATTGGCTATTGGTCCACCAACTTTGTGTAATTAATTTTATTATATATATATATATATATATATATATATATATATATATATATATATATATATATAAGGAAAACTAAAATTAACCACAATGATGCTTTTACACCATAACAGGTAGAATTATTTTTTGGGACTATTTTTTACTAAAATACTTATCTTTTTTGGTTTTTTTAATGCTGTATTTTAAATTATACAATCTAAACGTATCGATGACACTTACAGTTATCTTCGTCAGTAGTAATATCTATTAAAATTAAATTAAATTAACTGCAAGTGTTATCGAAACGTTTAGATTGTATAATTTAAAATACATCCTTAAAAAAACCGAAAAAGATATGTATTTTACTATGTGTGATAATGGTGAAAGTTTACATTTTCATATTTTTTTACTACTTTGCACTATTATAATAAAGAATACGCAGGACGAATAAAAAATATTTTGTTATAGACTTAACTCAAACCACCAATACTCATTTTTTTTCAAATAATATATGGTGTTTACCATCATTAGCATTTTCTATAAGTATCTTTAATGGTTTGATTTTTGTTAATGTTTTTTTATGGGGGGAGGCCCCCATTAAAATTTTAAATAACCAGCTATGCAAATGTAGATAATATTACAAGTCGATCAGTGATTGATTCTTGAGATGGTGTTGTTTTGTGCAGCTTACGAGCAACAGATTATGGCCTTGGCCTGCCAGAGTTTCCAGACCAGTACAAGGGAGAGCACATTTAGAACTATCAGCGACAGTAGCAGCTTACTATTTCAGTTTTACTTAATTTTACTTGTTCAGTTAAAAGGATGTCAACGAAAATTAATTGTACGTGTCATAGTGTATATGCAGAAATTTTCATAAAAATTGATAAACTCTGTAGAAAATTTTCTTAAAGTAAAGCAATAGAACCTAAGAATATAAAAACTGTTTCATTTAAAATTAAAACAAAAATTGAAACAACATTTAAATGTCAGGAAGCTTTGTAGTCGTTGGATTCTTTACAATCTGGCAGAAGCTCAAAAGAAAGCACGTGTCAAGTGGTGCAAGCAAATGTTTAAAAAATTTGACCATGGTCGTTCCAATTCTGTGTAACAGGTGACGAAACATGGATATATTCATGTGAGCCTGATAGTAAACAGCAATCATCTGTATGGGTGTTCCAAAATGAACCTAAACCAACAAGAGTGGCGCGCTTATGCAGCTTGTTTTTTCGGAAAAACCGGTCATGTTGCAACTGTTGCCTTGGAGGATCCAATAACAGTTACTGCTGATTAGTATGCTTCAATTCATCTCCCCAGGTGATCGGTGAAATTAGAAAAAGCAATATAAATAAGCGAACCATTCTGCATCACGACAATGCAAGTGCGCACTCAGTACGACAAACTACAGAATTGTTGGCTAGTCAAAATATCAAATTAATGACTCGTTGCCCACATTCGCCTGATGTCTCCCAATGACTTTTTTTTGTTCGAAAACATCAAAAATAAAATCCGTGATAAGTGTTTCATCACCTGAAGTGGTCGTTGAAGCTTTTAAAGTACTTTTTTTCTAGGTACCTCGCTCAGAGTGGGAAAACTGTTTTGAAGATTGGTTTTACCGAATGCAAAAGTGATCTTAAGGAGAATATTTTGAAAAACAATAAAAATTTTTAATTACTAAATTAGACTTTTAGAATAATTAAAGTGAATCAGGATTTTATTTTGAGTTATGTTTTGTTTATTTAATAAGTGCTGAAACAATGTGTGAACATTATTTTTATATGTTACTTTTTCCTTATTATCTAAACTGTAATTACAAGCTTAAAATCTGTTTAGCCGACCCCAATTCAGCACATTAAGGTTTATTAATGGTTTTTAATTTGGTTAAGATTACACTAATAGTACATAATAATGATTAAGCTTCATAGTATTTATTTGTTAGTTAATTTTATAATCATGCACATTTCATTGCCACTCCTATATATAACACCAAAATTGTTTATTACATTTAGCACTATTACAGATGTTTTTAATTTGTGCTACATTATCTCGATTGCAATTTTTTTCTAAATATTTAATCATTAGCCAATCGGCCGCTCTTCAGACTTAGTTATTATTTATCTTTGCGTTATGAATGAATGATTATTCATTCAAAAGCTAATTTGTACTCATTCTTATGTAACGTTTTATTGCAGGTGAGTGCAGTTTCTCTATTAATTCAATACACGCTCAACGTAATAGGTGAGTAATAATTTAAATTTTCTGATAGCCTTAGAAAGTGACTAACAACTTCAATAAATTGATGTTAGTAGTTCTCTAAGATCTATAAAATGGTCTTTGCCGTTACTGTTTACGTATTCACTTACTGTTTTAGCTTCGAGTATGGTTTCGCATAATGTATTATCCAATAGGAGATTCTCGTAGAAATTCTAAACCGAAACTTTACTACGTGAACCAGTAAAATACTATAACTTCATAAATGAGGTTAATGACTACCCAATTAAGATTTTTCTTTAAATAAAAATTCACGGCTGCCTTACATCGATTGCAATTATGCAAGAATTCTTACCAATACAAAAAGTGCAAGACTGAAGCACCGTTACGTTGCACATGGTCGTCTCCTGGTGAGACAACGATTTTGCGTGATGTGTATACATGCACGTATTCTCAGATACACTAAATTTGGTATTTTAAGTGGTCAATTTGTTTAATAAATTAAAATTTTGACAGATTTGTGTTGAACAAAAAAGTATAAGTGACAGATTATAAATATGTCTCACATAACATTCGGGTTTCTTAGTAATGTCAGTACCACAAATCTTTTATAACCTGGTAAGCCAGGTTATGTACGATGAAAATAATGGGAGATGAAGCTTTTGATATCAGCGAAACTGTCTTTATAGATTTAATTTTTACATACGTATGTAAATAAATTTTACTGTTACATTATTAATACGTTTGCTACCTTTGGTTTTAAAACAAACGTTTTGTAATTACTATTGTTATGAATTGTTTAACAATCTAATTTGCCTTAAGAATAAACTGATTCATTCCTAATTTTTAAATTGATTACTTACTTGTGTGCAAACACTGATAACAAAATTAAATAATGGTGGTGTCTGTACAAAATTAATTTGTTTTATTTCTTCATATTATTTGTATACCATTGTGATAAGAATAAAGTTTTAATTAAATTTTTAAAATGTGTTTAAGTGAGGGATTCTAAATTAACGTTACTAGTTAATATACACCAATCAACCAAATTTAATCGTATTCCCGGGTAACAATATTTGACCAGTGAGTACATTTCGCTTTGAATTTGATATTATTATACCATTAAATTACGTGTGAAATAGTCTCGCTAGAAGCATTTATTCTGTATTTTGTAAAAATTATACGCCAAAACCATTAATGGTAGAAAAACTTCCACTTTTGTTTACTGAAGGGAGCGCATGAAATCACTTTCTAGGAAAATTGTTGAAAGCCAAAAAAATAGTGTGTACGAAATTGATGAATGGTTTAAACAACATTTTTTCAATTTTGCTTTTAAGATCTTTATGAAATAGAAATGAGTTTTATATTGATTTACTTCATAAATATTTTTTTCTTGATGTAATATACAGGGTCCTTCAATAGTGTGTCAGCCATCCATAGCTCCTGTACCAGTTAAGTTAGGAATTTCCTTGGAACGCAAACCTATACTGTACATATGAGTGTATTTCGGGAAAATTAAGATTTTCAAATAAATCACCTGTATATTATTTCACTATCTAATGCAGAATTCACATACAAATATTTTTTGTGTTACAAGTGTATTTTTGGACTGTTATCAAGATATTTACCACAAACCTCAAATATGCCCATTTCATTAGTAAAGTATTAAAAAACAACAATGTTTATTTAACAAATAATTTTTGACATTACGTTTACGAAATACATAAGTACTTTAGCGGATATTTTATTTTAAAAAATGAATGATGGAAGAGCTCATTGACATGATTCTCGTATTGGGAATACTGATAAAAAATGTTTTTTTCGCAAGTTGATTGTATGCGGCTCCATTTCCCGTCCAATCCAGAACCAATAAGCTTTAGCAGACTGCTAGACCGTTTTCTTAACACAGGGAGCGTGTATTACAAAAGTAAGTAGGGATTAAAACGGTTACAAATGAGGAAAATTTATTAGCAGTTTTGTTGACAGTTACAGAAAATCCAAACATTAGTTAGGCACGTATAAGAAGAATAATTTTCCTGCATACCACATTCAACTGCACCAGGCTCTGAGTGAAAATGACTTTCATTGCAGAGTTGAGTTTTGTGAGCGGACTCGATTCCACCTTCAAGAAAATCCATTAAATTTTATGAATTTTTCTGATGAGGGCACATTTCACAACAATGGATGTGTCAACAAGCATAACGGAAAATACAAGAATCATACGACAAACCATCGTTGGTCAATAAATGTTTGCGGAGGAATTATTGGAGAACATGTGGTAGGCCCTTACTTTTTTAACGGTCACCTTACCTGTCAATTGTATTTCGAATTTTTAATAAACGATTTACCTGTGTTGCTTTTAAATTTACCACCAAATATGCAGGCACAAAATATGTGGTTACAACCAGATGGAGCTGTTAGAATTTTTTGCAACAATGCTCCAAGATTTAAAAAGGTCCTTTCAAGCAAGAATAGACAGAGGCCTTGAACAAAATGGAAGACATTTTGAAGATCTTTTAAGATAAATGAGCTACTGTCATAATTATTTGTTAAATATACATGTTGTTTTTCCATGACTGACTACATTTTTTTTCATACTTAAACAAAGTGGGCATATTAGTGTTTTTTGGTAAATATTTTGATAATAGTCCAAAATTTTAATATACCTTTAAAAAAATATTTGTATTTAAATTGTGGTTTGAAAGTTGTCATTTTTGGAACCAAATTTTGAACACCCTGTATAAAATAACAAAAAACTATTTATTGTCGAGGAATAGTCACACTATGTAGTTCGAATAAAACCGATCTAAGACCATTTATTTAATAATTTTTTCCAGGCGTGCAAACCGATTTTTTATTGTTTTTAATTAAAATATGGAAAAAAATACAGGGTGTACCATTAAAAAAATATGAATGAATGCCTCTAACTATGGTTTGGATCAACCGATTTTAACGAAATTATTCTCATCTAATACAAAATAATTGCATTTAGTTTTAATTGTCGTAGATAGAGGATACTTTCGAATAAAAAAAATGATAATTTATCTGTTACAATTTTTAAATGGAAACACCTAAGTATTGTAAATTAAAGCGGAAATTGATTAAATTCGTAAATAATGGCGTAAATCGCATGCCGATATCTTTTGTCTAACTCGAGTAAAGACGCGTAAACATACGTAACTAGTATTGGCTCACTCTGTATTATAACTTAAAATAACAAAATATATGAAAAGAAGATCACACACATTAAACTTAATGTTCAGTTAAATGTTCAAAATGTTTTCCATCATTGTCCACACAAAGATGTAATCTATAGCGGGTACACATAACAGCTGCTTCAATCTCAGCTGTGGATATACTATTTATTGCGTTTCTAATGCGTTGTTTCATGTCTTGTCGCGTGGTTGGTTGAGTTTGAAAGACTAACTCCTTCAATCTTCCCCATAGACTAGACATTCAAATAATCTCTAACTCGCCTGGAAAAGTGCGCAGGACACCCAGCGTGCTGAAATATCAGATCTCTGCTTGTTTGTAAGGAAATGTCTTCTAATAAAATAGGCAATTCATTTTCAAAAAAATTTAAATATGTATCGCCATATTTCAAAGAAATATGTTCCTATGATTTTTCCAACTATACCACACCAAACATTAAGACTCCACCTAGCTTGAAGCTGCACTTCGTCCATCCAGTGCGGATTTTCTTCAGCCCAATAATGCATATTATGCAGATTAACACCACCCGCACTACTAAAGGTGACTTCGTCAGTCCATAATACTAATATCTAACTAAGAAAAGTTATATTCGAGTTATATGCTAACACTTCTTAAAAAGATCGCAATATTTTGACTACTGTCAATAAATAAACAATTTGAAGCCCCTGTCAACTTTATTTCGCATCCTTCTTAGTTTAACAAATTTTGAAAATACTGACATATTTTGTAATTTTAAATTATAAGACAGAGTGAGTCAATACTAGTTACGCATGTTTACGCGTTTTTACTTATATCTCGAGTTAGACAAAAGATATCGACATGCGGTTTGCACCGTTTTGTTACGAATTTAATCAGTTTTCGTGTAGTTTATAATACTTGGGCGTTTCCATTTAAAAATTTTAATACAGACAAATTTTATTTTTTTTTTAATCGTAAGTGCCCTCTATCTACGACAATTAAAACTAAATGCAATTGTTTTATAGTAGATGTAATTGGTACACCTGCGCTCTTTCGAGTGAGAATAATTTCGTTAAAATAGGTTGATCCAAACCAAAGTTATAGGCATTTATTCATACAAACATTTCCCACCCTCCCCCGCCCTTTATTTGAAAAAATAGAGAAAAAAGTATTTAACAAAATTTGTACAGAAATTATTCATCATTCTAATTTACTTATTTAAGACCTACTATGATTGGACATATTTTATAAAAAATTGTTTTTAAATTTTTCTATAAGATTATGCCCTCTAGCGGTAAATATAGAAACTTGAAAGTTATTTTAGCGATTTCCCTTGGCCGTTTTTACTAAGGAAATGTTTCTACCAAAGCTGTACGATAAACAGTTCCTGACATATAGCTCGGCTTATTGGTCCACCCGGTTCATCATAATAAGAAATCCTTAATGCTAAAAATAATGTTTTTTATTAATTATCCCCGGCTGGGCGGGGCGTTGAAATACTAACGTTTTTGATATAAAATTGGTCATAATTTTTAAAATACCCAGTATAACATATCAAAACTTTACATTGGCGTGATGGGTAATGTAAGTGTAATTCAAATTCATAATAATATACAAGGTGTTCCATTAAAAAAAAACATAACTTTGGTTGACGGCGGTGGTATAACACACCCTGTATATTCCTTATTAATTTTAAAATGTGAAGGTCATAGCTGGCTACAATTTTGCTATAAACAATTTTTTGAAATGTAGTCTACAAACGGAGGTATGGGACTTTTACACACTAATGGGACACCCTGTGTTAGTAATTTCTAGACATCAAATGTAAATGGGTTATTTTAAATTTTTTGTAGTTGGCGCATGTACACATATTTCTTGATAAACAAATATAGTCAAACAGTGGGCACAGACTATTTTAATTTGCATTTTTAGGTAGACTACTTTGACTTTAGTCACATTAAAGAGGTGTAATAAACCGTAATACTTGTAAATGTATGCTAGTCTTGCAGCTCTGCTGAACTAAATTATATCCAATTACTAATTAATCCAAGTTAGATTTATATCCTTAAGTTTTTCATTCTACTACTCAATTATGAAACTAAATAGCTATTAGCTCGTCTTGTTAAAACTCATCTTTTTGCCTCTACATTATAGCTGTATAAAAAAATTATGGTTACGGTGGGTTCAATTCTAAATCATTTTTTAATTTTTTCAAACTTTCTTATAGGATTTATGTAAAAGTCGTAAACTGATGACTTTTATTACATATATTAACGTTATGAACCATCAAATACAGCTCTATTGATCCACACACTTTTAGAATTATGGAGTTTTGTAATTATTTGCCTATTTGGTTACTATCTAAAAGTAAGACCGGCCGTACGTTAAATTGAGATATAACAAACCAATGCAGCAGCAGTGTATACTGGTAACCAAATATTTTAAGCATTATACACCCAATTTTATCTTTTAATTACAAATTCCTATAGCTCGTTAAAAGAAGGCGGATAAACAGTTGCAATTGCAAATGCTTACAATTATCAAATTAATAAAATGGCTACTATTTTACAGCTATATTTGTATAATTAGTGAATATGATTATCATAACTCAAATGAATTTGTTCTTTAGATATATTTTTTTAATGAACTGATGCCGTGGTAATAAAGTCGTCATTTTACTCCCACTTTTTAAACTTAAATTGTTTTTAAGGTAAAGTAAGTACTAAATATCCTGGAAAATTAAACAAATATGTATCTTTAGGATGCGCTAGGTTTCCGAACTGCAGTAATTAGTTACGCAAAAAAAACCAAATTTGATTTAGATAAGCTTGGTATTTCAAATCTTGAACCCATCCATGCTTAGATCAGAATCATTTTATAACATGCTTTTTGTACGTTTCGGATTTTTTATTTGTACAGAATAAAATTGTTAAAAGTTTTTTTTAAATGTGGTCGAATTACCACATGTATTTTGTTTATGAAATAATTTATGTGCTTAATCTATTCAATTAATGACTTACTATTAGATAGTCGAGCGTTAGGAAGATAATCACTTTGTTAAATTACTTTTTTTCCCTTGATTTCATGTACTTACACGTTTTAATATTTAAAGAGTAAATCGGATTATGTTGTTCTGTTTTAGTACGAACCTGGTTTCTTTAACCCTCTTGAAATTTTGCATAATTCATGTATGTTAATAACTCTGAAATATCTAAAGTGATTATGCCTTCGGCCACGATCAAAATTTTATTCGACAATAATTTACAGTTCAGCAAACTTCAATATTTTGTGTTTATTTTATTAATTACTGTCAGTGATATTACAATTAGTATAATTATTCGTTTATGTAACGTCTACTTTTGCAAATTATGTTTACACATTCAATTCTACTTACTTAGTTTAGTAAACTACTAACAAAACCTGAAATTTTGGTTAACACTTTCATTCTTGTCCTAAATGAATGTAGTTAATTTTTAATGTCGAAATTGCGAGTAAAGTGGTGCAATTTATGTATGATAATCACTAATGTAGTTTTTTTCTGGCGTTTGGTAGCTCTTTTGGGAATTATAGGGATCATGATCATAAATACGGAAGATTCCGCTTAGGTATATTGGTTTTTAGGCCGTTTACCCAAAATATATAAATATATAATAAAGAAAAAAGGATTCTGGTTTATACTTTATGGTACCTGAAAAGTTATTATTTTCTATTGCAGACATTACTAGAGAGAGTATTTTAAATGCGAGAACGCAGAAGTAAATATAGCAGAAATCTGTATCACGAATCCTTTTCTTTGCTTGTTTAATATCAAATGTACTTTATGAGCCCGAACTGGTTTATTTACAACGACCACGTAAAATATGAATATCGCATGTCTTAGGTATTCATAAGATCTATGAAGAACTCCTACAACGGTGTAATGAGTTCATTATTTGCTAACGTTCTATATATTTGCCAAATGGAAATTATTTTATTTATAATCAATTATTTCTAGCAAACACGTCTCTCTGAATCTATTTAACTTTCGAAGTAATACCGAACTTGTTTATACTACATAATTCGATGAACTTGCTTTAACTTTTATTAGGTTTAGACTACAACCAAACTAGTTGATGTTAAACGAATTTCCACAACAAAGCATTCCGTTTATCTCTTTAGTCTGAAAGTTGTGTTTCTAGTACCTATTACTTCGAAAATTTTACATTCATTTTAGACAATACTTCGCCATTCTATTGTTGAATGAATATTTTAATAGTTTTTCTTTAGCGTATTCTAATCTCGTAATCTGTGAATTAATATTGTGACTACCGTGTGGTCCTATGACGTCATGCTTAATTGTGGTTGATTCATAGTGTTTTCTAACTGTATATAGTGAGTGGGCAATGATTTTATGCAAAATATGCCCACTTATACATAATTGGTAAACGCTATTTTGTTTGAATTTGATGCTTGGTTAACAGTATCGTCATCAATTATGGAGAAATATGTCAGAAAATGAACTATTTACAAACTATAAATTTTGTTTTACTTTTATATATTTATTACTTAAAATAGTAGGTTATATTGTAAATAGCTTGAGGCTAAAATGAATCTTTAAAATATTTTCCTTTTTTGAGTTTTCAATTATGTATTTTTGTATCAATGTTTTACATAAATCTAAACGTTTCGATAACACTTACAGTTATGCTCAGTACTAATAAAATCTTTCTGAAACATTTTATTACTACTGAAGGCGATAACTGTAAGTATTATCGAAACGTATAGATTGTATAACTTAAATATAAAAATATACCACTGAAAACCCAAAAACGTAAAGTATTTTACATTTTCATAAAATGAATACTAATTGTATTTTAATGTAAGCTAGGTACCAGGAGATAAATCAACTCAGAAACTACATTTGGAAAGATTGATTAATTTTCATTTGTCCAATATCATTACCATTCATATAAATACACTATTTCACACATTGGTCATCTAATAATTCTAAATTTCAAAATAATAATGATCTGTAATCAAACCATCTCTAGGAGCTTTTATGTCTTTTTACTTAGTCTCAAAACTATCGAGAAGATTAACGCTCTCATTTGTATTTGTTCAGTATTCAACATATCTGGTTCATGTCATAGCTATACCTAAGTTTTTTATGTTAAATAGTTTTGTATTTGCGGATATGAAAGGATATGTTTAATAGTGTCACCATGCCAGTCTAAATTAGCCTACGCAATGATGGTTTCAATACTAAATAGGTGGTTTTCGAGAAGATGAATATTTATATAAATAATTTTAACTGTATGTATGTATTTGTATTGGCATTTCGAGCGTAGCGTTATTAGTCCTAACGCTTGCTACAGTATCACTTTGTTCTTGAAACACATTGATTTAAATTATCAATCCCGTTTAACAATACACATTGTTACCAATATTTGTTCCTGTATTTATAAGTATTTGATCATATTCATTACTTACACAGGCAAGAATATTTTGACAAAATTGTTTTTTTTTTTGAGTTAGCCGCTATCATATTCGTCATATATAATAAAAAAAACGTGTCTTTTGGTAACGATGGTTTTCTAATTTTAAAGTGTAGTGATTTTATTTACTTTTAAACGCTAAAAGTTTTCACGAATTTAGTCGTTTTTGTGGTTTTTAAACGCTAAAAGTTTTTGTAGTTTCCTTCATTTAGAATTCGTTAACTCCAGTTTAGAGAAATATTTAGGTAAATGGGAATCACTACATCCAATTACTTAAGCTTCTGGACTAATGGAAAAAACGAAGGTATTCACTAATACCTAGTATGGTTTCACGCATATCCTCACATATTAATGACAAAAATCATTTGGATATCATTTGCAAATAAGGTGGGTATCCTCACTAACGGATCGATAAAGCACATTTAGCAAAACCATGTGAGGAATTGTGATCTTCATATCAAAAACAATATAGTTAATATAAACATTTCTCGCTGAACTATCCAAAGATAGTTGGCACGTGATGGTATAGTAGGACGCCTAAATTTCAACAAGAAACAGCAGTTAGGTTTGCATTTGCAGCACATAACATCAGTTGCACGTTTGAGGAACGGTCCTTTGCATATGATCTGTAAATCAGTGGTTGAATATACTTTAACGGTGGTGTATTGGATAAAACAATTTACGGAAAATGTGTGTCTTTTTTTTGACAGAGTGGGAAATGACTCTCCGATTCACCTTTCAGCAAGAATAATAACATTATAATATACTCTAGCCCAATCTCCCAATTGAAACATGATAGAAAACTTTTGAAAATAAGTGGAAAGACGACTCTAAAGTATGTTCTAATAAACAAGATTTGAGGAACGTTGCATAAATATACCATTACGTGTCTTAGTAAGTTTATTTAACCAAATTTTTGGCGTTATTAATTAGGCATACGTTCTGTCCTCGGATGCTTTTTTATCCCTGGGGACATTTTTGATTTTTGTGATGAGTTTTATGATTCATCGTCATTCCAAAGTGTTGAGCCACAATATGAATTGTGGGTATGAAGAATTGAATCTAGACGTTTAGAAGTTAGATGCGAACTCTTTTGCTCCTAAATTCATTTGTGATTTAGACGGAGCCACAATTCTGGGCACCATACAATAATAATGAATCACGAAACCCTCCGTAACAATGAAAGTGGCCTTCTCAGAGCCCATACCCGAATACGGGCACAGATCAAGATTCCTCGGGCACAGATCAAGGCTCCTAAACTATATGAATAATCTTCGACTTAAGTCTCATTTACATTCAGAAAACAGGAATTGATATTAGATTTTATGTTATTCTTGTTACTATAGAGATTTTTAGGAATTCTTCGCTCTTTGTTTATTTGATAAATTAACTTTAATACAAACATGTTAAATTATCGCCCCAGTTTTTAGCGCATTTATGATTCTCAATAGGAACTCGTAGTTTCCCTGACTGTCGGTAGTTCGGGCGCATTTTATAAATTGATCGAGATCTCAGCAACGGAATATCGTAGAGTCTTCGAGATTTCAGTATTAGATTTGCACTATCGAGTTATTCCTGCATCGCTTATTCTGGAAGCTACTGATATGCCACTGGAAAAAAAATAGGGAATAGAAAGCAAACTTAGGCAACCAACAGTACACTTCTGTTAAAATACTTATCTTTTTTGTTTTTTTTAAATGATGTATTTGTATATTTAAGTTATACAATCTAAACGTTTCGATAACGCTTACACTTATCTTCGTCAGTAGCAATATTACCTTTCAAAATTAAAGATGTTGAAACAAGCATTTTAATATGTGTAATAATGATGAAAGTTTACATTTTCATAGTATACCTCTGTATGTATTGTTGTATATATGAACATAATGGTCAATTTTACTGTAGCTACTATTTACGTAATTAGATCAGTTTTTAACGCATTTTTTTTATCATTTTATGCCATTATTATTTCTTAGACAATACTTCAATTATTAAGTGAAACTTTGGCGATCGCTGTGTTTTTCTTCTACTGTATAATGTACGCATGTTCCCCCAGATTTCAAATCAAATTGTCTTTTAGCACGTCCGTCCGTTAATCAGTCGGCTGTTCGTTCGGGCACCTCTTATAAATCGACCGAGATATCGGCAACGGAATATCGCAGAGCCTTCGGGTTTGCAGCATTAGATCCATACTATTGAGTTATTCCGGCATTGCTTAGTCTGAAAGCTACTGATTTGCCATGTCAAAAATCTGCACATCACAATATTTTAACATTTTTTCGTAAATTATCTCAAATTATTTTCTGTGCATATTGTTTTAAATCCTGATTTGAAGCATTCTTTTTGTTTCACACCTACCACTTGATCAAGAAAATATACGCTAGGGCGGTTCATAATAAAACGTCAACCTGAAGTTAGAAAAAGGTCTATACATCTTTGAAAAATGATCAATTTATTATCTTATGTAAAAGAAAAGTGTAAGGAATTCATAAGTGTAATAGCAAGATTATTAGACAAAAGGATATGCCCCATTTGTGAAACAAAGATATGGTATAAAGTTTAAAAGAAACGTTACAAGCTACTCTTAAGTGGAACATTTTACGTTTTTCGCATACAAAAACCCATGAACAGGTTACTATTGCGTAAACTCCAAACTTTACAATTTTTATTATACCGTTTTCTTTGCGTCATTCTCATTGCTACATACTATACTTTAGACTTTGCCCACAACGCCTACAATAAATATTACTACTGGATTTTTTCAAATTGACCCCATTTTTGATGTGCTTTCGATGTTTTAAGAAAATTTAAAATACATACTAAAGTTACATATTTTCCCGATTTTTTTTCTGTGTTTAACGGATGTACAAATCAGGTGGGTATTGTCTATTTTTCGATTCAAGGATTAATGGGTTTAAGGGGCTGGTGCTTGCGACAGTCTCAACTGCAAACATTTTAAGCAGACTTATAAAACCAAGTATTGGTTAAGAATCAAATAAGTTTGAACCTGTCTTATTAAGCTGAAAACTCGTCAAAAAGTTGACTTCTTAGTTTAGTAATCAATTTTTATGTTGAAAAATTGGGGCAAAGTTGTGTACTGTACTTTAGCTTTACTAATACTTGTGTAATTAGAAAGTACATTTCTTACGATTACAAAATTATTAAAAGTAATAAAGGTCCTTAGTTCTTTGAAAAATACACAAAATCAAAATAATAATAATGAGTTCATAAATTTAAATTTACGTTGCATTTCTATTCTTAGATGTAAGTAAGAAATTCAAAATTGTTTTGCAATGTACAAAACAAAACAATAACTTGTTTGAGTTACATAACGAAGTAAATTTATAATTAAGCAGCGGACGTCCTAAAGTATTTTTTATCAATAACCGGACAGTTGTAAAGGTAAAAGAAATATGATTTTTGAAGAAATTACGATGCTTTGCACTACACATGTTTCTTATTAGCTGAGATGAAAGAAAACTTTTGCCATATACTCCGTTTTCAAATTCAGAAATTTGTGTTTTTCAATTCACTCTATATACAGGTTTATCTAAATTAAGTGTTCACTAGTGGATACCTTGTTATTATTAAATATACAAAATGCTTTAAATCAGCAAACTGATACTATTTTCTTAGATAGAAGAATGTAAAAAACAATAGTTGTTTTTATACAATATCATTGTGTAAATGGAAATCTGTCTTGACCCTTAATGATGTTTTTTTTATTACATATTTTAAAAATGAAGGTTGATTCATCGGTTCATAAAATAGAACGGTAATTATTTATATTCTAACGACAGAAGTTTAGACACCAATGGCAAAAAGCAATTCTTGTCGGTGGGCCGTTTGTTAAACGTTTGAACTGGTCGGCGCTATTACGAATAAATTTCGATTTTTTTAAACCCTATTACCATAACAAAGTAGAATCCCAGAAAATATTTGAAATATAGTGCTCACGATATACTTCGAAATATGCTGTAACTAGACTTTCCGCGTGCTTAATATAATATTCTTTTGTCCTGGTTTTGAAAAAATCAATCTCATTGCCTTTAAAACTTTCGGTTTAATACAACATCTATATCGTTCATATGCTTGAATGCGAGTGGATACAATTCAGTCTGAATTAGGTTTTGCTACATACTGTCTAAAAAATAGTCGAAGGTATCACACTTTCTGTTGCCCCTCACTTGAAGGGTATTTTAATACACATACCTCTTAAAAAATTCAGGATCCAATATCACTTCTGTTGCTTTGATGTGCATTAAAAGGTAAAAGAATCAATAAAAACTAACCCTTCAATGTTTTACTGAAATTTTTGTCTTGGTACCTCCTGGCAGTAAAGCAAGCTATTAATCTTTTGACGTAAACGTTTTTCATTTATTTTCTGACACAAATTTATAAGGTTTTCAGTTTGGGTAATATACCTTTACATTTGTGATAATCCCACAAAAAAAAAATAAATTATCTGCTCTGCAGTTTTGACGCTACACGTCATTTAGCGGCAAAACATTTCTAAAGCGAAATTTAAGTATTTAGTTTTTTCAATATCTGGATAACGATCGTGTTTTATAGAAAAAATGTGTAGACATCTTTTTTAGGGATAATCCAATTATGCGTAAGTTTACTCTATACAATTTTTTGATACGAAACCAAATAATCCTTCAGAAGTTTTTCGTCCGTTATGACCGTCAAGGATCAGTAATATTAAGATGTAATTCTCAAGACATCGTACATAGTTGTCCAGTTACTTTTAATGAAAATGGTTTTCAAATGTCGGCCAAACATACTACATACTACTGAGGAAATTGGGTTTCCTTATACATGTGTGAATTACACTCGTCCAATATCCAACATTCAGTTTGTTCCCATTTTCATTGAAAAAACTCTTGTAATCCGCAAACAAACTATGAAAGAATTTTCATTTCATTATTCTAAACTCATTCCTCTTTCCAGACGTGGATCACAAGTTTGGAAAACTGCAGACAAATTTGGAAAATACCGTTTTGACAGCGACCGTAATTTAGTTACACGCTACACTAACTGCATTCCGTTAACCGAGTTAAAGAATTGCTCTTAACTTTTTGTGGGAACCATTAAGTAAAAACAGTTACATTGCGATGTGTGTAGGATCATATTCTTAGCATTGTTTATAAAAAAATGTTTCGTTACTATTTAAAAATTCTAATGTTTTTGGGCCACAGAATGCGACCAAAGAATAGATATTAGATGCAACACAGTTAATGTTAAAAGTTAAAATATGTAATTGCGCTAATGCCTAAGTAGCTTCTGGTAATGTTTTTTTGTTGTATAAATTGGTCAGTAATAGACCTATAGAACTATTTCTTTGGTAAATTGTTTGAAATTATTATATATGATTTTATTTACAAAAAAGTTTGACATTAATATTTCCAAATCAACATGGTTTTATGCTTAAACGCTCGACTGAAACAAATTTAGCTTGTATAACTCAGTTTATATCAAACACTCTTAATCGGCACGGTCAGGTGCTCGTCATATACACCGATATCCAAAAAGCATTTGATCAAATATATCATAAACTGTTGGTTAAACTTAATGCGTAACAATAGACGATTATTTATTCCATATCTTTATTTCAAAACAATTTATCGCTAGTTCAGGAGTCCCTCAAGGGTCCAATTTAGGTCTATTGTTATTTTTATTATATATTAACGATTTATCCGCAAAAATTGAGTCCTCGTCTTTTTTTGCAGATGACGCAAAAATTTACATGGAAATTGCGATCTTTAGAACTGTTTAATCTCAGTTTCCAAATGGTGTTCACTAAACAATTTAAACCTTAATATTTCCAAATTGAAAGTAGTGTCTTTTACAAAGAAAAACAACCCCTTACTATTTACTTATACTATCGATAGTGCAGCTATTGAGAGACGTGAAACGTTCAAAGATTTAGGCGTACACTTTGATACTACACTTTCCTTTGTTAAACATATAAATTCTGTTATGTTGTCTGCATCTAAAGCGTTAGGATATTGTATGAGGAATTGGACAAAATTTAAATCAATCTTGTGTTTGAAAATAATATATTTTATTACTTTACGCATCAATAATTTGGTCTCCGGTTTATCAAAATTCGTCAGAAAGTTTAGAAGTATTCAGCGGAAGATGCTTAAATATATGCATTTTCGATGTTTTAATGTTTATCCGGGTCGAGGTTATAGTATGCTTAATAACAAAATCGATTGAAATAATTTGCTTAGCCAGATTAATATTGCTGTTCCGAGAATTGAGACTCAACATATGCGTTCTTTTTATTTAGATACACCACGAACTAATATGATCAAATCTCTATTATACTGTGTATGTGTAGCTTGTTTAATCATATATGTAATGTTTGTGATATGTTTTGGCCAAAAAGGGCTATTATTTCTTGTTCTAAAAATAGGTTTGCAGAATGATATTCATTTTCTTTTTTTATTGTTGTACTGTTGTGCTGATGCTAAATGATATGTAAATGGATGTTTAATTTTTTAATATTTTGGATCAATATTGCAATGGGTTAATAATGTAACATATTTTTTATTTTGAAATTTTTGTTATATAATTACAATTATTAATTTCGTAGATAACATTTACTGTTTAAGTTTAACCTGAATAATTGAACTTATTGCTTTTGTTGTATTTCTGTAATTGGGCGAAATAAATAGGATTATTCTTACTATTATTATTATTATTATTATTACTATTATTATTATTATTATTAATTTGCATATTGATTAAATTGTGTAACAACGTAGTTTACGAGGCGATAAAAAATAAATAGACAATGTTTGTCATTAATTTAGTTATAAATTAATAAACTCTGTGTTGATTAGTAAATATGTACTGGTTAAATCAATTGTAGCAAATGTTATGTTTACATTGTCGTGAATGACGTACATATACACATCAATAAATAAGTAAACATAAATTACAGATATGTAACAATTTTCCATTTCATTTAGCATTGCTTTGAAATGTTTACGATGCACGTTTATTCAGGTAACAAAACGGTACAGCCGATAACTGCAATTTCCTATGTGATGTGAATGATCTGTTTCAAATTAACCGACTAAAGTATGTTTCGTGTTTTTGAAAATACATTGGCAACATCGTTTATAAATTATAATTGCCATTTACCATTTAGGATTCGCTAATTGGTAGCAATTAGTTTTTCAGTATAGCAGAAATTCCGTTTGTAGAAAACTTTAAATGTTACTACAGCATGTACTGAACATTTTCTACACACAAATGGGGTATGGATTGTTAGTTCACACCTAATGATTGATGATTCCCAGAATTTGTTGTTTTATGATTGAATTGATTCATACGTTATGTGAAATTAAAATTGCTTTTGTTAATGAAACTACAGTTTCAGTTGCTTAAGTTGGCCTTAAGTTGGAATTTTATTTTCATATTCAAATAACGAAAGCAAAATAAAACTGCAACGCTTTATTTAATCTTGAAAAAATGTAAACTTGTTGCACTCACGCGAGCATTTTTCAACGTTGATTTATTGTGTAAACCACAAGGCATCTTAGAATTTTTATTATGTTAAATCGAAATCGGTTGAACTTAATTTGCGATTTTATAAGCTTCTAGTAAAGCTTAGCAAATTGATGAAGATTTATAAAAGCGGTGCATTCGTAGCGGTCGCTATAACGACGGAATGATCGAAAAATATGAGGGAACACTTCGCTAAATTGAAAATGGTAATGAGATAGGAGCAGTGCTAATAAATCCTGTATTGATCCAAAAACAGTTTCAATATCCCATATCCCTAACAGTTTTTCAGGAAATACTATAACGGAGTGCTACCGTTGCACGGAAATTACTGTCATGTCTTACCTACTCGCCTAAACACAGAAACATACTAAATAAATGTTATCATGTTGAATGAATGTTAAATGTTGATTTAATTTTTGATTGTTGAAGGTTACGTAAGCTACTTTATTATCGTGAAATAAATCAATATAATTTGGTTTATTGTTTTATTGAAATTGAGTCTAGGAATTTTTCACATGCAGTGCGTTCTTAATTTGGGTTTTTATAATTCATGATACTTAATATGGTTGAATAAAATGCACACCTTGAATCAGCCTCAATTAAGTTTAATAACCTTGTCAATAGATTTATGTGTTAACGTTTACATTAATTATCTTTTAAGCATCAGCTTTTGTATGAATTGGCCAAGTTTTTATTCTTTAGGATAAATATGAAGCATTCTAAACTTAACATCCGGCGTTAGAATTGATATCTATCTATAATGGTATGCTACCTGTTCTCGCTTATAGTTTATATCATTTTTTACTTTTTATTTTTGAAATACCAGAAGTTTAGGTTATATTTTCGAACATAATTTTTAGAATTTGGTTTGTTGAATTATTATTGAAGATACTTTATTATAATTATTGAGAAATACATATTTATAAATTTACTAGCACTGCTATTCCGTTTATCAAAACAATAAAGCGGTTTATACCATAATTGTATAAATTATGCCTTCAAACTGTATCTGTTCAAATAATGTGGTAATTAATATTTATAAACTCAATTTTAATCAGTCATATTACTTCTTGATAAATAAGCCAATAAAATCATATTTGCATCTCTTCAATAGTAAACTCTACTAAACTAAGTCAACTTTAGTTGTACTACAATTAGCACATAGTTAGTTCGCATTGGAACTTTAATAATTATGATAATTACAAAGATTTATCAGTTATTGTTATAACCATACATCACTATAGATGACGAAACTCAATAATACTTACGGTCTTACCTTGAAGTAATTTGTTAAGTAGTATTTTTTCGGTCGTATGTGTATGGGCAATTTATTTTTTTTTCACATATACTTTTGCATGGATGATATAAATACAAGCAAATCTTAGTATACTCATTTTAATAAATTTGTTTTTTGTAACAATCTTTATAACCTATTTTGGCACGCTTTTCAATTCTGAATATAGTGTTCAAGCAAGAAGAATGACCCCAAACGAGAACCACATAAGACACTATTGAATGAAAGTATCCATAATACGTGCTAATAGCTACCTTGGGTGGTATCTTTTTCATTAAGGATCTTAGTAATTCACATATCTCTTGCTAATCTGTTCGCAAGATACCGAGATTGTTCTGACCAGTTCAATTTATGGTCAAGCGCGATAGCCAAAAAATTGTTCAATTTTAGATCGGTTTAAACTCATCAAATGAACATTGCTCCATCTCTTGCAAATACATGTTACTTCCCCGATTCTAACGATGAAATGTTACTCACTGTGTATAATTTAGTTGTATCATCAGCAAGAAGGATAAGATCTTTTGCATTTCCTAAGGAAGAGATATCATCATCGTATATTTAAAAAAAAGGACGGGGCCTAAGACCGATCCTTGTGAGATACCACTCGCTTGGGTTTTATACGAGAGATATTTCAATCGGTCACTTAAGTAAGTCTTTAGCAATCTTCACTTTTTTTGGGAACGTATATTTTATGCATTTATTTAGTGTTGTGATCAATGCAATTGAACGATTTCAACAGATCTAAGAGGTTAGCAACACAACAGTCACTATCTTCAAAGGATTCAAAGTCTAAAAACAAAACAAAAAACACGGATAAAATTTAAATTGGCCGGTAATTGGTAGGGATATACCCACCTCCACCCTAATATACTGAGATTACTTAGCGAGACGGCGGATATGTTAGTTTGAATCCTTGGCATTGTAGTGTTACTGTAATTTCTTAAAACGCTCTGGTTATCAATTAGTTTTATTATTTTAGTTAGAAACTATGAAAAAAAACGCAATTTAGAAATTTAGTAAAACAATTTGAAAATATATCTTTAGCAGATTTATTCACGTCTTCGATAAATGTCCAATTATGACATTCAAGCATATTGTAGCATTTATACTTACCAGTGTATATAATCGGTTAATACATTTCAACAGTTGCCTATATCAAAATATTAAAATATTCTGAAGGCGATGAGTATGCAGATAGTATTATAACATTTGTTATCCTTATGTATAATGCCCTTTATTTCACAATCAATTTATTTAGATATTGGTTTACATGAAGTAGTTCAACGTATATATAATTGAGTTGGGATTTTACAATGGAAAAAATGTATGTATGAGCCAAGGGCAAATTGCGTTGGGATTTACTAAGTTTGCGGAGAAAGGTTAGCAAAACTTCCATAGACATTTCTGTTCTGAATATTGGCACTGAGCGAATATGAAGATCTAGTGCGCCTTTTCGTTATTACGTTTTTTGAAATAATTTAAAAATTGCGACGAAAAATACTTTTCCGTTTGCGTTGGTTCCCGTTTCCAGCTTTTTTTTGCCGACAAAGGCACGTGACATTTAAACCCTTTCAGAGTGATTGCTTTTATTTGGCGGGACAGATTTTGGCGACGTTGTCAAGATGGACGTGAGAATCTATACAAGAGGAAGGTCTTTTGTTAGTGAACCCTGGGCTAGAATGCTCGTGTGCGTGGGTTTATTTCCTAAAGAGAACATAACGATCTCTGCGAGTTTACGTTGTAAAACTGAGCGGTGTTGTAACAACCTTGTTTTGTTACTGCCAGAACCGATTTTTGAGAATGAAATATTATAAACATTTACAAGTAAGTGATTTTATTGAGAATTGGGAACTTTTCAAAAATTTCGTTGAATTAATCACACCTTAGTTGTAGTGACTGTTTATCATAGCTTTCCTCATTATTTATTTTTCTGTGACGTAGGTGAAAATAAAAAAAGAAAAAACTCATACTTGCATACGTTTAAATACATATATTGTAATGATAAAAATTGCAACCGCTGCGCTTGTTTTAATTTTGAGATAGGAGAAGGATACGCATTATTCGACGATTTCATTATGGGAAGATGTTTTGGAGGGATTGTATTAGTTCGAGTACTTTAATTACAATATTTATTTAATTGAACTCTTTGGTATAGTACATTACGTCCAATACTTTGGAAATATTCGTTTAATAAACATTCATGAGAAAAGTTTCGAGCTGGATAGTGATCATGCCTTCGGAAAAACAAATACTTTGATAAACGTCTTTGCACTTTCTCAAGGGCACTAAAGTATACGGCGTTAAAAAGGGCACCTTATTCCTATTTCGCACGAATATAAAAATTATACAACATGATAATAGATTGTACAGAAAACTTCTTAGTATTTCGAATGATGTAGCCAAGGCTCTTGTATGCCGAGTTTATAACCTTATTTATGTGAGCGAAAAACGACAATTATCGAAAATTACACCAAGATCACATACAGTGTCGGGTCTACCCAAGACAAACCCATCTACATTATATTGAAATATATTATCGTTAAGTTTACGCGAGAACGAAACTACCGAGCACTTATATTCATTGACTGTCAAATTATGCGAACTACACCGGTGATAATGCTTTCCATAGCGCCTTGCAGAATTAAGGCATCACGTTAATTATCAATTACTTTAAACAAATGTACGTATAGGGTGAATTTTGAAAATTTGATTATTCACAATTTAGTTGTTTTCGAGATATCTCCATTTTTAAGGAAAAAAAAATGACAGTTACAGCACTGTATTAAAAATGTTGAATCTTGGACAGTGGATGACCTTTAATTAAAATATTTGCAACTGTAATGGTTTAGACTTCGATTCATCTGAAAATGATTGCATAATGTCTGAGGAACATACAGGGCCCTCAAAATTTATAAGTCGATTTAAAAAGGTAAGAACTTACAAAACTTGATTCTTTCAAACGGAACACCCAGTATATTATTTTATTATCTCCATATAGGGGCCAGTTGATTAACAAGCACTTTCTATGACCAATGGATTGCTAATGACGGGCCTTTTTTGTGGCCTCCACGATCTCCCGATCTAACCGTTTTAGATTTTTTCATTTGGGGAGTTATAAAATATAAGGTCTACGAAACGATATTGACAACAATGGATGACTGCATGCGGAGAGTAAGGAATGCATTTCGGAATCTTTCCCAAGACTCCATTAAACATGCTACTCAAATTGAGTTAATTCGTAGATGCGATAAATGTTTAGTGGTTGCAGGTCAAAATTTTGAATGTTTATTGAATTAATATTTATTTTATTCTTGTTTATCAAATTATTTTGCAGTTATAACTACTTGTGTTTCTTGTATTTAGTTATTGAAAACTTAGGTATTTTAAATTACTATCTCATTTCATACAGTCATTGGTATAACTCCCTAATATCACAGAATCAGTATTTCTATGTATTATTTTCATCATCACCAGTCTGTTTTCTCCTTTGAATGCCTAATTTTACATTGTAAATAAATTAAAAATAAATTTTTAAATAGTCTTTACATGTGTTCCTAATTTAGCTATTTCAGTAGTGACGATATGCTGCATTGTTTTATTTTTTCATACTACTTGGCAACCAAATACTTCAGTTTTTACACGTTTTTATAAATAAAATTCGCTGTAACTGGTAAGCCTTGAAAGATAGGTACATACAATTTTATATCATTCGATTTAGAATTTAATGCTTCTTTCGACCGTAGAATAATATACTAGGTGTTCGATTTGAAAAAATCAAGTTTTGTAACTTCTTAACTTTTTAAATTGGCTTATCAATTGTGAGGGCCCTGTATGTTTCTGTGACATTATGCAATCATTTTCAAATGTAGCAATGTCTAAACCATTACTGTTGCAAATATTGTAATTAAAAGTTATCCACTGTCCAACGTTCAATATTTTTAATAGGGTGCTGTAACTGTCATTTTTTTTCTTAAAAATGGAGATATCTCGAAACTAACTGAATTTAGGTATGGATAAGTTTACAGAAAGTTGACTTAAAATTCAACGTAGAATCCAAAACTGCAAAAATATACAGGTTGTTCCATTTAAAATAAGCAAGTTGGTGTCGACTTTCGGTTATATCGGAAGTGCCAGAAACGTGAAAATATTTTGAAAAGGTAGGCCCCACTGGCCTTTGTACCAAGTTTTCAAAATCACGCTATACGTACTTTTCCATATATCGATCGCGGCCCTTCCCGGTGGGACACCCTGTATTTATATTAAAGAACAATGGACCCCATATATAACCCTGCGGGACACCTGAGGTTTGTGTATAAGCAGTTAGTTATAACCATTGTTACCGTTAAACTTCGATTATTGAAATATGAATTAAAAAGACTGGTTAAACTGTCAGAAAGACCAGAATTTTCGAGTTTATTCATAAGCAAACCATGTTTAATAGTATCAATAGCCTTACGTAGATTTACGTATACAACATCTGTCTGCTGTTTATTATCTAGACATTCAACAAGGAACTGGGTGACACAAAATAGGTTAGTGATGATGGATCGACCAGGATAAAATCCATGTTGCGCTGGAGAAATTTTATGAGCAACCCAAAACATAAAATGATTATGTAGAAGAGTTTCAGATACTTAGCAGTTTTCCATATGGTTGGAAATACGTTGAACTTAAAATTTTTATTAAAAAAGCAGTTAAAAGTTTCACAAAAACGGATGAACACTATTTAATTAAAAAAGCAGGTATCTGATCTCGTCTATACGTTATGCTAATTTTTAACTTTATTTTTAACGATTTTAAAACTTCATCCTCAGTAAATGCTTTTATATATAATTCGGTATAGGGGGAATGTTTACAGTTCCCTCAGTAGAAAACTAGAAACATTTTGTTGGGCATTAAGTAGCAGTTAAAATACATAGATGAATTGTATTTAGTATTTTTAGAACAATTCATAAAAGACCAAAACTTTTAGGATTGGTCTGATATTCTAGCTCTAAATTACTTATGCATATTTTATTACATGTAGCGTAATCTGATGGAGATTTAGACTTTTTAAATTTCTTCAAATGTAGATGGTTAAGCTTGAGGTTTTTAATATCGCGTGTGTACCAACAAGGAGTTTTTCCAAGTTTATATACTATGATTTTTACGAGGTATAAATAAATTCATCAAATGTTTTATAAATAATGTTACAAAATTGAGAAATCATTTGCTCGACATTCCCACAACTATAAATACAGTCCCAATTAGTACGTATAAGAGATTGTATAAGCCAGCGAGGTCTGCTTTACGAAAAGCGTATTATTAACCTATGTACAATATCTACACTCAATTCTGCATCTTTTATACTTAACTGTTGACATTTATTTTTTATGTATTCTAATGTGGAATATTTGTGTAACTAATAACAATTGAATCTAATTTTTGCGCTTTGCAAAGGAATAACTATTTGTGTAAAAGCTTTGTCAGTGTTAGTTTTGTATTAATTTTAGATGCGTGGAGAACCTATTAAATCGCCCATCGAATTTATGCGATAAGTATTAGATTAACTTAAGTATATAATTTTTATTTACTCACTGGATCATACATTACATTTATTAATTAGTGATCTGATTTTAATTTATTTAACAGAAAACTAAATTCGTTTCTCAACACTATCGAATTCTTTTGATGAATCCATCTCCCGATCACTGTACTACATTTGAGCTAGTGTTATCGTAGCTAAGGTATGTAAACTTTATTATGTAACTAAACTAACCGGAATCCACGGAATTTCAAAACAGTCCTTAAGTAAGAGAAATCCAATGAACGTTTAAGCTTCAAAATCTACAATTTTTCGCTTTTGTTGCCTGGTACCTGACCGCCATGGTCAGCAACTTCTTTACTTTAGTTTGAGTAAAGAAATTGAAGTATTCCAACAAACGGTCAAATGATCGTATTAGCTTCAGTTATATTTGGAACGTATTCCTGCGTCTTAATCACAGAATTACCTAGTAGAGGAACAACCAATTGATGTTAATTACTCTTTGTTTATTTCCCTTCAATTTCCTCAATAAATTGCCTCACAATAATGGATTGATTTTACTAGTATACATAAGGTTTCCGTTCCAATCAATTTTAGACTAAATGCGGTGGTTTTTGGATTTGGGATTTTTGCATGATGTTATTTAAAAGATTTCGCCTACTTCACTTGCTGAATCCGTGCGAATTTTAATTGCAGTGAAAACCATTTGCCAATTAAGTCCCCTACCACCTTTTGTAAAAAGTCACTCATTTGTAACTTTACAAAATCAAGAATTTAAAATAGGCTTGAAAATATGTAAATTTTAATATGACGAATAATGAACAACCGCCCTAAAATAATGCCACACAATCGGTCGTTTTATGAGCATTTAATTCCATATAAAAACCTGCTTAACATAATATGTATTTCATAATTAGTCTACAACGATGATTAAAGTTGCCATAAAATTACTCTACCACAATTAATTATAATTGTTTTGTAATATTTTAGGAACGGATTAACGAACACAGCTTTAAAATACCACCCTGAGTTGATATTATTGTCTTTTTGTATTACGTTTATCACGCGTATGTCCAAAGGTTAATAAAAAAAGTTAATTACTTATATTATTAGTCTGATTGAAACTTTTTAGTAATAAATTTCTCTTTAAAATGCAACGCTTTAGTGTATCGTAATTATCTTTAATAAATCTTGATGCTGTATTATGCAGCAAAAATTAAATTCAAATTTTTTACATGCAGGTACTAAGAGTAAATTTGGTAATTACATAAATTCATTGTGCAGTATTTGTATAGTACAAAAAAACTACCTTTATTAAAAAAGTGTTTATTTTTAGATGTTTGCTAATAGACATAGAGGCTTAATTTAATCACTTTGTCGGAATGGTTCGTGTGCAGAAAACCAGTTTAGCAGTTTTTTTTATGTTCATAAGCTTATAACCCAGCTGACTTTAATCTATTTTTAGATTTGTTAATGAAAATTCTTTTTATTGTACTTCTGCAATAGCGAAACGAGATTCAACGCCAAAGAAACCGTTAATAGAAATTAAAAAAATATGCATAAAGTTGCGTGTTTCTATTCCTATATTAGTTCATCAACCACAATATTTTGAATGTATATCTATCTACCTCACTCGAAGGCCTTTATAAAACTAACTTTGTTTAAGATATAAGAATTTATACTTTAATTAAACAATAAAATAATTTATTCTCGTTAAATTGTATTAGGATACTTCCGATGGGAACTGTCGTAATTAGGCAAATTAATAAAAAAATTTTATATAATGTTTAATGAATACTATGTGAATTTTGAAAAATGAAAAAAGAAATTTAGTTATCATTTAATAGATTTGTTAAAACCTATCAAGTCTACTCAAGCAACCGAGAATGTCTAATATTTTGAGAACCACATTCTCTAAATCAGAAATTTAATATACCCAATAAATCAAAATATAATAAAAACTGTTTGGTATTAAAATTTCTGTCAATAAGAATATGTTGGAGATTTTTAATAGCATATTTTTTATTTAGAGATTAATAAATTATTACATAACGAGCGTTCTAGTTTTTGAAAAATTGCAAAAATTGCTATTGGGTCTGCTTTTTTCAATGGTGTACTACTTTTTCCCACAAAAAGTTTTTGATTTGAATTTTTTTGTTTTAGATAGCTGATTTATTTGCAGAGCCGTCGAGGGGGTAGGTGAAGGCGGTACAAATTATCAAGGCCCGGGTTTAAGGGGGTCCACTCCCGAGACCCGGGATAGGAATTAATTCACTGTTCCAGTTAATGTAATACAACAACGCTGATTATGCATAAACAACTTTAATAAGTATAAAATTTTGCTCCAATTAACAATGGCAGTAGGTAACAACGCCGTGCGGCATGTTCCGCGTATTTCGTGTGTGATTTTGCACAGGTGCCGGCATAGTGCAAGTGCAGCGCTTGAGTTGATTCAGTTAATTGTAGAGTAGCCATTCCTTACTTTTTGACGGTTTATTTTTATTTTTAATTTAGAGTTGATTCAGTTAATTGTAGAGTACCCATTCCTTACTTTTTGATGGTTTATTTTTATTTTTAATTCAATTATTGAACATGTAAATACGACGTATTGTTGTACATATTTTATGAATCATAATCATTACTTTTTGCGTTGTTTAGCATAATTTGGATAAAGGTATGTCGCAGCAATTTCTTAGCGCACAAAAATCAAACAGAATCGAATGTCAATTTTATCCGACGAACCAGAGGCAAGAAACAGGAAGTAAACATTTCAAAACAAAACTTTATTGTTTTGATGGCATTACAGGATTGTTGTTTCAGAAAATTTATTACTCATTGATTTAGTGGTTTATGGGATTTTTTACGCATTGGTTTTTATTACTAATATTTTTTTATAGATGAGTTATCATCATAAATCTGGTTTTCAAAAACGTATGTAGCAAAAACAAAAGGTGGGGCTTATGAAAAAAGGAGAAAGAACTCTTGAAAACCTTGGCTTTGTATCCTAAAAAACAATAAAAAATAATGTAACCGACGTCGGGGAATCCCCCACCTCCGGTTTACCATTGCCCGAGCTCCATCCCCAGTAGTTCAAATTGGAAAACGATGAAGATCTTCGGAACAGAAAAATCTCAAATATAGTTATCAAGCAAGTAATTATTTAAAGATCGAGAACGTCCTATATTTTGATATAGGTAATTTGAAAATGAACCCCGCTCCTACCGATACAGAACAACCTGTGAGAGAAGGACCTGAGCGCATTCCTTCACAATTTCTCTTGATAGCAACGGTATTCAATTTTCCAAATACGTATTAAATTTACATATAAAAATGGAGATGTTGTTTCAAGAGACTGGCTAACTTGGAGCTCTATGAAGCACTATTTAATAAATTAGCAGATGCGCGTGTATCTTCCCGTTTCGTTACTGAAAATTGGTGGGGCCGTTCAAATGGCTACAAAAAATTATATAACAGAATACCTGAACATGACAATAGCATCAGTCATCACTCGTCATATCTATAGTGGCGAAGTATGGAACAAAATATTTTTAATAAAAGACTGACAGATTGATTTTTAAATCTTTAGAAAAAGAAAAGTGGAAACAACTATTACAGAGGTTTCTTCATGTTATTTTATTTTCATCTGAAAAAGTTCATTATCTTTCGGCTG
Source organism: Vesta saturnalis (assembly GCA_036346205.1). Lineage (NCBI taxonomy): Eukaryota > Metazoa > Arthropoda > Insecta > Coleoptera > Lampyridae > Vesta > Vesta saturnalis. Next base: position 4,910,372 of record JARFJB010002396.1, read on the forward strand.
ACATCCAAAATGAATTTATTTCACATTGTGCTGAATACGTCATGGAAAAAATAGCAAATACGAGGTTTTTGAAAGATTTTTGGAGAAGCAATAGCTGATGTGATTTTCGAAACTGTGGAAAAACGCAATATTAGCATAAAAGATTGTCGTGGACAGGGATATGATAATGGGAGAAACATGAGCGAACAATATAAGGGCGTGCGGGGAAGGATTTTGGCTGTCAATCCCCTTGAATTATGGCCTCCTTGCGGTTGTCATAGCCTTGTGTGGTGTGCATGCAGCATATGTTGGTCTCAGGCTGTCGCTTTTTTTGGAATAATTCAGAAGCTTTCTACGACTCGCTGGTCAGCTAGAGTAGAAGTATTAAACCAGTCTGCGGGAAGTTGCCTGGAATAAAAGCCGCAATTGGAGAGTTATTGGAAGATAATTAAACAGAAGTGCGAGTACGTGGCTAAAAGTAGTTACTGCTATTAACTATAGAAGTGTTATTCTTCAAGCAACATCTGTTACTTTGGACGTTGAAGCTAAAAATCTAAATTCATTTCTTGAAGATCTTAATATTATTAGAAACATTGTAGATGAATGTAAAATAGTAGCTGATAATTTAGATATGTGAACCGAATTATCTACCTCCGAAAAAAACACAAAAGAAAGCCGTTTTTCGACGAAATGTCATCAAATGATTCATTAGAAGAAGTTAGTGGGGAGGATTACTTTAAAATAAAAGTAGTTTATTCAATTTTAGATGCTGTTATCTTAAATATATCCACAAGATTTGAAGCAACTAACAACATTGTGAACACGTTTAGTGCGCTATGGAGATTTTTAAGTCTAGAAGATATAGAAATTGAACAGCAGACCGATTGTTTTTAAAATCATTACGACGCAGATATCAATTCTCAATTACAAGAAGAAATAAAACATCTTTTCTGCAAAATTTCAGGACACTGATATTACCCCACTTAATCTTTTAAATGAAATTCATAAATTCAAATTAGATACAAGCCCAAGCAGAACCATCTTTCAATCACCTTTCTAGAATAAAACATATTTGAGGATCTACCATGGTTCAGGAACGGTTAAGTTCTCTTGGCATGTTAGCTATTGATTCCAGAGAAACTGCGATTTATCTAAAATTATTGAAAATTTCGCCTCTGCTAAGTGTCGTAAAGCCCCCTTAAAATAATTACTGCGCGTTACAGTTATCTAGTTTGTAAGCAGTAATGGACGTTTTTTGTAGATTTTATTAGTTTAGTTTGTTTTATTATACTGTTCATTAATAAATAACAAAAAAAGAGGATTGAAAAAAGTTTTTTTTACGAGTACGACTGTAAGTTTTATTTTGTTCCATAAACAGTATGAATCGCGAATGGTAAACTTTTTAAATGGGATCAAAAGATAAATTTCCATCTTAAAAATGATATGATCAATTCCTATTTATTCTTTATTCGTTTTTCAATAGCATGAGTAGTGTATGCTAGAGTTTAAAATATTACAAATATCTAGGGAAACATATTTTAAATCAAATATTTTTGGAGCAGTGCTGCATAAATTCATTATTCTAAAAGGTTTAACCTTGAACCCTAACAATTTGTTCCCTGTACCGCATTTTTTGCTACACCACTAAGGGGGCTCGTTTTTTGTCTATACCAGGAGCCGACACTACTCTCGGCGGCCCTGTTTATTTGGTTTGTATAGAAGTATTCTTTCATCAAGGTCAAGGATAAAAACAAGCATTTTTTTATTGCACGTTTATTGTCACTTGTTTCACCTTTTTTAATTTTATTTACTTTAATAATGTACCAGATTATTTCAATTAAATACTTACTAAAAACAGCAAACAAGAAGGCAATATTACTTTTATAATCTCGTATCTATAGGACAAATATCCTTTAAATTAAACGAAACCGTATATGACCTACAATTTATCTAACTAACCGGTTTAAATTAACACTATAAATGTTTTGTTAACGTTTTACAACAAATATCATATTTTATACGTTTCTTATAAGTAATTCTGATGTATCTTCTTATAACTAACAGTTATCTCGCCAGACTAAACTAGAAAGTAATCAACAGTTTTAATGTTACAGAAATCACAAGTAAGTAATTAAAAAAAAAACGTTGCTGTAATGTTTACTTAGAATTTACATTACTAAGAACATCTTAATGAAATCACGTTTAAAATTTTTGCAATTTACCAACTGTTTTATTTGTGTTCGTATTGACCAACATAACTTGAACACATTACCATATTTGATGATTTCAAAGATATCTAAAGAGGACCAGATTTGTTTTGTATATGGAGGTATGGGATGGGTACGTTCACCTACGAAGACAAAATTTAAGCCATAATCAAATTCCTGCCAACATGTACGTAGTGAGGTGTTTCGATTATCTGTGACGACACATTCTACCATGAAAATAGTTACCGTTATATTATTCCTATCTTCTTTTACCAAAATTTCAACTTGTATTGAGTAGTCGTATAACGTTACTAATGACACAATATTTGTTGTGTTTAAAAATAAATTAAACACGTGTCTCTAGATTTGTACTCGCGTGATATGTAAAACCGCAGTATATGTTGGTAAAAGCAACTGCTATAAATGTATACAGCGTGTCCATCATAAGAATGAACAGCGCGCGGATATCTGTAACAGTAAGTGATAGAAAATCGGTTATATGAGATAAAAGTTATCTAATATTGAGGTTATTTTTCTAGCTACAAGTTCCAAATATATCTAATAGTTTTAAAGATATTTGAAATTAAATTTTGTAAATTTTTTTTTCTGGGCTTATTATAGGAGATAAACAACGGAAAACACTTTTCCATTGCCACTTTTTCTGATCTATTAGACGACGTTAACCAAAGTTTTGTGCGACGTTTTAAATGGGTGAAAAAAGTTGTGATGGTATTGTCTGGTAGCATTTTTTATTAGCAGTTCACCAATATAGCACATGCGTATGTTATCTGCAAATTTAAAAAAAACAAACAACCATTTTATTAGTATCCATGTTTTATTCATCAAGTAGCCATTGAAAATAGTATTTTTGATAATAGACCTAGTTATAAATAATCTTTCAAAACAAGATTACGTAAAATGTATAATAAATGTTACCGTAATGCTGGTTCCAACAATATGGTGCTTCAGCCCATAATGCATCAATTATTCGTGGTTGCTTGTCTAATCAATTTCCGGAAAGGTGGATTGGAATCGTTTTCAACCCTATTTTGGCCAGAAAGATCCCCTGACTTAACACATATAGACTTTTTTTATCTGGAGTTACATAAAAATTCAAGTGTACTGTCAAACTTTTTAAAATGAAGAACTCGTTATGGCTGCATTTAACACAATTACTCCAAATATGCTATCATGTGTTTTGGATTCAACAGTAAGAAGGGCTTATTTATGTTTAAAATGTGACGGTAACCTGTTTGAACATGTATTGTTTTCTTCGAAAAATTTACAAGAAACATATGCATGTGATATATAGATGAATTTGCAATGTGAAATGGCATAAAACTGCTGTCAATTTCTTTTTGACACATTTAAAGAAACAGAGTTGGTGATGGTTGCTCAGAAACGAAACGTCGTACAAGATTTTAGTTAACATCGTCTAATGGTGAAGAAAAAATGGCGTTGAAAAAGTGCTTTTTGTTTTTCAATATTTCCAATCAGAAGCCCAGAATAATATAAAATAAAAAACTCAAAAATTCAATTTTTTTTAAATATTTTCAAAACTGTTAAAAGTGTTTGGAATTTGGAAATGCCATAAATATGATCTCGTTATTAGATAACTATTGTCCCATTTAATCGATCTTTCATTTCTTACCGTTACAGATATCGCCATGCTGTTAATTATTATATTGGACACGCTGTATAATTTTACAATGTGATTCTGAGGGTTATTTTTAGTAAAAAAGCTTAATTTTTGAGTCGAAATTAAGTTGAACTGGTTGACATTTGTTGCAATAATTATACTAAACCCCTTATAATTTAGCATAACAGTTTTTGTGTTATCCAACACAAATCTCATTTTTGAGCGTGATTTTAGATCACCTCAAGTATTACATCCTGAAATATGTAGAGGAGGTTTAGAAACAGTGTCCATAATACGACCTCGGTCGAATAGGGCAAAATGTTTCAGACAAAAGTTGTAGACAGTAGTAGGCTGTATGTTCTAAAATTAAAAATACGTACACTGTGTGTTATTTAATTTTAGGAGACACTAAACTTTTATTATTTTTAATAGTACACATTGCATATTATTCGATTTTTGGATTTTGCTAACTTTAGGAATGAGAGCTATTTTTAAGTTATGTTTTTGATGACTTTCAAACTCTGTAACTGTTAAGAGAAGCGTATTAATACATGATTAAGTAATAACAAATTTTCAAATTTTGTTGAAATTAGTAACATATCCTTGTCTTGTTAAAATGAGTATCTTGTATACAGGTAGGTCAAAACCTGGTGACGACATTTTGTTAATTTGTGCCAATGAAACTGCATATTATGACATCATTCGATTCTTTTGATGTTGTTTTGTTATTTCTATTTAACATTATCTACGCCTAAATGCAACTTACTGTTTAAAATAGACAAATTTTAAGTAATCAAGTAAAAGAAAATTAAAAACAGTAGCCTCGGTTGTAAGTACCATTGTAACTTTTATTACGCTTGAACAGTCCGATTTGTTCTCAATGAATATTTTATACTGGGTGATTCAACGATAGAGTAAAGTAAATTGGTGCTTTATGGGTAAACTTTGCCAATAAAATGTATTTATCATATTATATGGCTAGTAATTGTGTGTATTTTTTTTTATGATACACCTTGTATATCATTCGATGTTTGGCTTCTACGTACAATTATAACACTTTATTTGTATAGGTTTCATGTACGTAAAATTTACGGTTTTTGAAATGATTTCGAATTTTATCCTAAAAATCGCATTTACGGGTATTACTTTATTATTATATTTGGACCATGGAAAGCTTAAGCCTATGTTCTGAAGAAGAAATATTGGAGATAAATTCTACAAGGTGGGCAAAATATATGTTCAAACTTGAAATTCAAAACTATCACTTTTGTCAAATAGTAAACACCGTGTATATTTTTACGATGTGTTAAAGGCAATAAAAAACCGCATAATTCTTCATAAGTATACCTATCTCTTTAAATGTTTTACGTTGTTTTGATTTTTCTATATTATTCAATATTTCAATGGTTGTTCTTGTGATTATTCGCAGTAGCCATGAAAACATGTTGTTATATTTTGGTAGCCATTTAAGATTGTGAAATTGTGTGGTCAATAGCAAAATAATGGATTACTATAAAGTGAATCAATTGATATGATTTGTGTGTTAGCAGAGGCTCAAAGAAATTGTCAACCTCAACGGTTATACAGAATGAAGTATCCGAGTCGACGTCAACCCACTCCGCTCACTTTTAAAAACTTGATGGAGATTGGATTCTACGGGTATTGTGGATTATGTAAAACTTAAAGTAGTGAATAGAAATACCGGTAATCAAGAAAAAGAACTTCTGTTTCATTTTGATGAAAACCCGCATGTCAGTAGTCGTCAGGTAGCAATATCATGTGAAATGTCACAATCAAATGTCACTCCGACAACTAGAAAATGTAAGTATCATCCTTGCCATATTGAATTACACCAGGAATTATAGAATGATGCCTTCAAAATACAAGTAAACTTCTGCCAGCGGATCCTTGTTCAACTTGAGATTAATCAAAATTTTTTTTTTTGTTATATTTTCTGACGAGGCTACGTTTAGAAGTAATGGTCCTATAAATCGTCGTAACACTCACTATTACTCATTAGACAATTCATTTTGGACCAGACAAATGCAAAACCAAAACTAGTCCATAAATGTTTGGTGTGGCATTCTCCACACTAGAATTATTGGACCGTATTTTTACCACTTCCCTAGTTGGTCGTATCTACCTTCAATTCCTCCAAGAAGTTTTACCCAACCTCCTTCATTTGCCTAGTATTGATGGACGACAGAACTGTGCCCCTTTGCACTACTACAGTGAGGTGCGTGAATTTTTAGGTTATACTTATCCTCAAAAATGGATTGGGCATGGATGTTTTATCCATTGACCCCTAAGGTCGTGCGATATTACCCCATTAGATTTCTTCTTATGGCGATATATATTAAAGAACGTGTATATGTCACATCTCCCACTACAAAAGAAGATATGGAAGATAAGATACGAGACGCTTGTGGAACAATAACACTGGAGATGCTGGGAAACATAATAAAAGGACTAAACGCATGCATTCAGCGGGATGGACATCTTCTCGAACATATTTTAAGAAGAACTCATTAGTAACTGCTGAATTACCCAATGACTTGATAATGTTCGTATATAGTATATCAAGGTCTTATGATAACGTGATATATATTTTCTGTTGGAGTTAATTGATATCTATGTTAGTGTTTAGCATTTAATGCAACTTTTTGTCTCTCTTGTTTTCAAATTTCATGGCTACTGCGAACAATCACAAGAAAAACCATTGAAATATTGCATAATATATAAAAATCAAAATAATTCAAGAACAGTGAAAGATTGGTATAGGACAAACTTATGAAGAATTGTATGGTTTTTGATTCTTGTTAACAGAGCGTATTCTGTTTGTGAAAAGTGATATTTTGAATTTCAAGTTGCAGGTTTGAACATATGTTTTGAACACCTGTAGCATTTATCTCTAATATTTCTACTTCAGAACATAGGCTTAAGCTTGGTATTTGCTTGGTCCAAATGTAAAACACAAGATGGTACATAATAATAAAGTTATACCTATAAATGCGATTTTTGGATAAAATTGAATCATTTCAAAACCGTAAATTTTACATGCTTGAAACCTATATAAATAAAGTTTTATAATTGCACGTAGAATCCAAAAATCAGTGTTATGCAGGGCGTTCCATTGAAAAATACTAGCGTTGTCTTGTTTTGCTTTTTGGAACACTTTGTATAGTCAAGAATAATTGTAAAATGCCACGTACTAGCCATGTAATATGATAAATACATTTTATTGGCAAAGTTACCCGTAAAGCCGTATACTTTACTCTATCCTTGATTCACCCTGCACAACTGAACAACAAGTGTTAAAGGTAAAATCACTTCATGATGACAAGCAATGTCCAACAAGATTATTTGATTTAGTTCCTTTTGCATTTGATGGACAGAGTTCTTGGAGATGGTGATCTTATATCTGATCTCATTCTAATTCTTACACAAATTGGAAGGTATGTTAAACATTCTCCGCTCGATTCAGAAGAAATTCCAGTGTAAATAAAGACAGCACCAACTTTAACTGTCAACTTTCTTTCTTTCCATATTCTTTTCTTTGTTCTCACAATAGACTTTATGACTCAGATCCTACAGCGATTTCACTTCAACAATAATATGTAACGCAGTGACGACGGTTGACAGGGATATCGTAACGTTCACAGTTCGAAATTAGAACGAACATACTCGGTGAGTGATAACATCTGAGCTGGCCTGAACGTAAATATGGGTTCTGATCTGGGCGGAAGCTATATGGAGTTATTTTAGTTATATGTATAAAAGCAATTTGTTTATTGTTAATTTATCGTTATTATTAAATTTTAAAGATTATTTTAATTGTATAATAATTTTTTCCTTCGCGTTTTGCACAATATTGTGCTTTTTATACGAACTTAGTTACATAAGGAAATATAATTTTATTGTAGCATACATGATTTATATCTTGTAAGTCGTGTTACTGATTTAAAAACTTATTATAGTTGAATTATTTAAATGTAATTCTGTACTAATTTGTGTAATGAAATTAAAATGAAGTGACTCAAAAAATTGAAATATTTTTTTATAAAAGGGTGGAATTCTAGCACCCCTATTATTATTCTTATATAAGTATTTTTCAGATCTTGAATTAAGAAAATTTTTGTAATATTAAATAAATTTTTCCTTTAAATTTACATAAAAATATTTCAATTTATGGAATATTTTTACTTTAATTTCAATTACGCAAATTAATACATGATTATGTGTAAATAATTCAACTATAATAAGTTTTTAAATTCAGAAACATAGTTTACAAGATAAAAACCATGTATGCTACAAAAATCTCCGTTTCCAATTATGTAAATAATTTATTAGGAAAGATCACAATATTGTGCGAAACGCTACAAAAATTGTCTTTTATTTTTCGAAAGTTACTACGCAAGGATTATGTTTGAAACCATCGTATCTAAACTGTTTTGGTCTCTTTTAACTTGGCATGCTAAGCTGGGATAGGTATATGCGATATGCTTCTAAATGTTTTTTTTAATAACATTGATTTTTAAATTATTAAATCCGGCTTGAATCAGTCTTTTATACTTCACCATGTCCAAGTTATCGTCATCATAGACCTTGATTTTATGAATGTATATTATTATCTGCCGAAGTACATTGATATTCGGCATTTGAGAAACTCTAAGCATTTATTTCGGCGATTAATTATATATATATATATATATATATATATATATATATATATATATATATAATATATATATATATATATATATATATACCAAGAATGAAAGGTGTTTTAGGCCTAAAAAACGCACTAAAAACGTATGGAGTGTGCTATTTAAAGGAAATGAAATTTTTTTATTTGAAAATATGCGAATTTCCAAGGTTATAATAATCACCTTGTATAACAAATTACTAATATTGAGCAGTTGCCCTTTTATTCATTAAGTCCATATATTGCAAATGATATTTCAACCCATGTTCTGTATGGTATAAAACGTACATTAAACAGGAAGAATTCAAAAATACATATAAATTTTTCCATTTGAAAAAATATTTTTCCTTTTGCTTACTTTATTTACCTTTTTGGCGCACCCTCTAAAATTCCAGATATTTTTAAAACAAGCTCGTTTGCTATGTCTGTCCTATGTGATTTTAATACAAATAATATCAATTAAGCAAAAATTTGCTGCTACTGAATTTTACCATTCACTTATATTACGTATGAACAATGGTTTGAAAAATATATTTTGACCCCTGTTTTAACTTATCGAGCTCAAATTTTATTTTTAGATCTTTTAATTTTTAAACCAACCGCCCAAACTAATTTTAGATATATGGCAGTAAAGGTGTATAATAAATTGCAAGGATCAATACAAATAAGTAGTCTTTTATATTTCAATTACAAGACCTATATGAAACATATTAAGGTACATTTTTCTACAAACGTCAAAAAATGACGAGGTTCCCGCATTAATAACAATATGCGAAATGACACTTTTTTTTATTTTCCTACGTTACCACAACAACGTGCGCGAAATAGTGTGCGAAATACATATTTCGCGCACTGCATGTAAACTCTATGAGTTTATTATATTTTAACTTTTGTGGTCCTCAATCAAGCAAAAATCCAAGAAAAAAATTATTTAAAACAATTTTAAGGGATATACATATTTTGATGGTTGTAGAAAAAAATTTGTTTGTAATACGCGCGCGAACTACTTTGGTCATCTCGACTAATTTTCGATTCAATTCTTGATCACCAAAGTAGCTTTTTGCCCACTAGATACAAAAATAACTATTGCGTTCATATTCCATAGATGACATTCTTACTAAATTAATCCCCAGATAGCTACGTTATATATATATATATATATATATATATATATATATATATATATATATATATATATATATATATATATATATATATATACATATATATGCGCATTAAATCATTAATTGTTTAGTTATTATTTGTTTAGTAATGTTCCGTTTATTGAAATATTTGCTGAAGTATTTAATGAATCATGTGAATAGGTTAATTCAATAAACGGTTTTTGATTTGATTTGATTATAATATATCCACTTATTAAATTTGGTTTTATTCTAGTGTTTCCGAAGAATCTGAATTAAGAAATTAAAGAAAGTATAACATACAAATAATAATTGTATAATTTGTGTAAAACACGAAAACTAACACACCGAAAATAAATTTAAACAATTTGCAAGTTATCATTAAGTATAAGTATTTAATTATTATCATTTATCTGTTTTTTACATAAAAATCTCGCGGCGTGTTATAATCATTACAACTTCCGTTCTAATCTGGTGGTGATGAAGTCACAAAGGAATTTTTTAATGTATACTTTAATCAAGGTTTGGATATTTGGCGTTATATACTGATTATCTATTAACCTAAACAAGTAGAACAGGATATGTTTAAAACTCTGTTGTACGATATCGATCGAAATTGATTATCTATTAATTTTAACTTAAGAAATTATACCTGAAAGTATAATAACCTCTCTACGTATTTATGTTTGGCTTGAACTTATAACCAAAATAATTTAATATATATTTTTGACCTTAAAGGTTAATGTGTCCCATTTAAAGTTTTTTTTTGCATCTTTATAAGGCAGTGTAGTTAAAAGTACACTAACCTAACAATTACAAAATTACATAATTCTACTTGACAGAAGATTGATGTTTAAAATAGAAATAGTATAAATTTGACGTTAATGACGTAGATCACAGAAGAGTGGTTTCGAGCCGTAAATTCTATATCACAAGTACCTACTATTTATTCAGTTTTATTTTGTTTAGTTAGTTACGAAGCACTTCAAATAGGCTAGTGTTAAATAGATAGCAGGATAATGGATTACTGCCGTGAACCTACCGCTTGTCATATAAATCGAACATCGATTTTTATCTATTTTGTGTTAACTCTAATTCCCTTTAGAGCTAATTTTTAATTTCCTGTTTATGAAATTGTAATCATATTATTACGCTTGAATTAAGTTTATTAGGAATTGTTATTAGAATCGTGTACTTTACCATCTTTCAATTTATTGGCGAATTGCAAAGAGAAACTAATTGAAGCAGCTAACGTTAGTGTGCACTTATGTTCGACAAGTTTGTAATATTACAAGAGATTACATATAAGCTTGTTCGAATTGCCGTAACTGGAATCACTATCTTGAGTATATGTTAAAGTTGATGCACATTAAGGTATGTTGTGGTAATTCTAACTCAAAGACATGAAACAAATTGATTATATTACTTAACATATAAACAACTTCCTGGAATGTTACTCTAATATCTAATTGAAATGGAATTCGATGTATTATCTGATTTCAATTGTTTCAGACTTTATTGTTTTCCACATAGTGATATCAGTTTCAAATAGTTTGATGAGAATAGAGAGGTTGATCATTTGACAAATCCTTTTACTGTGGAGCTGCTGAAGAGGGAAGGTAATGTCGTTGTCGTACAATAACAATGTTTTCCCTTTTCGTGCGTTCTCCTTTCGAACGTATAAAGATTTTACTTGAAATGTTCCCCTTTTCTTAAATTTCATTTCGTGCGTTAACTTTCCAAGTACACTATTTATACCTATTGTTTAAATTCCATAAAAACTAATATAAATAACATAATAAAATACAGCCGCTACCAAGCACGTATTAATATTAATTATTAATTTTTTTTTGCATTAAAAGTAATATGGTATCAACATAAATTCACGGCCATCTACACCTTTATCAAACTTTTAATCTATGACGATCTCATTTAAATCAATATTCCATTGATTTTCCCCCTCAGAACCCTAACTCCGTTCCTTCCGATCCTATCCTGTCCACACCTATCCTTAATCCCACCATGCATATATACGTAATGTATGTATGTATGCTGGGAATCCATGATTGTGGCTGAAGGAGATATCTTTGTTATTATCAAAGATAATGCAGTTTTTATATTAACGTACTACTTTGTTGACCTAGATTTCATAGCAAAATCGAAAATTTAGTATCTTCTTATGTTTTCGACTTATAGCCAAACGTCGATATTTCTACACTTTTTTCAAGATCTTATACCTCGCTTAATACGCTTTTACTAATATATTTCGTCAACGGTACTTATATATTGCGAAGTGCCGAATTCAGTGGCATGCTTAGAACTTTTCTAGAGGATGCGGTTGAGTAATAATAAAATGGGAATCGTAGTTGGCTTGGCAACCATCAGCTGCAGTTCTTTCTTAGCTTTTCAAAATATAAACATCCTGAAAACATCTTCCAAATATTTTTTTCAACAAGGCGGTTCTCCAGTCCGTAATGTTTTGTCAATGAGGAATTACTTAGAAAACCGTTTCCCAAATCGTTCTATTGCAACATTCGGCTCAGTATTATTACGGTTTTGATTAATTATATTTTTCATAAAACTCCATAGGAACAAATCCAGTATTGACAGATCTGGAGATCGTGGCGGCCATAACATCGAACCGAATGTTGCAGTCCAACGATTTGGGAAACGATTTTCTAAGTAATACCTCTTGACAAAGCATTATGGACTGGGGGAGTTTGTGAAAAGCTGAGCGAAAAATGTAGCTGATGGTTGTCAAGCGAACTACGGTTCCTATTTAAAAAAATTCAAGTTTATATTATTACTCAAAAACTGCATCCCGTAGAAGAATTCTAAGCACGCCACTGGATTCGGTACTTCGCAATATATATAAGTACCGTTGATGAAATATATCAGTATAATAGTATTAAGGGAGGTATCAGGTAGAAGATACTAGATTTTCGATTTTGCCATGAAATTTAGGTCAACAAAGTAGTACGTGAATGTAAAAACTGCAAACTTCTATCTTTGATAGTAACAACGATATCTTTAAAAAATAACTAAAACAACGAAATCGGGACACACGGTACATAGAATAATATACTATTAATTGTTCAATTAACTATAGATATATATTTGCCACTTCATCAATATTGGGGTGATATAGATATTTCCATACTATGAAAATAAATTTGTTCTTTGGGAATCTTGTAAGTGCAGCAAAGTTTTTGAAAAACATTCGTGTCTTTTTTATTACATGGGTAGGATTGAAACATTTGTGATGGAAGTGATTTAATCAAAACGTGGAAAACCCGTTATCCTTTATTCTGGATTTAAATTCAACTGACAAGCAAAGAACAAAAACTCAACTCTTAAATGAATTTGCATACGCAGGAACTCCCCAGGAGAGATTGTTACTGATGAAGTAAAATAAAACCTCTACTGTGTTTCAGATATTGGAAAACAGTTGATAAGTGCCTACATAACGCCAAAAAAAAAGTGCAAGGGAAGATACTAGTGTAGTATCGCAGATATATCGTCAAGAGATGACGGTTGTTCGGAATAGACGGTTGGATTTTGTTACAAATATTCCACAGTTTACATTAGTCAAACATTTATTATGTGATGAGCGATATAAATCGTTAGGCATTAGATTGCTTCCGAAAAAAGTTATAGAGGTTCCAGAGCTTATGAAAGAGTATGTCATTCTTGACGTTGGTATGCAAGATAGAATTCTTGTATTGGTATATATATATATATATATATATATATATATATATATATATATATATATATATATATATATATATATATATATATATATATATATATATATATATATATATTGCTTCCTATTTAATGGGCCTTTTAAAAGTTGCAGTTCAGTGTTTTACCAATTATACACAATCCACGTTGATATTGGTAGTACAGAAAAAAGAACAAATATCATTCCTGCCGTATACGCCCTGCTACCTGCCAAAAAGGGGTGATGTACTAACGACTTTTCTCCATATTCAAAAACAAGGTTTAGAATCTTTTAAATATATTATCGATTTTGAGGTTGCGGCCCATAATTTTTTGTACAGATTTAGGTCTAACAAACTTTTGCACAAGGAGAACGAGGAAGTAAAGAATCACATAAGAAGGTGTGCTGCATTATCTCATTCGCCAAATGATTAGCTTTGTATAATGGAAAACTCCTTTACCGACGAAACCATTGTTAAATTGAACGATTATTTTATTGATCAATGGACTGGTAATTCTTGTCATAGAGAACGCCATGTCCTATTAGGATACGCGGAATCTTGTCAACTCTTTCTCAATTTATATATACAATTCTTGCTCCAATACATAATGGTTGCAATTTTGAGCTATATATGATTAAGTCTAGAAACCTGTGCATTATTTCAAGTTTCCGGGTTGAAAGATATCAAGCTGTTGTGTATGAAGATAATGTATCGAAATTTTCTGGTCTCACGTCTGGGGTTACCCAAAGATCTTGGTCCCTTGCTATTGCTAATATACATATCCAATTTTAATCCAATTTTAAGTAATTTGGTGTCATGTAATTATCACTATTACGCTAATGACACTCAGCTGTATCTTTTACTCGAACAAAACAAGAAGCTGAAGCGCTGGCTGCCATCGATTATGACCTGGCTTCTATTTATCAGGTTTCTTTAGGTAATTCTTTAGTAATTAATCCAAAAAATCAGCTGCTACAGTATTTGGGACAAAACTTGTTTGCGAAAATATTAATTTTCTGAGAGATCTATGTAAATAGTACCGAGATTCACTTCAAGATCGCGTACGGCACTTAGGATTGCAATCACTAAGACACTTCAGAATTCATATATGAATTAAAAATGGATTTATCGTCACCGTCACTACCTTCCTCTACTCTTAAAGAAACGCCTTTGTGAAAAGCACGACCATATTCATTATGAATTAAAAAAAAATTATATGGCTAGCATATATAATAGGCGATATCTTCATATAGCTAGTTTAATGTGCTAACTGCGCAATTCTAAAACCCCAGCATATTTGTATCGCAGAATCACTTTTCGTTCTGATGTTCATAATTTTCATATCAATTCATAAGAAATTTAAATGATTTTTTAATAATAGTCTCCTGCAAAGTTAAAAAACAAAAAAAAATACGTATAGATGTGCTACAGGAATCCAACTTTACCGATATCATACTGTGCTATATAATTCCGAAATTAGATTGATATATTTACTACTATGCCGAATGTAGGGTTAAGTGGAAGAATAACCATCTGGTTGAACTTTACTCCTGATATGTCTCAAAATTACATATTAACCACCATAAAGCAAATAAAGATCTTTATTATTATTATGATTGATGATTATTATTATTATTGTTAAATGCACTGTTATAATGGTCTCCCTTCAAAATAGTGTGTGCTCAAGTACTCCTAAAAGAGCAAGAAAGTATTGTGAATTACATAGACGGTTAGAAACAGTTGTAAGTAACCTAACTCAAAATATACACAATCTTAGTGAAACATTGGCCACGTTGAAATATATTTTAATTAGGGAAACTTTTAATTAAGTATTGTATATACTGGATATAGTTTGACACTTTCATTTTTTATTTTTAGCAATACATGTGTTAGTTTCTGCAATTTCGTTTCAAATATTGTGTATGTGTTATCGTGCATGTTAATTTTAAATTTAACTGCTCAATCAGCACAACTCAGTTTCGAGTAGCTAACTTAGATACGCACGAAACGGGAATTTAGAAGCACATTAAGTTCCGATCTGACGTCTTAACGCCCCAAACGGGAAAATTTTCGAGAACGCATGAAAGGGAAACGCACGAAACGGTCATGAATCAAGAACAGTATAGGCGAGTAGTCAAGACTTTTGAGTATTGTATTCAAAATAAAAAAAAAAGGTAAAGTTAAATAAAATTGGAAAATGTAAACTTTCACCATTTTTACACATAATTAAAATAATTAGCTGTTGGTTTTTAAATGGTGTTTCTTTATATTTGTATTTTACATAAATCTATTAGTTTCAATAACAATTACAGTTATCGTCCTCATGGTAATATCTTCAAGAAGATATGACTACTACTGAGGACGATCACTGTAATTGTTATGGAAACGTATAGATATTATGTAAAATATAAATATAAATATACACCATTTAAAAACCCAAAAGCTACGTATTAAATAAAATAAGTATATACGTACGTTAAAACCATCATTGATTTACTTAAATTTTAGCTAAATAATGATTAGGATAAAACGTGAAACGATAATGCCACTGTGATGGCATAAGATCAGAAAGATCTGTTTTTTCCTAGACACATATTTTTAATGACACGTTTCGTGATTGTAGACGAAAGTTAATTACTGTATTTACACATTAAACAGTTCAGTTTTCTATGAACTATCCGGTGATCATGAACGGTTTTTTGCTTTTATACCGTTTGAATTTTTCGTAATATTACATTATACATAAATTTAATTTTTTGTTTTAACTACTAAGCTTGTGAGGTCCTTACATTGTGATTTTTTAAATTATACACTAAGCAACTCATTTAAATATTTTTTATTGTATTTGAGACCGTTAAGTATAGCTTTAATTATTAAGTCGGTAGTAAAATTTATTCTCTATTTACGTTTTGACTAATATATCACACATTTCTAAAAAAGGATCTGATATGAATAATTATAGCTCATGTGATGATAATGAAATGTAGTAGAGCTGGTTTTGAAAACGATACACACGGTTAATTACAAATTGAAATTGTTTTTTTGGCACTTGAATAAGCTATTATATGCGCTAAAATTTATGCACGCCTTAAGGATTTTTCAACTTAGTAACAATTGGCAGTTGCAAACTAATCAAAAGTGATGATGTTTTAATGGGATTCCTTGTGTTCACGCTTAGAATAATCCATAAGTTATCTCCTAATTGAATAATAACAAAAGTGAGTTTTATTCAACTTTCTCAATCCCAAAAAAGAAAGAACAAAAAATTGTAATTAGCCTTTTACAGTAATTTAATCAAAGTTTTACAAGGGACACGAAATAGGCGGGTAACTGGACATCGAATGACGCAGATGGACAGTCGTAATGGGAATACATGATGGAAATAGTTCAATGTTCAATATATGACATAGATACTTTAGGGATTTAGATTTCCAACCCTACACGTTTACTAACTTAATTTTC
The DNA here is from genome assembly GCA_036346205.1 of Vesta saturnalis. NCBI lineage: Eukaryota > Metazoa > Arthropoda > Insecta > Coleoptera > Lampyridae > Vesta > Vesta saturnalis. The sequence goes on from JARFJB010002396.1 coordinate 4,927,234, forward strand.
TATCTTTGTCGCAAATAGTTTATGTGACTTTACGGCAGCTAGTAAAACATAATTCCATAGTTTCTATTATTAAAACATTGTCTCTTAGTTCTCGACACAGCTAGGGAATTCAATCAATGATGGCGTGCATGCAGCTTAACGACATTAAAGTTCGAAATGTATTATTTGTAGCAATCTCTTAGCATCTATCCATCTAAATTCAAGTAATCTATTAATTCACGATTGAAATTTCAAACGGACATCCGATAAATACTTTATAATATAATATATCAGTTTTGAATTATACAATGAATGAAACTTTTACAAAACTTTTGTTATAATACAAAAATTTAATCTACCTTTAATTATTGAGTTTTAAAGGTTTATATTAAAAAAAGAAAACAATCTGAGAGTGAATCTGAGGAAAGTTATGAAGTATATAAACATAAATCTGAGTACGAAAGTAAATAAATGTACTTTCTAAACAAGCAGAAATATATGGCAGCTTAAGTCTTAATTTTCTTTAATATCGAAGCAAAATAGAATTTCAATTATTTGGTTTTGAAATTCCTACCTTATGGATTATAAAGCCGAGTCGTCGAACTATTTTGCGTTATATACATTAATCACGTTTACAAATCAGTTTTTTCTATAATTATGGGTATCGGATGCTCTTAATGAAAGCAGAAAAATGTTGGACCTAGCTTATTTCTGGGAATTTTGCGACTGAAGCAAGTATTTTAGTAAATATAATTATACACAGTTGTTGATTATTAACTATTAATAGAACTAGATATTTTCCATTGCTATTATTATATATGTTGCATCAGCCTCTTTCAAAGAACTATATCATGTAATTTTAAAATAGATTAATTTTCTTATGAAATTATTTTTAAGCATTAAATATCGAAACTGGCTAATAATAATGTATTAGTATATAAGTTGGCCAAACGAGAAGGGGGTACGGAGACAAAATGATTTTTGTGCCACAGATGGATATCAATAGGTATTACATTTTAAAAATATTTTTGATCATACATGGTGTTTTTATGTTGTTGGAGCACTAAACTTATATTTTTGAAATGAAACAACCCGTATATTATTACATTTTAGGAAAGCCCATAAAATACGCTTTCATTTGATACCAAATTGTATGGGTCTAACTCTTTTGGTTTTGGAGATATTCAATTGTTTTTCGAAACAATTATCCCACTTGCGGTCGTCGCCACTGATTTGTTAGGGGACTTTTGTTTATTTTAAAATGACAAAAAATTTTTGGTGGTCCTGCAGTATTTTTATATATGTTAATTTTCAGTTTTTTTTAATAATGTACAGGGCGTTTCACTGTATTTTTTTAAATGGCACCCCCCCATTATGTTCGTGTTATTCGATGCTTTGTTTGACATTCTTTCTTTTTCATCAATCTAAAATTAATCATTTTCAAAAATTTTTTTGTTTATTTGTTAAATTGCGATTGTCATACAAAAGACTGAAAATAGAGATATTAAGTTGGCCATGGGATTGTAGTTTCTTACTAAAAAACGTAAAGTAAAAACAAGAGTTAATATAACAATTACAAATTGATTTAATGAATTAATGCACAAAACATTCTGGATTCTAGGCAAATTTAAATCAGTCTAATAAAATTTCTGAAGTACTCAATTTGATTATATTCAGATCAAGATATCATTTTTTACGTCTTTTTGTAAATGTAAACGTATAAAAATGGAATTGTAGTTTCATACTAAAGAATTTTTTAATCAAGTTGTATTAATTTATAAAAGAAACTTTGGAGTTCTTAAATATCTATCACTCACAATGTTTTGAGATACTCTCAATTCTACTGCAAAAATTCGGATCTTCGAAAGTATTTTTAATTTATTTTTTTATCTATTGGCATTACCAAATTTGTCTTAATATTGTAAATTAACTATACATTGTTTTCAGTAAATTAGGCTGGTAAAAATAACTGTAAATATGTATTATTTTGATATGAAATACAAATTACAACAAAACAAGAACAATGAAACGAAAAAGAAAAAAAATCAAAAATCAATTTCTCATTAAATGCTCGAATGTTCTTCTTTCAACTCCAATACATTTATTAACACTAACTCTAATGTCGGCCATGCGATATTTCGAAAAGCTTTTCTGATTCTTTTCTTCATATTTTCTGGTGTGGTTGGTATTTCTTTATACATATAATCTTTTACGTAACCCCACAAAAAGAAATCGAGTGGGGTCAGATCAGATGACCTCGGTGGCCAAGAAATGGATCCTCCTCGACCTATCCACTGATTATCTTTCCAGTGGTTTAAAAATGTTCGTACATCTTAATGGTAGTGGGCGGGTACACCATCATGCTGAAACCACATATTTCCATAAATTGCTTCATTAATATTTTGAAGAAGGTTAGACAGCACATCTCTTCAAAAATTTTGAATACACCTCGCCGGAAGACTATCTTCAAAAAAATAAGGACCTGTAAGATGGGACCCAATAATTCCCCCCACGCATTTAGTGACTACCGATTAAGTTGGTCAACATGCCTGATCTAATGATGATTTTCAATGCTATACCAGTGCATGTTATGTCAGATCACTAAACTATTACTTTTAAAAGTAACTTCGTCACTAAATAATATAGAATTGAGAAAATTAGAAACTTCTGCAATTTTTTGCAAAAACTAGTTCAAAATCTTGACCATATAGTTGTTGATGAAGTTCTACATGATATCTATGGTATTTATGGGCATTTGGTAATGCCAATAGATAAATTATCAATTTTTTCAGGGGGTTTTGTCATACGTATACGCATATTATGTGACGAACTCTGGGACAGCAACTTCACTTTACTATTTTTTCATGTAAAAAAGATAAAAAAGGATAAAAGTTTGCCCAAATTTTAAATGTTTATACTTTCAGCACCTTCTGTAAATTTCCTTTATTTGGGAACTTATCGATATATGATTAGGATATTTCATTACATTTTAAAACTCAAACCAAAAAATTTACATACCGAATGAGCTAATATAGTAACTAACGGTTGAATATTGAAAGGGAATGTGCAGCTTAGCACGAAAATCTTTAAAATTATTTTTGGATCAAATAAAAATATAGTTAACTAAAGCTGTTAATAAAGTGAACCTTTCGTAAAGGTGTTTTAAGCAAAAAAGTAACATTACTACCGCCAAGGAAAATTGTAACGCGGTTTGTAAAATGGAAGATTGTGAAAAAATCCCCACGTTTTCATTTGGGTTACTTAAAAATTCTTGCCTACGTAAAAAAATTGTTATTTGATAAATCTTCTTGCATCGAAGTGGTGTAGGTTTTTTTGCACTTTGGATAATAGTAATTTATTCCGAACTCATTTTATATTCAATACACGACACTTTTTTCAATAGATGTAGGCTTTTCTTGTTGTTAATGTAGTTGATCCCCAATAATTTTAGTCTTAAAGGAGCTTATTAAGCTGTGTTTAAAAAATTATGAATCATTAACCAAAGTGAACAAGAGTTAATGCAATTTAATTCCAGGTTATTAGAACGTTTATTTGGCTTTTAAACAATTAAAGTTTTGGATAGCTTAAAATAAGTGAAATTTTTCCAGCTCGTTCATTTGAACGGTATATATTTATTTATTCTTTTTTTTAACTAACATACATATTATTTATTCCGCTAAAGTGAATGTTCACTTAAAACTGATAACAATAAATTAAATATTTCATGCAAGTTGAAGTACAGAGTATGATACAGAATTTGACCTCAGAGATTTGAATATCGTATGTCTTATACCTGATTCAAGATCTAAATATCTATAGTGGGTACACGATTGCCGTTTTGCAAAAATTAGATTTTATATGCATAGTGAATAAAGGATTTGTTTATATACGAGGGGTATGAAGTTATTTACAATTGATGCAAATATTGAAATTTGTTTTTGAAATTGAGTTGGTAGTTTACCGTATGGGCATTCTTGTTTTGCACGATGGCGCTTTGACTTATATTATTGGTTTAAAGATTTTACATATTTCACGTCTTACTAGAGATCACCACTTTCTTCGATGAGTTTAGTCGGCAACCTGTTTGTTTTAATAAACCTACTTGGAAACTAGTGTGGATTAAGCATGTAACAACACCTTTAATGAATGCATGTTTGGGAATACATCATTATGGTTGAAGGAGCTTGGAATGTTCAGACAAGCCGCTCTATGCTCTATAAAATGAAATATAAAGCTAAGATTAAAAAATGTGGGTTTGATATTTTTTCAATAGTATTATAAAGATAATTTTAAGTAATTTATTGCCTTAAGTAATGTAGAATACAATTAAAAATTCTATTACTGTAAATTTCTGAGGATGTATTACGAATGTTGACTAGAATATCAGTTTAAACGGCGGTTTGCAGTACTCAACTGAACGGAGTAATAAAATGTACTAACTCATATCATATTCTGTTATCTTATTTCATTTTTTTAAAGACAATTATTTGTAAGGTGTAACTTAACATTTTTGCATTAAACTTAACTGATGCTTTTATTGCTTAGTGGTGGGCGGAGAGGAGCACGATTTAAAATCTAAAGCTAGATTCATACTATTTATTGTCATCTAATCTAAGCACAGTCAAGTTAATGTAATAAACAGTACGAACGCAACGTAAAATTAACTTCCACCGTTCCACCAACTTTTTCGTTTCGGAAGACGACGGATAAATGTGAAATTTGCTAATAGAGGAAGGTACTGTTTCGTTACGTTACCGTATGTAAAATATTTACACCACAAAAAGGCTTAAATGGAAAAAAGCCTATTAAACATTCAATATTAATTCGTTTACTAAACGCTAATTACTCACCGATCTTTCATCTCATTTGTTTTCTTACAAAAAGGTTGATAAAATAATACCTGTAATAAAAAATAACCATTAGTTAATTAAATTGCAGTAACCTAATATAAAATAAAATACTGTTTTGTACATAACAAATTCTATATAATCAAGAACTAATGTATCTGATTGATCTAGGGCAAACATTCTCCAAGTTAAATTAATTTAGAACTTGAACCACGTGGCATTGAAGGGATATTGTAATTCTAAACTATTCAAATTGGTCAATCTGAGGAAATAATTGATTGGCGGTTTTCCCTTACAAACTTAGTTTATTAAATGTTAGTTCATAGTTCTAGACTTTAGATGTATGTGTATAACTTTAATCGAAACACAAGTTTTCAACCACATTGAAATCATTTAGACTGTACAAAAGTCTTTAATGCTTTTAAGTTCTTTGTCTGTCATCCTTTAAGTGTCGTTAAAGTGAGGGAGAGTGCAATTTAAGTATTCACTTACAAAACAACAGAGTGCTTCAGTTTCAATTTGTGTTTTAGTTGTTTGAGATGTTTTTAAATTTCACATAAAATTATTTAGAATATCAAGACTTTTGTACCATGTGGGATTTCGAAATGGAGTGTAATACAAGGCAAGTCTATTATTATATCTACAATTGTACAATCTTTTTGTATGCAGAGTATAGTATATTAAAGCATAAGTGGATAAAAAGGTCTTTAAAACATGCGTAAATTTTCGAGTAAGTGTTTTAAAGACCGACCAGTTATCGACGAATACTTTGCGCTATTTTTTTTATTCGTGCATCTTGAAATCATAAATACTAGTATTATTACTACAAAAAATGGAAATAAGAACTAATAATGTAAAATATGTAAATAAAAATTAATATGTCTAACAATACTAACTGTACTTTCTATTTTCATTTATAAAATTAAAAGTGTTAAATAATGTTTAAATAAAGGTTTTGAATTTGTTAGTCATGTTTTATTTGACGTTACAAGGTACTCCTGTCAGATCAATAATCAAAAAATTCTCATTTAGACTTCACGTTTCTTGAGTTGTTGATGTTGCCATGGTAACTTTAAAAAACGCACGTTTTTGAAAATTCGATTTAAACACGCTAAGGCATGCTTTAAATAGGTAAAATGGGACACCAATAAAAAAAAATTATTTTTCTATGCAAGTTTGTTCGATATAACACAATCTAAAGGGAGACATAATTTCTTTTTAATTGTAATTATATATACTTTCGGACTATGTAAATCGATGATTCTTTTATTGAATCCTGTCAGTTGTTTCAAAACAAATTTTCCTTCATGAAGATTTAAAATATATCATTTTTTTATTTTGTAAGCCTCTAAAAAATATTTCAAGTAAGGTATGTGTAAATTTATGAATAAAACGCCTTAATTGTTTGCCATTGGTAATAGTAAATTAACGTACATTAACGAAAACAAAACATTTTAAAGTTTGTGAAAAAGCATCATTTTCTATATGTAAGTTACAACAGAAACATATGGTTTTGATGATCATTTAAAAAATGGCAAAATTGTATTTTTACATCAAATATTGTTATTAAGTTTTCTCAACAGTGAAGTACTGGTATATTTCATTATGTGAATTTCGTCCATCCGTGGACCGATATCTTTGGGCTGGGACCTAATAAAAATCACTGAAAAATTTTATTTACTAATCTTAACGTGTAGGGTGGGCAAAAATAAAGTATTTTCTAAAAAAGGTCTTCACGGCGAATAACCCGCCGTTTTGAGTTTAATGTAAGGAAGTAGCTGTAGTCTCAACTCACAAGGAAATTCTGAAAAAGTTCCCGTCGGTCTAAATTCGTTAAATTCCTTTTTTGGTACCGGTGTACATTCAGTCAAGTGGTAATCGCTTACCGAACCTTGATAGTGCGTCTTCCAAATCCAGTTTTAGTATTGCGTAGTAGTTTTAATTATTTAAAATATTCATCTAGTAAACAGAAACAAAACTTTCTCTTAGTATTTCAAATTCAAAATGTCAAACAAGCACAAATTTAGATTAAGATAATCTCCCCATACTTCCAATGAGGGTTTCGTTACGTTGTACAGGGTATTTCAAAACATATGGCCAATCGTATATGATAATCATTCTCATTTTAATGTCCTGTATACCCTAGAGAGAACAACCTGACATTAATTTTTTTCAGGTATAGCTTTTTGACGTTGGTCCAGTTTTAAGAGTGCAATTTTGATAATATTGCAGCAATATAGGGCAAGCCAAAACCCGAACATATAATTTTGTCATTTTTTTTGAAAAAAAGGCCCTGAACAAAAATTGACTTTTTCATGCGTTGATCGGTTACGTTTATGAATTAATTTCAAACATATTTGTGCATTAGTGTGTAATAATATGCCTTAAATAATATTTCCTTAAATAATTCCCATCTCTTGGGAATTGCATTACTTATAGTTAACCACCATAAGCATTTTTAGGATAGAGTTGTTTCGATCCAGGCCCACAAAATACAAACACATCGTCAAACTTGACTCATTCTAGTACTTGTATGGTTGTATACGAGCTGTATAATAAGATCATGATATATTTAAGTTCATGACCCATTTAGAAAACAAACTTAATAGCCTCGGTTAATTGCGTTACTTAGTCGACCGATGAATGATTAAATATATAAAAATAAAGTTATATACCGGGTGGGCAATTAATGCAGGACGTCGGCCATATCTCAGAAATGATAGATGGTGAATCTTTAAGAATAAGATCTTTTTCATAAAAATGCTCCATAGTAATTGCTAGAAATTATTTTGAAGTTTCTGGGATGACCTAAGGGGAGATAAAAGAAACACAAAATTAGAAAAACGGGGTTTCCCCCTAAAATGTGCCAGGCTATAGCGCATCAAAAATGATGGGTTTCAAATCTCTAAGAATTTTGCCATACCTTTTAGCTAAGGTTGTTTGTCTACCTCCTATTACATAGTGGGGGAAGTCCAAACTTTTTTTTTAACTCCGTTAGCATTGACGGATTTGAACAAACGTGGTGCCTGCATTATTGTTTATTATTAGTTTTCTTTATTGATAGCGCTAGAGATTTTCAACATATTGACAGGGCACGATGCCAGCATTACAAACATAAGCGTTTAGTACTACTTTCCTTATTACTAAAAAAAATTATATAGTTGTAAAGATCCTATAAATACGGAAGCACCTAAAGAACTCACAACCGTAGAATAAATAAAAATTATTATTAATTTTATTAAATACATAAATAAAAAGTTTACCTCGAGTAGGATTTGAACCTACGACCTGTACTTTGGTAGAGTACCGCGCTACCAACTGCGCTATCGAAGTACAAGCAATCGATGTAAATTTTGTCTTTATGTATGTGGAACTTATTCGTTCATAACAAAACTTATAATAAATGAATAGTCGTCAAGTTGCTTTGGTATGTGTGAATCCTTGCGATATTGCAGGCTCGCATTCCATTAATATAAGTAATTTGATTGTTATCACATTAAATTTAGAATTTAGATCAGTTCTACATACATAAAGATAAAATTTTCATCGATTGGGGATTGTACTTCGATAGCAGTTGTACGGGATTTACAAAGGTCGAGTTCAAATTACGAGAAACTTATTATGTATTTAAAAATTCAATAATTTAATTAATTTACCTTAGAACTTATTCGTTCATAACAAAACTTATAATAAACGTGGAATAAATAATTTAATTTCTTTTCTAAAATTCGTTTGTTGGATCTGATGTATTTTTATGGATTTTTTCCACCTAGTGCAACGTCCTAGCGGGATAAATTAATCTCTTCGAGGAGCATTACAATTAAGATGGTAAGTTCTGTGTTCGAAACGAAATTTAGGGACACGTAGATGTTTTGTAGTAATAAATAAATATTTATAATTGTATAGAAATTAAAGTATCAAATGGGTATAATTGAGCTACGACCCTAGCGGTATCTTATTTAGCGATGGCATAATGGACCTTTTAACAGGACACCGCTGGTTCAGTCATAGTTTATGTGGTCCCAAGGATATGTAGCGAACTTTATCTTGATCATGAACAAACAAGGTGTATCTTTTATAGATTAAGTTTGTTACTTGAGGTAGTGATACTGAAGTAATGTTCCGTTAGTGAAAAGTTGACCAAAAGCTTATTTTTCCAAAAATACAAAGGCTGTTGCTATAATATATTTGCTTAGTTCATCAGATAGTAGAATGGCAGTTAGCTGCATAAATGTGAATAGTTTGAATTCTTTGTGAAAATTTAGAAAATATGACATATTCACGTGATATGCATGGTTGTAAATGCTCTAACACCATGAAACATGAATTAGCTCCCAGAAGATTCAAGTTTGACAATACAGAAGAGCAAAATGAGCAAAGAAAAGCTAGAGCATACAGGAGACGTCAGTACAAAGGGAAATTGAGAATATCGACACTCCAAAACTACTTGCGTGATATTGATGACATAAAAAGAAAACAATAAAATAATTAAATACTTTTGCTTACCATAGATACGTAATTCGAAAATTGAAAAAATATGTACCGGTTTTAAATGGAGAGAAATTTCTATGAAAAACAAATGTCGCCGAGGAGTGTACGAGTACAAGCGACGTCAGTAGCACGGCGTTGTGGCACCACTCTAATGATGACAGGGTACTAACACGAGTAAAACAACGAAACCCAATCCTCCATCCACACTGCCTGAAACATGCGTAGGAAAAAATATAATCTTGTGAATTAATAAATTCAGAACATAGATGACTGTAGTGTAGTATATAGTTTTATTTGAATAAACATCCTTTTTTCTCTTGTTTGCCTGCATGAGCTCCATTTCTTTTTAAGTGGCTGCGTATTCCTTTAAGTTAACCTAAATATCAACTATCTGCCTATGATCTTATCACAAACCAATTGGCTCACTTCCTGTATTACTGCAGATCTGTCAAAACAATTTTAAAAGATTTGAACGGTATCAGTATAATCTCAAAGACCCTGTGTATTAATTTTTCTAATATTTAGCGTTCAAGAAGAGAGTCCCTGGAATAAATTAGAATTAAATCAAACCTATACGACATCATAGCAACAAGCGCGGTTGTGGATTATTATTGAAGTATTAATTTACTAATGTGTATAAAGTGTAAGTGTATTAGAATTATTCCAATGAAGTATTTAATTTTTATGTATTTTATTTGCGAATTACATATCGACTATTATTATTAACCTATTTTGCAAGATCGTATATTTATAAGTTTGGAGTTACTCTAATTACTTTAAATTCTTTGAAAAATAACTGCCAAAGGGGATTTTCGTAACGTTTTGAAAAAATCTGTTAATTTTAATATGCATTATCAACTTAAACCTTTAAATAACAGATCTCTGTACTAAAACATTTGCTTTAGATAAATTTTAAACATCGTCTTCTAACTCACTACGTTTAACTATTAACGTAATTTTATGCATTCAATTCCAAACTTTCAATTTCAAGTTGAAATATTTACGTTAGAAACTAGAGATTCTATGCGATCGTTAACGTCTTTAATCATTAATAATGAAATACACTTTGTACAGTTGCATTAAATTTGCATATCTTAGTTGGGTTCCCGAGATTACTGTCTATTTCCAAACATGTAACACAATATGTTGAATGAGGGCAGAAGTACGCACTTGCATACCAAACATGCACTTAAACTGAATTCATTTTAATGATATTTGACGAACTAACTCCATTATCAAATTATTTGCATTTTCCTACAGCTGTTTATCTTCGTTCTATCGGACAAATCACTGTTTACATATTTATCTTATCTGGTAAAGCAGATTTATTTAAATGTTCTATCCACGATGTAATAACGGAACGGCGATGCATTTTTTGGATGATGTATGTATGTTAAATGCAGATCGGAAGACTGTAAATACGTGGGTGTGTCTTATGCATTTGGAATACAAATAATGTCACACCTATACTAAATAACACTCAACCTAAGAACGTTACGGTACCCTATTACACATTTGCAATTCGGAAATGGTAGTCGACAACGCGGTCTGGTTTTCCCACTTTAAAACCTTGGCCAAGTGACCTGTAATTCACTTGAACTTGAGTGCGGCTTATCACATTACACACTAGTTGTAAAGGTGACCTAACTATTCTTGCAATTCAACACTTGAATACAGTTAGAACGAAGTGGTTTATATATGGGAATCATCATTAAATTCCGTTCGTCGCTATAGATTGTCAATCAATCTTCGTTCAAAAACGCAAAAAAAATATGCTGCGTTAAGGATTCTCACCGGTGTGTACTTAATTATGTTTTATCATTAGTCTACACATTCTTTTTATGTCATGTAAGCAAGTTAGCTCATTACCATCTTCGGTTCTCTAAACTTAATTTCCAAATACTATATCTCTGTTAGAAAATTCCCGCTATGAGTGCAATTAAATTTTAATTGCATCGTCGAATGGACGAGGGTGAATCTTATTGATTACAACTGAAGATAGCAAGTTTTACATTAACGAGGTTTGAACATATACAACTTTTAACTTCTTTAAAATGTAATGATAATTTAGTTAGGGTTCGTTCATCCTATAACGTCGATTATTTACCAAAATTATATCAGCCTTTTAGTATTTCCTATAAGTAACTACCATTATTAAAAAAAATTGCTGTATAATTATAGGCCATACCAAATATTTTTGCAAAACTTGCATAATTCATAAGGTAAGAGTGAAATAAATAAGTTGCGGAGATGATAATCTTACAAAATTGTTTCAAGATTACTTCTTCAGCCAAACTATTATTTATTACGTCATATTGTCAATTTAATTTTAGGTGAAATCGCCTTAAGGCTGTAATTTTATAACTGAGCATGGCTTTTGGTTAAAAATAAAACTAATCAATGACTAATATTACACTCGAAAAAATTTATTAATGCATATAAATGTAAATATCTGGTTTAAACGTCGCATCGAATGTCGAATTTTTTATAAATTTCGTGATATTACCATACCTACTTAAAATTTTTAAGATTCTCGTGGATGACTTTAGAGGTCACGTTTCAAGACTAAGTAACGCTTTAAGGGTTTTTTTTCATGTACAAGTACAAAATCTGTAAGCGAATGATTTTATTCTAAAATAAAGTATTTTATAAAAGATATTATTGCTCTGATTTTCATTTCTTAAAGAATAATTAGTAACAATTTATAGTTTCACGGTGTAAATTAAGCCAATCCGTATTAATGATTCTCAGTCCACCATTATTTACATTTACAATATTATTTAATTTTAATATGTTTGATCATTTGATGTTAAGTACAGTAGTTATGAAGTAATTAATTAATTTAATATGTAAACATTTACATTTTATGGATTTGTTTAGTGACGCTTCTCATTACGGATACGTCATAAATCTTCTTTGCAGTTTGAACACGCATGAGCACTAATGGAACCAATAATTTTCATCTAAGCAGTTATGTCGAAAAATTCGAAATATTTGTGAATTTTTACAGTTAGGAATTGTGGTATTGGTCAATAAAACGAACATTGTGAAGAATAAGTGGATAATATCAATTTATCTTCAGATGACGTGAGTGAAAAATGGTCTAAAAATTCAGAATTCAGAAATGGATACGCTAGGGTTAATTTGGAAGAAATATGGTGTAGGTAACGGAACCAGTTTTTGAGGTTACCATAATTTGGCGTTTATAACTTCATTAACCTATGGAACCCGATGTCCGTTAATTTTGAAATTCATTTTTCTTACAATTACTTATTCAAGACATTTTGTAACTTATTGCTTTTTCTATCAATGAAGCTTGAAGTCGGTGTGACAACACAAGATTCCGTTCTTTTCTTTTAGCGGGTTCAGTTCTGTATTTATCTCGCCAAGGAATTTCACTATACTCGTCAATTTATGGATATTAGCTTTAATTAACAGTAAAGATGAAAGTGTCTTCGAAGTAGTCACCTTTCTATTATTAATAAATTTATTGTGGTAAATATTTTTATAATTTGAAAATGAAAGCTTTTACTATTATTATTATTTGCAATTAAAATGCTTAGCTTTGAATAGAATATGCGACGTTGCATTCCTTGTAAAATGTAAAATATTGTTAGGCATGTCACAGTTTGGGAATTGTAATTTGTTATATTTTTTATGATGCCTCCATTTTATTTCTCGTTTTCCACTAAATTGTCTTTGTAAAGGCTCCTATTAGCTTTTAATACATACGTTTTGGTGAGTAAATATATTTTTTTAAATATTACACAAATGAAAATTACGGTTGTATGGTAGCTCAAGCAAGTTGTATTAAACATATTAATAGGTTAGTCTACTGACTGCGGATTCCTATGTTCCGAGTTCGAATCCCGGTTCGGGTAAGGACTATTTATAAAATGTATAGTGTCTTAAATAGAAGTATAGCCTTTGGGCAAATTATAAACTAAACACAATAAAAACAAGCTGTTTTTCCAAATTTGTAGCAAATCTAGTATTAATATTTAAATCACAATCTAAATCAAGTGTGATGATACGGACGATACAAACTTTATAAAGTGGTAAGGAAAACTGATAATGCACATTATCATCATCTCTTTTCTGCTCTCGCAGATTCTGGACATCTTTCTTTATGTATTTTGATATTGTATCAAATGGAATTTTTGAAATGTTCAAATAAAATAAAAGACGTGGTTTTACCACACCAAGGTGGTTATTTGTGTCTTTCAATATCGTATAATCTATATTTTTTCATCTTGTACTTTTATTTTTTGCCTTTCTTCATAGTGGGCGAAGTTTAACTGAAGGCCATTCTTTCACTTAAACAACTGTACAATTATAAAACGTTTGGGAAAGGAAACCGTGGCCGATGCACCCAGTTGGTCTCTATCATACTAACGCGTAATTTGATGCAAAATTAAATAATTATCAACGTTAAAAGAACTGTGTAATTTAATCTTGTATGTTTGAAGATAAGTATAACCATTTCTTTATATTTGTACAAACTAACGGTTACTCTCTAAAAGAAATTAATAATGTAATAAAAGCTGTTAGACGTATCCCTAAAAATAAATTTCAATACTGAGAACGTCAAAGTTCACACTTTGCATATCATCATATTTTCACATATACATCAGACGTTGTTGCCTACTAACCGCAATTTTAAAACTTTAAAAGTGCTCTCCTAATGTTTTTATGTAAAAACACCGGCAAAATTAGGGGAACTAACTAAATTTACACAAAGTTTGACTTCAATTTTCTCTTGAACCCTTACCTCGATTTTGATAACTTTTTTTTAAATTGTAGCATGATTCTTTAAGAACACGTTAGACCTATTTGTGATTTTAAACCATTGGTCGAAATCTCACATACAGAGCTGAAAAGAAAGTAATGTTTTTTTGTTAATGTTTGGGACACTCTGTAGAGTGAAGAATGAAATTTGATATCATTTGATAATGCCAGATTAAACGATCTTTTCTGAGCATTTTCATTTTTTTGTTTACTCTGTTATCGCAGTTATTAAGGGTGCTACAGGGTTTTGTTGAAATTAGTGGATTGGAACACTTTTTATGGGTTGCTAAGGGTTCTGTTTTGTTTATGTCAAAATGAAGCAAAAGTCACATTCAAAATTTTGATTGTTAAAATCCAATGTGGGCGATTTTAATCCTACTGATGTGACGATGAACGTAGCGTTAATTGAAGATCTTACTCTTATGTGGCCGATGCGTTAGGACAATCAAAATCCACGGTTTACCGTAATGTAAGACGTTCGAGGCAAACTGGAGACTATCAAGGTAGAAAACGAAGAACTACGGCTAGAGATGACGGATTTGTAGTCTTACAAACATTACGATGCAGGCGTAAAACAGTACCACAATTAAAAGACGAGATCGAAGAAGTACGTGGAATTAGAATAAGTAATCGGAACAATAGTAGAAGGCTCAAAGAAGTTGGTTTGAAGGTCTATAAAACGAAGGAAGCTCCACAACTTCAGCGACGCTATCGAGTGGTGAGACTACACTTCTCTCGGGAGCATGAAAATTGGGAAAATGACCAGTGGGGCAGCGTTCTTTTCCGCCGCGGAGAACAAGATCAACAGTTTCATTTTACTCCTACTGTTTCCCGCGGTGGAGCTTCAGTAACGGTCTGGAGTGGGATATGTTTAGGAGGACGAACAGTGTCGTAATCTTCGCCCCCAATCGTAGAAAACATTACGATGATGCACGCCCTCACGTGGCTCTTCGTGTCTCAGGCTTTTTAAATACCGTCGAAATAAGGGTAATGGATTGGCCTGCATGTTCCTCAGACCTTAATCCGATCGAATATGTCTGTGACGTGTTAGGTAGGCGACTAAGAAATCCCACGGCTCTTGTTGAGATCTGGCATAATCTGCCTCAAGAGTTGTTTGATGTCATCATGAGTATGGGAGGACGCAAAAAATTAAGGGAAATTCTTCGCCCCCTAGCATTACTTTCTTTTCAAACTCGGTATGACATTTCGACCAATTGTTTAAAATCAGCAATAGGGCTAACGTGTTTTTAAAGAATCAAGCTACAATTTAAAAAAAATATCAAACTCGAGTTAAGGGTTCAAGAAAAAATTGAAGTCAATTCTCAATATCGCGAACAAAGTGTGCATGCCATAATACGTTTTTCTTAAATTTTGAGGCATTGAATTACAGTTAACTGTACTAAGTAAACTTTTTTTTATGTTAGCACCATAAATATGGAAACCCAACGTGGCATGCTAAATTTTTGTGCTCCACCCAGTAATCGGGTTTGAAATATAAGAATATAATAAAACAAGGTAAGAAAGCAAAATAAGAAATAAACGTGAAAAATCTAAATCGGAAAAAAGAATTAAAAAACCCTGCGCCAGGTATGGTGATTGTTTTCATACCTAATCTAAATGTTTTAAAACGAATAATTGGTTTGCGTATGGACCTCTTTAAGTGGGCGCACCCCCAAAATTGATGGAATCCCACGATACTAATCCTAGCCAAATTTTAACTTAGTTTCTCCACTTATTCCGAAGTGAGTTCAAAACAACAAAAAAACAAAGGTTGTTTTATATCGGATCCCCTTTCAGAGGAGGCCGGAGCATGCCCCAAAATTAATGGTCTGTTTCGTTTCAAAATGCCAACTGTGAGAAAATTTGAACTCAATTAATCTGCTTGTTTGGAAATACATCACAATATGAACAAATGAGGGTTGGCTTGTATCATAATTCACTAAACGGGTTGGTCATAGCTCCTTAAAATTAGTGAGATTATTTCTTCTCATAAAATGATAACTCTGACACAATTTTAACACGATTGATAAAATTTTTCGAAGTAATAAGGGGTGATTGGACAAACTCAAAATTAGTAAGATGCTATGTTGTTTTAAAATACTAATCTTGGTTAAATTGTAATGCAATTGGTTCATATGTTCAAAAACAAATTAAACAAAAGAAACAAAAAATAAGGGTTTGATAATTTAAGGAGTGGCCAAACTGCTTATTTTGTCAATTCTTCAAAAATAAATTCAGAAGTAAAAAAATAAGGGTTAGTGCATATGGAAGTGTAGTGCGTTGACAAAGTTAGATTTTTATAACTAATAATTTTTTGTTTCAAATTTACGCTGAAAACGTAACTCTTTGTATTTTTTTTTATGACAATATAATTCATGCTTTATTTGATCCCATTTGGTCCACTAAAATGTAGTTACTTTCTTTTTATGTTTGATCCACTTGGGATGAATCATAATTTTCATGCACTGGTATTAATTTGTTATAATGCGTAATAATTGTTATTTATCTTATTATAGTTACATTTCCAACGTGGAGTGCTTGTTTGATGGTTTTCAAGAAGTGAAGTTCCAAACCATCCCGTTTAAGAATGACCTTAGTAAATTAATAAAACAAGTTTCATAAGACCAGTCTTGAAGCACGAACTAAAGTTAAAAAAAAAAGAGTTTTTTAAACAATGAGTGCTTCAAGGTCTTATGAAATACGTTTTTTATGCTATTTTTTGAAGTTTGTCCTTTTATGCCGTTTTTAAAGAAACATTTTTTACTTTACTTGATTCAGAGTTTTTGTGACGGTTGGTAATGTCTTAATTTTAAAAGTGAAATTTGATCTAGTCGCCTTTTATTGTATCAAAATTATGTCACAAAATGGAAGGGAAGATAATCAAGATAATTTTGCATGTACGCCCCCTAAAATACGCGAAATTGCCAAAAATACGGTTGCAATTTGCTCACATCATAGTTTTCCACTGGACGCATCCTGATTTGACACATTTTGTAAGAGTGACATGCATAACATAATTCCGGATTAAGCTTTTCCAACGTGAAAATTGTCGTAAAATGTTTCGTGAATTAATGGCTATAAAGACATTGGAGATGAAGACGTCGCGTTTCTTAATATGTCTATTAAAGAATCAAAATGGAAGCAAATTACAAAAATTCCTTTTATTACTGGAAATAATATTACCTTGACCTTAAACCTTATAAAACCATACAATAGAAAATTAATTTTATTGGTCGGCGTGAAGTAAATTTTTTTCTTCCCATCGCATAAAATGCTACTTTTATATTGATTACAAACGTTGTCACCTGTGTGATGTTTACATATGTTTTATAATGAATATTTTAAATATTAGTTAGCTTATTGTTATCGGAAATTGTCAAACTTCAGTCACTGAAAACGCCACGTTATTGCAATAATGAAAAAACCAACATGATTCTGGCATATTATTAACTTCTTACTTAAAAATTAAGATTTTAATTGAAACAAATTGTTGTCCTCAGATTTTTTATGAGATGCAGGAAAGGGATTGTGAACAAGTTTAAGGTTTATTTAAGCTTTTATTTTGAGTTATTCTTAACTTTAAAAGCCCCATCCCGAATCGTTTTTTGAATCATTTTTTAAACCAGAACTCATTCATACTCATTTATTATACGATTTGTTTCAGAGTTAATCTCAAATACATAATTAAGAGCGAGATAAAATTTTTACATAGCTAATCGAAAAGTAAAAGTATTGGTGGAATTCGAATTTTGCTTTGCTGATTTATCTATAAATAGTTATGCTAAACTGAATTGGTCATTAAACTCACTAATATAGAGGATGTTGGATTTATAGAGTGAACAAAGAATGTACCTATAAGTTAGTGATGGATCTGTAATTTCTTCTCTATTATTAAATTTCTGGAAAGTCTAGTCCAGTTTTGTTCAAAGGCTATAACATTTAGTATGATGGAATTTTTTTTTTATTATAACGAAAAAAATTCATAACTAATATTTATAGTTGAGCTTATTTTATAAGGAATTTATAAAAAAGACTATACATTTTAGGAAAAAAAAAGAACAAATGAACTTGTTTAACCTTTCCGTGAGTATATTTAATCGTAACAGTACTTTTATGTAATTATTACCTTTTTTAGTTAAATAGTAATCACTAAATTATTAATAGATTTTACTGCTAATAGATTAATTTAAATATACAATTAAGAGTATAAATAATTATAAGAAGGTATAAAAAAATTACATAAACTGGTGATATTCCGGTTTGGCGTTACGCAATGTGATCTCGATATCAATTTATGAAATTTTATGTGTGGCTACATTGTGGTTATGCTCAGTAGCTTGATTTGGATAATTTAATTTCAATTCAATTTTAAGTTAATGTTCGTAAAAACATTTGTAAAGATTCTAAAATGTGTAGTGTATGAAAATATAGAACACAATTTATTATCACGACTATAAGTGTATAGTCTAAAAATGACATCATTAAGAGTACGAAGAGGTCGTGTTCAGGTTAGAGGTGGAGGACTACGACACACTTGGTAGCGCACGTTCTCTGCTGGATATTTCTATGTTCAGAAAGGTAAACATAAGCGACTGACGATTTGTACTGAATATTTGAGCTTCTCCTATTTACAATTAACATCGCATAGGTTGTAGTATTAAATGAGGGGGGTGTGGAATGCACGCATCATCGATCAAATTGGAAAAAGAATACCTAGAAGCGATCATGTAATCATCTCAACATCAAAGTGCATTAAAGTGCATCATTAGATCATTACTGATTTATATTTTCTTAATATATTTAAACTGACCTAACTCACGATATTCTGTAATAAACGGTAACTTTGTTCAAAAAATTTTCTTGCATTTCTTTGATAACTAACTTCCACGTTTGTTTGTAATTATAGTTTACTATTCTAATTTGCGGTGTGGTACATCAACCCAATCGCAATAAATGCTATATTTTCTTTACTTTATTATAGTTAGAAAATGTTCTCAGAAATTATTTAAAATATCGATAATAAATTAATACTTCCGTTGGTTATATGATGTGTCGCGTTAATTATTCATTTTCAAATCGTCCATTTTGAATAAGTAACTACAAACAGATTACATGAATTTATGATCCTGTTTTAAATTATCTTATACATACGGTACAACTTATTAATCACCCTTGCAACTTGTTTTAATCGCTTTTAACCAATTTTAATTATATTTAATATTACCAAGTTCTACCATTTCCTGACTATATTTTTAATCGCATATTGAAGTAAACAAATGCAAACTTGCATATTAATCAGGTTGTTGAAAGTGATTCTTACAAACATCTGCTTTTTTTGAACTAACTGTTTTTGTGTACGAAAGTAAATTTGTGTGTGCGAGACTAATGATAGCCGAAATAATGAGGAAATGTGTAATTTCGGTCAACTTACGGTTGTGTTACTTCCGTATGTGAAATTTCTCTAATAATTTAGAAACAAATAAATTTAGTATAGAATCGTGTCTGTTCAGAAATTGAATAAATTCTTTTGTGGTTTTTATGATGGCTAATGCGAAAAATTGAAATTCCTAGGTTGTACCTACAGTAACGTGCAGTCACGGTTAACTAGTGATGGTTTTATTCTTAGGATTTAAAATAAAAAATTTAATATCTGTAATGGGCACAAAAGTACGTGGTGTTGCTAGTTTCTGTACTCTGTTTTATTTTATTGAGTTGTTTCATATTGTACGACCGTAAACTAGTGTGATTCATATATTAGAATTTAAATTGTGAAATTAACAATTGAAAGGTGGATAGCAGTGCGTATTTCAAATTATGTAAATTTGTAGAAAATCAATCCAAACTAAATGCAAAATAAGAAAGCGGCTAGTAAATGGCAAATTGATTAATAAAGTACTAATATTTCTAAAAATTGTCATAAGTTTTAAAATTATTTGTAATACTTTGAATTGCATTTTGAATAAGTAATCAATAGATATTTACATTACTGTCAAGAAAATGTTGAATTACTGTCGAGAAGTTATATCGAATCACAAGGCATTTTGTGCTGTATTCATGTACATTATTTTTTCTGAAATTCCTAATTATCATTAAAATTGATTGTAA
Organism: Vesta saturnalis; assembly: GCA_036346205.1. Classification (NCBI taxonomy): domain Eukaryota; kingdom Metazoa; phylum Arthropoda; class Insecta; order Coleoptera; family Lampyridae; genus Vesta; species Vesta saturnalis. Next base: position 4,947,444 of record JARFJB010002396.1, read on the forward strand.
AACTTTTAAGGATAAAGATGTTCTATAAAACCACTGCTGTGGTTCTGAGGCGACCGAAACGTTTAATCAAGCTTTAATGTAAAAATAAAAATTGAAATCATGATAGCTTCTCTTTTCATGAATAGTCCGGAAAATTCAACTTTCCTGCTCCACAATGTTTGAGTAATTAATCAAAAACGGTCGATTTCAGAAAAGATAATTTTTAATGCACACCTATTGTAGTTTTTATTATATAATATACTCATATTATTTTTAGAAAAGATAAACAAACGAATTCTATGGCAGTAAAAGATAAAAACCTAATCGAGGGCAGGAAAAGTGATTTTAGTTATACAAGCAATCAATAAATTATAATTTTGTAAATAAGAAGAAATGTATATGAAACTCCATTTATTTAATGGTTCAATTTCGTATCAGTATCCCTAAAATTTCATACATTGAAATTGAGATCTTTTCGGCAGCAATAGTGGCGCTTGAGCACCATACGCAAAATCCTTGGTGATACTGAGCCACTAAGCCATTTTGTTCACAAAAAATCACTACAAAACTGATACTGATTTGTCCATAAGTCTTTATTGCATTTTTCAGGTAGCTGTTCTGTTCTTGACGATATGTGTGTAACTCCAGGAAGGAAACAATTTTTCGTTTAAGAGTAGACAATTGTTATCATGGAGTTTCGTATAGTAGTGTAAACAATTGAGACGTATCACAGAACTTGACTAAACTGTTATTACGTATATTTAAAATACTTAGTTTTTCGGGTTTTTAATGGTGTATTTTTGTATTAATGTTTTATACAAATCTGAAAGTTTTGACAACACTTACAATTATCGCCATCAGTAGTAATAAACTCTTTCATAGTTGTTTAAGATGTTGAAACAAAGTTATAAAATATGAATATAGAAAACGCAAACATAACCCTGCTATTAATATAACTATTTGAGAAGCGTATAAAGCCAACTGTGGAGTACTATTTTAATAAGGAATAACTAGATCTCTAATAAATTAAATATTGTTAAACTGCCTTGAAGATGACAAATCAGAACACCCTCTATCGGTCGAAGGCTAACAGTGAAAAATAATCAAAGAGTACATTTAACAAAATTTAATCAAATTCTGGTGTAAAGTGTAAAGTTGTGAAAAGCTTTAATTTGAAATTGATAAAATCATTCACAAATGGAAACTTGACATCAATAAATGTCCAGTCAAATCTATCAAAGAAATAACTTTGTTAATAATTGCAAGGGTTATTTTACAGTGAAAATGCAATGTAGTGCGCTTAATATGTTTAATTTTAATTTCAACTACATATGTTAAATTATATTGCTGTGGTAATTTAAAGGTATAATTGGTAAAGTATTTAAAGATTTTCTTCTTGCCTATTGAAGTTGTAAACGAACATAATAATGAGTTTGTCTTGACAGTATTTCCATATTATCAAATTGAATGTCATGATTTAAATTATTTAAAACATGCTCAGATACCGCAGATTTTTCAACTTCGCTTATCTACATATTTGTTTTTACGACTTGTATCAAAACTACCATTTGTGTTTGCCATATATACTTTTCCACATGAACAAGATAACTTGTACACTCCGGATGATGATAATGGGTTTGAAACGCCTTTAGGTGATCGCAAATATTCTTCAATTTTTTTTGTAGGTTTAAAAACAGTCCTAGTGCCATGATTAATTTGTAACATTAGTTATAAAAAGATGAAAAGCCGTACCAACATTAAGCACTGGTTTTTCTTTATGGTTATCATTAAGTGAATATCCATTAGCTTGTAAGGATATTGTTTACATTTAATTACACCAATTTTTTGGAGTGGATGATGGTTTGATGATTTATAAAGGTATCAGTGTGCGTCGACTTTCTGTAAACCTTAAACGATAGTGAATTATTAGTGTTGATATTAGATGGAAGTTTACCATTTCTTGACATACTAATATCTAAAACTAATAATTCACTATCTTTTAAGGTTTACAGAAACCCGACACATACTGATAGATACCTTTATAAATTATCAAACCATCATCCACGTCAAAAAATTGGTGTAATTAAATCTTTAGTGGACCAAGAAAACGAATTTGTCATGCTGAATTTTTGAAAGATAAATTTAAATATTTAACAAAATCCTTACAAGGCAATAGATATTTACTTAATGATATTAATAATGTTATTACGCCTGCTAGATATATCCATAAAGAAAACCAGTGCTTAATGTTGATACTGATCTTCTTCCTTTTATAACTAATGTTACCGATAAAATTGAAAAAACTTAATCATTGCATTAGGACTGTTTTTGAACCTTCAAGAAAAATTAACGAACATTTAAGGTCCCCTAAAGATGTTTCAAACCCGTTATCGTCTTTCGGAGTGTATAAGATGCCTTGTTCATATGGAAAAGTATACATGAGAACAACAAAACGTAGCTTTGATACAAGACGTAAAGAACATGGGATCTTGAAGGTTAGGTCAACCAGAGAAATCTCCGGTAACTGATCATCCTTTAACTAATTTACATCATAACATTCAATTTGATCGTATGGGAATATTGTCAAGACAAACTCATTATTATGTTTGTTTACAAAGTGACGTAATTGAGATATATAAACATCCTAATAACTTAATAGGAAGAAGGAAATCTCCGTTTAAATAAGTTTTTGTATCTTATAATTTAAAAAAAGCACAATGGTACGTGTTAATTTTAATTTTAGCTTTTGGTATGTCTAGGTTTTTTGTCGTTTTTTCCTAGACCTTGAAGTAAATGCTTTACCAATTATATGTTGAATTACCACTTCACTATAATTTAACAAATGTAGTTGAAATTAAAACCAAAATAAGAAATTATATTAACAGTACTACATTATGTTTTCACTGTAAAATAACACTAACAAAGCTGTTTTTTTGTTGGATTTTACTGGATTGATGTCAAGTTTTTATTTGTGAATGCTTTTATCAATTTCAAATTAAAATTTTACACTTACATGGTAATTTGATTAAATTTTGTTAAATTTGCTCTTTAATTATGACATTTTTCAGTGTTAGCCTTCGGTAGTTAGAGGGTGTTCTTATTTGTCATCTTGAAGGAAGTTTAACAATATTTAATTTACGAAGGTTATCTAGTTATTCTTTACTAAAATTGTATTTCATAGTTGGCTTTACACGTGTATCAAACTGTTATATTAATAGCAGGCTTATGTTTACGTTTTCAATTTTCATGTTTCATAAATGCGTTTCAACATCTTAAACAATTTTAAAAGACTTTATTTCTACTAAGGACGATAACTAAAAGTATTATCGAAACGTATAGATTCGTGTAAACATAAATACAAAAATACACCATTAAAAACACAAAAAAAGCTAAGTATTTTAAATAATTACTAATTACATTCAAAAGATAAATTGCCTTATAATACAGTTGGGGAAAGGAAAAGAGAATAAAATGCAGGATTTTCTACATAATTAAAAATCGAAAAGATTACTGGTATATCTGTGAGTACTTCAGCACGTATTGGTACTAGTATCTGTACGAATATATTGTCTGGAGCGCAAGATACACAGGATGACACAAATATTCCTAAAAAGTGTTTAAGAATAGAAGAGAACGGTGTGACAGCAGGAGTTTAAGAGGGACTAAATATTGTATTGAATAAGTACAAAGAGTAACTTTAGGGTTACAAATATTTATACTTTCATATCATACATGTACATATGTTGGAATATATTTTCACTTTTCATGTGGTCGAAATTTGAAGAACATTGGAAAATGACTTTATATTACACTGACAATCTTAAAGAAAATGAGAAAAAGAGCAATCTGTATTATTTGCACCAAAGCGGTTAATTTATCATTTTTTATCGCTTACTCAAAGTGCTTATCCGACACATCATTAGTCCCTTTTAGAAAATTAAGAACTCACGACTGGTTTTAATAGACGGTGCGTGTATTAATTAAGTAAAAACCCGCGTAAATATAATTTGAAAAATTTGGGTAAAAAATGCTTAAAATGGGATTTACGGAGCGTAATCTTTCAAAAAAATTTCAATGGGCACCCATGCCAGTGGGTATACGTTGGGTATACGTTAAACTGAAAAATTAAGTAATTATTCCATAAAACATAATTACAAAATGAATACAGAATCAATTACTTAAAGATATAAATGGTGGGAATCCGGTGAGCCGCTCCTCTATTCCCCCTAAAATTTTCACAACATGCTGTAGACTATAAACTTAATAAAAATGAAATAATTACTATTTCTTTTTTCAAATTTGTAATACTAAAAAATTCACAAAACAACAAATTACTCTTAAGCATTATGTAACCATGTTAATTCTTTGACACACCAGCTCTTGAATCTTTCAAAAAGAGACAAAAACTGTATTACCTAATTTCGAATAATTTGTTGCAGTGCACGTGAAAGTACCTTTAAATTTGGCAGTTCGATTGTAAAATTTTTTACACGAATATTAATTAATGCCGCGACAGGTCGCAACTGTAGCGATTCGTAGACGTATTAAAGGCATTTATGTTTAATCAATCTGTACGAAAACATAAACACAGGCAAATAAATTTGTCATTGATATTAATTTTTTTTTGTAGCCAATTGAGTAGTAACAACTAATGTGGTCCCTTTACGAAATGTAGTACTCAAAGCTGAGATTAAGGTCTTGTTCAGGAATGTAGCAGTTTGTTTTTGGAGCTTAATGAGTTCGTTAGTCTAACATTTTTAATTTTATAAATCAATTGGTCATATACGTGTCTTTGAAACCTCGCAGATTCTGACATTACCAATCCAAGTAATTCTATCTCCGTTCTGCATAAATTGTATTGACGCTAATTAATGTTATATAATGTTATTTCATTAAGCAAATGGGCTTTATCTAAATAGTATTTTAACTGTACAAAGGATGTTTACTTTTATAAAGAACAAAATCAATTTTATCTGATTTGGTAGGGCAAAGAAGTTTGTTAATCAAAACCAACTTTAGACTTAAAAAATAATTGAAGTTGGGTTTTTTTAATACTTATTTTAGCCAGTTACAGCGGTTGTAGAAAAAAAATTGTGTTTTATTCGTACTAATAAAAATGCGTATGCGGGCGTCGTAAGAACCTATTCTAATCCCGAAATTGCCTCTTTTTGTACCAATCAAAGAAATAATTATTTTATTAAATAATAAAACAGAAGAAATGCTACTAATGTGAATAATATTTTTTTGGATTTATAATATTCAACCGGTTGTCCATGCAAATACAAATAAATATTTCTTTCTATTAATTATTTTTGTTCATACTATTGTTGCGGTTTAAGCACTTAGTAAAATTTTAGTATTCATTACAAAAAATTATTACAAGAATAATTGCACCGAAAGCGACATGTGTCATTTTGATAATTAAAGTATACTATAGTTGTGTTTATGCAAAATTTAATAAATTGTACATATTAATATTAGCGCCATTTTTCGGTTTTATTCAAAGTATACAATTCGAGTGTTAATTATATTGGACGTTCTGGTCTGCCCAGAAACGATACGCCGTCATATTTTAAATTATGTTGGCAACTAAGGTCAACGTGTCAAGCGACTGTTCATGAAAAACTGAAAATTTTGACGTTTTGCCAACCTAGGTCACAAACAATAACTTTCTGCCGAACGGAAACACAAGCAAATAATTATTAAAAGTAGTTTCAGAAAGTAACATTTTTTATTTTAGTATGGACCAAAAAGTAGTTTTTTCAAATAAAATATTTTTTTAATCTATTTCGTAGTTTAAACAGAATTATTTTAAAATTACGAAAGCAGGCGGTGATAACAATCTCTTAAAATCTGGACAATTTGCAAAGCAATTCTCGTCTCGGTTATTTTAATGAACGGTATATGTTTTTTGTGGCAGTAGGTGTTATAATCTGCACCCGAAAAAAAATCAGTAAAAAACTAAATTATATAGTTTTATGGTACACTATTCAGGTAGTCGACTTCTACATTTATTGTTTAATAAATTTAACCCAATCTGCATATTTGAAAGTAGCAATTCAAAGTAATTAATTTTCAGGAACGTGTCATTTGCAAAAAATTTGTTTATTTCAAATACAAGAAAACGTTTATTGGTTGTATATATTAATGATATTATAAATTATTCTGAAATTAAGATGTAAAATTTGTATTTATTTATGAATCAGAATCCGAGATGAACACCCTTGATCTTGAAAGAATATTGACAAGGACTACTTTAAGGTCGTGCAAACAGGTGTACTCCTACACATGATGAATAAAATAACGGGTTCTCATTAAACTTCGTCTGCTTCACACGGAATGGCGGCAAGTAGATTCATATCATTGCATTGTTGTTTAAATTCATAGTCCTGTCTCTTACAATATATTACTTAAGATTTGCATTCCAATGTCGACTTTTATTTATATATTTGAAACTGGGGTAAACAATAAATTACGTATCTACTCCATATGGTCAGCGAGTTTTGTTCTCCTTTTTTTACAAATAGGTTTTTTGGTTATTTATTATTCAGTTGTAAAAAAATTCCATATTGACACCTTGAAATGAGTATTGAACTAAAATAACAGGTAAATCGAAAAAAATTGGGTGTTTACGGTAAATTGGAATAGTTTATATTTTTTAATTTATTTTTTTTTTTGAATTTATAATAAATGTATGAGAAGATAAACCCCATTGGCAAAAGTGTTCGTGTGTACCAGATGTTAAGTAATTATTTTTAATCGTTTGCAAATTATGCTTTCATTTATTTGGGATATTTCGATTACAGTTATATTGTTTTTTAATATATCATAGAGTGATTTTAAAATAATTTAAATTTATTTAAAACTCAAATTTTTTAAATTATATATACAGCTTACATTAGCTTGTATTTCGAATTATTTTTTTTTACTGTTACATTACAAGAGAACTTTTTTAAAATTATTATTGCATTAGCTTAAGTGAATTACTATAATTATTAGAGTAGACAAGAAAATGTTGATTTGTGAATTTAGGCACTTTGTACGTAAGATATCAGAATTAATAAGCATTTCAGATAACCACGTTTGTGTGATTTTTTCGTTGACATCTAATCTAAAATAAGTCGTAATAATAGCTTAACTAGCGGAATTTTAAGAAAACTGCGGTTGTTAACAATTTTTCAGGCATCAAAATTTAATTTTCATAAATAATGGTCTACTTAACCTAATGGTGTGTTAAATCATATATTAATATATAATTCAAATAAATTTCAGTGGCTTAGTAAATGCTTACTTGAGAATATTCAATCTATTAGATCGGTACTTAAACGTTTTTTAGTATTTTTCATTTTTTTTAATTTTCACTAAACCGATTTTACTTTTAGTATTGAAGAGCATCGTTAAAGGTGAAAGTATAATCCTATTTTACTGAATGAGATGAAGGATGGCTCGTAGCCAACACGCGGTACAAGTAGGTAAAGTTTAACTGGATTCTCTACACACGTAAATTAGATATGGAAATATGATAATGATACTTTATACTAGCTTTGGGACAACTTCCAGGCAATAACCTTCTATTTTATCGCGTATGTGGTATCGTTTTATCACTCCAAATTTATCACTTCTAACTTTTTCAAAATCGCAAACTGAAACCTTATAATACTTTACATTTCGTTAATGTTTAATCTTTAGTTAATTGGCTGTAAAATAGTAGTAGTACGAAAGCGTCCAAGTCATTGCCCGCTTTTTAATTTATAAAGGCAACCTAACGTTAATTCATCAGCAAATGTAAACCTACCATTAGTTTTAATCGCGAAATGTGTCATGCACGAAAGGACCGACTTTATATAATATTATCCTTACGGGAATTCCCGAGTTCTCGTGGTCCTTTGAGTATCTTAAGAGAGTTAGGTCAGTTACAAACACCTCGAAATTCTACAACTTCGATAAATTACAGTTAACACCGGTTATAGTCTGATATAATATACAATCTTAAGTGTATAAAGGATTAAATTTCTACCTGATAAAATGTTGATGTATTGGCTACTACTGTTGGCTGTTGACACTGACACTGACGATGGATGTCCTTGGCCTTCTGATGCGTTCACGGTCACAACCACAACAGAAATGCTTTGGCGAACGACGAACTGCTACTTTTCCTGCTTTAACTTTGCAGAAGATTACTTACTATACCTGGTGGTGGGGTCTTACCACTACTCGCTGATGGCAGGTGGAAAATTAACTTCTTGTACTTGCAAAGGCCACCATTGGTCGATGGTCTGATATTCTTCTAGCAGTGCTTGCTCTTGACTCAATTTTTTCATATCTCGTGAGAATCGATACTTCCTTACCTTGACACCTATGAATTTTCCTCTTTTATTATTTATTATATGTTTTTAACGATAATAAAAATCAAGATACAGAATAATTTTGCTTTCAACGGAAAATCTTAAACCGAAGGTGTTAGTAACCGGGAGCATCGTACCCATTCATCTAATTACTGCTCATCATTACAATAACATTTAATTACGTGAACGTCTAGATATGATATTATTTAATGCATACCGGAAGAATATTTAACATGTGCATGTGCATCACAACTATCATTGGAGAAAGTGATTTATATGTGGCGCTTCCTTTATGTTAGCAATTAAAGTGCATTCCAGTTCAACAAATTTCCATTCATTGAATAATTCTCTAATGTTTTATTTTTAATCTCATATACGGAGGTGTATATCTTTTTTAATTCGCAAGGTTGTTGGGTAGTCCTCGAGGTCAGGTAGACCGGAAAAGTTCACTGACTTTAAATATGATGGAATCAGTAAACCGCCCTTATTATTTAACACTGATTCACGGCAGGTAGGTGTATATTTTATCGTACGATTACTATTTTATTACCTGACGACTTCATTACTAAATCGAGGAACTTAGTTATGATGTTATGTAATAAATGCGCACGAATAACCTGTAAACAAAATTGTCTATAAAGTTGCAGATTCACTTTGAATATGACTGCAATTATAGACGAGCTTATTTCAAATAAACTTAGTACGGAAATATTTTAATTCAATGTAATAACTTTGCGCAGCTGTGAATATGTCTTTAAAAATTAAAATGTTTTATTGTGGGAGTGATCGTATAAATACAATAAATTGAAATGACTTTTACAGTTCCCCCAAGGACTTCCTTCGTACAATTTTTTCGCGATATGAAATATTGTATCCTACACATACATATAACATGTAAAATTATTAGCCTGGTATGTAGTTCTGTAGAGAAAGAACTTCTATGTTCAGCTTAGTTGATGATACAATACAATGGTATTGATTCAAGACTGATAGCTTAGGCAAAGCACTTTACAAGAATCCATAATGGGACCTATCATCCCTTAGTTATAGTAATATAGAATAGATCTTGATCGATGATGTAATAAAGTACGTATTTGATAACTAGTGTAATCCATATTTAAACGGAGTAGTTTGTGTTCATTATATTCCAGTATACTTATTTACCTTTGAAATTTGTCAATCAAATGACAAATGGACCTATGCTAGGTTAATATGAATTTGTTAGTATAAAATGAATCAAATGTCCACAAGTGTGTTTTCAATAAATATTTATAGTGTTAATTTAATATCGCAAATCATAATCAGTGACGCAAATCGCAGACCCAGTGTCATTATTATATGAAATATTTTTTTCAGGTTACAAATAAACTACAGAATGTACTAAACCCAATAGATATGGCAAGTTATGGAATAAATAATAATAATCCAGTTCAAATACCTAAACGAATTCCCTCTTTAGGATAGTACACTTACAACATACAAAGATAATGGATCTAATGTAGGTCACACCAGATTTTTCAATACTTCTTTGACTACTTTAGTTTGAAAGTTGATTATCTTCTGCCTCAATTTCTATCTTGCAATGTCAATTCTGGGAGATTTCAATGTACATAACTCTAATTGGCTTCAATTTTCACATACCACTAATCCTGCTGCTTGTTTCACACAAATGATTTCCAAATCCATTAGAATCCCTGATAACCCCTAACTGTACTTCACACCTCTTTCTTACATCAAACCCACTTGTAAATCCAACAAAACGGTTGAGAGTCATGCAGACTACGATGGTGCTACAAATACTTGCAAAAATGTTTCCACTAAATCTAAAAACTCATTCGAACAGTGAAAATGAAATGAAATAACTACATCTCATTTGGGTGGCCGTAAATTTTGCTCCATCTTCATTTCCCACCGTGACATCTTTTGTCGGATCTGTAGTGACTGGATCTGTAGACAAAGTCAATCTTTTGAGCATTTTATTTACACCAATCTTGCGTTTTAATGATTCTGTAAAAATATGCCACTATGTACCACTAGGTAGCTTTTCTTCAAACGCTAAGCTCTGTAGGCTTGATTCCTATAAGGCGACAGACCCATACGGTATCTTAGCTATTGTCTTGAAGATGTGTTCCCCTGAACTAGTACCAGTCCTATCTAAGCTTTACTCGATCTTTATGTCTTCTGGGGAATTCCCTTTTTTCATGAAAGTTAGCAAATATTAAACCTATTCTGAAAAAGGCGGCAAAACTACCATTACTTTCATTTTGTCTAGTCATGGACCATCCATCAGCAACTACCTTGAACCTAGCAAACTTGTTAGTGACCTCCAATATAGTTTCAGCAGGTGAACAATACATAGAAACATCCGGTGAAAGAGTTCTAATCATTATAGATATTTTGGCCAACTTTGGCATAAGTGTTTATTTGCCAAACTCACCTGATTTGGGTCACCTGATACGCTCATCAATTGGGTTTTCAGTTTTTTTGATTAGCTTCTTTTCAAAAGAAGTCAACGGCTAACCAGTTCCATTACTCTACTAACGACAGCACTCTTCTTTGTAGTTCATCTCAGTCTGCTCATAATAGTAATCCACCTTATCAGATCAAGAGAAAGCTAAAATGGATATTTCAATCGACAAAGACATTCAACGTATCCTTGAATGGGAACGTAATAATATAGTTCAATTTAGTGCTAACGAAACTCACTTATTTGTTTTTTTATGCATTTATTTGGATAAATAATGTCTAAATTCTCTCATAAAGTGTATGCCTTACTATGGAATTGACTGTTTAAATTTAAGCGGTGATTATGTAGAGAAATAGATTAGAGAACTACTACTACAACAATGGAAAGAAAGTCTTCCATTTTTGTATTTTTTATTTTATTTTTTTAATTATAGTGTTCATAAACACGCTAAGATTTGCCTAAAGTGCTAAAGCACTCAGGAACACTGGGAGGGTTTAGGGATATTATTAGGTTGCCGAGAAATGTTTATGAATGGCTACCTTAAATTTTGAGTGCGTAATTATGGTGTGAATGGGCAAACCGAGTGTTCCTAGCGAAGATGGCCTGCGAAGGCATTAAGGAGTGTACTTCGGAGAAGCACTTGCCATGGGAATAGCGATAGAACAAGGAAAGAACAGAAACTATTCTTCTATGCTCAAGAGACTCTAAGTCAGAAGTCAGACACGGGTCATTTATAAGCCTTATAGCTCTTTTTTGGATGCAGTTTATCATATCAAGGGCGCATTGGGGAGAACTGGGGAGAACGTAGAAATAAAATAGAAAAAGACATATCATCAATTGGAACTTAATTTGTGGATAAGCCCTGTAAAAAATATACCTCTCATCGTAAAATGCTTTACAACGCTTGAACTTTGTTCGTTTACATAATTATATAACTATAATGAGGTGTATAAATAAAAATCTAGCTTTTATGAGTCATGTATAAAAATGGACAACTACCACATTAAATCCAAATTAATTTTTTTTAAACGAACACAGAAAATAGTTCACATGGCTATCATAGCGTAGGTACTTTACCGTATTTAAACATACATCAGTTGATGTGTAGATCAAGTTATCAATGCTAGCAGTGATGTCACGCCATAGTTTTGTACCAAAAGAGTTTAATTGACTTGTTTACTAGGACAGTAAAAAAGTAGATACATGATACTTAGCGTTAACACCGTGAGTTTTTATAAAATTTACGGTCTTAACTCCTAGCTATGAGTGTGTTCCGATTATGCCACTCAAAAAGGGGCCGTCGTGATGCACTTGGTGTATGGACATGATTTTGGCGTTGTGTAATATATGTTGTTTTATCTTTGTTATTGTTATTTTATTTTATTTATTTGAAGTTTGTTGCCTTTATAACACCAAACCCTAGACCACCACGAATATGTGTGTTCTGTATTTAACAGGAACTGTAACTGAAATTCATTATTATTGTGATTAAAAATCGATTAAGGGATCATAAAAACACCATCACAACCATTTTGACTATCAATGTGCGACTATTAGTAATGTTTAATTATTGCAGTGCTTTATTTTGAATTTTCTAAGATGCCTATTTTTTAAATTAGGCGACCACGATTTTTCTTGTTTTAAAGTAAGTGAGCTTTTATATAAACTATTTTGAAACGTTATGCGTTATGCGAAAAATGTAGGCGATGTTTATGACGTTATTCCTATTTGAAATTTAAAAGCAGGTACGTCAGAGGGACATTTGATTACCGATTTTGAAGTTTTGGTTGACTTTGCAACGCGAGCGCTGTTAATTATTGGTTTGAGCTAAGAACAACAGTCCTCTCCATTGAGCTATGTCGGGAACTTTCACTTTCTGTATGGGCCGATGTTCTAGTGTGCATTAAGTCCGTAACGATTTATATCCTGTCTGTACTCGTTACAATACATGTTTGTCTTACATAAATCTTATCTGTGTAATTGTACTTTGTTATTTTACCTTGTTGTGTTTGTCAAATTTGAATTACAAGACAAGTGAACTATGCTTTTTAATTCTGTATTATTATACCATCGTATCTAATACAATGGTTGCAATGTACGCAGTGATTATAAGGCGCACATTAATACCCACAGATGGCCTTAGACGAAATGTTTATTAAAATAGGTATGTGCTTTCGTAAATTCTCCAAATGCCTCGCGCATGGTAAGACTCTCATCCGTCCCTTCCAACTATTTAACGAAACTACAGTCAAGGGAACGGGCTTGAATAAATGAGCACTCAAAGAAGACTGTTGAACTTGACTTTAATTTAGCACTCTGAAGAATATTTGTTGTTAACTATAGAACGACGATTTTAAAGCAATAATGACTAAGTTATTTTTGACGGATCTTTTACTGACTTCAGTAAATATTAATTAATTAAGATTTCTGGAAAATGATATTCTAGATGTCATTGGAACTAAAGTAAATAGAGAATTGTTATTTTCTGAAAACTGCCTAGTTTTTCACGGGCTAGATTTTGAAGTAACGACTGGTTCAGTCTGGACTCAAACCTTTTTTTGAGAAATACATTTCTTGCGTAGTTCCAAAGTTTATACTACTGAATGTACAGTTTTTCGTAAATATGTAAAATACACAAAGTGTTCCATGTCACGTCCAGTGAAAACTAGGAAAATTTTACCGGGTGTAAAATATGTAATTCCGTTCTACATATCTTTTTAATTTTTGAATAATAATGGTAAAAATAAGGGTGAGCATAATCTGACAGATGCCGGGCGTATATCAAAACAATAAGTAGTGGAAATGATTCATAACATGTTGCGAACCAAATAAAACTTATAAATGAAAAAAAAAGTTTAATAGATATTTTTTTAAGTTTTGGTTGTTACACTGCGTCTTTTCGTAATTTTTGTTAACTGTTATAATGCGAATCGTTTTTTTTTTTTTGTGTTGACAAAAAGACTTTTTTATTAAGAAACACTTAAAATAACTTACATTGAAATATTTGTCGTTCTTAGCAGTCAATAATGGCCAAAAGTGTAAATCTTTAAAAAATCAAATTTTTAAAAAATACACTCCTGGGGCAAAAAAAAGCCAAAAAGATTAACAATGTATCATTAGCTAGGTTTTACAAAATTGATAAAAATACTCTATGTACCAAGGGTATTAAGTAGCTGTTTATGCCCTTATGAAAAAAATGCAAAAAATCTGATATTTACATAATACCTTAATTTCATATTTTGTAACTTTATTAATAAGTTATCAAACACTGTTTTTTTGTGCAGGGGCATGAAGTGCACTATTATGTAGTTGTTAGCTAAGCCACAAAACACACTAATGCACTAGTATGACATAAATAACTTTTGTGCCGTACGTTTGTGAAAAAAAAATGGAAACAATTCAAGTTTAAATCTTTTCGTTTTTGTTTCTTAAGGTGCCTTAAAAGTGAGTAACCTTAAAAAACCAAAAAGAGGTTTGATTGCCTAATATAATTTCCTGACTTTATCCAGGCTTTTATCAAATAGCTTAATAATATTTATAAAAGGATTTTCTATTTGCTCAGCGTCTTAATTTTTTTCAAAATTTTATCTCGTGAATATTCTGAACTAACTGGAAAAGTTGTGGAAAAGAAGACAATGAGTACCTTCTTTTTGAGGTCCAGTAACATTTGCATTTGATAAGTTCTAAAAACCTTAGGATAGTCTTAACTGTGAATGGTCTTATTATCACTATATATTTCATCAACTTTTATATATTATCTTGTCCTATGTGCAACAAAACAATGTTCAGTTACCAAATCGATGTTGTGTAGTGCCAATCGGTGGTTACTTCAAATATTAGTGTAAATTGACAAAAGTTGACGAGAAGTCTTAAAACTAAAACTCACACTGCTTTACTTCGTTAAATATTTAGAGTTTCTAAGTACTATTCCCGGAATGTGTGATTTTCTAATTATGAATAATAAAGCTAGGCCAGAAACACCCAGATAAGAAAGTGACTATATTATGAGGGATAATATAATACAATGGATGCGGTTTGAAAAATCACGAACACTTGCTCAGTGGAAGGTTTTTTGAATTATTTGGATCAATACGTTTCGTGCGCCACACGCCTCCAAACAAAAAAATGTCGGGGAGTTGCATTCAGCCCTGAATCAAACATGAATCGGTGTGTGATTTGGTAAAATTGATAAAAACTGAAACGAGGATTGGAAAATAAGCGATACCTCCGTGGCTTCGTAATGCAACAGTTATAATAAACCAACACGAACTTACAAGTTACAGAAATTATTCAAAAGGAAAAAGAAGTCGGTTTAATAAGTAAGGATAGGCTAGTACAATCGCCCTATATTAAACTAAAAAAAAACCACAACATTCGAAATGCTTATCAAAATGGGAAAATGAACTTGTTAAATTGGTCAATAAAAACACAAGTACGTCCCCTTTATAATTTAACTAGATGAATATGGCTGCAAGTTTTATTAACAATCAACTAAGATTAAAAAGAAACAATAATTCTAAAACTACTTACACCCACGGAAAATTCTTAAACTATCACTAAAGAATAGGCGACATCTACAATGATGTAACGCTATAATAACACAATGAATTTATTACGTAAAACGCATAACATTAATAACTAATAATGTTAGAGGAGAATAGAATAACAAAGTGCGTTAAAACGTACCACTAAACTATGTAAGGCAGTGGACCACACGTTTCAATAGATAAAATTCATTAACGCAAGTATAATATTCAACATTAGATGTTTATATTTTGTTTTCTACATGTACAACCTATATGGTTTGCACATGATTAAACTGATTTAACCTTTTGTATGTATTTTTATTATTTAGATCAAAGTTATCTACACTAAAAAAGGCTCGTTATATTCAATTTGTGAGTGAATATGCAAATGTATAGCCTTTAATTTCTACAGCCAACTAATATATCCTTATTAATACTTAATTAATGTACTTAATCTCGAGCCTCAGTACCGTTCGTTTTGCTTATTGGAAATTTTAACCTTTGTTTTCACATTTGATGTTTTTTTTTGTAGCTTCTTTATTAATGTATCGTTCCATATATTATGTGGACTTATAGTTTTCTCACAATTACGTTCTATACATTGTTCTCGTAAGTCTGTCCTATGTCGTATGGCATACGTGATTGAGCCATTTAAACTGGCTTTCATAATTTTTTTAAGTTTTCTGTCTAAGAGTATCTTTTCTTATTTTGTTTATGAGTTTTTCATTTTCTTTGTGTTTAAAGTTGAATTATGTTTTTATTCGCTATTATTACTACTACCGAGCGTCCCAATAAAATGTATACACTCTTTAAATGACTATAACACTAACAATTATTATAATACAGAAAACTTTCAAAAATGAAAATAATGTTAACAAATGTAGAAACTAGTCAATTATCGAAAATGTTCGAATTGTTGGCCATTGTGGTCCATGCACAGCTGATAACGCTGATTGATTGAATCCAAAACGTTCCTAATCATTTCAATTAGTATTTCGGCACATTCTCTTTCAATAGCTGCTCTCAACTCTTCGATTGTAGCTGGTTTTGTGATGTAAACATTGTGTTTAACATTCCCCCACAGAAAAAAATCCATGGGGGTCAAATCCGGTGAGCGTGGAGGGTACTCTTCTCCTCTGCACATTTTCCTTGGTACCACTCACAAAATTGGATTCTGCGGTCATAATCATCTTCATTGAGAGCGTGCACTAATCTAGGAATAAAACTTCTCCATTTGGCATGCTTCAAAATGCGATGGACGCTCGATTTTGAAACTCCTGTCTCACGAGCCGCTTGCCGGACAGATTTTCTAGGTGATTGCTGAAATCTCTGAATGACTTCTCCTTCTCTTGTGTGGCTGGTGGATGATCGTGGTCTTCCGGAATGGTTCTTATGGACATCCTTAACAGTTCCTTCTTCCTGAAACTTATCTCGCAAACGAGTAATTGTGAGTCTCGTTGGTGCATCTCGTTGAAACTCCATCCTAAACCGTCTTTGCACTTCACTTACGTTCTCAGACTTCCAGTAGCACTTTAGAATGAATTTTCTTTCCTCAAAGTTTAGTCTGACACCAGCCATTATTTTAAGCAGTCACAACTGAAAAAAAAAGTGTGGTTGTTATGAACTGTTAAAGAGTGTATACATTTTATTGGGACACTCGGTATTATGTATAATTCTATACCGTGTATATGTTAGTATAGTTTATTGATTATTTTTCTGGATTAAGTTCTTTATGCTGTACAATATTAATTCTGCAATATTGCCGTTCTTTTGCACATGTTCCATTTTATGTGCGTTAATTTTAAAGCTTTTTTTATCACTTTGCTCATACTTTTTTTTTAATTTTGATTTTGTTGCTACCTTTGTGTAAAGACTAATTTGTTTCCTATTATTTTATATCTTCTTTTAATTTGTTTGTTTTATTTTTTTTTTGTATTATTAATCTTTAACATGTCTTTTAGGTTATATGTAGCATATATTGGTGATTTTGCCTTGTGGTAATTTTGTCTTGTGAGTCTGATCCGGCACGTAGCCACAAAAAATAATTAAGCTTGCTTCAAACGTGTTTTCGACAATCGATCGCATACCAAATTATAGATATGCGGGTTCTATTCTGATCTCCATCGAGTGAGCTATATTGGATTAAAACTTTCCTGAGACTATTTTTCATTGCATATGGTCACCTGCTGAGAAGAATATACTGTAAAACGCTCAAAAACGAAACTGTTTAATTAAAAAGTTTTAATTTTCAGCCATCTCAAAATACTGTGAATTAATTGAAAATGATCTATTTTAATCAGAGAACTACGAGTATAAAAGCAATTTTGCATCTAGGCATAGGGAATGATCAATAGAAATGAGAGAACAACATCAAAGTAATCGAATGACGTTGTAATATACAGGGTGCATTTGAAAAAAATGAGAACATGTGCCCTTTGAGTTTGACCTACCCTGTACACAAGATAGTTATTTTAATAAAATAAAAGTGTCTTTTACTATTTCCCATAAAATTAAATTTTTTTTGATTGTCTAATTAATATTGTGTAAATATATCTGTCCTAGTCGACTACAGGATTTAAGCCATAAAAAATAAATGGTTGTAATTTCTAAAGCACTCAGTAAAACCTCTTGTGTGCTATATTGTGGGGATATAAAAAGTGTGCAGAATTCAGAAATACAATAATATACAGGGTGTATACATCTAGTTAATTTTAAAATACACCTTCCTATCATCTACCACTTATGCCTGAAACATTTATTTTTAATAGAAGCCTTAAGCGACCGAGGTCGATTAATAAAACAGATTCACATACGTATTTGTCTCTTAAAGATAATATTTGTTTCCAATTCTTTCTTTAATTTGATAGTCGGAACTAGCTAAACCTCTAGGCCCTTCAATTCTTCAATCACCAAATAGGATATATCTCCTATTTTACATATGATCCTTCGAGCCAACATGATTATTTAAAATAAATTGAAACATTCTACGTTCCTGTTATCTATTCTTCTTCAACAAAACTGGCGATTATAAGAAATTACGCCTTCTGTACACGAAAAAACATTAAAACAACTTACCAGTGTAAAAATTGATGCCTTTGTACATGAAAGGTCCACCAAGAAAACATAGAAACAAACTTTAACAACCGCTAATTTTAGTTACATACTACTAAAGGGGAACCAACGTGCGTTCCGTCTACTAATCTAGCACCAACCGCGAACCAAACCGCGATCTGCCAACTTGACTAACATTTCAAACATGAACCAACACGCGCTCCGCCAACTAAACTTGTCTGGGGCCAACCGCTGTTCCCTGAACTTAGGAGTAGAACTACCACGTAAAACAATCTAACTAAAGTTCCATTACTGCGGTCTCTAACTATATAACAACTACCACCATCACACAAGCAACGTAACGAGAATTCTTTTGAAGAAACAATTGAAGGAAAAGGTGAAAATCAAATTGAATCAACACGATGCGGAAGTGGTCGAACTAATGTCATTGTAGACAGTGAAGGTCAGAAAGATTGCAACATTTGTTATTCTTTTCTCATTTATTTCATAGCCGTCAGTATGTTTGGTTACAAATCAAACAATTCTGATTTTTTTCCCAAATCAGTAGAACACATACAAAACGTTCTATTATTGTAAACGATTTGTCGTGATTTCAATATGTTGTATTTATATAATTCAATCTCTGTTTACTTTATTTATGCCTCTTATATGTACCTTTGTAAACATTTTTAAATTTAAGTAGGATAAAGCAATCTTTATACATTTATGTAATTTATATTACTTAGAATTGTACTCATTCTACTTATTATTTTTTTCGCCAAATAAGGGCAGAAAGTCTTGGGAGACTTAAGCAAAACTACACGTGGTTCAGAGATAGGACCGCTGCGAGGTACTCAAATTCGAGTCCATAAACTGAGTAGAATTTAAAAATCAACTGACGGCTATTATTTTGTGAATAATAAAAAATTTAGTGCAGTTCCGACGCGGAAATTGCTGTAACAACGTTTTCTTTTATGTTTTTTTTTTACTTGTGGTATTCCCGAACAGGCTAAGATTTGCCAACGTTCTAAAGCACTCAGGAGCACTGGTAGGGTATAGGGATATTATTAGGCTGTCGAGAAATGTTTATGAATGGCTATTTTAAATTGACTGAAGTCCAAGTTTGGAGGAAAACAGGAACTGGGTAGTGCATTCCACAATCTGGTCGCTGTGTGGAAAAATGTAGATTACGCCCATTTAGTGTGACACGATTTTGAGTGCGTAATTATGGTGTGAATTGGCAAACCGAGTGTTCCTAGCGAAGATGGCCTGCGAAGGTATTAAGGAGTGTATTTCAGAGGTATACTGGCCATGGTAATAGCGATAGAACAAGGAAAGAACTGAAACTATTCTTCTACGCTCAAGAGACTGTAGGTTAGAAGTCAGAGATGGGTCATTTCTAAGTCGTATATCCCTTTTTTGGATGCAGTTTACCATATCAAGGGCGTATTCAGGAGCACTGAGCCAGAGGTGGGAACTGTATTTCAGATGAAGTCGAATTTGAGCCTTATACAGTAAAAGGAGTTGTTGCGATGTGAAATATTGTTAAGATCTGTATAGAAAGCGCAGTTTACGGGCAGCTGTTTTTCTGGCTGACAAAAGGTTCGATGATACGGATATTCCTAACATAGAAATAGAGTTTGAAAACTTTTCTAAGCGTTGAAAGTGAGTATATTATTCCATCCACATTCAAGGACACGTTCTAACTCAATGTTGATTGAGGCTGCCATTTTCACCTTAACGTTCTGACTAGACTTATTGTTGTGGGAAAACTGAGAAGAGCTGCAATGTAGAGTGCTGTCGTATGCAAAGTAATGGATCGGGTTAGTTGTTGAGGAAATGAGGTCATTTATGTATAGCTGGAAAACTGTGGGAGCTATCACTGATCCTTGGGGTACTCTGGCGTTAATAGCAGTTTCTTTCGAAAAGAAACCATCGACGACAACGCGTATACGTCTTTTGTCAAACAAGCTGGATATCCAATTGATGAGCGTATCGGATAAGCCGAACGAAGTGAGTTTGTCAAATAGGCCAAACCTGATCAAAAGTGATACTTTTTAGTCGTTAGGTTGAGGGATCGGTTTTGTCGCCCTTTTTGGGAAGAGGTTGGACATTTTCCAACTTCCACGATGAGGGAAACTCCAGATGACTTGGAGATCGAAAAGAGTTTGGACAATACAGGTACTAGATCGGGGTAGCATTTTTTAAGAGCTATAGGTGGAATACCGTCAGGGACAGCCGCCTAGTTTGAGTCAAGTTTATTGATAATTGATTCTGGGAGCTTATAACGAAAGTGGATTGGTTTTATAGCGTATGGGGTAGATTTGGGCGACGGCACAGTTTTACTAGAATTATTGAGACATGAATTTAATGCAAAGTAATCGACAGATAGGTTGGCTTTTTCAGCAGGATCAGCTACTACAACTCCGTCGCGAGACGTCATGGTAGGAAAGGAAGATGTACTAAAGTTTTTACTGATGGCTTTAGCTAATGACCAAAATTTACGACCCTAAGGACATGAGACTAGTTCTTTGCATGTACGTGCTTCAAACATCTTTTTGGCCTTGGTGATGATGCTTTTACAACTATTCCTTGCTGAAATATAGTTGGCGTGATTTTCGATAGGTTTATTTGATTTCCATTTGGTATAGAGTTTATGCTTTTGCGATAATTCAGAAGTGCAAGCCCTATTAAACCAGGGTTGGGAACGGGCATAACCTACACGATTATGTATTTTGGGAATATATAACTCCATACCCGTGAAGGTAACTTCAGTTATTGAAAGAGCAATGTTTGAGATTTGGTACAGAGGAAGGATACAGCAAATGCTTCTGCACTATGACCTGCGGGATTAATGAAAATTGAAGCCAATTGTAGTTGTGGGCATTAAAATCTCCTAAAATCGAAATATCGCAAGATGAAAACTGTGATAAGAGGTAGTTCGTTTTCAGACTAATGTAATTAAGAAGATCTTGGAAGTTAGTATCATACGGAGACCTATACAAACAACAGTATAATTTCACAAATTGGGGCCCAGAATGTTTGAACCAAATCGCGTCAAATTTGTTGTTGGGCATCCTCTTACAACCTACGTTGTCCTTGGTTCCTTGGTATACGCAAAGTTAGAGTAGGGGTTGTATCTGGGAAATTCCATGTCAAGCGAATCAGTGCTTCCAGGGGAGACTTGTGTTTCTGATAGAAACAGAATGTCCGGTTGTACTTGTTCAAGGTGTTGGTGAACAGCATTAATATTCGACCTGATACCACGTATGTTGCAGTAATGAATCCGAATGCTGGTACTTTCGATGACCGAGGTCGCTTGAGTTCTGCCCTCCCGGACATCCGAATGGGGCAGAATTTTATTCCTGGCAGATCTTGCTCTTTTTAGTCTTGATTTTAGAATTGACGAATTTTTGCCCCCCTCCTCCAGAATCATTGGGACGGATCGACGAGTCGTTGTGAGGGTATGAGCGTCTTGCCCTACTCACGTGGGGTATAGCGTCTATTTTAGAACTAGTAATTTTAAGGGTTTAGCCACGCTTGGCTAGTGCGTGTTGGCAAGTACATAAGGAATAAAGGAGAAAGTGACCGGCAGCCCTTACCGAAATATTAAGGAACCCATGGTGCACAGGGCGTCATGGGGATTTTGTGCCCACAAAATAAATGTAGAAAAAATCGGAGCGATCTTTTCTTGATTAGACTGAACCGATCTTAATGTTTAGTGTAGATGGACTTCCAGGTAGCCAAGATTAGTGCGAAAATTACGAAGCAAAACAAAAAGACTTTACCTTCAAGCCCGGATTTGTTTAGATCTACTATATGAGCATTACCGCGGTTTGTTTAATTATCGCGATTTGTTTGAAACGAATGTTGCATGTCCAGCGAATCGTTTAGATCGCCGGTCTAGCGACGTAGTGTTCCAACGTGTATGGGTGGGTAAGTACATTATTTTCATTCACTTCATCTATCAATGAAGCAAAGCTTAATGTACCTGTGCGGCGCAATTTTTATAATCATTTATGAACGTGTTATTACGAAGTTGTAAAAATAGAAGAATAAGGTTAAGTATCCTTGTTTTGTTTGTATGTTGGATGAAACCATTTTAGTTTGTACACAAAAATTAATTGTATGTTGTCATTTTTTGCATTATATTTACCCTCCGAATTCCGGAGCAGAGAGAGTTTCATGCCGCGACATCATATATCTGTAATAAAATTTTGCTAGGAACCCGTAGAGGTTAATTGGTCAATGGTTAGAATAAAAAATGCGAGTAACAAATAACGTTTTTAAAATATAGAGTAATGTTACCATTTAACATTCATGTAGGCTATTATTTACGTATCGTTTAAAATAAGTAAAAACATAGCGTATATGGGACGATCGGCGCCTAAACTCGGCCGATTACTTATTTAAAGTTAGTACGATTGTGTAAGCTAACATTCCTTAACCACTACGTGGCGTGTAATGTGGAACTTTTAACATTCACAATTCGCATATTATTTAAACAATTAACCGCTACATATTTTGTACTTGGTCCTTCCAGTCTGCCTACCACCCTTTAAATCACATCGAATCATTCATCACATTCAGTCATTCATTATTGAAATCACTATAAATCTATTTAATTTTGGAAAAGATATTTGGGGTCGTTCTTTTAACGCAATACTGAATCCTAGTTGCATGACAGGGCGTTTTTACAAAATAAAATTGTCGAAGCAGGTATTTGAAGTGTTTGCTACATCATTGACCCATTTTTTTCTGCAAGCGAATAGTCGTTATCATCTATTTAACTCAATAGCACAAAGTAGTTTTGAACAATTGAAAGTAGTTCAAACTACTTTGTATTGGGAGATAATGCACGATTTTCAGCTAGAATTCCAATATATACTTTTATTAATTACGAGTTTACTGTTTTATTAGTTAAATGAATCTCTCAAAAGGATGGAAGAGCAATTTCGAGAACATCTTATTAATTAAGAACTTATTAAAATTTGAAATGATAATTAGTCAACAAAGAGATTAGATTGTAATAATGTTTTGAAAGTATTAAAAAATATTTATTGTTATAATTGAATTTTGTTTAGGTGGATGTTTCTTAGTTAATTGAATTTAGCAGAATTTTGTAATGAATTGGAGTGAAATGAAAAGACTGCTGAAAGTTAATAAACTAAAAGGAAAATCAAAAATTATATTGAAAATATAGCAACATACTTGTATCTTTATGTGTAAAAACAAATTTTCTAATGTAGTTTTTTATTTTTATTAACAATTATATTAATTTATAATTGTTTAGTCAATTTAAATAGTTACCAAGAGGATGCGATTGAAAACTTACTCGTATCGAATTACACACTCTCCACTTGTTATGTTTATGAGTTGCGACAGATTTTTTTACGGACGTTATTTTTCCTTTAATGTAATTAATTTTTATGTTAGAGGTATTTTAATGCTACCAAAAGTATTATTTAACGTGTTTTGAAGGTTTAAAAGTTTTTCATCTTTTTAATATCAAAACTGCACGTTACTTTTACTGTTGGTTTTTGTTTTTTTTTTTGTGAAATCATGCGTGGCTTTTAGGCAAACGTTTGAACTGTAATTTCGTAATTTCTAGCATAAGTTACTTACGTCGGGGGAGGTCATATGCATAATTATCTCGGTTTTTTTTCTACAATCCATCTAAGGTATGCACATCTTTAATTTTGTGCTCAAGCGTACACTGGGAGAAACTTAATAATACATTTAATAGTTTTTCCTTTCCTTCCATTTCTGGAAGTCGTAAAAGTATTATATAACCTAGTGAGGTTAATGCTTGATACCAGTGTAAGATAACTTATTGATTTATGCATTTACTTAATCGTAAACGGTGTCAGTATTCGGGAGGTAATCGATTCGATTTCCGTTACTGTGTACCCTGTATGAGGTTTCTTCAAGGGGTTTTGCGCATACACATATAGCAGAATGGCTATTTACTGCGGTGGTATCTTCCCCCTTAGAACTCTAACTCCGTTCCTTCCGAACATATCGTGACCGCACCTATCCTTACTACCACCACGCATACATACTTAATGGCTGTGACTGAAGTTGGAAAGCTTAGGTACCACTTCTTTCCACTTAGGTAGGGAATAAAACAAATTGCCTATTTCCTTCCTTCCTTAATAGTAAGTGTGATGAGAGGACTAATTTATTACTACCTACTTATTGTGTTACCGCAAATTAACCAACAATTTTTTATCGTATTTATTAGCAACGGAATCAAGAAAAGTTCAATGCGTAAGTAAATCTTAATTGAATTTCAAGAATAGGTCACACTTAATTAGTATAGTTCGAGTTCCAAACAACTTGGACTTTTGTTAAGTGATTATATTGGTTTGATCAATACGACAAGATAACATATGGACGAAAGTGGAGAGCTTCTCTTTACCATATGCTCTTTCTCATGAGGTCGGAATACATTACTTATATATGTAATGAAAAAAGTAAACGGAATGACAAAGTCAAGTAAACCAAACTTTCCAGTCTTGTAATTTGTGGAAGACCATTCCTTCCTTCCTTTCTCCTGTGGCGACATCCACTTTAGCCAATATTCCATTCGGGAAGCTCTGAATTTAGCTTTACAGTGTTCAGGTAATCCATTTCGCTGTAATCTCAACGAAATTGGTGTATAAATCTAAATTTTGGGCAAAATTTGTCGTAAGTGCTGACCAGCTCTCATAGACCACAGAATTTAGCTCTTGGTTATCGAAGGAATCTATTTTTTGCGTCCGCAACGAAATTTGGCCTAAATGCGGGACCGTATAATTTAGGTCTCAGGGAAATTCATTTTGCCGTTACACCAACACACTTAGTACTAAATATAGATTTTAGGCAACGTTTGGCTTATGTGATAATGCTCATGCGGCATATAATTTACGTTTTGGTTATCGAGCAAAGCGATTTCGTCCTCGATTCCCAACCATATCAATGAAAAAATAGATTTTGGAAAGATCTTAGCCCAATAGCTGACAAACACTAATGAAGAATAGAATGTAGCTCATAGTTATCGAATGAATTGGAGAATAAATATAGATTCTTGGCAATATTCGGATCAAATGCTGACAAACACCTATGAATCATACCATTTAGCTTCGGGTTATTGAGCGAATCCATTTTTCCCCGACGAAAATGGTGAATACATATGTTAGACATTCCGCTCAATCGTTAACAAACATAGAAATTAGCTCTTGGTCTTTGAGGCAATTCATTTTTACGCAACTTTAATGAAATTGGTGTATAAATATAAATGTTGGGAAATATTCTGCCCAAATTCTGACAAACACTTATGAGGCACATAGCTTAGCTCTTAGTCGTCGAAACAGGCTGTTTTATCACGTCTTAAATTATTATTCAAGGTGTATGAAATGGAAGGAATTATTTTTCACTTTTGCAGTATCGACGTAATTGAAAAAAAATGGACATCACTGTTTTTTTTTTGACAGTGGAGGTATAATTTTATTTTCTGGCCAAGTAGGCGGAGATATTGTAAAATTTTATATTGCTTTTTCTCGCTTAATGTGCAGCAAATGTAATGCAACAAATAATAAAACTCCTTTCAAAATAAAGTTTTCAGCATTTTACACCGTATCATTATATTTTGTTAAATTGATTTTTTGCTTGTGGCATTTTTCATTGTTAGCATTTGTTCGTAGATGGTGTTCTGCATTTTCAGACGGTTTAATACAATTTAATTTACTCAAGAGATGTTTATTGGTACTAAAATAAAAGGACATTCAATATTATTCATATTATTAATATATATTGTATATTGTATATTGAATTATTTTTACACCTTTTCTCTACATGTTTTTATATTTCATAGATTTGCTTGACATGAATGTATTTAAAAAGTTTCTTAAAACATATTCACCGATCGTACTTGAGAGCTTTCTGTAAACTGTTTGTGAACCAACACTATGCAATACGTTTTATATTATTAAAACATTAAGGGGGTACATGCGCACTGACAATGGTGTAGGTCTTAAAAATGCTAAAAAACTATATATATATATATATATATATATATATATATATATATATATATATATATATATATATATATTCATTTAAAAGCCGACATCGCCTTTTTTTTACGAAAACAACACTGTTTGTGTGTTTCGCACAAGAGAAGGCAACATTTCTAGAACCCTAAATTATAGACGCTCACACTCTTAACTATGGAAACCCTTGCGGTGAATATAGTCTATCTTTGCAAAAGAATGGACATACATACCCAAGAAAAGAAGAAACAAGAACAAAAGTGAGCTTAGTGAGGAAGCATTCGGAAAGTGTACCGTCAAGGTATGAAACATTTTGGTTCTACGAACAAGTGTGATAAATGTAGCGATAAAAAAGGCATAGATAAAGCATAAAACACCAGAAGCGTAGGAATATTACGAACAGATTGGACACGAAATCCATCTTTTAACAAGAAGTGATAAGAACACTTACTGGGGGGAAATTAAGAAACCGCTGGTAAACGACATGTGCGGTACACACAAACACATATGGAGAGTATTATAAAGGTTGTGCAAAAGTATTTATTTTTTTGAGGTAGTTAACTTTGAGTTTAAAAAGTTAAGGTAAATAATTACTATTAGACAAGTTATATGTCACTCCAATCAGCGAAGCTTACAGATTACCCTTCGTTATGTTGCATTTTGATTGTTCAAACTTTGTAAGTAACAATTCCCAACATCACTATAGAAATGTTGGCCGTTTTTCGACATTAAGACGAAGTGCTGTTGGTCCGTGAGGTTCAAGGTCAGATCGTATGGCTAAAAATTGGTTAAAAAAATTTATTATTTGTGACACTCGTTTTCAAAGCAGTTGAAGCACTCGAAAATTATCTGAGGTCCATCCCCGAAAGTCTTGACCCAGATATTAAAAATCCTGAAGGATTATACAAATAAGTAAATTTATTTAAAGTATGTAATTTAGTAGATAGTTCGTTATAATCAATTTAGGAGGAGTCCTCTGAAAAGAGATTGCCTTACTGTAGGTAGTCACTTCGAACTTAATACATGTATCTAAAAATAAAATAATGCGTGGTGATATTCACATGAACCACAAAGGTGAATTCTTAGTACTAATATGTAACCTCCTAGTTACCTATTCTAAATAACATGTAATGTAAATACATGACTGTAGATGAATACGAATCTCCATTATAAAGAGTCATAACTGTACCATTAGATTAAAAATGTGTTTTTATATATAACCTAGTGGCTAAAACAGTGATTAAAAATTAAACGTCTTACTCTACTTTGTCTAACTATCGTTTTTTTTTGTCAACACTCTACTGTACACTACACTGCACTATACCTTCCGAAATTATCTACATCAGTGGAGACCAGCGGGCAATTCTTAAGAATGGAAAGCGGTTAGTAGTATCTTCGTTAACCGTGTAATATTTACTTACACTACCCCTGCTTTATTTACTTGGTTGAGACAAAATCTCCCTTCTTCCACTCAATATTTATGTCACCAATCGATATGTTATTTATCCTGCATATAAAGTACTTAGCGATACTGTATTTGAAAGGGTTAAACTTTTCCTTTTACTCTTGTTTACGTAATTAAGAAACTGCATGCATTTATTAAATAACGGATATTTTTTAAATAAAAACAAAACCTTCAATATATCGTTTTGTACGTCCAATTAACATGTCGAATGAACGTTTAAGTTATTGATCTTCATTTAGATTATATTGTACAAAACGGCACAAATCTCGTTTAGTTTGAAATGTTGTGTCAAGACCCGTTGAATTGAATCTTTGGAATCCAACTATCGCAGTGGTGGTTTCGGTTCATTTCTGGTAAATTTACGTAAAAGTTTAATGTTACTTTCAGAAACCGTAAATGTTTTTGCCCCAGGGCTTTCGTCGTCGTTGCAAGTGCGTTCCTCCTTAAATCGTCTATACCATTTATACACTCTTGTACCTGATAAACAATTCTCACCATGCACTTGTTTTTATCAGTATAAACATGACAGTAAAGTAATTACTGAGTTTAAAACAACACTTTATACAGGAGTCGGCACTCGAAGTGTTATCAACTTTACGCTGATGTAGCAATAAAACGGCTAATGTCAGCGCGCTTATTTTTTGACAAACGTCAGTCTGTTATGTTGTTTGCAAGCCTACGGAAGCCATACATTATAGTACACAGTAAAAAAATACAGAAATGGAATTTGGCTGGGAAATCACAACCTGCCATAATGAACTACGACATTTATGTGTGAACAAAATATTTGTGTATCGGACCATTACACGTTACCATGAAACTGGTAGCATAAAAAAGCGCCATGGAGGTGGACATCCAAAAACAGCGACATCGGAGAAATGGTTCGAAAGGTGAAGGGCAGAATTCAACGTAACCTACGGCAAAGCGCAGTTTAATTGGCGAATAATCTCAATATGTCAGCTCGTAGCATGGGGCGAATATAAAAACAGAACTACGATTGAAGCCCTACAAAAAATGCAAGATTTAACACCTGCACAAAAGGCAGTTTGCCTAGCAAGAGCAAAGGCCTTAAAACACTTGCACGTTGGTGGCGAGCTTGAAAATTTGATCTTTTCTGATGAAAAGATTTTTACGGTGCAGCGATATGTAAACAAACAAAACGATCGTGTATGGTTAGAGTGCAAATCAAGAGACAATTTTTGAGCAGCGAATTGCTCTGCGAAAGCAAGCGCCTGCGTCAGTCATGGATTGGGCCGCGATAACTACCACAGGACGCTCACCACTCGTTTTCATTGAACAGGGCGTAAAGGTGAATCAACAAATTTACCGTGAAAAGGTTTTAAACAATGATTTGTTACCTTGGGCACGTAAACAATTCGGTAGAAACTATTGGAGGTTTCAACAAGACTCGGCACCATCCCATAAAGCTCGTGAAACTCAACGTTTTTTACAAGAAAAAGTTCCCAGCTTCATTTATTCACAACACTTGCAACCATATTTCCCGGACTTAAACTCAATGGATTTTTCGATATGGTCCATTCTGGAGACCAAAGTATCAACTAAAAAATATGAGACAGTCGACGCGTTAAAGATTTCTCTTCGCCAAGAAAGGAGAAAAATACCATCAGACCACATTCGTGTAGCGTGTGAAGCTTTTTCGGACAGACTCGATGCTATTATCCGCGCTAAAGGTGGTAACACTTGGTAACACTTCGAGTGCCAACTCCTGTATTTGCTGTTTATTCAAAATTCATTATTCGACTAGTGTCAATACACATTGTTACTTTATGCGCAATTTCTCGGCTTCTAATGATGCAAATTTCATGAAATTTTTGCATGACGTCAAAGAGCGATCTATACTCAGACATATATTTTTGTTAATAGATGGCGTCATTAAGAATTACTTTTTTTTTTATTTGTGGGCCGAGGTCTAGATACAAACGGAAATGTCAGACATCTTTATGCGCATCAACTACTAATGGTTATTAGCACTAACCGTCACTAGAATTTTTACCTACTTAATTCCACCTTTAGTGAGGGATCCTTAATGTGTCAAACATTGTATTGCCCTGGGACCTACAGTTTTACTTCATATCTGAGAAAAAGGAGTGCTTTGGTTTTTCTCAGTTTTGGCCAGGTTTGAAGCCGCGCCGTCCGGGTGAAAGGCAAGCACCGAGGTATTAACTATTTTAAAATAGTTCTGCCTTCTCTGAGGTTGAACGTGTATGGTTGTGAACGAGAGGAACTGCGTAGCACAATGTTATAGTCAGTATTTCACGATAACGGTTAATTAAATGTGTGTGCTATAAAACTTGATGTAAATAATAGTTGAAAGGGAAGGAACAAATAGTTTAATATCATTTTCACTTACATAAAACAATTCGTATGTGTTTTGAAAAGGAAATGTAATTCCATGATTGATAAAGTGAATGATTCATATGTAGCAATACATAATTCTCTTGATTCTCACAATCCTCTCTTAATAACAAAAGGTAAATGTTTCCAGGTTAAAAGATATACCACATTCTACGATTCAAACTACAGAATGTTAATAGATAAGAAATTTAAATAGTAACAATATAAACTATTCAAACAGTCCAACTGTACCCTTTGATTTATCAAATTAATTGTGTGAAACTAAAAATATTGTTGAAAAATTTAATGTAATTCTGGTATCTCCTCTATTATTAATAGATGCAGAGGATATTTCTGAAACAAAAGAAATGAATAATTTTTACATTACAAAAAAAGGTTTAGTTTTGTAAAGGAAATTAGATATATTTGTCAAATTTCTAAATATTTAAACTCAGCTTTGCGTGTGGTTCGAGGATTGATGCACTATATTGGCAAACATTCGTACGGTACTCTACAATTGTTTAAATACTATTTTTGCTATTAGTTTGGACGTCACATATACATGTTGAAACCGTTATAATCCAACGTTCTTCAATACAATTCAAGGTTAAACTTTATGCTATTAATTTAATAATTTTTTGTAAAATGTATTATTATGAATGTAAGTTGAAAGTTCTAACACATTTTTTTTGCATCTACTTTACAACCGTAATAGTGCTATAAATTAAAATGAATATGCATTTTATTGATTCTCTTCATCACATACGGATATGATATGTAATTTGAGGCGTGAATTCCTTTGTCAATTACAAGAATATAGAATCAAATAAAAAGTAGATTGTTTCTTAAAAATTAAATGCTAAACCGTTATTATACATTGTACCTAGTTGGCGATACTTACAATTGCGAATTCGATAAACGGTTGTTACAGTTTTACAAACTCAAGCATGTACAAGACAAATCTAACAAATTGACGTACAAGTTTAACATATTTGTCTATATCTCAATTGGTTTCGGTAACGTTCACAGAAGCCCGCATTTAAATTAATGCAAATTTGTTTATGTTGTCTCTTTTATTATACAAATTTACTAATGTTGTGATTTAGTTGTAGAAGTGTGAATTAGTACGAAAATTTACATAAATGTTAGCAATTTTGTTAGTGTAGTGCATGGGTTTTAAATTAACACCTTCGCATTTCACGAATTTAAGACAAACCTTCTATATTTTACATAATTTTTATTTATTCACATGTAAAAAACGTTCTCGCGTCTTGAAATGATTCATCTTTCATTTCAACTTTGGCAGTAACGTTATTTATCTTCCTTATAAACTAATGCTGCAAATACAGTTACCTATCATTAAATATTATTTTGATATCACTCAGCTAATTTTGGATTATTGATGTGTGAAGGGAGTTTTCTCTGAATAAGGTCTTAAAAACGGTATGAAATACCGTCATACACGAAGATATCAAGTAGCGGGATTGATGCGCGCCGTTTAATACACGCGCGCAAAAGTGTCGGTTAGTGGGATATTTTAATCACGCCGAATTGGAGCGACGTTCCTACTGGTGTGAAATGCGGCGTGAGCACATGTGCGTCAACATCCTCAGCCAAAGACGTGTACGTTCGCCATGTGCTTTTCTGTTGCGGTTTTCACTGCAAATTATGTACGAAGAGGTAACTGGACATGATGAATTCAAAAATCGTGTTTGCAGGGTTACCATGTTTATAGTATTCTCCGTATGTTACGGAATTTCAAAATTTTAGAGTAAAGTAAATTGGAGCTACATTGATCAATTTGAAAAATTAAATAAGCTGTAGTTATATGAAACAATACTAGTCTTTATTTTAACGATTTCTACCATTACTTATAAAAAAATGGTTACATTTTTTTAAATTCCATCTACATATCGTGACCTAATTTATTTATGCATTGGAGGGTTGCATTCTAATAAGGGGCCGTAGTCTTGTAAGACGGGAATCTGTTCGTGGGCTTCTTAATATGTGTTTATTATTGTTAAACAGTTATACAATTTCATTTATATTAATTGGAAACTAGCAATCAGTCGTCGACATCGTGTTAATTAATGTGTTTACAAATATTTTAAAAATTTGATGCTGCAAAAAAACATTAAGGTCTAAATTAAATATTAGCGCTTTTTATATGCCCACGTGGGGATCGTATTTTGATCTATTTTGTAAAGCTCATAAACAACTGGATTATTTTTTGATATTAAAGAAGCTAATCAAGATAAAGATAACATATACAATTGATTTTTAAATGCGCTGTTAAATTATATATATATATATATATATATATATATATATATATATATAATAAAACAGTTAATGCGTATTGCGTAAGAGTTAATTAACTTGTTGTACGATGACAAGGGGTATTTCTGCTAAGGCAGAGCTTATGTGATGGTATGCAACCCCATTATCTGTAAAACCCGAAAATTTAAAAATAGTACTTTAATAAGCGGTGAGCATGCATGCTTAACCTGATTTAAAATCTAAAACCGTTTTTGTTTTGACAGAGGGATTTCTGATGAGACAGAACTTTTATGTATGTAAAATAATATAGAGGCGAAATCTAGCTTAAAGAAGAGGACACAGGCAATTAGCTGCATACATCACAATATTAAATAACCTGATTGCGCAAATATATATATATATATATATATATATATATATATATATATACAATAATGCCTCGTTTAATTGGTTTTAAGGTCAAGAAGCAGACTGTTAATTTAAAAAAAAATTAAAATTCCATTATTAAGTCGATATTTCGAAATATTTTATTTCTTCTTCTGGACTAATACTAAAGGATGCACATGGTCAGGAATATAAAATTAAATTTACAAAGTGTGCAACTTACATAAATTAATGATGAATTGAAACGGAATGTGACAATGTAACAATTACTAAATTTTGATGAATGTATGATTAAATACATGTAAGAAGTACTTAAAACAGGAAATCTAAAATTATAATTAACTAATTAACATTCTAAAAGGTTATTGTAAAAGACTTACAATTAATGTACAGATGGAGACGTTTATTTTAAATGCGTGTTACTGCAATTTTAACTGATAAGAAGCGTGTGTACTAGGGAAATGCCAATTTTATATTAGACAAGGATGGGAGTACCAATCTTCCCCCCCTTCTTGAGTATAGTAAAGCGGGAATTTCAAAGTAGTACAAAGTCGAAACTAAGAATTAATGATTGATGAATTGCATATTTAATAGATAATTATATATAGTGCTGAGGCCACTAATGTCTGTTCTATTATTAATTGAATTTTCATCCTTAAGTATATGACACATTTCAAGGAATAAGCGTTTTGATATATTCCGTTCTTTAGCCAATATTTTTGGGTTATCGAAATCGAAAGAGTGACTGTTCTCAACTGAATGTGCTGCCAATTGACATCCTAGTTTTTTATATTTTATGTCTGATTTATGAGCTGAAATTCTACCTTTCAAAAATTGTGAAGTTTGCCCTATATACGTGCCCGAGCATTTCGTACAATTTAAAGAGTATACGATATTTGAATGTAATAGAAAATGTGTTTTTTCCTTTAAAGGAGAGAAGAGGATTTTAAGAGTAACTAAGGGTTTATCTGCTATTGTAATTGGAAATGGTTTTACGATATATTTTATTTGTGGTGTGACTTTTTCTAAGAACGTAAGGCCTATCTATATAGGTTTTTATATTATTATTTTGTACCTGTTGAGAAGTATTATTGACCGAAAGCTGTGGAGTATTATTATGATTTTGTATAGCAGGACTTTCTTGTGAGAAAAGTATTTTATTAACTAAGGTTTTTGGATAAGAGTGATGAAGAGACTTGATAATTTTTTTAAATTTTTATTGACAAATGACGCATCAGAGATAGTTAAAACTCTATATTTCAAAGCCTTTATTAAATTTACTTTATATTTCTAAGGATGGTAGCTCCTATAATTGAGATAACGACCAGAATATGTAATTTTTTGATACCAATCAAATCTAATGCTGTTCGAACCATCCCTAACTAGTAGGGTGTCTAGGAAGGGTACCGCCCCTTTATCATTTTCGAACAGCATTAGATTTGATTGGTATCAAAAATTATTCATTAATAATCGAACGGGTCCATGTTTGACCGATTTGGTCGGTTGTATGGACAAAGATTTCCAAACAAAACACTCCCACATCATAGCACCTTTATCATCAGAACTTATTAGAGTGGAAATTTAAAAGGAACGAAAAAAAATCCGGACGTACTACTCGCACACCAAGGAGTTTTACGTGTATAAAATTTACATCCCTTTCATCTACAAAAAAAAGTACATGCACAATTGCCTCCCGACTATTCTCATCGGATGCATTTTTGTGAGTGGTTTTTAAATAAAAATGGAGAGCATGCACGATTTGTTAGAACCTTTTTGACCACGGATGAGTGCTTTTATTTTTGAAATGGAATGATAAACTAGCATAATTCTCTCAGGTGATTGGATGAAAACCAACATCGAACTGTAATTAGATCCCATCAACATAGGTTCAGCGATAATATTTAGCTAGGGATAATAGACGATTACCTAACCGGACCTATCCGTTTTCCTGCAAAGCTTACTGGTGAAATATATCTCAACTTTATAAGGCAGGATTTACCGGAATTGTTTGACGACCTACCTCTAGACGTTAAGATGAACATGTTTTTCATACACGTTGGTGCTCAACCACAAATTTTGAATGCAAGATTTCCTGGACGGGCCAAGCAGTCAAGTACCGTGGCCGGCACGATCGGCGGATTTAAATCTGTTAGATTTCTTTGTGTCGCGTTATCTAAAAACCAGTTTGTGTTGTTGAAATAAATACTCGAGAACAACTTTGGAACCGGATATAGATGGCATGTGATGAGATTAGAGCCATGCTAGGAATCTTCCAGAGAATTAGATATAATTTACTAAAAAGAATGTAAGTTTATATTCAAAAAAGAGGAGAACATTTTGAACAATACGTATAGAAAAAAAATTTGATTTATGTGTTTTTTTTTGTTTAATAAACAGTTGCGTTATTTCTTCTTAAAATAAAACAATTAGTTTTTTTTTAATTGTGTCGCAAATATCTCGAAAATTCGAAAAAATACCAGGAATGATTTTAGTTTCAAAATGAAATGGTGAGTCTGAAATAGTAGCCGTTTTGCCAAAAAAGCAGTGAGACATACGTTTTTGTTTTGTTTTGAGTGGTGGCTGCAACAATTTCTAGGCCACTGGTTGGAACCAACTAACTGAAATTCATCGGAATAATTTCAGACATTAAGGTATACGAAATTTCAATTTAACCTTCCTCCTAGTTTTTAAGAAATCTTAAAAAGTCTTGGAATTTTTTTTTTCTTAAACATCCTGTATCTCGGCTAGAAAGCATTTTCGGAAACGCATTCGTTGTTATCTTACTTTGTAACCTAGAATCTCCAGTTTTCGTTTGTCAGTGATTTTAAAATCAGTAGTCCGACAGTTTTTGATAGTACCTTTAATATTAATTTTAGGAGAAAAGGTCACGCGTCATTTTTATTTATATATTCCTTGTTTACAACCTAAATATATTTTGAGCCCTGAACAGCTTCCA
Organism: Vesta saturnalis; assembly: GCA_036346205.1. Classification (NCBI taxonomy): domain Eukaryota; kingdom Metazoa; phylum Arthropoda; class Insecta; order Coleoptera; family Lampyridae; genus Vesta; species Vesta saturnalis. Next base: position 4,983,285 of record JARFJB010002396.1, read on the forward strand.
GTTTCATCTGTACAGGACCGTACTCAATTATTTTAAATGGAACGCCCTATAAACTTTAATATTTTTGAAACCCATATTCGATTGTAGGCCAAGTGTGTTTTACCCTTCACACCTACTTAAGTCCACTCATTTACGAGGAAATAAATATTTTAAAAAAAATCTCCGAAATTAACATTCAGTAAAAAAATCGTTGGCAACAGAGCAATGAAGTTGGAGATCATCATAAACAAAAGAGCCTTTTATTTATCGATATGCTGACTTTGAACGAAATTTGTTTCGAAAGGGCCGTACTGATTTTTTTCTAACGACCACGGAAAAAATAACAAAAGTCGGTTATTTTGAATAGAACACCCTGTATATTTTTTCATGAATGAACTAACTTTTAAGTTTGTCTTTGATGTTTGTTAAATATGTCTTGTATCTAAAGTTAATAGTTTCCGGGATAATGACTTTAGTTTGAATTATTTTGTTTTTCGCCCAATCCTAAAATAAAATTAAAGAAAGCAACAAACAGGTTGGTTAGATTGTAAACAAGGAACATCTGAGTAAAAATGTCTCCTAAAATTAATATTACCAAGGTGAACCATACATACTGTTTTTAAATGGGACAATCTGTATATTATTTCAAATTTAGATTAAGCTCATCTCCCCCATACTTCCAACACAGGGTTTCATTACGTTATACAGGGTATATCAACAGTTATGGTCAATTGTATACCAAAATCATTCTCATTTTAACGTCCTGTATACTCTAGATAGGACAACCTAACAATAATTTTTTCCAGGCATAACTTTTTGACATTGGTGCAGTGTTACGAGAAAGTGCTATTTCTTTATTATTGCACCAATTGAATATAGAGCGCCTCGAACACATGATTTTGTTAATTTTTTTAAATGGATCACCCTGTATTTTATTTTAAAAAGTGAAAATACACTTTATGTTCTTTCATTTTTATTAAGCACTCCCTATAGCTAAAATCGTTAATTTCTGAGATATTTTCAATTTAATAACAGAAAGAGATTTTTTCAAATGGATCACCCCGTATTTTATTTTAAAAAGTGAAAATACACTTTATGTTCTTTCATTTTTGTTAAGCAGAAGAGATTTTTTTTTAAATTTCTGTTATAACAAGTCATAAGAAACTATACATACTCCTACCACGTATGGAAACATAAAATGAGCATGTAAAATGTCTACTCCTTTTGCTTAATAATCTACTGGGTGATTTATGAGTTTTGACTACAACTACTCTACGCCATAACTTTGTTAATGTTGATTTGATTGATTTCACATTTTGGCGCGAAGTTATACTATTCCTTCCTAACTATCACACGCGATCAAAATTTAAATAATTTTTAAAAATTAGCCAGCTTGAATTCTAGAATTTTACGCACCCTGTATATGGATTTTGTAAAACTTTTGATGGTTCCCTAAAAGTACAGAGATGGGCAACACAACTAATGTAGTTCACTTTTTCCCCACACGATCATTCTGTTTTTAATAAAAAAATCAAATTTAATAAATTCTGGCAAAATATATGAAATTATTTTATAAATTTTAAATCTAATTCCAAGAACTGTTTAAATTAATTTTTACTTCTAGGCGAAACTTGACGCTGCAATGATTTTAATAGTTGATTTTTTTTACAAAATCTAAGTAACAAAAAATAACTTCAAAATATTTAATATATTATTAATAGTTTAAACAACAAAGTAAAAACGGAAAATTACTGATTACAGAAAACAAAGTAAAAACGAAAAATTACTGTTTACAGGATATTTTCAAAAACAAAACCACGTGGTACAATACACTTTCTCTGTCGAACCATTAAATGTCTAATTGATTCCTGATTGTTAACGGGTCATTTCTAATAATGGCGCAACAATTAATAATTCTTTCAATTAATTGTTGCCGTGTATTGATAGTTTCCTCGTTTGCCATGGATTTTAGTCGATCGCAAGTTGAATAGTCTACGGGAGACCTGGGTGGTCATGTATGGGGTCCACCACGTCTAATACACCTGTTCCCGTAAGTGGCGTTGAGATGTTGGCGGACAGCATGAGAAATGTGGCGATGCCCCATCGTGCTGAAAGTACATCCCGAGGATATTAACATGGGTAAGAAGATTTGGCAAAATATTTTGCAGAAAGTCTAAGTACACTGCACCTGTTAATGGACCATCAATGAAATGGGGACCAATTAGATACCCGTCCACTACCCCAATCCACACATTTACTGAGAATCTGTACTGTGAACGAGATTATCGAATCGCATGTGGATTTTCTTGAGACCAAATGTGTGAGTTACGCGAGTTATTTATTCCATCTCCGGTAAATTGGGCTTCGTCAGAAAATAGTATCCTGTATGATAAGCGATCTTGATTAGCAATCCATCTTGCAAATTCCAGTCGTTGAATTTCATCTCCGGGATGCAATAGTTGGACTTATTGGAAATGATAAGGATACAAATTATTATTTCTTAAAACTGCTAACTTTTTATTTGCTAACTCCTAATTGTCTACTAACTTTTCGGGTACTTATTTTTGGAGCTTCGAAGTATTTCATCTTGTTGTAATCGATTTACGTTGCGTTCTGATTTAGATTGAGGGAAAGTACCATTTTCTTTTAGGTAATTAAATGCAGCTCCGAATATTTGATGATTTGGAATTCGACGTTCCGGAAATCTTCTTTCGTATTCCCTAGTGGCAGCTCTACCAGTTCCATCACAAAATCCATACACAAACACAATATCGGCATATTCTACTGTAGAAAATTTATTCGGCATTTTTTTGAAATTACAATAATAACACTTATACAGTCAAAAAAATCGAGCCATCAATCACTATTAAGATGATTATTACTCAAAACACAACCTCAAATTACTAATACAAAGTGTCAAATTGTCATAGCATCCTAGGATAGGTTTAATCTTTTAAAAATGATGCAAAGGTGTCGACTTCACGATTTGATTTAAAAAGTATTATTATTAATACTTGTTGAATAATTATTATGTTTTAGTTATAAAGTTCGGCTCAGTTGGTTACTCGCTCATTACTATTATTAATTAATAGTTCTTACTTTTCCCTTATCTAGCTCAGTCGGAATTTTGTACTTGCAAAATTGGGATCGGGGTTCGTTAATCAGGCTCTTAACACGTTGAACAAATAGATTACACAGATTCATATATATATACTTTATTCCCTATTTAATTATATTTCTATATTATGTAACTTAAGATATAAATACAGGCAAATTTGTAACTCTTCCTTCTCCAGGTGGTCTTTAGGCGCCAGCTGTATAATATCTCACGTTCGGGTGTCAAATGTAATGACTTCCTCGGTTGATCTGCAGTCAGGTGGTCCTCTATAGTTTCTGTAACGTGACGTTAATAGAAGGGTTGGGGTTTTGATTGTTAGTTTTTGTCTTTTAACTGTTTTAATTTATACTGGTTAATTTTTAATATAAATAAATTAATAACTAATTTTACCTAAATACGTCCCTGTATAAAATACAGAAGCAGGTAGTCAGATAACGCGATATAAACACGTGCGCGATAAGATGGGTTCAATACTCGGCCTTTAAAATATAATCGATATTTTAAAGAGGTCGTTTAAAAGTGTAAAGTTTTATACCTGCTTTTCTTATGAGAATAAACTCAGTCCCATTTACATTCAATTTTGCCCTTTTAAATAAATGAAAGCTTTTCTTATAACATAGCGTTTATACGGTAGCTGCGGAATTTATATTTCTTTTACGATATTAATTATCTTATACCGGTTTTTATTTAAACAAAATAAAAATTACAAGCTTTTGTTATGTTGGCCGTGTTTTAAAATATAAAACCTTCGTTTTCTATTTTAAAATAAAATCCTTTCTTTCGCGTTTAACAATCACGATATTGTTTATTTAAGACAGGAAACTATCAGGTAGTCTCTGGTTTACGGGTAACAATCTTAATGCTTGTGAAAGGTGCAACTTACGTTCTTACGATAGCGGTGGTGGTGGTTTCGTTTACTTTACGGGTGGTGGTTTTAACTACTAACGGACACGTCTCGTGTTTACGGTTCTTCTATATTACTGGATTTACGGCGTTAACGAGGTGTTCTATTCAATCTTCCGACGAGGTTTCAATTACAGGTATCTGGCGGTCGATGGTACGTTTGTCGAGGTGTATTGCGTGGTGGTGTTTGTGTAAATTTGTGTAGGTTGATCTCCTTTGTAGCAATCTGGGCAAACCACCCGTTATACTAACAGTAGGATTTCGTTCGGTCTAATGGAATGTCGGGCAACTACCCTTCAAACTCCACTGTGTAGGTGTGTATATGTCTGATACTAGAAGAAATACGTTTGGCAATAGAAGAGTATGTCGGGCTTACAACCCTGCATATCCCTATAACCAGGTATCTCAACTTACGTACTTTCAACGTTAGATTTCTGCAACTTCTAACCCTTTAACTTCGGTGATGCTATCAGGTCGCGGAATCGCGGTTTCTACTCGGACGACGGTTTCAGGCGGCTGGTTTACAACAGGTAGTAGTCGGCGCGAATGCGATTTATAGCACACGGTAAAGAAAAGGAAAAACTCTCTTTTGCAGCGCGTGCCGCGTTTTTATATATAATTCGCAAGGGTGGTTACTAAACTTTTGGTGAGCTTCCGTAAGCCTGGATTGGTGGAAGATGCTCTGACGTATCAAAACTTGTAAACGTTTTGGGATTTTACGTCTGGAGGAGGATGCATGATTAATTATTGTGCAATTATATGCAACGTTATGAAATCTGTTTAATTTTTACTAGAATTTCTACGAATCTTTATAATGTCCTGCACCTGTGCATTTAGCGCGTCACGTTATTTTACTAAATTCTGTGAATCGGTATTGGTATTTTACTTAGCAAATAATTAATCATGATAGGAAAATTTTATAAAGGACGGCGTCTTGTTAATAAACTTTGGGAACTAATTAAAAAATAATAATAAATCGGGATGTCTGACGGCGTCCCTTTACATACCCTCCTTTCGTCGGGGTTTTCGACGTCCGTCCTCTTCACTTTGATTCTGGTGCCTGTAGGTGTGAAGAGTCCGATGCGACGGCGGTTTCGGCGTTTTCTGGCGGATTGTCCTCTCGGCGGCTGTTGTGCGGGCGGCGGCATTTGGCGGCTGTCATTGACTTTCTGTAGTTTGATGTCTGCAAGTTTTCGGGTGATCTCGTTTGTTTGTCGGAGGTGTTCCGGTGTACCTGGCGTGCGTGGTCTGCCGTTGGTGTGGAGGCGGGGCGGCGAGAGTTCCCAACTGACGTCCATGGGCGTCGGTTTACGAGGAGCGGACGGTGATGGCGTTCTCGGCGTCGGCGTGGGCGGTCGGTTTCGGATGGGTGATCTGTCCCTCTCCGGCGAGTTATCTAGTGGCACTGGGCGGTGTGCTATAAAGGCGGCTGGTAACCCTTCTGTCCCGGGTTGTCGGTAGCTCTTCGGTTGCCAGGGGGTTATTTTCGGGCGGCGTCTCCTCTCTAGCTTTCGTATCGGTGCCATTTTTGTACGTATATCCGTCCTATTATCATTTTCCATATTTATATGTTCATTTAAGCGCGGGTAATCGATGACCGTTAATTTTGCTTTGTCTTCATTGGTTACGCGCGTCGCCTGGTTCGTGACGTCAATTGCTGTCTTCAAATCCTTAACGTGTGTTTCTCCCGCGGATTTTTGCGTGCTGGGTTCTCGGAGTTCTACTATCACGGGCGATTTTATTTTGTGGATCAGGTATGGTCCGTCGTACTTTTCCGCTAATTCTTCTTCTATAAATTCGTTGAGCAAGGGCAGCTGGTCCTTTTCTAGTCCTTGGATTCCGTTCAATCCTCCTTGGACGTAGCTTTGCAACGGATACGTATTCCTGAAATTTCTAATTGTTTCTGGTGAACATGGATAGCGGCCTGGAGATGTTCAAGTACGTCTAGTCCGATCACGATGTCGGTAGACAACTGTGGTATGTAGTAACCGGGTAGCTGGAGCGTTTGTTTCTCTATGTCGGCGGGGAAAATGTACAAGCCGCGGGTTTCTGCTAGTGAACTGTCAGCTAGGCGTACGGTTGCTGTTTGTAGCGTGCTCGGATATACTTGGTTATTGATCAATAAGTTTTTTACTTTCTCTCCTATATACGTTCTCGATGCTCCGGTGTCGATTAATGCATTAACGGGTGTATTAAAGATTACAATCTGGAGAAATAGTCTGTCGTCAGAGGGACGGTGGGACCATTCATCTGGTTTTCTCTGGTTAAATTGTGCTACGGTTTGCAGCCAAGCGTGCCATTCGGTCGAAGATATTCTCTTTCCAGGTCTGGAAGCCGGGGTGATTAAAGTTTCCTGGTTCTTTACCGGCGTGAACAGTTTTCCGACTTCGGGCAGGGGCAGTCACGAGATAACACATCTGTCTTTCCACATCTAGAACAAAATGCCTTGAAGGGACCTCTACAATGCACCTTCAGGTGTCCAGGTTTTCCACATCGCCAACAGACGTCTTGTCTATTGTACGGGGTCGTCTCTGGTGCTGGTCTTCTTACGGTGACAACAGTAGTTTCAGGGGACCGGGCTGGTGGTTTATCGGTTACAGGAGTTGCGCTATTGAAATGTACTTTCGGTCGGTTATAACTGGGAGACGGAGAATGCGTTGGTGGTGGTAGCATTTCAAATTGTGTAGCTAGTTCCAGGAGTCCGGTCAGGTCGGTAAAATCGTGCTGTCGTATGTAATATTTGTACTCTACCTTCAGATTATCGTAGATTCGTTGTAGTTGAGCTTCCGGGGACAGGTTTCCGTGACGTCGCATTAGTGTCAAGATGGCTGTAACATATTCAGCAGCTTTTTCTCGTGGTCGTTGCAATCTGTTTCTTATCTCTTCTTCCAATTTAAATTGATGGCGTGGCGGTAAGAATTGTAATCTAAAACTTTTAAGAAAGTCTTGCCAGGTCGTCCAGGATCTTTGATTGTTTCGGTACCACAATAAGGTTGGTTCTTTTAATAGCTCCGGGAGTGCGAGTAAAAGATCGTTGTCGGTGACGTTGTAACATGCTTGCAATTCTTCGATTCTTTCAAGGAACGAAATCGGGTCACTTATCCCATCGTATTTTACACCCCATTTGCGTATACGATCGCAAACGTCTGCGCGTCTGGTTTCTGGGTGACCGGTAATATTTTCTGTCGGTGGTGACGGTATTTGAACGGTGGGTGTAACAATTGTGGATGTGTGTGCGGTGACTTGACCTTCTCCGGTGCGTATGTATTTCACTAAACGAGCTCTTAATGCCTCGACGTTTCCTCCAGTTTCCAGTTTATATTTACGGGCTTCTTCCGTTAACTCTTCTTTCTTCAGGTGGTAGATCCATCCTACCTTCGTGTCCGTTTCTTCTGTAATCCTCGGTATACTCATTCTGAAACAATTTGTTATTATTCCTGAAAAATGTATATATAAAATTAATTTAGTGTTGCCCGGTTTCTAGTGTTCCTCGGTTGTTTCTGTAACAGAATTTATCTATTGTTCAATGTGTTTTTCGGAGCCGCACGTTCGGGTGCCAAATGTAACGCTCACCCTTCTTCAGGTGGTCTTTACCGGCGTGAGCTGTATAATATCTCACGTTCGGGTGTCAAATGTAATGACTTCCTCGGTTGATCTGCAGTCAGGTGGTCCTCTGTAGTTTCTGTAACGTGACGTTAATAGAAGGGTTGGGGTTTTGATTGTTAGTTTTTGTCTTTTAACTGTTTTAATTTATACTGGTTAATTTTTAATATAAATAAATTAATAAATAATTTTACCTAAATACGTCCCTGTATAAAATACAGAAGCAGGTAGTCAGATAACGCGATATAAACACGTGCGCGATAAGATGGGTTCAATACTCGGCCTTTAAAATATAATCGATATTTTAAAGAGGTCGTTTAAAAGTGTAAAGTTTTATACCTGCTTTTCTTATGAGAATAAACTCAGTCCCATTTACATTCAATTTTGCCCTTTTAAATAAATGAAAGCTTTTCTTATAACATAGCGTTTATACGGTAGCTGCGGAATTTATATTTCTTTTACGATATTAATTATCTTATACCGGTTTTATTTAAACAAAATAAAATTACAAGCTTTTGTTATGTTGGCCGTGTTTTAAAATATAAAACCTTCGTTTTCTATTTTAAAATAAAATCCTTTCTTTCGCGTTTAACAATCACGATATTGTTTATTTAAGACAGGAAACTATCAGGTAGTCTCTGGTTTACGGGTAACAATCTTAATGCTTGTGAAAGGTGCAACTTACGTTCTTACGATAGCGGTGGTGGTGGTTTCGTTTACTTTACGGGTGGTGGTTTTAACTACTAACGGACACGTCTCGTGTTTACGGTTACGCTTCTATATTACTGGATTTACGGCGTTAACGAGGTGTTCTATTCAATCTTCCGACGAGGTTTCAATTACAGGTATCTGGCGGTCGATGGTACGTTTGTCGAGGTGTATTGCGTGGTGGTGTTTGTGTAAATTTGTGTAGGTTGATCTCCTTTTGTAGCAATCTGGGCAAACCACCCGTTATACTAACAGTAGGATTTCGTTCGGTCTAATGGAATGTCGGGCAACTACCCTTCAAACTCCACTGTGTAGGTGTGTATATGTAGATCTCCTTTGTAGCAATCTGGGCAAACCACCCGTTATACTAACAGTAGGATTTCGTTCGGTCTAATGGAATGTCGGGCAACTACCCTTCAAACTCCACTGTGTAGGTGTGTATATGTCTGATACTAGAAGAAATACGTTTGGCAATAGAAGAGTATGTCGGGCTTACAACCCTGCATATCCCTATAACCAGGTATCTCAACTTACGTACTTTCAACGTTAGATTTCTGCAACTTCTAACCCTTTAACTTCGGTGATGCTATCAGGTCGCGGAATCGCGGTTTCTACTCGGACGACGGTTTCAGGCGGCTGGTTTACAACAGGTAGTAGTCGGCGCGAATGCGATTTATAGCACACGGTAAAGAAAAAGGAAAAACTCTCTTTTTGCAGCGCGTGCCGCGTTTTTTATATATAATTCGCAAGGGTGGTTACTAAACTTTTTGGTGAGCTTCCGTAAGCCTGGATTGGTGGAAGATGCTCTGACGTATCAAAACTTGTAAACGTTTTGGGATTTTACGTCTGGAGGGAGGATGCATGATTAATTATTGTGCAATTATATGCAACGTTATGAAATCTGTTTAATTTTTACTAGAATTTCTACGAATCTTTATAATGTCCTGCACCTGTGCATTTAGCGCGTCACGTTATTTTACTAAATTCTGTGAATCGGTATTGGTATTTTACTTAGCAAATAATTAATCATGATAGGAAAATTTTATAAAGGACGGCGTCTTGTTAATAAACTTTGGGAACTAATTAAAAATAATAATAAATCGGGATGTCTGACGGCGTCCCTTTACATAGTTAAGTCTAAACAGTTTTGTAATTTCTTTTTTGAAATTATTACTAAAATCAGTCGAAAATTTTCCTTTTGAATCTTATTGTTTTTGATTAAAATTCATTGAATCCCTCATTTCTCTTGGTGTATTAAAAATCTTTGCAAGTGTTTTCTACTACAAAAATGTAAAAAATACCCGTTAACAATCAGGAAGTCAATTAGACATTTAATGGTTCGATAGAGAAAGTGTATTGAAGCAGGTGGTTTTATTTTTGAAAATAATTTTTCGTTTTCATTTTGTTGTTTAAATTATTAATAATACATTAAATTTTGTGTAGTTATTGTTTGTTAGTTAGATTTTGTAAAAAAAAATCAACTGTTAAAATCATTTCAGCATCAAGTTTCTTCTTGAAGAAGTAAAAATTAATTCAAACAGTTCTTGGAATTAGGATAAAATAAACATTATTTGCTGCATTTATACACAGGGTGATCTTATGTTAAAGACCACATTTTGTAAATCAGCCCTGGAAATTGAATAAAATAATTATTTTAAAAATGGAAACATATTTAGTACATATTTTGAGTTAATTTTTTGTTTCTTATTTAAAATTTATAAAATAATTTCACATATTTTGCCAGACAAATTTTATTAAGTTTGATTTAATACATTAGTTGTGTGTAGATGGTTCAGGGAACCATCAAAAGTTTTGCAAAATCCATATACAGTGTGCGTAAAATTCTAGAACCCAAGCTGGTTAATTTGCTACGACAGCATTCTGTTCAAATCTAAAATACTTTTCCCAAGAGGTTGGAGGAAACTGTGATGTAAGTATGAATCGTTTAAGAATAGAATACTTAAAGGCTATTTCAAGATCACGTATACATTTTTAAGTAGAAGCTCTACTTTGATATTCTAAAAATCTAATTCTTTTCTGCTTTAAGTAAGTTTAATTTTTTATGTAACTAAAATTTTTCAATGAAATTATTTTTTTGTGTAACAAATTTTGACCCTTGCTGCACTTCTTCGTACGCCAATGACTCGAGGATAGCAAGACAAAATTACAAACTTATTTATCCGTACAGGGCAATATTGAACTATCTAAGTACATCGATTTTTTATAATTTTAACTATAAGTTAATATTTAATTTTTCTATTTATTTAATTTTTTTTTAAGCTAATAAATTCATGTTTAGACCCAGATTTAAAAAATAATTCTGAATCTCTTAACAAGTGGAACGTTGAAATACAATAGACTCGGAAAAAAGTGTGATCGAATTACGACATTATAATGTGTAATTAACATCTTTTACACATCTTTTATAGGAATAATACGAATGCAGTAAAAAGTGTGGTTCATTCTTATTTAGTTCTTTAAACGTACATATGCTTTAATTATTAAGAAACAATAAGCTTTATTCTTTTGAGACTAATGTGTTAATTAGATAACTTAAACAAAAGGTACGTATTACAATTTACTCTATTATTTAACACATTAACCTTAGATGAAAGTATTTTCTCACAGTTCATTATTTGGTCTGTTATTATCTTATAGGGTGCTCAATCTTTTTTTATCAGTATTTGGTAAAACACCGTTTTTGCTCCAAATTATTGAGGTTACACAGATGCCGACAATTTACTGGTGCGTACCAACAATGCTAATAGCGTAATTAATATTGAAAAATAACTGTGTATATATAAATATGTTTTGCTTTAATTATTAATGTCTAATTGCTTATTAGTACAGTGTGACAAACTATTGTTTCTAGCACATATATTTACCGAAGAATTTTACATACGACAATGCTATTATGATTATTTTTTATCTATAAATGTTATTACGCTGCATTCTTACCTACATTAACCTGGCACACCACATTAAAATATTGAAAATATTCTGATAGCATCTCATTTATAATAGTTTGTACCCGTGTACCATATTTTTTACCTTTTGTACCTCAAGGTGTTCAAATTTAACCCGGGGTTAAAAAATGTTAGCATCCCATTTGAATATTTTTTATCGTTCATGACGGTATTCGAGAGAGGACCGTTTGCGCCTAATTGTACCATTTTTCCTTTCGTTGCTTTGTACCGAATTTCCAAATTTTTTTAAATGGGTTATTTGTTCGTTTAAAGAGATTTCCAAAATCAGGAAACTGATACTGTTTCGTTCTCGTTTGTATCGGTTTGTACCACTTTTTTTCCTTCATATTTCAAGAGGTACACATTTAACCAATAGTTAAATATGCCAGCACCCCACTTTAATATTTTTTATCAGTCTGGACGGAATTCGAGAGAGCATCGATTGTACTCCATTGCACCATTTTTCCTTTGTGTTTGTACATCAAACAGTACAAATTTAACCAGGTGTTAAAAAATTTCAGCACGTCACTTAAATAATTTTAGTCGCTTTTGGAGAATTTCGAAACAATATTCCAAGGTAAGAATCAGCGGCTTTTCGAAAGAAAGATAAGACGCTTGCAGCGCGCACATAAAAAGATACTGAACGATAGGTTGCTCTACAGTGTTTGTAATATGATCTGTTTATTTCTTACCGACAATTTAACTTTTCTTTTGCTGTAAAGTTATATCGTATTATTATAGTTATATCTTATATATATATATATATATATATATATATATATATATATATATATATATATATATATATATATATATAAAAATCTGGAAAGATTTTAATCTGGTAAAAACATTGTTCATAAATTGGATATGAAAACAAAAGTGGTAGTACAAACGATACTGTTTTGAATTTCGTCAAAAGCGACTAAAATTATTAAAATGAGGTGCTGAAATGTTTTAATACCTGGTTAAATTTGTACTCCTTTATGTACAAAGACAAAAGAAAAATGGTACAATGGAGTATAATCGATGCTCTCTCGAATTTCGTCGAGAAGGATAAAAAATATTAAAGTGGGGTGCTGGCATTTTTAACCGCTGGTTAAATTTGTACCCGAAGGAAAAAAAAGTGATACAAACAGGTTCAAACGAAAACGATACAGTAACCGCTTCCTGATTTTGAAAATCTCTTTAAACAAAAGTGACCTCTTTAAAAAAATTTGGAAATTCGGTACAAACCCTTTGAGGTACAAACCAAAGGAAAATGATACAATTAGGTACAAACCATCCCCTCTCGAATACCGTCATGAACGATAAAAAATATTCAAATGGGGTGTTTAACATTTTGTAAAGGTAAAAAATGTGGTACAAACGGGTATAAACTGTTATAAATAGATGCAATCAGAATAATTGCATTATTTTAATGTGGGGTGCCAGGTTTATGTAGGTTACATTCCTAACCAATTTTTATAGCTTAGAAAAAAACTGATTAGGTTTGAAACAATTGTCTGTAAGATGTTTGCAATTATACTTTAAAAAAGCTTAACGTTATTCCCAGAATTTTTGCATGTAGAATTTGTTATTACCATAGCATTGTTAATGTAAGTGGTGAAGTTTCTTTAGTGTAGAGGTTTTTTAAGGCCAGTTTTATTATCTGTGGTTTGCGTTTTTCACTACAGGAATTTATACAAATTACGAATCTTCTGGGCTATAATTTAAAATCTTTCCATTTATATTGACGTTGGTTAACAATAGTTTAAGATGTGGAAATGTTATAATCTAATGGTTAACCCTTATGAATTATGCTTCAACCATCTAAAAATTATCAAACATAAATAGAAAGGGTACACTATACGAACGCAACCTCCGCGCATGCGCCCAGTGTAGTTTTTAATTCTAGCCCCTGGAGGATAGTCAACCGTAGACACGTTTAATGGTTCTTAATTGTCGTTTCTTTTCAGGTGCCATTTTCAACCCCTGTATGACGTATTTAGGATCCGCGTCCCTTAATTAGGGACTCTTTGGCAGTATTAAGAGCTTATTTTTGGTAGTCCAGCCCTGGTGCACTATCAAAGGCCTCTGACGCAATTAGCTAATTACTTGAAAGGCAAACAGATCGTGAAATGACATAAAAGACAGACAAGTCGACTTTCATTTCCAATATTGGTAATTGCTTATGCCAACTTTATTCGATTTACAAAAAACAAAAACTATGTGCAAGTCTAGGATGTTGGCCTTAGATCAGTTTTTCCCAACCTTATTCGATTTAATACAAAAACATAAACAATATACAAGTCTAGGATGTTGATTAGCAAACCCTTCTGCCAACCTTATTCGATTTAGTACAAAAACAAAAACAAGATGCAAGTCTAGGATGGTGATTTGAAATCAGCTTCGGTCAACCTTATTTGAATTAAAACAAAACAAAAACAAGATGCAAGTCTAGGATGTTGATTTGAAATCAGCTTCTGCCAACCTTGTTGTCGTATACAGGGTGTCCCAAATAGAGTAGGATAGTATGGACATCTTTCTTGTTATTAAACATAGAGATTTGGTTAAATGAGCAATGTTGTGCCATTTTTTGGGCCGAGTTCGATTCCGTTGAGAAACATTTCAATTCCCGAGCAGTTTCGAAATTATTTAAAAAAAAACAAAATTCGCCGATTTCTAAAAACTCAAATATCTCCGTAATTATAAAAGATATGAAAAAAGTTTCAGATCGAAGTTATTTACTTCGATGATGTCAAAATAAAATTCAAGATGGCGGTTTCCAAGATATTAATAGCAACTTTCTTATTTTAAATGGGCGCCATATTGGATTTTTACACAATTAAATGAGATTTTTTTTCTCTTTTCAACGATGTATAACACCCTATGTACGAATAAAACTTTATGGGAAATATTAATTGTTTTCATTTTAAATCAAGTAGCCATGATTAACAATTTGCAAGTAAAAATTATTTATTAAACAAATTAAACACAGCGATACACCGTGATATCATTAAATGCTAAAACCATAATACATTACAATAAGTGTTCAAAGTGCTGGCCGTTTTCATGTACACACAATCGATACTGTTTTACAACACTGTTAGTAACTGTTCGCAATGTATTTCGATGAACACCGTTAAAGGCCGCCACCACTCCTTCACGTAGTTCTTCTGCATTATTGTAATGGAAATTACTACCATACACTTTATTTTTTATAGTGCCCCATAAATAAAAGTCCAGGGGCGTTAAATCCGAGGATCTGGCTGGCCACTGATTAGGTGTGTTGGTGGCAATTACTCTATTATCAAAACGGTCATAACATTGCAGGCATTATGTGCGGAAGCGCCATCCTGCTGATCCCATATTTGAACATTTTGTGCCAAAGGTAGATCATCTAATAAATCTTCAAGATATGTTTGCAGAATTTGCATGTAACGCTGCGCTGTTAAAGTTCCATCAAACATTGTAGGACCAACTAAACGATTTCCCAATATGCCACAAAAAAACATTAAAGCCGAAACGAACCTGGTTGCGTCGTGGAACCACTATGTGTGGATCTTTCTGTGCCCAATGGTGCTCATTATGGCGATTAAATAATCCACAATTGGAGAAGGAGGATTCGTCAGTCCATAAAACTTGATTTATAAAATCACCATTTTCTGCAATTTTATTTAAAAACAAAATGCTGTTGGTCGCAGTCTGCGTAATGTGTAATTTATATGCGTCGAAATTGTGTTTTTTTTTTAATTCTCGATGATTTAGTCTTAGACACATTAACTTGAGCTTCAATTTGTCGAGTCGAAATATTCGGATTTACTTGCACACAAGCTAAAGTTAATTCCTCATCTTCAGTAACCACGTTTATGTTCCTATTGGGCTTTTTAAGACATCCATAATGCTGCATATTTGAATCTAATCTTGCAAATATTTTCATATTCGGTTGCCTACGCTCTGAAAATTTGTTAGATATTCTTGAGCAGCAAGACGGGAGTTTTTGTAGCACTTTATGTATGTACAAAACATATATTGTTCATTTGTAGGAAAGGTCGCCATAAGAAATAATTAAAGAAAAAACAATTATTATAAATTTATCACTTAATAATACAACAGCAATACTAATTATTTACACAATTAATAAACTAACACAACTTGACAGTTAGTCGTATTATAATAAATTTTCTTTTATTGTTAATCATGGCTACTTGATTTAAAATGAAAACAATTAATATTTCCCATAATTTTTTATTCGTACATACATGGTTGAAAAGAGAAAAAAAATCTCATTTAATTGTGTAAAAATATGGCGCCCATTTAAAATAAGAAAGTTGCTATTAATATCTTGGAAACCGCCATTGAATGTTATTTTGACATCATTTTTTAGTGTGCCTCATGGAAGTAAGTAACTTTGATCTGAATCTTTTTTTCATATCTTTTATAATTACGGGGATATTTGAGTTTTTAGAAATCGGCGATTTTTGTTTTTTTTTAAATAATTTCGAAACTGTTCGGAAATTGAAATGTTTATCAACGGAATCGAACTGGGCCCAAAAATGGCACAATATTGCCCATTTAACCAAATCTCTATCGATTAAAAATATTGTCATTGTTGTGCGACTTCCGGTTCCACCGGAAGTCGACGTCAACTCGCTTATTTCAAATGGAATGTGCCATTTTTTATTTTATTTTCAGATTGTACGTCAAATTTAAGGGTAACATTCATTAGCACACCCTATCCTTATCTTTAATAGTTTTCGAGATATCTTGAGTTTTTACAAACATTATCAAAAAACTTAGTTTCATTTACTCCATCATATCTCCGTTAGTTTTTTAATAGATAATTTTAATAGATAAATTATGAAATACAATCGAATATCTGGGATATAAGAAGCTACCTTGATTTACATAGAGTGCCTAAAATTACTGTACCAATTGTGACAAATTAAAAACCCTGTGTTTTATTATGCCAATCCACACATTTTTTAAATCCTTTTCGATTGGTGTTTGCATTCCCTATACCTAAATATTACGGATTTGAAGCAATTTTACTTATTTAATGTTTTCTATAGTGAGTGTTTTTAATAATAATGGCACATTCTGGATATACTAATAATGATTTTTTAAATTGAATTATCATTTATGGAGAATGCAATCGAATTGTTAGCAGAATTTGTCGACCAAGTCATGACATGGTTAGAAGACTATTGTTCTGAAAATGGAATGTTTCGCCCAAAAATTAACAGAGTTAAGCCACTATTGGACAACGAAGAGAATGAAATAAATGTTTTGGCATTTTTTTACCGCCTATCCACATACGTCAGTTAGAGACTGCAGAAGAAATTTACGTCTCTAATTAGGAACTATCTACAGAATTTTGAAGAAAAATAAATGGAAACCCTTTTCATTCTACTTAGTTCATCATTTGCAACCTGATGATTTACCCCGACGTGTAGAGTTTTGTCAATGGTTTCTTGTGAAAACTCAAAAAACTTCGTAAAGAAAATTATATGGTGTGATGAGGCCAAATTTTCACGAAATGGATTGTTTAATCGGCACAATAATCATTTTCGGTGCAATTATTTTATTGATCATCTTATTTTTTTTAATATACCTCACCAAAATATGCTAAATAATTAATGACATTTAAGTGACGTTTAAGGGTTTGGTTTCAAAGCCACCCTGACAGTTAACCACCCCATTATTTTACTGACCGCAATAATATCCAAATATCTTCAAATCCGTAATATTTAGGTATAGGGAATACAAACATCAATCGAAAAGGAATCAAAAATGCGTGGATTGACAAAATAAAACACTGGCTGTTCCATTTAAAATAAGCGAGTTATTTGATTTTTAATTTGTCACAATTGGTACAGTAATTTTAGGCACCCTGTGTAAATCAAGCTAGCTTTCTTATATCCCAGATATTCGATTATATTTCGTGATTTATGTATTAAAATTTGAACTTCCTAGGTGAAACACTAACGGGAGATATGACGAAGTAACTGAAACTAAGTTTTTTAATAATTTTTGTGAAAACTCAAGATATCTCGAAAACTATTAAAGATAAGGATAGGGTATGCTAATGAAAGTTATCTTTATATTTGACGTACAATCTGAAAATAAAATAAAAAATTGCACATTCCATTTGAAATAAGCTAGTTGACGTCGACTTCCGATAGAACCGGAAGTCGCACAACAATGACAATATTTTTAATCGATTGGAAATTGCGAAAACCCCAGTATACAAATTTTCAGAATTCTAATACACGCAGTACTCTAGAAACGTCTAATTGAAAGTTTACGTGGAACACCCTGTATATTTAATTAAATATTATTATTAATTTTACTAAATACATAAATAAAAAGTTTACCTTGAGTAGGATTTGAACCTATAACCTGTATTTGCTAGTACCGCGTAACCATCTGCGCCATCGAAATTCAAGCCCCAATCGATGCAAATTTCGTCTTTATGTAATAATATAATACATATTTAATGATCATCACAAATATTATATTTATAGAATAGTTCAACTGTAAATCGTAAATTTAAATTTTAAATTACACATTACATGATTGAGCTTAATTCAGTTCATAACCAAAGCTAACTTAATTATTATAAAGTTTGTGTTTGAACGAATAAGTTCAAAAGTAAATAGTAAATTAAATTTTAATTACACATTTACCTTTGAACTTATTCGTTCATAAAAAACAATAATATTGCATGTTGGGGTTGAACCTTGCGATTTGCGGCTCACATTCAGTTAATCTAAGGTAAATTTGATTGTAATCGATATTTAGAATTTACATCAGTTTTAATACATAAAATTTATCTTTGAACTTATGGCAGTTGGTTAACAGGAACCTTTAAAACCCAGATATTGTCGTATGGTTCAAGTCCTACTCGAGGTAAACTTTTTATTTATGTATCTAATAAAATTAATAATTGTTTTTAATTACATATTTATCTTTGAACTTATTCGTTCATAACAAAACCTTATAATAACCCAGTATATTTGTATGTATTGGTGTACGTGACGTACTCATGTATGAACTTGCACCTATCTAAAACGATTTGAGTTATTTGTTTATTTATTTATTTTCGTTTTTCTTGTCCTTGTGTATAACATTTGACTTAAATGCAGTCTGCAGTGCTACATCAGATGAAAATAATTCACTAACGTTGTAGGACGCATATGAGTAGATCTTGAAAATGAAAAAAATACATACAATACAAGGTACGTGATTTCAAAAACTTCTAAGGGTATTAATATGTATAAGTTGTCATATTCACAATTTTCTGAGATTTTCTTTTTAGAATTCCGAGAAATCTATCACTTAATTTTTATTACAATTAACTATTGATTTGAATAGAACTAGCTTAACATTTATATCTACCGCGGTTAAACACATTCTGTCTATTGAATTATTCCTATTGAGCAAAGCACCTGTTGTGTAGAAGAGAGATTGTAATAAATTGATACAAAGCTGAAATGTTAAATGGTATAATTTTTTTGTGGGAATATCCAGTATTAAAACTGTTAAATGTTTATCAAAACCCTTTATAAATATAACGTTATTCTTTGCAGGAAGTAAACATGTATGGTAATTTCTTTCACATCAGTAATTCGAGCGTTGCAATTCTACTGAAACAACACCGGCTCTACGGGTTTCTCTCGTCAACCAATATTCCACCAAAATGTCACTAGTAAATCACTAAAGATTAATTTGAAAACGAGCTGCTGAAATATCCATATACAGTTACTGTAGCAATTTATCACGACTGGTAATCCTATGCATTGCAAAATCATCATACTATTCGATATTGCACATTCAGTCATATTTTGATATATACATTTAATGAAGCATGCGTATTTTTGCCTATTGTTTAATTAAAGTTACACTCTACCAACGGCGGTTATTTGTTTACATACGAGTGGGTTTTCTTTAATATACCGTTATGTGGTAATTATTGTGCTGAATATTCATAAAACTTGATATCGTTTTTAAAAACGAATTACTGTTGTATTTTATGATCTCCACTCCTAATTACGTTAAACATCAATTATTTATATTGAACTTTTGTTTTAAATAAAGACTTGTATTTTCTGTGTACTTAATAGTGTAGGTGTGCTAGTCCAAAAACCTCCACACTTCATTAGGTTTTTTTGTTCAATTTGCCTACAGGTTGGGAAGGTTTCGAATGTTACATAATGGGTTTTTTCATAGTTTTAATTAATAATAAATTGTTACGTTAGCTACCCTTTTTCTTAAGATAAATTCTAGTTAATCAATTCAATATGTATTTCAATATCATTACTCAATTTGTTATTATTCATTCTTAACAACAAAATTAGTATGCAAATGAATAACTTTCTATGGGTTTTGTAATAATATACACAATATTATTTTTCGCTACCTACGCCAGTTCACTTTTTATTTTTCCTCCTTCTCATTACACCCTTGTTTATTAGCATTTGTTCCTAGTAAAAACCTACTTTGAATTAAATAGTGAATACATTTATGGATATTTTTAAAACATCAATTACATACTGCTAATACTTATATCTTCCTTATTTCTTATGGTAATTGTGCTTGCTGATAGAAAGAAAAGTAAGATGCAGTATATCACTCATTCTTATAATTGGATTTATACAGGGTGTCTCAAAATTTCTGGGACACAGAGCTACCACGTGTAGTAGAGGTCAAAATAAGTCGATTGGACCTAATTTATTTATATACCAAAATGTACCGTTTGCCCGTGAGAAGAGTTCAAAGTTTGCATAAAAAAACACATTTTTGTACGCTGTTCAGAAATGAGTGAAACAAATTGAATGAAATTTGACAAAAGTGCATGTTAGAGGATTACTCTCCTTCCGGTAGTGAAAGAAACCCAAAAGAAATTGTAGAAGGGTTAAAATCACCCTCATCCCCTGATATTTTTTTCACAACTTTCTTAGGGGTGGTAATACTATTTTCAGTTTCTTTAGCGAGAAGACTGGTTAATTATCTTCATTTTGTTACTCTTGTCAAAATTTCGTATTCCGCATAGTTTCGAAGGAAAAAAATGATTTATTAAATACTGCTAACAGATATTCCTAGTAAAAGTTTAATAAAATTGTAATACAAAATTTAGTTGGCAGTGGAAACAAAGGCAAAACGTTTTTTATAATAAATGTTCAATATGACGGCCACCTTCATCAATACAAAGGCCAATTCGACGTAAAAAATTGAAATGCACCCTTCTTAGGATATCGCCGTGTTCTCGTAGTGCGTTTACGGTATTTTGGGTTCTGTTCCACAGCTGTTCGGAAGTAATAAGTGCTTCTTATCCCCTACTAATCCATCTACCAGTAAATTGTTCGTTTAGATATTCTCTTACTGCACGTGCAAAATGAGGTGGTGCACCGTCGTGCTTGAAGAACATGTTTCGATGAAGATTAAGGAGCAAGTCGTCTCATAAATCTGGCAATCGAATCGGCCCAACCAAAAAATTGCCGATAAATCCAATCCAAATATTAATTTTAAATGCTCGTTGATAGTGTTAATAGCGTGTGGGTTTTAATCAGCATAAATATGCTCATTGTGCTGGTTCGTCATGCCACGACGTGTAAAACAAGACTCATCAGTAAACAAGATGTTAGTGTGAAATCTGTTGTCAAATATTCTGCGCTCCCGAACAATTTGTGAAATATTTAAACGTAATCCGTGGTCAAGTGGTAATATCTCTTACACTGGCTATATGTGAAATGGATGAGTTAATTGTTCTCTGCAGATCCGATTTACAGTGCTTTTTGGAATTCCTGTTTGTCGTTGCACAGATCTGGTAATGCTCTCAGGATTGCGATCGATTATTTCAATAACAGCTTGTTCCGCATTAGGTCTTCGGCCTCGGGGGTCTTCCAGCGTTAATTCTGACTGGTTCCAACTTCCCTGCTTCTCTAAGACGTCTCTCGATTCGGGCAAAAGTTTTATGATTCGGATACCTCTCTTGATATATGCCGACACTTCTGCGTCAGTTACCTTTGACAGAATCCAACTAAGATCATGTCAGTCTGCTCATTAAAAGAGAAATCCATATTTAATAGCAGTTAAAGTAACAACAATTAAATAATAAGTAATGGTACTCGCGATAACAAAATTGAAGAAATTATTGGAGCATTTACAGTCACCAACAAACTGGAATGATTATGAATTTGTTTCCTGTCAAAATCACGACTTGTGTTGTTTTTGTATCTAGTGTCAACTAAATTTTGTATTACAATTTTATTAAACTTGTTCTAGGAATATCTGTCAGCAGTATTGAAGAAAACATTTTTTTCCTTCGAAACTATGCGGAACAAAATGAAGATAATTAATCAGTCTTCTAACTAAAGAAAATTGAGAACCGTATTACTCCTAAGAAAGTTCTGAAAAAAATATCAGGGGTTGAGGGTGGTTTTAACCCTTCTACAATTTCTTTTGGGTTTCTTTGATTACCGAAAGGAGAGTAATCCTCTAAAATACACTTTTGTCAAATTTCATTCAATTTGTTTCACTCATTTCTGAACAGCATACAAAAATGTGTTTTTTTTTTATGTAAACTTCTCACGGGCAAACGGTACATTTAGGTATATGAATAAATTGGGTCCAATCGACTTATTATGACCTCTACTGCACGTGATAGTCGCAGAAATTTTGGGATACCCTGTATATAAAAGTTTTAAAATTTACTTTTTTATATATATTTTTATTTGCAATCTAGATAAAGTTGGTCGTACCGAAGTCGTTAACATGATCTATTACCGTACCGAGAAATGTAATCTGACATGTTAGAAGTACTTCTATACTCAAGTTTATATCACTAGCTTCTTAATATTAGTATTAATTTGAATATCGATATTATAAAATTTCAATGAAAATTGATCAAAAAATTAATATAACCATCAACGATTTTGTTGAAATGAACTGAATAAAATAGTTGCTTATATAACCAATTTGGCAAAGTTGATGTAACGATCGTGAGTGAAATTTTCTAATGGTTAATTAAGGTTAGTTTTTTCTACTTTCGATAGAATCAGCTATTTTTTTTAAATTATACAATTTTTTGTAGAATGTTTTTTTTTTTTTGAAAAATCAAGTATGTGCGTTATATCATATTATATCAGTTTGACGTTACATGGTAAATCCACATTAGGTATCGGTATCGTGTAGATTTTTTTAAAAAGCGGATTGCCAACTAAACTCGTCCAAGAAGGTCGTCGGTTTTTAGTAATATGTAGATTATGTGAAATATTACTTCAAAATTCACACTCACTCTCAATCAAATAAAACTCAAAATCGATAATATAGGTCAAATGCGATTTCAAATACAAAATTCGTATCATTCAGTTTAAATTTTAAATAGTACTTCCTGATTTCTTTAAGGTTATTAAATTTATTTTAATCTAAAATAATGACCAAACAGTTCATAAATAAATTTTGTAAACATGAGAATTTAGAAATCTTCAACATGTTACTTAGTGTTTGCATCAGTAAGTAATTTTGTGAAACTTTTCTATAAACCTTCGTATGTCTTATATAAACGCTAACCTTAAAATGGGTAATCAATTAATGTTTGCAAACGTGCAACCATGAACCGGCTTAGATCTTGAATAGAGTACAGCAAATACGGTAGCTGAATTGGTATTTAAAGCCTGAAACGGTACTTCACGTTAATTAATTGAATGAATTAATTTAATTTACCTTATATATTATATAAAATACGAGAGAAATTATGCGCATAGGACTGTAGATAAATCGTAAACATTAATTGAGTAAATAACAGTCTTCAAATGATTTATATAAAACGAAATGGTCGTGATTATGTTTCAGTTGTGATCCTGCACTTAAAAGAAGCGAATGTATTATAAATATGTCTAACTGTGTTTCGCGCCAGTAAAATAATAATAATCATAATCAAGCAACATTCAAATAAATTTATGGGCAGGGATTGTCAAAATTTTAGTGTCCCACAATTTAATTGCTTAAATTACATTGTAACCACTTTTATGCATTCAACTGTATTCCTAAGTTAGTTTAATAATTCTTAATTTTGTCACAAGCTTAATAAGCCATCTCTTTTAAGACTAAAATTACGTTGAACGCGAAATCCCGTCTAACTTTAATCCTTCGCACGATCTCCCGCCGTGGAGAAAGTTATATCATAGGGAGACGCTAATCCCAGACATGAAGTCAAAAAATTTAATTAATGTGTTATATGCTTATCTACTAGGTCCTTATTA
Organism: Vesta saturnalis; assembly: GCA_036346205.1. Taxonomy (NCBI): domain Eukaryota; kingdom Metazoa; phylum Arthropoda; class Insecta; order Coleoptera; family Lampyridae; genus Vesta; species Vesta saturnalis. Next base: position 5,006,807 of record JARFJB010002396.1, read on the forward strand.
AAAGTAAATTAGGTATTTTTCAATCATGTTTCTAGAAATTCTGTATTTCCGGCGGAAAAATGTAATTAACGTGCTAGATGCTTTTCTCATGCTCCATATTAAAAGTACATTAGGTATTTTTCAATCATGTTTTGTTACGTGCAAACTTGAACTTTGTGCTCAAACTTACCCCAACAGAGGAGATACCTTTTATATTGGACTTGCCGGTAGCTCGGTCACGGTAGAGATGGATGGGTCCCACAGTGATATAGATGGTAATGGTAGCTGAAAGAGAAGAGAAGGGCGCCAGCTAGAAGGATAAAACAGCCAGTCCCAGATATCTAATTAATTTGCCACTTTTCTAGCCAAGTAACGAAATGTACAAGGATCTGAGCACTAGGAAAAAAATATTTGTAAAGTAGAAAGTCCCCAAAACAAAAGCGGTATATTAATTTCTAATAATGGCAGTATATAGTTTGCATTTGTATGTACACATATATAGATATAATTTACATTTCCCAGAAAAAGTAAAAGGGAGATAATTTCCTAAATAAATAAGTAATTCACTCGTGTTACACAAATTGTTAACCACAGAGAATACATAAAATATTTGTGCTCTTAATTACACAATATAGCAAGCCAGCCAAAGAATCTGATACTAAAATTTAGATAATGAAACCAAGTTAAATTTATATCCAAAAATTGCAAAGTAATGTACAGAATTGCAAAGTTAAATTATGCTAAAACATAGGTTTATAGTCTTTAATAAACTACAGTAAACAGGTAATTTAAGCATTCTCCAAGTTGTAAAGGCTCATATAATAAAAGATTATAGTAATAATACAAATGCTATGAATAACTTGCAGTAAACAAAAATAATAGAAATGATCAGGTGGTTTATAAAACCTTTAACTCGAATCTGTTGAGCTGAATGCATCCAGTTACACAGTTTCTTACAAAACAGTGTTTAATTACATACATTACAATAGACATGCTATTTTTATACTCAAACATTTTACCCAAAGCAATTTACTGTAAAAGCGCAAAAATTTGTGCAATAACACACACACACACACAAACATGTACATAGATCTATACAACTTATAGGATTGGTCACAGATTAACCAAAGCATAAAGGTATCCAAAAGACACTGAATAGGAGTGATTTATCAAAAGTCAAATCTCTTGCTAACTATGTAATAAGTAATACTTTAGCGAAATGCCAGTATGTCCAACAGCGTACGAATTATATACAAATGTACATATATTTACACAGCATACCAGTATATTTAGATAGTGTACGAACAATAAATTATGTGGCGTACCAAAGGTATATTGTATAGCATACGAAAAGTACCTCTAAAATTAAATATATACAGCTAAATGAAAGCATGAATACCAATCTTACCTTCAATGAGGTAAAGAATCAGAAAAGTACAGATCAGAACAGCTTATAACTGTCTCGAACAGTTAAATAGTAATGGCTTTCCCCTAAAATAAAAATAAAGCTAGCAACCGTTAAAGTAGGTTGTTACATTCTTACCAGCAAATCTAAAGTGTAAAAACAATTTCGTGATTAGAGAAATTTGTGAGGTTAAGTTTAACCCTTTTAGCGAATTGGTTTAATGATTTTCTTAATGGATTTAGTTCTTGAATCGAACCAGATCGATTGCCTGAAAGTAAAACGTGGTAGAACAAAAAAACCAAGCGTGACAAAAGCTCACCTGTTTTCAGTATTTCCCACATATCCGATATAAATCGATTGTACCCACTAATTATAGTGATTTGGCACAAAATTTAGAAAAATGTTATAAACCGATAATCATCGATGGGCTAAATAAAGTCCAGAAATTCACATTTTTCTTTTAGGAAACACCAAATGGCTTTCTTTCGCCAAGCACAGACCGGAAGGAAGTGAAATTAAAATCAAATATGCGAATGTCAAACGGATATATACCAGTGACACCCAACACATGAAGTTGAAATATAACTTATAAGTGACCATCAAAATGTTTACCTAACCAACAGAAGTGTTTTTTTTAATTGTGAAGCGTAATATATTCAAGAAACTACAGAGATAAACTTAGAGAAATGTTATTATTTTTAGAAAAATAGAGAATTTAAAGAAACACGAGCAATTCATTAATTCTAATAGATCGCAAAAATTTACTTAAAAGTACAGCAAAAGTAACAAATGTAACAGTTTCTAGAAATTCTGTGTTTCCGGCGGAAAAATGTAATTAATGTGCTAGATTCTTTTATCATGCTCCATATTAAAAGTACATTAGGGATTTTTCAATAATGTTTCTAGAAATTCTATATTTCCTATTTTACCTAAATTTCTTAATTACATATCTTCCATTTGTATCTAAAGTAGTTTTGTTAAATGTGTAGCTTATAAATGGAGTGTTTGTAACACTGAATAGGTGTCATTATTTGTTTGCATGTAATATATCTTTAAATAAAAAATGCCTTTTTTGCTAGATTTTCTTTTTCCATTATATTAACGTGATTGTGCACTTTCACCTTCAATAGTTACATACAAACGGGAGTTAATGTGCGCGATTGAATGATTAAAACATACTGATAAGGACGTGGACGGGAGATCGTGTGAGGGATTGTAGACTGTGACATCATTCTACCGATTAGACGGGACTTCGAGTGCGCTCTAAAGTTATACGAGATCAACAACAGGAAAATCCTTTAATAGATGGATTAAAAAATTGAAAATGGTATTGCTATCAAATTTACTTTTTGCAATTAATGCAATTACATATCTAGCGTAAATAATGGTTTCAGTATTAATTACTCAATAATCAAGTAAGCCAACAAAGAAACATCTATTTGATATTCAAAAACCGGAAACAACAAGTTTTAACAATTAACCGTTTCTTATGTATGTAGGAAGTTTTGCTTTTAGTAATTCTTTTATATTAAATAACTGTGGCACAACACATAATCCAAAAGAGAACGTGGACATTTTTACGTACTCGTTGAATTGAATTGAAAAACCGAGTTAGAATTGTCGACACTTATTTCTTTAGAAAACCGCCACAAAACGTTCACTTTGTTTGATAACCGCTTTAGCGGGGTTGATTTGCGAATATTAACTTTCAGAAGGAAGCTGTTCACTACACGTTAAAGTACTATCAGAACAACTGCGCTTTTTCATAAAACTAAATTGTTTATTTATACTATCGATTAAACTTAATGATTTAGTCGTAACTTAAGATTTACCGTTTTATACACTAGTTGTTCATTTAATAACCCTTAAAGGTTTAATTTGTAGATTAAATTTACTTTGTCTCTCACCAAAGTTTTTTTAAAGTTCTAAGTACAGAGTGTCCCAATAAGAATGGCTCTCGGCCATATATCAAAAACCGCTTATAGTACAGCTTCGGAAAAAAAATGTGGCCTTGAGAAAAACCTGGATATTATTTATAGAATTGTAGGACCGCCGCTAGAAGGCGTAACTGAAAATTAAAAATTAAAAAATAAATATTTTATAAATTTAGCCCAACTAAGAGTCATTGGAAGTACGACCATTATATTCCGCGGATATTTGATTACACAAGTTTTAATCCACTTTTCAAATAAGAGGTGGGGAGAATGGGAACCTTATTATGAAAAAACTTAGTCTTGTTGAAAAATGCTCTTTTCCTTTAATGCAAGAGCAATAATTTCGACAGAACCTAGTAAGTAACATGCACATTGGAGGGCGCTATTTATTTTTTTATTCTAGGTTTCTTTGGAAAATATTAAATAAGAGTATGCCGCTTTAATCGTGAATTACAAAAGTAGACCGAATTAGAAACAGAATGGCGAAAACTGCATGTCGATATCTTTTTTCTATCCCGAGATATCTTAAGAAATGTGTAAATTTTAAGCATTTTCCTTTGAATATATCACTCGGGTTTTACTGAACGAATTTTAACAATTTTGAACTACTTAAAAATTAATTTCCTTGTCCTATAAATAATGATATCAATTATAATTTCAATATTACTGTATCTGTCATGCGGAAACGGCTTTAAGGAGGTTAAAATGGAAATATATAAAAACAAGTTGTGGGCCATAGAAAAAAACAAAACAAATTATTAAACATAGTAATTCGTTCATTTACGTATTTTGAATGCATAATAAATGCAATGCAATATCCCCAAAGATATCATCCCGATAGTAGAGTTATTCGTCGATTCATACAACATTTAAGAAACACGGAAAATGTAAATCTTCCTGTTTATAGAAGACGGGGCAGATGTCGCTCAGGGGCAAACACAATAAATATTTTGGCATATGTGCAATTTAACCCCCATTTAAGTGTCCGAGAAATAGCTAGAGACTTGCGAATAAGCAGAACTACCGTTCATCGTATTTTGGCAGAACACAGGTAAATTCTTTAGATGTAAATTAAAAGTAGATACCTTTTCATTTGCACAATATATCTTTCATAAACAAAATGTATCTACACAATAATATTCGTTGGCATGATTATATTGTAACATATTAATTAATTTATTTTATAACTGTGGAAAAATATTTAATAGGACGTTATATTTATTTTAGGTTACATCCGTAGATGTAGTACTGCATCAAAGATTGAATGATCGCGATTACAATAGAAGGTTTGATTATTGCATCTGGTTGCTAGATATGATATGTGACGACCCTCTATTGCTGTCACGTATGCAGTGGTCAAGTGAAGCTACATTTAGAAGTGACGGTATGGTAAACCGTCACAATAAGCACTATTGGTCACAGAATAATCAACGCTGGATGGAAGAGGTTCGACTTCAGGGTCGATGGTCGGTAAATTTATGGTGTGGTATCTTAGATGTTCAGATAATTAGACCCTTTATTTTCGATAACTCAATTAATGGGGAACGATACCTAAATTTTTTATGGTATACCCCTAGCAATTCGTGGGTCCATGTTATTCCATCACGATGGGTGTCCGGCGTGTATATATATATATATATATATATATATATATATATATATATATATATATATATATATATATATATATAACATTTGGCAAATGTTTGTTTTTTTCCATGGCCCACTAATTGCTTTGATATATTTCCACTTTAACTTCCGTAACGACTGTTTCGCATTACAATTACAGTAATATTGAAATTATAATCGATATCATTATTTATGGTACAAGGAAATTAATTTTTAAGGAGTTCAAACTTGTTAAAATTCGTTCAGTAAAACCCGAGTAATCTGTATTCAAAGGAAAATGCTTAAAATTTTCACATTCTTAAGATATCTCGGGATAGGAAAAAGATATCGACATGCGGTTTCCGCCATTCTGTTGCTAATTTGGTCTATTTTTGTAATACACGATTTGAACTGCATACTCCTATTTAATAATATCCAAAGAAAACTAGATTAAAAAAAAGAAATAAATACCGCTACTTAAAAGGTTGTGTCGAAATTATTACTCTTACATGAGGGGGAAAGAGCGGTTTTCAACAAGACTAAGTTTGCAAAGATCGATTATGCAGAAGGCGTTTTTTCATAATAAGGTTTCCGCTCTCCCCCACCTCTTATTTGAAAAGATGGATTAAAACTTGTGAAATCAAATATACGCGGATTTTTTAGAAGAATATAATGATCGTATTTCCAATGTCTCTAAATTTGTAAAATATTTATTTTTTAATTTTGTAATTTTCAGTTACGCCTTCTAGCGGTGTTCCTACAATTCTATAAATAATTTCCAGGTTCTCGAGGCCACTTTTGTTATAAATTTTTTTTTCCGAAGCTGCGAAGCTGTACTATCAACGGTTTCTGATATATGACCGAGAGCCATTCTTATTGGGACATCCGGTTCTTGTTTCTAATTTTTTAATTTTATTTAACTACGTAGAGACAGAATCTCGCTCTAAATTTTCTCGTACTTTTCAATGATAACGCCAAGTATTACATACAATAAATGAACTTATTATTCCAGGTTGCTGTATTAACCTCGAGTCTGTCAATGACATACGTGTCTTATAATGGTAATACATATTTTGATAATCTACAAAAGGATTTTCGACACTAAACATATAAAACTCACTAATAACTGATCATTTATTTATCCCATAATTATGAAACTGTAATTAACATTCAACACTAAGGTTATGGCGGAATTAAGCAAATGAAAACAATCGTTATGTATACGATCGACGATATTTTCTTTTACACCATGTTCGCGATAAAATCAAACTGTAACTGACTACCCTTCAGCCAAATTTTCAGCTTATAGGTAAATGTCATGCGATATAAAATTTAAGAATAACCAGTACCAAACCTTCATTGAATGTGACGTCAGACCGAGAAATAACGTTACATTTCCCTTCAACAAGAACAACAGGGTGGTATCTTGTTTAAATTCTTCCAACAAATTTTGCTCATAATCTTCATAAAAGAAGGCTTATTTCTTAATTCTACAAGTGTTATCGCTTTCCTCATAATCTAACGCGCATTTCGTAATAATTTAGAATTCGTCGATTAAATGGTTTAAAAACATGGAAACTTCAACATAATACGTCATAAAACGCCAGAGTTGCATATTGTTACTCAAAGAAAATTAAGAAGTCTTTTACGAAATGCCAATATAATTCTACTTTTGTATTACTTTCACCAATGAGCATTGTTTTTTCCGCAAAATTTTGCAATTCCAATGGTTATTTGATCTTCTGTAAAATTACATTATACAAAGAAACTAACTTTTATGAAAGAAGTCTGGTATAATAAATTACTTTACGTTCGAACGTAAATGGTTTTTGGTTACTTTAAATTGTAAGCGCTACTGTTTCGCTACTAATCTACCAGAACGGAATCACACATTTGCGTCCCTATAATTATTATTTAAAAATGTTACAGTTAAAGTAATTCTTTCAATATTCACTTGTTTTCATTTTAGCCTTAAATACCATCGTTAATTATATTATATGATGCGTAAAAATTAATAGTGGCGTAACATGAGTCACACTTACAGATTATATTTAAAAAAAATTCTCAAATACTCATTTACTGCTTTGCAAAATATATTCGAAACTTGTAAAGCTCAATTTCGTGTTTGATTTGATTAAATGTGATAAAACGTCAGAACAGGCCTAAAGTTTCGTGAAAAGGCGGTAGAAAACAATTTGAATTCTTAAATTTTTGAAAAATTATGATAATGCTTATAATTATTTGTGAAACATTTTTGGTGATAAAGGTTAATCTACAATTTTTTAATGATATAAACATATGTTGTAGGTTGTATTAATCAAAATGAAATAAATGTGATTATCTTGTACATTTTTATCTATAGTTTCATTCAATAAACAAAAGATGAAATATGTCCACTTTTACATTACACTACTATGAAATACAATTTTCGAAACTGGTTACGAAAAGTTATTCCGTGCGATTCTTTAATGCTGAAGATCAACGTTTTTTTCGGTATTGAATTGGTGGTTTAAACTTTGTTGGTTGTCAAATAATCGGTACCGTCGTTAATTCATTCAATGTGATGTGAAAATGTAAACTTTCACGATTGTTATACATAATAAAATACTTATCTTTTATGGTTTTTAATCGTGCATTTTTGTATTTATAGTTTACTAAATTTATACGTTTCGATAACAATTACAGTTATCGTCTTCAGTAACTGGTAATATCTTGAAGAATTACTTGAGATGTTCTAACATATTAAGTAATTCTTAAAGATATTACCATTTACTGACGACGATGAATTAATTGTTATCAAAACGAAGAAATTTATATAAAATGTAAATAGAATAATCCAGGATTAAAAAAACCAAAAGATAACTATTTCGTACATTATGCTTGTTGTTACTTTTGATTTATTTTTCCATGCTCTTACATTTGTGTTTTTAAAGCAGTTTTTATTAAAGCTACTCGCAATTCAACATTTTTCGTTAAAGTAAGTGATGAGGTTATGTATCAGTTGAGATATTATTTGGCGTTTTATAAGTAAAACTTCGCGATGACCTTTACATTCGAATATGACGCGTTTATTATGAGTGCACATTTTTGAAGTGCACATGAAGATGTCATGTTATCTTACTCTTTGCAGTCGAGAGTAGTTTTTTAAGGAGTTTTCCGATATTAACATTTATTAAAAAGCGTGAACTACCCATAAGAAACGAATTGTTGATCTATTTGAAAATGGAAATTGCCTTTATAAGGGAAAGTCCGAAGTGTTAGCATATGTAAAGAAACAAATGGCAGTGAGCCATAAAAGTCAATTCCTAAAGTAAGTACTCATGCCGGTAATTTATAAGCGCAAAATAAATTCTTGAGGCTAACTTTATTTTTATGGGGTAGTTTTATTCAACATACCATCAGATTTTGCATAAAAATCTAAATATGCACTCCTACCGTGTTTTTGTACGCTCCTGATTACGAGTGTAGACGTAATTATTGTGATTGGTTCACTAACAATTTGAATAACAATGGCGTTTTAAATGTAACTTGCATGATTGATGAAACATGGTTTTATTTATCTGATTACAGCAACAGTCATTATCGAACGTGGGCAACAGAAAATCCACATAATTTTGAAAAGATCAGTCTTCAAAAGTTGAAATTTGGGTGGAATATCTAGAAAAAGCATTGTAGATCACTTTTTTTCAATGTATAATTACTGTAGAAAGATGCCACTATGAAATATGATGATAAAGTAATAGAAAAGATATGTCCAGTGGGATGGAGCTACAGAACACACTGCTAATGCTACAATGCAACAGTTAGAACAATTTTATGATAATCATTCAATTAGATATTTTTCTGTTCTCCGCGTTAAAAAGCAATGTCTTTCGAGACCGTCTATTTACTAAGGATTTCGATAGAATAACACCTGCAACTTTAGAAAGAGTGATGATCATACGGTAGATAGTTTGTTTTGTTCTATTTTTTTAATGTCGAATTTAAAAGAGTTTAAATTTGATTTGATCACCTTTTTTTGGGTTTGGAGACATTTATAAAGGGAATTTTTAATTGTAAAATTGCGTTTCACTCACAGGTGATAGGGGTGTTACTATTAGATTAAGTTTTTCTTAAATAAGTATTCCCGTTATTTTAAGCTTTAGAAATTTAGTTAGTTGAAAGAGAGAAATCACGTTTTTTAAGAATAAAAAAATTGTATTTAATATAGATTTCTTCGATGAAATTCCAGTTAGTTGAAATTGTAATTGTACAAATTTTCCAAGGTTTGAAATTAAAAAGTCCTGATAACGTCCACGTGTAATGTCGTTGGATGTGGTCCCATAGATATTTCTGAATGTAATATACCATATCACTTTTGCTAAGTTTGGTCAATGTAGAATGGGAGGAATTTATATGAGCTACAATATGTACTAAAGAAAACTAATTTAGGGATATCATTTTGTGTCGGTTACTGGGAAGCTGACTGCAGTTGCAGCATGATATAATTTCCTTCTCTCGATTATATTCGTATTGAGGATCGTTTTTACCGCGCTTAAAATTCAAGCGATTCTTTTTTTATGATGGCATAATTTAGTTTTATGTAATTGGGAAAGGGTCAGATTTGAAAATGATGAAATCTGAACGATGCTCAAGTCAGTCTAATCCATGATGCCGGGGTAGACTCACCCGCTTTTGTTTGCGGTGATCGAAATATATGCGAAAGGGCTAGTTAGAAGTTGGAATAAGTTATTACATACTGGGGGTGTATCGAATTACCGTGGAGTAAGTGCGTTTCTATTAAATGGCATAATATACAGGTTCACCACATCCCTGAGTTATTTTTGTTTGAATGACAAGTTTTGGACATGAAGAGGTTTTCGTGTTTTTCGGAGTGCGTAGCCTCTGTTCTATGGACCTGCTGTAACCAATATTGTTTGTACGTATTAATTTAACGAGTTCCTGGGTTAAATAAAAATATATATTCCTGAGAGCCATAATCTACAATTCTGCCCGTGGTACATACAATGTTTTATTTTATTTTGCACCATGAAACGAACAAAATTTTAAAAAGATTCAGTATTTTCGGCAAGTTTTTAAATGCAAATGCAGTGAAATAAAGTCGACAGTAGGCTAATTTGTTGTTACTAAGATACTGTGATATTGCTAAATTGTTGCTAAGGTACTGTTTGTTTGCAAATAATTTGCATTCAAAAATGGAAGGTGAAAACGCAAAAACTTATTCACAAGAAATTTTAGATGAATTTGAGGCCGCCCAGGCAAAAATAATTCCAAGTAAATCGAAATATTTATACATAAAAGAGTACGAAAAGTTTAGCGCGTGGCGGAGCACAAAAAATGTGTCCACAAAATGTGATGAAAAAGTTGTGATGGCATACTTGTCTCAAATGGTAAGGGACTAGAAGGGGGGCACTTGTCGCCGCCATCTTGGATTTTGACGTCACAAGACCGCCCACGTGGGAGACCGCATTTTCCACCCTTATTTTTACTCGCTTACGTGTAGGACATATTTTTTCACCCCTATTTTTTGCACACCCACGTGTGAGACCGTATTTTCAACCCTTTCTTCTCGAAGGTCCTTTTTAACCTCTATTTTTACTCGCTTACGTATAGGACGTGTATTTTCAACCCTTGACAGCAATTTTTTAACCCTAATTATTATTGGTAGTATTAAGGACCTTTTTGATTTTTTTAATGGCTTACGTGAAGGACCGTATTTTTAACCCTTATTTTTTTATGATTTCTTTTGGGGGTTATTTTTCAAACCTTATGGTTGTATTAAGGATCTGGGGGTGGACTTGGACTTGGGGTTAGTCTTAGGGTTATTTTGATGGTATTAAGGTCCTTCTGGCTATATTAAGAACAGTGCCCCTGGAGGTTGCACACGCATACAATGTTGGAAATTGCATAAAGATTTTTTATTTAGTCTATTGTTTTAAAATGGTCAAATGCTATTGGATGATCTTTTACCTATACGTATTTTCTAATAATGATGTAAAATAGCAGCTGTGTTAAGGATTGATCTTGCGTTGGAGAATTTGAATGACAGTAAAATTTAATTATAGAACACTTATTTTTATTGTAAATTTCATAATTATCCCCAGTGAACTATAAAAAAAGAACAGTGCCCCTGGAGGTTGCACACGCATACAATGTTGGAAATTGCATGAAGATTATTATCGATCCTATTGTTTAAATGGTCAGATGCTATTGGATGATCTTTTACCTATACGAGAAAACTTATCTTCTAATAAGGATATAAAATAGCAGGTGTGTTAAGGATTCATCTTGCGTTGGGGAATTTGAATGACAGTAAAATTTAATTATAGAACACTTATTTTTATTGTAAATGTCATAATTTAAAAAATCCTCAGTGAACTATAAAAGAAAAAATTACTGACATTCGGGTTTAATGAAACAAATTTTTTATTAAGTTAATTAATTACATAACAGCAATATTGTCTTCTGAAACGCATATTAAAAACATAGTTTACCTGCATTGAAATATGTTTAATATCCATCCGACCGTTAAAATGTTGTACGTCTAATTCTATTGGGGCGTCTCCACTGAGAGCTGTTGCTAGGAAGAAGTCTGCTTACGACGATATATTTTCAAGATAATGGCTTTTTTACATGCCCAATCGTGTGAATGCGTCAAGTCGGAATTGGATTTGTTCGCTTTACCATCGACGCAGACAAGTATCGAGAGCGGTGAATGGTTATTTTACAAGCCCTTATCAGGTCTGAGTGATGACGCCCCAATAGAATTTGTAGTCCCCGGAAATGGAAATGATTATGTAGATTTAAGCCAGACCATGCTGTACATTGCAGCTAAAGTTCTAAAGCATGATGCTTCAGCACTTACAGACGCTGATGTACCACCGGTAAACAATTGGATGTATTCGCTTTTCTCACAGGTGGAGGTTTACTTAAATCAGAAGATGGTATCACAACCAAACAACACCTACGCCTACCGTTCATATATCGAAACGCTGCTAAATTATGGAAAGGAGGCCAAGAGTTCACATCTAGGATGTACCTTATGGCACAATGATACAGCTGGACAGATGAATACATTGGGAAACGCTAATAACGGTTTCTCGAGACGTCAAGCACTTGCGGCTACCGGGAAACAGATAGAGATGATTGGTCACGTGCACTCGGATTTGTTTAATCAAGAAAAGTTTCTCATAAGTGGTGTTGAGTTAAAGGCTAAATTTGTACGATCAAGAGATACCTTTAGCCTAATGGCGGCACTCGCTTCAAATTACAAGACGCGAATTATAGACGCTAGTTGACTGGTGAGACGTATACGAATCAATCCCACTATTCTAATTGCGCACGCTAAAGCTTTAGAAACAACAGCCGAAAAATACCCTGTTACAAGGACCGACGTAAAAGTGTTAACTATACCTGTAGGCATACAGCGAAAATCATTGGATAATGTTTTCCTAGGTCAGTTACCTAAACGATGCATCGTAGGATTTGTAGCAAATAAAGCGTTCAACGGTGACTACCCCTCAAATCCGTTCAATTTTCATCACTGCAATATTAACTACATGTCGTTATATATTGACGGGCAACAAATTCCTTCGAAGGCCTTACAACCAGACTTTACAGCTAATGGTTTATATGTAAGAGCGTACCACACCTTATTCTCTGGTACGGGTATTCATTTTTTGAATGAAGGTAACGATATATCAAGAAGTGATTACCCCAACGGCTACTGTTTAATGGCCTTTGACCTAACACCTGACTTGTCTGCAAACGCTAGCACGCACTGGAATTTAGTTATAAACGGCTCCCTTCGGCTGGAAGTCGGGTTTGAAGAAGCGCTCACTGTAACCGTTAACTGTTTAGTGTATGCAGAATTCGATAACGTGATCGAGATCGATAAACATCGGAATGTCGTTGTGGATTTTAGCTGTTAAAAGTGGTAGCTCTAACCAGCAAGCTTCAGTGTACAGCAACAGCCGATAGAAGATGGACGCATACTTGGACGTACAAGGGTTTAGTGGTGTTAACAACGAGTTCGTACCGAAAGAAATTGCCGTAGTTACAGATCACGGTCGTTTATCGTTAATGCTAATAAAACCACCTCGAGGTTACTTTATATCAGGATCCATGTCACGACAGATAAAATTTATGGAAGATAATTATCATGGGCTGAAATGGTGGTGGGGTCATGTACATTACAACAATTTCCGTGAGGAGCTGATGAGAGTGTTGCGCCCATTTAACAAAATTCACGTTAAGGGCGGTGAAAAACAACAGTTTTTAAGGTTTGTTAACAAACCAATAGTAAACCTGGAGGAGACTGGTTGCCCGTCGATTAAACAGTTGAGAAAGGAAGCAAAAGCATATAGCTGCTTAAACCATAACATCACTGAGCCTATGTGTGCACTGGAAAACGCATTACTACTGCAAGACTGGACGCATACCAATTCCAAAGATGTATGCGGTACAAGTGTTGAGATGCTTGAAATCGATCCCCAGCCACAAGAAGAATGTGTTTCGGATTGTATGTGCTTCTAATCAACTACCGAGACACGCACCTCGACCGTGTGCAATTATCGTAAACACGGATCCTGCAAACAAACCAGGTCAGCATTGGACTGCTATCTACATTGAGAGAATGGTAATGGAGAGTATTTTGATTCCTTTGGACGAGCACCGCTAGGCTATCATTTACGTTTTCTAGAGAAAAATTCCAGTATATAATAAACAATACTACAAGACTATCATTCGGATGTGTGTGGACCTTATACCTTAATGTTTCTATATTTTAGATTACATAATTTACCTAGGTTTGATTTTGTAAAAAAAACTATTTTAGTACATGTTTAATTATAAATGATGAGATAATCAGGTTATTGTTTAACGCCTGTTACCCAACCATTCTATTCTGATAAATAAAAGAGATTTTTAGTGCTTTAATTGTTTTAATCAAGAGCCCTGTAATAAAAAAATAACCCCATTGTTTTTTCTTTTAATTCAGCATGTGTGTTTTTAAAAATCGTGTTATAAAATTTACGATTTAGAGTTTTTTAAAAAGAAATTATGTTAACCATTTATATTGGTAATCAATTTTAGACTATTATATTTAACAAAGTTATATAATTACACGGTAATTAGCTAAAGTAAACATGAACAGTGATTTCTTACTACATATTGTTGTGGAATTTTAAAAAATGTAACTTTCCAAACTCTTAGTTGGTTTTTTATAAACAATTTGTGTGTCCGTATGTACAATATGAATATTTTTCAAACCGATTTATTTTTAAGAGAAAGGTAAATATGTTGCAGAAAGTGTGATAAAGATAATAAGGTTGTTTGTATATTTTACACTATGGGGAAACCAATAGGTAGTTTTTACACAACGTAGAAAGTTGTTTTTTAGTTTGACATGCAGCACAAAAGCAGTGACTATCACTCGTGAAGCAGTCCCTCGAAAACGTTCTTTAAGTACAGAGCTGATAAGTGTGGTGTTAACCCTTTATTTATTTACAGATTTTTAATGACAGTTATAAAAACACATCTAAGCATCAAGTTTCTTTTAAAAAATATTAAGACGTACAACATTTTAACGGTCGGATGGATATTAAACATATTTCAATGCAGGTAAACTATATTTTTAATATGCGTTTTAAAAGACCATATTGCTGTTATGTAATTAATTAACTTAATAAAAAATTTGTTTCATTAAACCCGAATGTCAGTATTTTTTTCTTTTATAGTTCACTGAGGATTTTTTAAATTATGACATTTACAATAAAAATAAGTGTTCTATAATTAAATTATACTGTGATTCAAATTCCCCAACGCAAGATGAATCCTTAACACACCTGCTATTTTACATCTTTATTAGAAGATAAGTTTTCTCGTATAGGTAAAAGATCATCCAATAGCATCTGACCATGTAAACTATAGGATCGGTAATAATCTTTATGCAATTTCCAACATTGTATGCGTGTGCAACCTCCAGGGGCACTGTTCTTAATATAGCCAGAAGGACCTTAATACCATCAAAATAACCCTAAGACTAACCCCAAGTCCAAGTCCACCCCTAGGTCCAACCCTAAGACTTATCCCTAGACCAGCCCGCAACCCTAAGACTTATCCCTAGACCAGCCCCCACCCCTAAATACAGCCCTAAGCCAAGCCAAGACCAGCCCCCACCCCCTAAATACAGTCCTCACGTTAGCAACCACAAAAAAGTTCTAGCTGTCAAAAGGTCCTTAATACAACCATAAGGTTTGAAAAATAACCCCCAAAAGAAATCATAAAAAAATAAGGGTTAAAAATACGGTCCTTCACGTAAGCCATTAAAAAAATCAAAAAGGTCCTTAATACTACCAGTAATAATTAGGGTTAAAAAATTGCTGTCAAGGGTTGAAAATACACGTAAGCGAGTAAAAATAATGGTGCAAAATGCGGTCTCCCACGTGGGCGGTCTTGTGACGTCAAAATCCAAGATGGCGGCGACAAGTGCCCCCCCCCCCTTCTACTTAAGGTCTTGTATATATACATTAGTCAATTATCTCTATTCAATAAATATCTATTCTTGCAGTCAAAGATCTATAAGCCGTCGTCACTGTGGTGTTTATATTCTAAATTGAAAAAGATGTTCAAGTTGAAGGAAGATGTTGATATATCTCGTTTTTCCATGCTCACAGAATTCATGAAGAATAATTCTGTAGGTGATCAAGCTAAAAAGTCCTATGTATTGCAACGGCATGAAATTGAAGAATTCATGTTGAAGGCGCCTGATCATACGTACTTGTTAGTTAAGGTATAACGATTTTAGTTTTTTTTCCAATTCTCATAATAAAAATTATTGTGTTTCATAGGTTGTCACAGCCTTTGGAATTTTTGGAGCATGTCGTCGCGAAGAACTGCACGATTTGGCTGTACAGGACGTAACAACTGAGGGATCAGTGCTATTAGTGAAGATCAAAAAAACCAAAACTTATACTTCGAGGCAATTTACAATTGTACCAAGCGATGGATTGGTTGATTACGTCTCTTTGTACCGAAAATATGCAGCATTACGACCGGAACATACTAAAATTGACAGCTTGTTTTTGTCGTATCATAATGGCAAATGTAGTGCTCAGACTGTTCGGAAAAACACCTTAGGCAAAATGCCGAGGATAATAGCAGAGTTCCCCAATCTACCGGATACCCATAAGTACACGGGGCACTGCTTTCGCAGGAGTGCGGCGACGATCTTTGCAGAAAGCGGCGGTGATACAAGGGTACTGAAGCAGCTTGGTGGATGACGGTCGGATAAAGTAGCCGAATCATGTGTAGAGAATTCTCTGCAAAATAAAATTAAAATTGCTCAGAACATTACTGGTACAGCAGCTATAGGTATACCACAAAACGGCGAAGGAACTGTTAGCTTTGGTGTTGGCTCATCTGGAGTTAATAATTTCAAATCGATCCAACTGTATTTTCAATTTTTATAAAGAATAAGTTTCATTACTATTATTTTTATTAATAAAATTAATATTAAATAATTCTTTCAACTTACGTGACATATCATGTCATGTGTTTGCTGTCAATCATGCTGCTTAGCAACAATGACATTTCCGTGCTATAAAGACCACATTACGCCCGCATTTGGGGGCGTATAAAGAACATTATGGTGCAAAATAAAATAAAAGTATTTTAATGTAGTTTTGCCTTATTAAAGTAAAGTTCGGTTTGCTAAAGTTTATGCAAATATAAATTTACGAATTAAAACGCTCTTGGTTCCCATTAATCGTATACCCAGAGGAGCGGTTGATCAAATAACGTTGTGTGTAAGAAAAGGAAGTTCGTACTGACCATTCTGTGTGTGGTGCAGGTAACTATATTTTTCTGAATTTATATGTGTTGGTGATACTATTAAGTGTCTAGACGTACATATTTAAACGAATGTATATGCCTTTTGGATTAAGTTTAATTAAGGAACGTTTAGGTATAGTCGGCTTAGCGCTTTATTACTCTGAGACATTGGGAATATACAGTCGTTTTTTCTAACGTTTGGGTTTCAATAGAAACGTACGCGACTTAAGTGAAAGCGTAAATTACCTGCTCAATGACTTAAGACCGCTCGCGAGAGGTAAACACAATGGAATTTTAATTCTATTCCAGAAGTTATAAAACGTTTTGAACAATTTTTAATTTTAACTATGTTGCAAAATTTTTTTTGTGTGTGGATGCAGAGGTTTATTACTTAATATAATTCATTTATTTTGAAATGTGCAACAACGAAATCATTAATTGGTAATTAAAAAGGAATTGATATGCATAAACCAGTTTTTATTGTTTACTAATAGTGACATTAATTGTACATGCAGAACATAACGTACATTCAAATATTATATAGGAATGCACTTATATCTAATGGGATAGTTAGTAGAAAGTGATGACAGTGGTAATCAATTCCTCATTATTTAATCTATTATAATAGGTGGCTATTTGCGTATTTAGACCCCAAAATAATACATTGCCTCAAAATCTTTTTAAAAAACGAACTTCGAATACAGACGTAACGAAAGTATAAAAAAATCTGGCCTTATCAAAAAGATAAAATTTGATAATTTCGAAATTTAATATCTGGAAAAGTATTTGAGATACCGGAATATTGAATTCAGTACCGAACTGAGTTCGTTGAAAACGTTTGGTAACTTCTGGAATAGGATTATATTACTTTGTCGCGAGAAAGAAACGGCTGTATATTTCCAATGTCTCAGAGTAATAAAGCGCTAAGCCGAAATAGAAAATCTTTATTTTTACAGACTATAGTAATTTACTGCATATTCACTCCTGATCTATTTCGGACGGCGTTCTGATTGTTTCATTTGGTTATAATTGTTGTATAAAATTATGTACCGCCAGTTTTGTAAAATTTAGATGTTCGAGGATTTCTTTATTTTGATGTTAATTATAATTTAGGACATATCAAATATATTTAGGGGGTTGTTGAAATCCTGCAGGAATTATTCCAAAAGACTACAGAAATTTTATTTAAGAGTTACGTTTCAGGTAATAAAAATTATAACTAATAATTTACATTTCATGTGCCTTGATATTTCGCTATTTACTTTTCCGTGATTCTGCTTATTTTGAATAATTTTAATGTTTATAACTTGATTTTTTTTAAAGTGTACGTATTTTGTAATCCCCATCTTCACTCACAAGACTAACAATAATTTTTTATGTACGTTCACAGGTCATGAGTAATTTATTTGTTTGTGGTATCTGTTAATTTGCACAGCTTTGCACTGTGATTTCTTTGTAGTAATTAAATTATTTTATGAGAAGTATCGAGGTAAATAAGTTTACAGCGTCAATATCCAATTACCGTTTATTTAGATTGTGATCAATGTTATTGAAGTAATACAAGTTTTTTTGTTAAGTAACAAGTCATTTTAAAAGAAGTTTTAAATCATTTATTATTTAAGTAACGTAAAATTATGTGGAGAGTAGGTCATTGGCCGACCACTGTTTGTTTTTGAATATAAGGGTTTTGCGAATAATCGCCCCTTATTCTGGAGTTACCTTTTTATAGGAACCAACATACCGATTGTAGACATCTTTGCTGGCGCCTGATTTGCCAAAAGGTAAGCAGTTTGTTATTTTTTCGAAAACGAGCTGTATTTTTTGACGAATTTGGGTGTTACATCCCGATATCCACGTTTAGTAAATCTAATTTTTTTTACAAATTTTCACGCTTAATTTTATTGTAGTGTTTTAAATTGAAGAACTAATTAACGTATCTTCAGTTATTTTTGAGATAATAATTTTTGCGTTGAGGTTTATCAAGGTTGAGGTTTTAAGGATTTTTGACTTTTATTTTCGCAATTTTGCGCTTTTATATAAAGCTTAGAATTTCATTGGAATTTAGGTGAACTTCCAGTAGATATTTGTGGAATAGAATTTTTAGTAGTAGAGTAGTTTATTTGTGAGTGAAGGTTTTGGTTTCCTGTTGGGCCAATCTAAGATCTGTTCATGACGTTTTTCTTGCTATAAATGTATTTAACAGGTGGCGCCTTTTTGACAGTTTTTACCGGATTTTGACGTTTTTGGAGTTGTGACGAGTGCCCTTTTACTGCATTAAGTAGGAAGCTCGCCCACACCATTGAGCTATGCTGTGGTACAAACTGCCTTTACGCGCTTGATGCTCTAGTGAGTATTTAGCCTGAGCGTAGGCTTGAATTGTGTCGTGAACGTAACTGGAAGTCGATTCAATGAAGTGTGACCAACATGACTGTGCTTAAAAATACATTTAGTGATTGTATGATGATACATCACTGAAGTTAAATAAATGATGATCCAATGTTATCAACATTAAAAATTTTTTGTTTTGGGGGTCTTCTCAATATTTTTTAAATGTTCAAAATGTTCTTCACCATAATTACAACGTAATCTGTTTGTACTTAAATATTCTTAGAATAGAAATTCAATAATTCTACTGCCACTAAATCGTTGATCTGGTATCGAAAAGGTAGACATTTTTCTCTAACCACGATTACTTGTAAGAAAATTCAAATAATTCGGATTCTATTTCGTTAGTCCGATAATTTGGACGGATAATTTAAGTTTTTTATTTAATTGAATGATTGCTAGTGATACGTCAATGAAAGTTTTAAATTAATTTATCGTACTTTGGAGTGTAAATTCTTACTAAATACCATAATTTTCTCTGGGTTTTGCCATGTTTCTTTCCCCAATCAGAGGAAGTAAATGGGTTGAGAAACTCTTCTCTCCATAGCAACTTTCTTCAGTTTAATCAAATTAGAGGTCAATCGTGAAAATTCAGGCTTATGGTAAATGTATTTAATTGTGATTGATATTTATCGCATTCTTTTTGCAGCTTTTCTTCTAATTTTCAGAGGTGTTATATTTGAAAATACAGATAACGATAGAGGTGGAGTTATTTTAGTTCTCATTGTTGAATTTAATTGAGAATCTATTTTGTTCGTATGTGAACTGTCCAACCGTACAACCATATGTTGTTGTAGAAAGAACCAAACCAAGATTACCAATTCCCAGAGTTATCGCATCCGCCCCAATTAGTGCCGGATAATTTACTTATATCTTTCTGGTTTAGAATTTTTTTCTGGTCGAACGTTTTCAGTTTGTGATACAATAATGAAATGTCTAAAGCAACCCCAAGGGATTTGGATCGAAATTATTCTTCAATAGAATACCTTTGAGATTAAATATTAAGAGTCCCTTTTTCATTATTGTTTAAATGAAATCCAGAAACTTCTTTTGTTTCGATTGGGACATGGATTAATTTCTATTGTATGAAATTTGGTATGTTGACAGGTTAATGCCAAGTTACCAGCGTAATTGAATTTTCTTGGATTGGTTTGTGGTAAATCACTAGTACAATAATGATAGATAATAATGGATCAGGAACAGAACCTTGAGGTAAAGCATTAGTAATACACTGCTCCATATAAGTTAGGGATATTATGGAAAATTTGATTTTTCAAAAGAAAAAAAATGTTTGTCAGACGATTTTGAGCTATTTAGTTTTTAAATGCTTGCTTTTTATTATAAAAAAGTTTACGAATTAAAAAAAAAAGTTTTAAACAAAAAGACAAGAAAAAATTAAAATTAGGTAAAAGTGACTAATAACTTAATTTCAAATTATCAAAAAACAAAGAAAATGAACATAAATTTCCCTTTCAGTATGTCCGTTGGCTTCAATGACAGCTTGGCAACGTCTTTGCATGCTGGTTATGAGATTATTAAAGTTTTCGTGCGGAATCTGTTGTGTGTTTGTGGTTGGGGATTATGATGATCCAAAGCTTTCTGCAACTGATTCCAAGCATGCTCTATCGGATTTAAATCAGGCGATAGAGTAGGTAAAGCTATATGAGGAATTCTATTGGTTTCAATTGCATCCATAACTGAAATGGATCGGTGTGGACCAGAGTTATGGTCCAAAAAGGAAACCAGGACCATAGCAGCATGAAACTCTGGCACAATGTTGTTGATCACCTCATTCAAGTATACTTGAATTCGTGTTTCCGGAATAACCAGCAAGCCGGTACGGCCATCATAACAATTGCCTCCCCATTCACAAACAGTGCCTCCTCTCAAAGAGTGAACTTCTAGTACTGATCGCCGATGTCTTGGAACCAAAGGTTCGACGACTATCCGAGAAACGACCATATCTTGATTCTTCAGTGAACGGTACCAACTTCCACTCTTCTATCCAATTGACACGCTGCTTGCCCATTCTAATCTTTGCCGCCTATGTTCGCGAGTCAATGATACATCTCTAAAAGTCGTCTAGAACGTAAATTGACATCCCATAAACATCTTCCGACAGTTTCAGCTGATATTAATGTTTCTGTGGCTTCTGCGAGGCTCCTACTCAACATTCGACATGTGCCCAAAGGTTCTCGGCGTGCAGAAATGGTTACATATCGGTCTTCGGCAGGTAGTTATTGATAGAGCCCAATTCTAGGTCTTTCTTCAACAGATCTAGTTTCTTGAAAACGGTTAAAAGTCTAGAAATGACTCTTTGACTAACTTGAAAAAAGTTGCTACTGTGTCGTTGACCACTGTAGTAAACCAATTGCTCTATTTGCTTCGTCAGATGTTAATGTACGTCTGGGCATTAGGAATTATCAATGCACAAAATTTTTACACCAAATTTGCACAATAAGTCAACAAATTAACAAGTAAACCAAACAAACAATTGATTCGTTAGAACCGATTAGAAAGAGAAGAATTCTCCACAGCCCTTACTTGCAGTATAATGCTACATTGATCCGTATGGCATATGTATGATAACTAGTAACTTTAATAAAGTGTCAAACATGACATTTGAAAATTAAAAAATTGTGCAGATTTTCAGATATATCCTTAACTTATGTGAATCAGTTTATTTCTAAATTTACTTTTTTTATCACTAACAAAAAACGTTTCTATTTTAAGAGCGTAACCATTTTACCTTTTTAAACAGTGTTTTAAGCAGCAGTAACATCAACAAGATTGAACCTATCTTAAATTTCCTTTGAGTAATATATGCAATATATAAGACTATCTCAAAAATGTTGTTTTTTACGGAAACCAGCTTATTCAGTAGGAAAATTTTGATCTAGCTGTATTTAAAATCTTTTTCCAAAACTTTATTAGCAAGACTCAATAATGTAATTGGTCCGTAGCCTGTAGCATCATGCAAATTTTTTCTAGTTGTTAATACAGTAATGATTTGTTTTTCTTAACTAAGGTGGAAGAAAAAATATTAAAGAAAAATAGTATCTGCTTCAATGCATTTTTCCAAGGTGTTTGATGATTCTGGAAAATACCATAAAAACCAGTTCTTTTTTAATTTTATAAGATAAAATGACAATTTATAAAGTAAACTTCATAGTTTCCATTAAAGAATTCAATTTTTCTTTGCTTTTCTTAATGAATTTAAAATCGCATTTGCATTTTTATTTGTTGGTTTTTCTTTATAATCTTTGTACAAGTTATTACTTTCGTGTGACCAACCAGGGATGTGTTTTTTACGACATCCTCTATGTATGGTACAATTTGGACCCCTTTGTGTTACGCTAATAAACCTGTAATAGATTTTCATTGTGAGAACTATCCATCTCAAGTTTGC
Source organism: Vesta saturnalis (assembly GCA_036346205.1). NCBI lineage: Eukaryota > Metazoa > Arthropoda > Insecta > Coleoptera > Lampyridae > Vesta > Vesta saturnalis. The sequence goes on from JARFJB010002396.1 coordinate 5,029,359, forward strand.
ACTAATTTAAATTTACAATTTGTAAGAATCTGCGGTATTTGTACGTCAATAGAAACTGTAGCATGTGCTGACTGTGTGAAAAGTCACCTAAAAAAACTGTTTGTAGGAAGAGTGTAAGTAGCTGATGGGCTATGGGTTTAATTTTAATATGATTTACGGTGGCTATAGCTCAGAAGTTGAAGATTACGCGTTTGTTCTTTTTGATGCGACAAATTGTTTGCTACCTTGGTTTTCACAATGGCAAGCAGTAAACGGTTTATACATATATATTAGCTTATAACTTTTACAATGCTAAACAACCGTAAACTTATGCTAAAAAATATTTAAACAAAAAAAAAACTAAATGAATAATAAATAAAAAATAAAATAGTAACTACAATAAAAAAATACAAAAACGAAACTGCAAACTCTTGCGGTTCCACTCATCCAACAGAATCTAGCCTAAGATGGCAGCTGAGGAAAATAACATGTGAGTCATAAAATGTAGTTTAATAAAGCGTCAACTGCCATACAATTTAGTATAAAATTGATTGAAAGTGGCAAATTTCAAAGTACCATTTTAGATAGGAAGCGCCGTCAAAGACATCAAAACCCACATGTGTATCTATGCCATTTAGTTCAACCATAGTCCATTAGCGTAAACTGCAAACATTTTTAAATAAATTTCAATAGTTCAAAACACAAAAATATATCAGTGCCTCCTTTAACTCACAGATAGTTAGTACTTTATGTAAGTTTAATATTACTTTGGAACAATAACTTCTGTTAATAAAATAAAGTTTCATGTAATCATTAACCAGTGGCAGCAGTATATTTTAGCTCAAACTCTTAATGTGGGAATTTAAATGAACCATTATTATAGGGTCGTACAAAATTAGGAACGTGTGTAAAACGTTCAAAGGTAATAATAGTACATTATTGTGTAAGACGTGTAAGTTGATCATTATTGAGCTCCAGCAGAATTGAGCCAAATATTGATCTATCCGAAATCACACTGTCCTAGCCCCATTATTAGTTTTTATCTGAAGTTTTCTGTCAAAGTCACATTGTTCTAGCCCCATTACTAGTTTCAACTTCATTCTCATTATTAGGTTGAAATGAAGAATGGCGCAAGGCATATGTGATGTGAAATACACAAATAAAAGACAACCTAAACTTTCGAAATTGACAGTAATAATTACAAGCTTGTTAGTTTCTTGAATATAAAAAAACTTCCTAAGTGGTAGTTCCGTATTACTCATAGGCCACTCCTCTTATACTTTATAGGAGTAGAAAACACAACCCGGGTCGCTCGCTTCGCTCGCTCATTATTTTAATGATGTACTTGTGTGTTATAGGCTACTTACCACCTATATTATGTAATATACTATTTCAGTACTAATAATAATTTATTATCGAATTCTGAGGTTTGTTTTATGATAAATGTATGGTATAGGAAGTATTATTTTCGTTCTACTATGGACCTAAGCGTCCTTGACGAGTGTAGCCCACAATCGGCTTAATTTATTAACCATACTGGACGCCTAGTGCGAATTTACCCGAAATATATTCTGAAATATAGTCTCTTTTTTGTAACTAGTTGTTGCTGTGGGTTTTTTGAATTGTAATTACATGTACATCCTTTCTATTATAATTTAGCTCTTTGGTGAAGTTTGGAATGAGAGCTACCGTCTTTCACCATTTCAATTGCATTCAACTGCATTAAAGTTAAATATCAATAACGCCAAGTAAGAATGACATCGAATTGAAGAAAGAATCAGGATAAAGTTTAAATTTCCCTTCGAATAGTTGCCTCACGCTCTGTATTCCAGGATGATTTATTTTCAAATCTAAAAAAATATATAGTACAATGGAAACTTGTTAACGCCCAACGAACAAATAAAAGTACCTATAAGAAGTTGCAGAGATCTTTAGAAAAAATGTTTTTGCACTCTATATATTTGCTTTCTTATACTGTATGAGTATTATCAAATAGTCTTCGTTCGTTTTTAACAAAATTAGCTAAAACATGCATTCTTCTAGTTTCAAAAAGATATGTTATGTTACTGCGGTCTACTGCATATAAATACCATTAGGAAATCATATCTCTTATTTAAGTTTGTTTTGCTACAGGACTATGCCATCTTAAGACCGGTTATATATGTTTTTAAAATACAATCACGCACTATTAATCATAACTGATTATTGGTAGGTACTTAAATTTAATTAAAGATTACAGCTAAAATTAAAAGGTATTATATTACGATAGGTTTTGTAATTGACTTGACATTACACATATTTTAAAATTATTTGTCATCGAGATTTAATTTCACGGTTATTGATGACTTATGCAAGTCTAATGCATGTAGATGTAGAATAAAATAATTTCATACTAATGTTAATGCTACTGTGATTAAGGCAATTATTTTTTATGACGGTTACTAAACTGTTTAACTTTGATTAATTAAAAATACAATTAATTAGAAGGAAATCAATTTCATAGGATGATTTATTTCAATTAAAAAATTCGGAAACTAACGATAAGGTGCAGTGCTTATGGAATAACATACGTCCAGCAAGAATGGATTATAATTTCTAAACGCGCTATTAAGCATACATAATTTCTCTAAACAGCGGATATTGAAATTTTTGTGATGTATACCAGAATTTGCGTCATATCGTACACTTGAGTTATTTAACCTATAGTTAGGAAGCACACTCTTGCAAGTCGTCTAAAATTAGTTTTGATTTAGTGTTAATTTGTATTATTTAAGTTGGTCGACTTCTAGTTAACCAGAATACTTAAAACATTATTAGTATTAGAGGTAAACTTTTTAATGGACAAAATGTGTTAAGAAATACTGTATGTAAGGGTGAGCACTTTTACAAAACATCTAAAAATAATAATAGAAATTATCAAAGTTTTATTTATGATAGTGTATTAAGTAACAATCTATCACAAATCTCTTATTTCTGTGGGAATGGTGTGCCGCAGTTTTAACATTTACACTATTTTTCCATTATTGACCCATTTCTGTCAAATTCAATTTACACATAGTTCCGAGGATTTTCTTCAAAACGTGTCAAATTTTGGAAAATGTTAATAAGAAAACACCAGAAGAAGCGTATTACAGTACGTTTGAAGATATACTTATTTCGGGGGTTTGACTGTAAGGAACCAAAACGTACTCGGTTCCATTATCGAAACAACAAATAAACAAAGGAATGATCTTAGTGAGATAGCCTGCATGTTTAAAGTTGGATTGAATAAGGATGTTATCGCATTCGGTGGAGCGTTTAACGTGCCAATTTTTAGGTTAACGTTACTTGTTTAAGATTAGAATTTTAGTACTGAATTATTTACAGTATATTTAAGTATAATATAATACGTTTATCTTAATGATTACGTTTTGTGTGATATATTGATATCTTGCCGTTAACAGAGCTGACAAATGTTTGGTCTTGTATGTTGTACACGACACGGGACACCTAGTGTTTATAAAGGGTGAACCGAGCTAGTGAGTTAGAGCTAAACCTACATACCCAGCATTCGGGAGGTATAGGGACCGATTCCTTTCAGGAAGTTTTCCTCATGCACATATTAACAATATGTGAGACGATTTAGGCGAAAGCTGTGGCAGTAATCTCTTCCTCTTTTCCTTCCGCTCCAATTCTAACCAAATAAATCCTTCAACGCATGCATCTTGGGTAATTCGTGATTGTGGTTGATGGAGCTTGGACAGCTCAAGCAGTGCTCCCTCTTTCTTGAGGAGAGAATGAAACACGTTGAATTTATAAAGGGTAAAATTAAAAAAAACCGATACCAAGAGTTTAATATACGGAAAAATTGGATCGATTATTTAAAACATTCCAATTATATATAGGTCATGAATACTACAGTTATGCTGCGTTCATATGGTGAGTGTTCAATACATTGTTTTGAAATGGAATTTTAAGTTGAACGGTATCCCTTCTTTAGGCATCGCTAAATCTTGAATGAAGCGATATTGCTTGTTGAAAACCCGCGCTAAAATTTCTGAGTGTCTTATATCACGTATTTGAGAAATTACATTTACTAATTTATTAATTTTAGTTATGAATTTCATTTTGAAATAATTTACTTACAATCACTGATACGTATACATAATTTTATTCTCGTCAAGCTTTACGAAGAGTTATATTTATGTTCAAGCTGATGTAGCATTACATTTATGCTTGAAATTAAACAGTCGATAGATTATGTAGGTTTTTATTTAATCGGTTTAAAAAGTTCAAGTTTTTCACCTTTTGTATTTTACTTACCCAATTAAATCAAAGGCCAAAATCTAATTAAGCTTTTGGAATTAATCTCTGATATCCCCTAGGATAATAAGAAAAAGAGTTCTGAAAAGTAGTCTTACAGTAAGTATTTTTATTTATATTGCCCATGAATTGGATGCTGGTGCTAATTACCTTTTCAATACATATGTATGCTGCGGTATGAACATACTTAGTGTAATAAGGCTTAGACATCATCTGATAATAGGGGGCAATAGATAATTACCTAAGGCTGTAATCTATAGTTCTGAAAAGTTCTGAAATTAGTTGTATAAATAATCGCACTCAAAAAATGCATTTCTGTCATACAAAAATGCATGTAACATCACAATAAAGACAAAAATATTCGGAAAACAGACATAAAATACCTGCATATCGGTATTAATGATGTATAAATATTTAATTTAAATGTAATTTACATGCTCATTTGGCTATTTCAAACGTTCTAATTTTCCATCTTTCCAAACTGTATTTACACTGTTACGTTTTTAAACGAGAAACATGAATTTAAACAAATAGTATGTACTGTCCCCCTCTTGTGTTCTACTTTTATTTTTCCCTCTAAACGTTTAATTACAATGAATAGGTGATAATAGTGTAATTAAATGTGTGTAATCTGGACTCAAGCGTACAAAGGAATTATTTATAGGTGCATGTGGTATTTGCATTTGTAATTATGTATAAAAGTTAGTGTACTGAACATAAACAGCTGTCGGGTATCAATTGTTTATTTCAATTCAATGAATTGAACTCAAGTCAGGAATTATTAATAGGTAATAATTATTACTACATTACTTATGAATAAAATCATAACTGGAAACAGGGGTTTTACATACAGGCCAGGTATTTATATTTACAGGTCGGGGTTGTCTATGAATAAGTCGGGTAATTAGTGTGGTTATCTGTACTACTGGTAATAGGGCAAATATATTCGTATTAACAGGATATTCCGACTGGTATTTGGGGATGGTAATATCGTCTTCGGAGTCCTAACTACCGGCAACGTTCAACGTTAAGCGAGCGTTTTAAGTAGAGGTAGCCAATTGTTCAGGGCTTAACCTTCTCTTGGCTAACCATCATTCAGTAACGGTCTCGTAGCGATTCAACACCAAGAGCATTGCATGAATCTATTTTGTGCAAGAGCTTATGACCACCAAGAATGTTGTACATAAAAGTGTGCGTAGATGGATACATGCGGGATGCTGGTCAGGATAATGATATGGGAAGAATTTAGGGGATATGTATTGATTAGGGTTGGGGATGCTGATAATACTGGCTAGGATACTGGTCTGGGAATACTGGTCAGGATAAATTAGTACGGGATGCTGAACAGGATTCTGGTCAGCAGTAGTATTTATCGGGTACAGGTCAGGCTACTAGTTGCTGGTCAGGATCGTCTGGTTGCGGGACAGAGTAATATTATAGGTACAGGATAAAATATATAATAAGAAAAAAAAAGGAAAAGGCCACGTATTTCATTCCCTCTCCAAGGGGGAGAGCGGGCTGCTCGAACTTTCCGAACAATAAGTTTTGCTCTCTTCTTAATCAAGCGGGTGTGGTTATATAAGTTATTTCTAATTAAGGATAGAAACGAAACTTAAAACTACTGTAACCTAGGAGAACCAGGTAATCAAGCGGGTGTGGTTATAAAAATTATTTCTAGTTAAGGATAGAAAGGAAACTAAAATCATCATTAGCCATTACAATATAATTTCGTACAATTGTCCGCTTCTATTTCAGGTAAAGTTTTGGGGTAAAATTCAATGTCATTAGTTGCGTGCATTGTCCATCGCCAATATTGTGTTTTCAGCACAAACTTTAATCCGATACTGATCGTGTATCCATTTTGTTCGCAACATTTTTAAGTAGTTTATACCTTAAATGTGTGCCAGATGCTTTTAGTTGTTTATCGACAGGCCTCTCTTCCCAATAAATAAATTTCCTGTTATAACAAGTAAAACCGTTAACCCCACTATATTCGATTGCGTCAATCTAAAATTTTCATACACACGTAATCACATATTTATAGATATCAAACAATCAAACACACGTGACAAATTTAGGCGAATGCTGCGGCATCAACCTCCCTCTCAGAACCCTGACTCCGTTTCTTTCGGTCCTGTCCTGATCGCACCTATCCGTAGTCCGTACGTACATGTGTACGAAGTGAGTACTTAATGTGCGTATGTTGAGAATCCATCACTGTGGCTGAAGAAGCTTGGAACGCTCTAGCAGCCCTCACTCCCCTTTGGATGAGAATAACTCACGTCGCATTTCCTTTCAATAGAACGTTGCGGCTTACAATTCCATAGTGTCATTTTCGTTAAAATGGTGTCTAAGAATATGTATAATCAAAAATAGAATGCCATACGTTGTAGATGTAATAACTAATAAGTATTATTTTTTTATTGCTTACTACGGCTAAACTACTAGGGTCATCAGCCGTATTTCATTTGTTATAATTCCAAATACATATTTTTATTTTATCATATTCTTGCGCACAGCCCTGTTTCCTTATCACCTGCAAGCAATGTATCCATAGTGTCCTGAAGATTGGATTTTCTTCTAGCGTGAAGGTATACAGGACACGTTAGTAAAATATGCGTGACATTTAATTCAATATTGCACGTATCACAACGCGGTTTAGGGGCTCTTGTGATTAGGTGGAGGCTGCTGATGTTAGTGTGCCCAATTCTCAATCTGCTTACAATGACTTGGTCACGCCTTCTCATATTCTTGGGATACAACCATCTTTCGACTTTGATATCTTTCAGATTTTCCCACCCATACACCAGTGTTGCAGTATTCCGTCTTTATAAATTTGTTTTGCGTCTTCCAAGCGAAACGGTAAGCTATCTACATCCTCGCTTCGCGCTGCAACCTTGGCGAGAATGTCGACTTCGCAGTTGCCTCGTTAGCAAAAAGTCATTATTATCATTAGTTCTGTTTGGGGAAATATGTCGAGTCCCAGAGTCTTCTAGGACCATCCACCACTTTTAGGGTAGTCATCGTAGTTTAGGACCATAGATGTCATGAATCTTCAGTTATACAGCAAAAGGTCAAGCGGTGATGCTCATATATTTATTTCTGTTAAACGGCTAAAAGTACTTCCTAGATACGAAATTACTAAATTTTACGGTTTCATAAAGATGGGTATTATTTGGGATCTACTATATCAAAACCTTTATCTGTACAAGAAGAGAAAAGGGCCAAACGTAAAACCGCTATAAATTTTGAGCATGCTTCCACCACTCCTTAAGGGACTCCTGTAATATCTAATCTCATGTTTTCCTTTTCTAATTAATTTTAGAACAACTATAAAACTAAGAATTGGTTATTGCGTACAAATAATATTTTGAAATCATGATATCACGATAAGTGATAAACAAAAATGTGCTGGGTGAATCATGCAGTATTATTTCCAACTTTTAGGATTTACACGACGACATTCTAATTACGTCTCTACGACAAGCGGAGCTACCATAATAACTATAAGTAATACTAGTTTGCGTAATATCCATTACATACAAGAACGGTCACGACTTCGATTTACGATTACCACACTATTCTTCTGTGTGCCACCTTCTTCTAAGCTCTAAGCACAAAAGGTACCTATTTTGTACGCTTGTACATAAGCTTTTCTAATAGTGTGCACTATAATGACTATAATCGAGTAGCATAAACAGCCAATCTTACATTCACAAAATCGATACACCGAACTGTAAAGTCTTTTAAAACTATAATCCGTTACTAAAACCCTTCTAGGTACCGTATCAAACAGTGTGAAACAGATAGTCAACTTTTGTAATAATGCTTTTCATCCTTCATATGAAGATATTTGTTGGACATATCAATCCAAAGATTTCCAACAGAAATATGGCTTTGGGAAGCACTCAATCATACTTACGCGAAACACATAATCGCAATAATTTCTAACTCTGCCTCTGCACAAATTACGTGGGTAACTTACAAAAACAGAGAACAACATATGCAATTTAATTTCTTTTCGATCATTTTAAAAATAAAAATATCAATGTATATTTGATATATGTCCACATTACAAAATTAACACATTACTGCGTTGTGTAGTGCATATAAGATACGCATACTGCCGACTAAATACAATGGAGATGGGCGTGTCTCGGTAAGATGACTTCCAATTTGACTTCAAACACCTTACTAAAACAAAATAAATTGGAAATAAATGTCTTGATAATCTTATGCTGATATGTTAATCTTGCGACATCGTGGATGTTCACTTACTCGGTATATAATTCACTTCGAATGTAAACAAGGGCGTTAAGTCTTTTAGAAAACAAAAGTCCAAGGTTTTATCATTTCTATCTGAACTATTTATATAACCCGCGCATAATATGAGCTAATATTTATGATTTCCAACATACAAAAAAAAAACTATGAATTTTAATCTGATCTGTAATAGTATATTGAGTATCAAGAACAGTAAGGGACGTTTACCGGTCGGTCAGCGAAGCCTCCAATTTGGCCTTAATGTTCGTGATGCTCATACTGTTTTTGCACGATTGTATTAGATTTACCACAATTGAAATTATTTAATTTCTCCTAAATAAACGAAAAGTCAAAAGTGACGTTTTTTTTCTTATTGTTGTGAAGTATAGTACCTATATATAATTTTACGTTGGTAGTAATAGACGTCGGTAAGTAAATACTTACCGACGAGTTGGGCTTACAACCAGTAAACATATCTTACTGTCTTGGAAACAGATATGGTAAATAAACGAAAAAGTTCAATCGTGCAAAAAGTATAAATCTGAATGGAGTATATTTAAAACGGAAATATAGTAGGTTAATCTTTGAGTACGAATTTTGTACTATATGCTCATAAAACCTGAATTCACTGTTCCCTATTTTAAAATAAAAACACGAGAGCGATCTTTGCTTAAATTGGAATTATATTGCTTGAACTATTGTTTTATTAAGTTTTATTATTAATATTCTACATACTTCCAAATATGATATAGCTTGATTAAAGTTGAACCTTCTATCTTTATAAAAAATTTATAACTTAAAATGTGATAAACAGTAACTAATAATCGGATTTGTTTGTGTACCATTCAATTGGAGAAACAAATGCAGTTAAAGTTTGTAGTGGTTTATATAAAATAAATCTAATTTCAAGCCAAGGTTTATCAATCTTGCCAAAAGTAACAAAAGAATTATTACACTGAAGTAGTACACGGACACCTTAACACATCTGGCAACACTGCATAGATTTTTACGTCACAAGACCGCCCACGTGGAGACCGATTTTCCACCCTTATTTTTACTCGCTTACGTGTAGGACGTATTTTTCACCCTATTTTTGCACATCCACGTGTGAGACCGTATTTTCAACCCTAATTATTTACATATACCTGCGTGTGAGTCCGTATTTTCAGCCCTCTGCATTCCTATTTTTACATATACCTACGTGTGAGTCCGTATTTTTCAACCCACTGCATACCTAATTATTATTTTACTGCTTACGCATAGGAGGTGTATTTTCACCCCTATTTTATGACGCATGTAGGACATATTTTATATTTTTCTGATATTTTGCGAAATTTTCGTTTTTCATTTCTCGTGGTTGCGAATTTCGTGTTTGCGAATTTTTCGTTTTCGTTTTTCGTGTTTGCGATTTTTCGTTTTTCGTGTTTGCGAATTTTCGTTTTCGTTTTTCGTGTTTACGATTTTTCGTATTTGCGAATTTTCGTTTTCGTTTTTCGTGTTTGCGATTTTTCGTTTTTCGTGTTTGTGTGTTTGTGTGTTTGTATGTACCTGTGCTTGCGCTTGTGCTTGTACTTGTGATTGTGCTTGTGTTGATTCTTGTGTTTGTGCTTGTTCCTGTGCTTGTGTTTGTGCTTGCGCTCGTACTGGTTCTTGTGCTTGTGTTTGTTCCTGTGCTTGTGTTTGTGCTTGCGCTCGTACTGGTTCTTGTGCTTGTGTTTGTTCCTGTGCTTGTGTTTGTGCATGTGCTGGTTCTTGGGCTTGTAATTGTTCCTGTGCTTGTGTTTATGCTTGTGCTCGTGCTCGTGCTTGTGGTTGTGTTTGTGTTTTTGTAAAGCTAACTTTCACAGGAGACAATTTAGAATACAATCTCCGATACTGGACCAACCCCTAGTCTGACCCAGACCAAATCCGATCTCTCAAGGCTAAAATACGATCCATACATGGACATTAAACTATGCGAAAAATGGCATTATAAAAAATACTTTGTTATACATTATTGATATTAAGTTTCTTGTTGTACATGAGATTAATTTGGTAGTGATTACCTTGAGCGACAACTAGATTTAATTATGACCCATAATTAAAGCAAAAAGGATTGCGACACATTGTGACTCATATTTAAAACCAAAATATATTGCATATAAATGATACGTATTAAAAAAGGTAAATAAATAAAAGCGACATTCCTTAATTTTCGATAATTACTATTGCTGTAAGCAGGTTAATCAATTAGTTAATTACACGTTTTATTTTTAAATCAATTTCATTTTAAAATATATTCAAATGAATTTTCACCACAAGAGGACCACAATCTATATATGGGGATTAAAAGGAACCTAATAATTTAATAACAACAATCATGCAATCTCTTTTTTGACAAAAAACGGAATCCTAATAAATATTAATAAACATATTTTAAATAGTCGCTAAACCGTACATTCACATTGTATAACAGGGTAATTAACTGATTATGCAATACCATTAACTGTTTATTGTCATTATAGTATTTAATAGTGTATTTTAAAATCAAATGTATACGTTATCTTTACCTTGATTAGTTTCTTTTAATATCAGAAAAAATATAAAATAAGTCCTACATGCGTCATAAAATAAGGGGTGAAAATACACCTATGCGTAAGCGAGTAAAAATAATAATTAGGTATGCAGTGGGTTGAAAATACGGACTCACACATAGGTATATGTAAAAATAGGAATGCAGAGGGCTGAAAAATACGGACTCACACGCAGGTATATGTAAATAATTAGGGTTGAAAATACGGTCTCACACGTGGATGTGCAAAAATAGGGGTGAAAAAATACGTCCTACACGTAAGCGAGGAAAAATAAGGGTGGAAAATCCGGTCTCCGCGTGGGCGGTCTTGTGACGTAGAAATCTATGCAGTGTTGCCAGATGTGTTAAGGTGTCCGTGTACTACTCACTGAACTCTTGTTGCCTTGTGTGTAACTTTACAAATAAAAAATAAATTAAATGAAATCTGATGTCACTACTGACTTGCAACGCTTAATATTTGCTATAAATAACTATCTAAAAAATTTTGGGAGGGTCCACTACAATCCTAATAAACTAATGATTTTAATAATTAAAGCAAACCATGTTTTAAATGTACACAGACATCAAAAGGGTTGTAACTCCAGTTGATGCTCCTTATAGCCTAATTCGCATATAATACAAGTAATGGCCATTTTAGGAAAATCGATTCAATATTCGAAGCAATATACAAATTGATCTTATTACTTTTTCCTTTTATTGTAGTAGCTGATTTACTAGCGTAGAGCTATTGTAATTATTCATTTGGAATTGTGAATACTCACGCACTCATAGGGCTTTAATGTCCTACACTCGTCCTTAACTCTGTAGTCGATACTCTAAGTGTTTCTCGTTTACTTACGTGCTTTAACGCTTGTACTAATTGGACAATTATACTGAATGCCTCCTTTAATGTGTATAACTGAAACTTAATATTCTAATTTACGTCGTCACAACATTATTAATTGTCTATACACTTCGTTTTATGTTTTAACAAACACGTCCGCATTTAAATCAACATTAACAATATTTAATACAAACTTAATTTTAATGTGTAATGTCCAAAACCTCTATTTAATTAGAAAGGATTACTTTAAAAGTTTCTTTTACTATCACGCAGATTTATATACACAATACTCCTTTAACATAACGGCTATTGTTTATTATCATATATATTTCAACACGTTATTTAAATCTTTGGAAAATATTCACAACATAAACAATTTCCAACTCAAACGTTTTTAATTTTCGATCTCCAAAATGGAATATGGCGGTTAAAAATAACACTAGAACTGCGCTACTGAATTATACAACATAAATTGTACAGATCGTTATGCCCTTCTTGAAATCGCACGTGACCACTCTTCCAACTACTCCTAACTAAACTGCGATTCTCGGTAAATTCAGAATGCCCAATTTTTTATTCCTTCATTTTATGACACCGTTCTTAAATGGGTGTAAATATCACATGGTGTTGCCAAGAAGAAGCTTCGAAACGTACGCCATCTTGAAATTTAAAAGAAAATGTGATGACTACGAAATTCCCAGATAAAATCTTTAAATTCACCCCGTTGAAGCTAATCTATAATCTCACGCGTGGGCGATTTTTTGTACACAAAACAATAAATTTGAATGCTATCTGTCCATGAATGATCTTCTGCACTAGTTTATTTCTATGTATAATCCATACGTTAAATGCTCAAATTATATTTTAGCCTAAGTTCCAAAACATTATTAGATCACGCGATACCTTAATTTTAAATGTACTTGTCTCTGTATATTCTAGCAATTCCGATTAATGAAAGAATTCTGCAGTGGTCTTCTTGGGGGCATTAATTTACATCTAAAATTTTAAATGACAATTCTCTAACCATTCAGATATCCATCTTAAATAAATATACTATTGTTTTCTAACGTTAACAGATATTTTAACACATTGCCAGTTATACTAAAAAATTCGTGCAAAATCGTTGTTTACGCTATTCGTATGTTACGTACCTTACCGACCAACTATTGCAGCTGCAATCGTTCCAAACCAAAATAATCTGACAATATTTAATAGATATTTGTTATTATTAATTTCTACGAAGGCTTTTTCGATATTCATTGGAAATGATAAAACAAGATGGCGGATTCCTTAATTTTAAAACTCGTACTTTATATTTTACTAAATTCAAATTTGTTGTATTAAAGTATAACTAGTGAGATAATGCTGTTTAATCCGTAACAGTTCCCATACGTGTTCTTCTCCGGCGGGGCGCGCCAAAAGCTTTTAGCCTCAATCACACGAGAAGTATTGGGTTGATCTACAACGGGTTTCTTCTGTTAGTATTCAGCATAAATTGGGAATAAATGCTTTTTGACAAAAATTTCAAAATTTTAAACAAGACGTGTTTCTAATTGTATGCATTGTTATAGTAACTACTGTACTATGCATAGATACATAGATGCAAAAGGAAAATTGACGTATTTCATCCGTGAGGACGGGCTACTTAAGCTGCCAAGCTCCTTTAACCACAGTGATTGATTTCTAACATTCACATATTAACCCTTTGATGCATGACTTTTTTAACTGGAAAAATTCGAACAGGTATATTTAGTTGTGTATAGAGAAATAACGAAAAATTATTTTTGCTTTCTTCAATAAAAAAAACAAACAATAGAACACGCCGTTGCAAATGTGTAGCAACATGCATTACAAGAAAATTAAATTACGGGTTATTATATTTCTTAAAACAATTACTTTTCTTAGTAAAACATCCTGGATATTTGCATCGATTCCTTTTGTCGGTCCACTCGATCCAGTGTCCATATTAGTCCAGCTTGATATCTTTTGACGGTGCATATTGGGCTGGTCCTATTTTCCTTTGGCAGCAATTCCTATTTCCACTTTGCTTTGACTTGGACGTCCCATCTTACATTATAGAGGAATATGTCGCCGATTTTTCAACAAAATGATAAAATATGCTGTTTATGCTCTTTTATTATGAAAGGACAAGTGATATCCAAATTAATTTTTGTTTGCATGTCAAACCGTTGTTTTGTTGATAAAGGTTTTTGGCAGCCAAATGTCGACAACATCGTGAAAAGTTTATGGTTTTTCCATGTCAAAGATGAAATATCAATACATCAATAGTTGTAACAAATACGTTTGAAGTTTCTCGATCGTCTCGCTTCATGTCCTTTTCTGTTGGCAATTTACAATTACTAATTCTGTTGCGTTGCACAGTACCTAAGCTGAGAATACCATTCTGAGCTAAATAAGTTAACAAGGGCATAGTGGTATAATGGATATCAGAGTACAGTCTGTAACCTTGATTTTTCCGACATCGTTCTGGACAGTCGGACTACGACATAAGCAGATGCTCCCAAATCAGGTTCATTAGCTGCAAGTCTTTGATCTGCATTATTTTCTTGGCTCAAATATACCTCAAAACGATGAGCAAACCCACATAAAACAAATAATTTAAAACCCTACTTATGGGGTTTCATGAGAAGGTATTGCTTCATATACTGATGAACTTTTGTTGAACATAGCTGTTCGTCAATGGATAGAAACGAGCTGTAAGGGGAATACTGCCAAATTGTTCATTTAGGTGATCGATTACCAGTCGGAGTTTATGCAGTCTGTCATGGTTAGCATTTTCACGTGGTAGGGGTTGAGTATTGTCATTGAAATGCAAAATTGTCTGATTTTTTCAAATCTATTTAGTGTCATTACATTTTCACAAAGTCGATTCCAATATCATTCGAGTGTTGGGTAGACGAACAATTGTCATATAAATCAGGATACCAATATACCTCTTCAATTCGTTGAAACTTCTTTTCTAGGAAATCCTGAGTGAAAAAGTGCTGTGAACATTCATAGAATTCATGGAAAGCCAATTGTGCTTCATTCAATTCCAAGTCCTTTTTTTCCAGATTACATTTAAGGATTTTTTCTTTCTTGTGGAGTTTTGCTTCCATGTTACTTCTTTTTTCTTTACTGAT
This sequence comes from Vesta saturnalis, assembly GCA_036346205.1. Taxonomy (NCBI): domain Eukaryota; kingdom Metazoa; phylum Arthropoda; class Insecta; order Coleoptera; family Lampyridae; genus Vesta; species Vesta saturnalis. The sequence continues at coordinate 5,044,441 of JARFJB010002396.1, forward strand.
TTTCCACTTTTGTTCTTCATCTGATTCTTCTCCTTCTGCATCTTGCTCCTCTACACCTTGCTCTCTAATATTTTGTTCTTCCACATCTCTTTCTTCTATTTCTTGATCTTGATCATTTCCTAGTAAATCTATAAACTGATGAAAGGTTTCAAAGTCTGTAGGTATTCAGAATCTTTGAGACTGTCGCTATGTGAAAATCCGGATCATCACTGATTTCACTCCCATTGGGTCCTTTCGGCCATCCATAACTAGAAGAAACAGACGTAATTTGTTATTTTATTCAAAAACGCAAAAATAAAAAAAATTATCGAGTGCATAATGTTGCAGCAATGCACCAATCAAAAACGCACAACTGCATAATGTTATATTTATATAACATTTACACTTTGGGACATAAATAAAAAAGTACGGAATATTTCTTCATAAACAATGTGGCAAGTACTTGCAATATTTTATTCAAAAATTACTTTTAAAAGGTGTTAGGAACACTCCAACACTATCAAATAATTTTTAACATGCGGTCAAGCACGATTTGATCAGCCGACTGCAGACTGCCACAAAGAACCTGCTTTAGAACGGATGGTTTAACTCCTTAAAGGTAGATGACACCATCATTCACTAGAATGGTTCGTTGCAGTACTAGAACACTATGCAATTGAGATTCTATTAATTCCATAGACACTTTTTGAACCAAAAATCGGTATGTTGCATGTCTACAACCGTATGCCCTAAAGGGTTAAGTAGATATATGGGATTAATGATAGGTGCTGTCAGGATAGCATTGCAGGAAAGGAGTTAGGGTTCTGAACGGAAGTTATTACCTCATCATTCGTCTAAATTGACGCACATAATGCGAGTACATAGTGATTATGCAGCTATATGTGAATGAGGAAAACTTCATAAAAGTTAGATGATAACGGAATTTTTATTTTTATTACTCCCAATACTAATCAGATAGTTACCACTAACCTACCAGCTCGATATGCATAATGCACTCAATGTATTGTAATGGTAATTATATTAAAGGAATCATTTGAATAGAGGTTACACATGTTTACATGGCAACAGTACAAAAGCACGCAGTCATGTAATAGCTTGTGGCTAGTGCTACTAGTTTTAGGGCCAGTTGTATAAAGTGAGATAATCTTCGGATGAGAGTTAAATCAAAGATCAACAAGAATGTACGTTGTACGAACTTAGAACAACCACCAACAGAGGGTTAACTCTCATTTTATTTGACTCGAGTCGAGTGGTAGGTTAACTCTCGAATAAACGTATTATAACCTAAAATTTATTTCAATTCTTTTCTGCTGTGGGCATACCATGCGGTATTCTCGAGTAGAGGCGTGAACTATTTAAGCGAGGACGAAGATTTTGTGGAGTTTGTTGGTGAGGTAGTCGAAGGAGTTAGAACAAATCCACGAATATTTCACAAACGCCCAGACCATCTCCAAATATGGTCAGTTCGGGAAATGATGCCACAATTAAATATTCAACCGAACTCAATCAGGTAACATAAAACAATGTTTCCCAATTATAATCTAGACTTCATAATAATAGGTTTTTAGGCATAGTGCATTATCTATAACTGAAATGCTGTTGTTAACGTTGCGATTTTTTTCCACCGGGTCCATGCTAATTGTTAGCGGCGATTTTATGGGAGTGCATAAATACACTGCAATGGGAGTGATTAATAAGGTGTCTAGAGCAATTGCCTGCTTGAGAACCATCTACCTAAAATTCCCTGAACGTAATGACCATATCACAAGGGTGAATTTAGGATTTTATAATATAGCCGGGGTTACCGCGCTACATGGGTGCGATAGATTGTACGTACGTTAAGATACAATCACCAGGAGGCAATGATGCCGAAATATGTAGGAATCGCAAGGGATATTTCTCCATAAATGTGCAATACATTTGCGATGCTGAACTGAATATAACCAAGCGTTGTTAGTTGATGGCGGGCTCTACGCACATTTTTAACAACTGTGCAATAAGACTAAAATTCGAAAATAGGGAATTAGGAAGCAAGTTATTAGTAGGCCATAGTGGATATGGAGTAAGATCATATCTACTCCGTTGGCGAATACAGCAACACCAGCTGAGCACTTATTTAATGAAGCGCAAATTAGAACACGCAATCCAATTGAAAGATGCTTTGGGGCGTGGAAGCGTCGTTTTCAATCTTGAGTTTAGCATTACGGTTACATATAGAAATAGTTGAAGCTGTCAATGTTGAAATTACTGTGCTTTACAACATCGCTTGTAAAATCGAGAATCACTACCACTGATAGACAGTAAGGTTGAAGAGTTGTTATTACAAGAAATGGCTACCGTCGTAGTCCTTCGAGAAGATTTATATGCACATAATGCTCATAGGCAACATTTAATTAACTATCACTTTGCGACACTTTTATAATTTGTGCTTTCTATTGTTCCTATGAAATAAATACTTTCCATGTTAGAACTTTTATTATCATTATCACGGATCATTAATCTGCAAGTCTAGTTTAAATGGATTACCAATTAAATTAATAAGAACACAAGTGGATCAAAATATTTATTTACATTGGATTTCAACAGCAAGAACGTAGCTTGTTGACCAGTTTGCCCCAGATTTCAATATTGTAATGGCCAATTCCTTCGCTACCGGAGTTACTAATTTCGCAGGAGTATACTGCGTCCAATTACTCGGTTAGTCGCTGATTGTTAGCGGTAACGATTCGCTCGGAGTCTCAGGGATTGCTGGCGCTTCTTCTAAATCTAAAATCAATAAGTAAAATTATCCAAATTGTTTTCACTTACTATATCTATTACGTACTACCGACAAAAGTGACTTCCCCGCTACCTATTCTGGAACTTCTTCGCTAGCCTGATCAGTTAATTCAAAAACTGGAGCAAGTATTTTCGTTTATAATAATTATTAACTATAAATAAAATCTCTAAAATCTTGGTATCAGTTTCAGTGAACTGGGTATCGCATGGCGGCCTTCCACCTGTATCTTACATGCATTTTAAAATCTGCGTTTTTAACATTTTTATACTTGTTTTTAAAATTACAGGCCGATTTAGTTCGCCTCCTGCGTTAAAACCTTGGGCGATTTTGTCCCAAACCAGCTTTTTCTCCTTGTTGGCTTGCGAATCTGTCTTTTACATTCTACAATGTGTTTGTAGCGGTCTAATATCTCAAGCAACGTCGCTTCCTTTAGAGCTGTAAAATTGGCGCTTCGCTTTTCCATACTGTAATAATTTAGTTGAAAGATATAATTAAAATTATAAAGATGCCTTACCTTCAACGTCGTTAGAATTCTTCTTCAAAATTTGAAAATAATATTCGACAGTGACTGGAAAAGAAGTCATTATTTAATACTATAAAATAAATAAATTTGTAAATTATGACCTACCTTCTATGTGGATAACCAAGGTTATAAATACAGGGTGATTGATGGTGGATGGCTTATTAGACGTTTATGGAGAAATAGTCAAGGGATCACTTTGTAAATTTGGTGGCTTATATAAATCGATATGTTCGCTCTTTTGAAAATATTTTCAACTGTGCAGTGTTGCCGCTTTTACAGGAAAGTATTAGCAACTTTGACAATTTAAATGGAACACCCTGTGCCTTATTTTTTGTTGGATTCCTATTGATCTCTTAATAATTTTTGTTATGTTCCTATACCTATCGTTTTCGAGATAATAATTTATTTCAGTTTTTTTTCGAAAACAAGGCTTTCAAAAAGGGTCCGCAGTCTTGAACTCTGACAGATCAGTGCACTAAAATTTAGTGAGGAGTTAGGTAATGCCCAGTGGAATTTTAATCTGTGTCCAAATCTAAGTTATAATAGTGCAGGGTGTTTAAAAATACAATACTGTCTCTCTATGTGGAATGTTCCTGTGCCCATCTCGAACAGTTTTTGATTTATAAACATTTATATAGTAAAATTATTACAGATAACAATGACATGAGTGTGAGGATCAATTTGGCAAGTAGTCTATGATAACTGTTCTGAAGTTGTGTACATTCCGTTATTGTGCATTTAGTTTCGCTGTCAGTTGGTGTAATTATTGATAAGTTTAATTGAAAGTGTTAAGAAAAATGGAAGAAAACAACCATTCAAATGCAGTACTTATGAATTTATTTATTTTACATGGTCAGTGTGATAAGATAATTAGCCGTACTTGTAGAAGATTTAATGAAATGTACCCAAATTTGCCGTCAATGAACAGTAAGAAATTTAGACGAATTCAAAGCAATTTCGACACATTTTGGATCGTCCTTGAAAGCAGTCAGAAATGTACCTAGACCTGTAACGTCCAATGAGAACAATGAAATTAATGTTTTAGTGTATTTTCATACCTATCGGGAAGCTTCAATAAGATGTGCCAAAGAAGATTTGGGCTTTTTTTGTGTGCAAAAAATATTGTCTACACATCATATGCATGATTATAAGTACGCGAAAGTTCAATTTCTTAAGGCCGAGGACTATCCACAAACAGTTTTGTTTTGCGAAAACTTATTAATTCATATTCAGGACGATCCACAATTCTTACGAAAAATTATTTGGAGTGATGAGCCGAAATTTTCTCGCGAAGCAATTTTTAATAGAAGAAACATGCATTATTGGGCACAAGAAAATCCCCATGTTACGAGAGAGTCTGCGTTCCAAGAAAAGTTTAGTTTTAATGTTTTTTGTTTGATGGACGGCAAAATTCGATATTTGATGTACGATGAAAATTTAACGTCTAGAAAATACTTGGAAATTTTAACTACGTTTGTTGAAAATTTCGTGGATAATCTTCTACTTGCCCAGTATCGCAGCTGCTGGTACCAACTTGACGGGGCTCCCGCTCATTGCACTGCCGAAGTAAGCGCGGAAATACGGAGAATATTTGAAGATCGTTGGTTTAGGCATTTGGGACCTTGGAATTGGCCTGTCAGGTGTCCAGACTTAACTCTTCTTGATTTTTACCTTTGGGGTACCCTGACAAATATTGTTTACAACACACCGGTAAATTCAAGGGAAGAGTTAGAGGATCGGTGCATCGCGCTTTTCAAAGTTTAGATGCTGATGAACTTAGACTTACAACTACAGATGGTGTCAAAACTCGAATTCTAAAATGCTTAGAAGTCAACGGCCAACATTTTGAACATTTATTAAAAACTAATTAAATATTTTTTGCTTGTTTTTTTACGAAATCTTGATACCTTCGTAAGAAGTAAAATAAATGTATTGGTGCCCACACTGATGTCATTGTTATCTGTAATAATTTTGCTAAATAAATGCTGATAAAACAAAAACTGTTCGAGATGGGCATAGGAACATTACACATAGAAAGATAGACAATTTCAAGAGATTTTAGGACCAGATATAAAATACAGCATGTTCCATTTAAAAAAACATACTTTTTATCGTATTTCCGAACAAGAAAAATATTTGTATTTTTGAAACACCCTGTACTATTATAACTTAGAGTTGGACACAGATCGAAATTCCACTGGGCATTACGTAACTCCTTACTAAATTTCAGTGCGCTGATCTGTCAGAGTGCGGATCCTTTTTGAAAGCTATGTTTTTCGAAAAAAAAGTGAAATAAATTATTATCTCGAAAGCGATAACAGATAGGTATAGGAACATATTAAGAAAAGTTATTAAGAGATCAATAGGGAATCTAACAAAAAAATAATACAAAGGGTGTTCCATTTGAATTACCAAAGTTGCTAATACTTTCTTGTAGAAGCGACAACACTGCACAGTTGAAAATATTTTCAAAAGAGAGAGCAGATCCATTTATATAAGCCACCAAATTTTCAAACTGATCCCTTGACTATTTCTCCATAAACGTCTAATAGGCCATCCACCATCAATTACCCGGTATAAAACGTGGTGCGTCTCAACACTTCGTGTAACCATGGATAATGTTATTTATTCGGACGTAGCTAGTAATTTTCAATCCGACCTTAATTAATGTAAACAAAGCTTTAGGTCAATCTACTAAGTATTAATTTTATTACATTATACTTCCGTTGATGACAAAAATATAGTAATAAAATGTTTGTGTTACAGGCAGGGTCTATACAGAATATTCTAGCATAAAACAAATAATGAATAATTAATTACACGTTATTGAAAACTAAGGGGTCATTTTCCAACTAAACAAAAATTTAGTAAAAATGTGTATTGTTTTAACATTCACGTTTTGCATTACATTATTCATATTCAACAATGTAATAAGTAAGGATTATGTTCGCATGAACTATATCTAAACTTTATTAACCTTTTTGCCTTTCCCTTATCGAATAATATTCAATATATCAAAAGTAATGTTTGTTCTCAGCACACTTTCACCTAACTTCTCAAATTTCTAACGCATTGCTTTATACCTTTTATATTTTGATAGTCTTGATGTAATAAAATGCTTGAAAATTACTGTGTGGCTTTTATTTTCTGAACACATTCAGTATATCAGTTAAAGTTCGACGCTTTTAAGGAGTGCAGAAATAAAATATTCTTTCTTGTTAGAAACAAACTTAACTACTTCAAGACTTGGAAACAATAGATATGGATGAGAGGACACACACAGATAAAGACAGTGTGGTAAAGAACTTGTTTAGTTTTCTGTTTTGTGTTTGTAGGGACGAATATCAGAAAGCCTGAAGAGTTGTTTGGAGAGGACCCTCTGCTTGAATTTATTTAGGCTCACTGTAAATTTGCTGGTAGAAAATATTGCAAAAGTCATTCGAATTTTAATAAAGTCTTGAAAATTACTGCCCATTTTGTTTTCAAATGATTGATCACAAGACTTGAAAACCTAAAAGAGAAATACGACACTAACGGGAAGTTAACGTTTTTATGTTTCGAAAGAGAATTTCTGGTAAATAACATTTGGAGTGCCTATAAATTATTCTTAAAAATACAAAAAAAAAAGTTGGGAAGTCAAATTAGATAATTAAACATCTAGACAATCGAGATGTAAGTTAAAGCATAATTAAGCTTGATTAATGATTAAAGACTTCCAAAACTAGTACGCGAAGGCCTTATTTAAAAGAAAGGACCAGTTCCTATGAAAAGCATTTGTAATAAAGCAACTTGTCTGTATGGTTAATTAAGACTTCTACAAGTTTCTAAAGCGTACTTTACAAATTATTTTTATTGAATTAAATAGTGCCTGCAAATTACCTCAGTACGATTTGCTCCCATAATTACCTTCAACACATCTTTCAGACGATTCTTTAAGAAATATTACTGTAGATCTAATACGCATTCATCTTCCCACACTCAGAACACGAGAATTTTTAGATATGCAAATATAATTAAGAAGATGTTTCGTACATCATGTTATCATTTTGTGATCACATAACGATTTTAACGCCATTACTATAAGTTGAAATTTCCATTGTAATTGTCATCATTACATTAATAAACACAATTACAAAGCGCACGCTACGTTAGATCGTCATTCACTGCACCATTAATCAAGTTAATCCCCCCATTAAAGATACACTCTTGTAATTGGTTTTTAGCTGCATTGAATCTTCCACTGCGGTAGCTATACAAAATGAAATAAAGTGAAAATTTAGAAATATTAGCTTCGTGCACTGTACTTATGCATTTTCACAACTCTAATTGAAAATAGTTTCTCAATTTGAACTAGGACAGTGGCAAATTTACGATCTTGGTTAAACGCAAAACTTACTTTAAAATTTCTAACTACACTTATAAAATGTAACCACTGTTTGATCTATAAATCACGACATTTTTGTGTTTGTGCAGAAACTGAGTGTGATTTCTACGGTCACCGGTACTTTTTCTACAAATAATTGGATTATTATCTCAAATAAAACCCATTGTGGATGCTTTTTAGTTTTATTAGTTTGTGTTTTTAGGTGTGCATGTATTAATATAATTTACACGAACGTGCCATAGGGTATACTCGTATATACAGGGTGTCTCATGGCTAATGGACAATACAACTGTATAAAGAGGTGATTAAAACAGGTCGTTTAACAAAAACATGCGTTAGTAAAATGTTAATAGCAAACGAGATATAGGGCGTTAAATTTGGCATATTATTTTTGAAAATTCGTAATAGTTAGAAAACATCTGAATGTATTGAACTCAAATTTGACACTTTATTTTTTAAGGGTGATAAACACGAATCTGTCATAATTTTTTATGACACTCCTAGAGGGCGCTAGTTACACAGTTCGAATGGGATAAATTCAGGTTTTTTTTACTCCCTATATTTATGTACATTTTAATGCTAAATAATAAAAATTTCATTATTTTAAAACAAAACAGGTATACTTGTTCGGCTCCCATATTTTAAGGCGTTTTCGAGATATTGGCATTTTAATATTGCAGTGCACATCATTGCACGGCACCTAAAAAACAACAACATTTGAAAGTGACCTGTGACTACTAAAGGAACTGTCAATTATTTATAGGGATATGATTTGTGTTTATGCACAAGTAAATTACAATTTATGTGCAGCAGTCAGACGATATTTACAGTTATATCCAAATCGAATTGTGCGCAGTCGTAAAAAATATCAAAGATTGTACGCAAATTTAGGTGAAAACGGTTCTTTTCATACGAAGAATTCTGGTGGCCGACGTAAAAGAATTACAGCTGATATGGAAGATGAAATTTAGCTACTAATGTAAGTAAATCAAGCATTTCCAGAATTTTACGTACAGAAAAGTTGTATCCGTATCAATTTACGCCCAATGACGTATCACGCATAATACATTTCTGTCAATCGGTGCCCAATAAAATCAATCAAGATCCACTATTTTTAGAAAAGGTACTGTTTACTGATGAGGCCACATTCACATGCCACGAAGTTTTTAATTGGAGAAATAACCATTACTATGATTTTGGTAATCCTCATAAAAACAAAGAAGCTCATTTTCAACATGAATTTTCAATAAATATCTGATGTTGAATTATTGGTCCGTTTGAACTTCCAACAAGATTAAATGCAGAAAATTATTTAAAATTCTTTCAAACTCATTTGGGCGGTTTAGTTGAAAAAATACCTCTAATTGTAAGGCAGGATATATGGTTTATGCACGATGGTGCGCCGCCACATTATCCACTTTGAGTCCGGGAGCATTTAAATAACAATTTTCCACATCGTTGGATTGGACGGGGCAGCGAATTCCCTTAGTCGCCCCGTACTCCAGAGTTAAATCTTTTGGATTTCTCCGTATGGGGATACATGAAATCTTTAGTGTACAATAGTGAAATCCATAATTGAGAAAAAATTCATTAAGCCCCAAATACTTTAAAAAATGAGAACGCTGTCTTTTTTAAGATTTAGAAAAAAGTTTAAGAAAATGTATTGAAGTAAACGGTGGCCACTTTCAGCATTTAATGAAATAAACGTAATTATTGTTTTTTATTTGTTTTGTTTTCCAATTAAATTGTATTTTTTTTAAAAATCAATGTTTTATTTACTAATATTCTCAAAATAGATTACAATATTGTGGTTAAAATCAAAGGATTTTAAAGGAAACACTTTAATCATATTTTAAAATATTATCGTTTGGAGACGGAGCCTGCGCGGGGTGCAATATTAAAATGGTAATAACTCGAAAACGCCTTAAAATATGGGAGTCTTTTTTGTTTTAAAATAATGAAATTTTTAGCATTAAAATGTACATAAATACAGAAAATAAAAAAAATAACGTGGATTTATCCCATTCGAATTGTGTAACTAGAGCCCTCTAAGAGTAGCATTAAAAAATTATGACAGATTCGTGTTTATCGCCCTTAAAAAACTAAGTGTACCAAAGTTGAGTTCAATATATTCAGCTGTTTTCTTACGAATTTTCAAAAATAATATTCCAACTTTTTTAACGCCCTATTCTCGTTTGCTATTAACATTTTACTAACGCATGTTTTTGTTGAACGACCTATTTTGATCACCTCATTCTACAGTTGCCGTAGTGTCCATTAGTTATGGGAGACCCTGTATTTTATTACTGGTTCAAAAAAGATGAGCTTATTAAAGCATAAAGCTTTAAACGTAAAGACTAGATCAGAAATGATAAACTGCTATTAGTGCGTATAAATATACAACTATTCGTAAACAAATTATCTTTTTGCTTTTTTTAGTAATTACTCAAATACTATGGTCATGAGTAATAGTTCTAAAATTCATTAAAAATACCATTTCCTTTTTTTTCAGATAGGACCACGCCGTTTTCTCATGGAAAGTGGCCTTCGGTTAATATGTCTGATTTTTTTTATATGTATTAGTTCTTGTCATACTCATCAATATTGTTCATAGCCACAAAGTCATTCTAGTTTTAGAAATATAGGGTGTTAAAGTTTCAAAATACTTACCTTGCCATATTCATTATTTTTGGTTTGAAAGCGCTGATGTTCATTTTATCTTTTAAATGCGATTTTTACATCTCTATAGGATATGTAATTGTACACACAGGGTACCATTCAATCTTATTTACAGGGTGATACACGTTTTGACATTAAAGTTTTTGAAAAAAATTATTTTGTTTTATTACAGCCACATAATTGCTACTATGAAAGACTCTTCATTGGATAAGATATTGTGTTGGTTAAGTAAATAGTTATAAATATATATTATACAAGGTGATTCATAAGTTTTGTTCCAATCATCAATTCTTTTTAAAATCAAATAACGGAACCCTCTGTATGTGGGAATTGATTCATTTAGTTCGATAGATTAGGTACTACTTAAGATTATGCATGGCGAATCAATAATTTTGCAAAATATTAAATATAACAATAGGTCGAAAAACCTTTCTTTTTTTTCATCACCCTGTATCTAAAAATTGACTGGGTCAAGGTATATTGATTTTAAAATCTTCGAATACAGCATATCATAATGATTTCGTTCATCAAGTTTCGTTTCAATCCTATGAGTAGATTTGTAGATAGAGTCTGGCAAGTTTCACCAAATGAAATTGTCAGCGTTTTTAAGTCCTTATGAAAAGTGGCCTTTGGTAAAAATGTATAATTTTCTGATATGCGTTAGTTCGCGACGTACTCATCAATATTGTTCATGAGCACAAATTCAGCCTCTGACTCGTTAAAGTGTCAAAGTTTCAAAATGCCACGATTCATTGTTTTTGATTTGAAATTACTACGTTGATTTTTTCTTCAAAATGCGATTTTTGCATCTTTATGGGATATGTAGATATACACAAAGGGTACCATTGATTCTTAGTTACAGGGTGATACACAGTATAAAGCTATACTTTTTAAAAAAATATATTTTGTTTTTTAATAGCCGCATAATTGCTACTGTGGAAGGCTTTTCATTGGGTGTCGTATTATGTTAGTTAAGTTAATAGTTAAAAATGTATATTATATAGGTTAAAAATATATATTATACAGGCTGATACAAATTATTATAAGTTTTTGTTATGAACGAATAAGTTCAAAGGTAAATATGTAATTAAAAATTATTATTAATAATTTTTAAAGGCTGATACAAAGGTTTGTCCCAATCACCAAATCTTTTTAAAATCAAATAACGGAACCCTCTGTATACGGGAATTGATTTTGACTACGTTTTATCTTTTAGTTAGACGTATTATGTACTACTTAAGAATATACGAGGTGATTCAATAATTTTACAAAATACTAAATATGACAATAACTCGAAAAACCTTTCTTGTTTTCAATACCCTGTATCTTAAAATTAGCTCTTTCAAATTATGTATATAGGTTTTAAAATCTTCGAATACGGCTTATTATACTGTTATACTTAGCGGTTTTAAAGGAAACAATATCTTATCATCTGTAGTTTATTGTTTAAGCTGGATTGATTTTGTAACGCCCAGAGAGTAGTTTTAAATTATGATAGACAAGTCAGCATGTGCACATGCTGTGCAAAGTGAAAACCAGAAATATATACCAGACACATTGTTTAACTCGCGTATAATGTACCAAAAGTCAGTAAAACTGTTATTAACAGGGAAAAGGAATACGTCTAGTATTTGTACTGTACCTATTATATTGATTATGATACGTGAGGGTATAAAACAATATTTACACTAAAAACCAATAATAGGACTGTGAGTGGTAATAGTCAAACCGACCATTCGTGTGGATTTCGAAATAGTTAGTTATAGTGTAGAGGGCTAACTAAATATAGATTGGAACATGTATTATTGTTATTAAGAATTGCAAGTGACGACAACTAAAACTGTTCCAATATATACCTAGTTAGCCCTATATACTATAACTAACCATTTCGAAATCCAAACGACTGGTCGGTTTGACTATTACCACTCACAGTTCTAGTGTTAGTTTTTCGTGTAAATATAGTTTTATACCTTAACGTATCATGATGAGTACAAATACTAGACGTATTCCTTTTTCCTGGTAATAACCGTTTTACTGACTTTTGGTACAGTATACTCGAGTTAAACATGTGGTATATTTCTGGTTTTCACTTTGCACAGCACGTGTAAATTCTGGCTTGTGTATCATAATTTAAAACTACTCTGGACGTTACAAATTCAATCCAGCTTAAACAATAAACCATAGAAGATAACGTATTGGTTCCTTTAAAAACGCTAACAGTTTCATTTGATATGTCTAGGTGAAACTTGCCGGGCTCTACCTCATAGGATTTAAAGGAAACTTTCGGAACAAAATCAGTATAATAAACCGTATTCGAAGATTTAAAAATCTATATACATACCTTGAAAGAGCTAATTTTAAGATACAGAGTAATGAAAACGAAAAAGGTTTTCTTATTTAGTATTTTGTAAAATTATTGAATCTCCTTGTATATTCTTGAATAGTACACAACACTTCTAACTAAAAGATAAAATGTGGTCAAAATCAATTCCCGTATACAGAGGGTTCCGTTATTTGATTTTAAAAAGAGCTGACGATTGGGACAAAACTTATGTATCACCCTGTATAATATATATTTTTAACTATTTGCTTAACTATCACAACCAATGAAAAGTCTTCCACGGTAGCATTTATGTGGCTGTTATAAAACAAAATATATTTTTTTAAAACCTATAACGTTAAACTGTGTATTACCCTGTAACTAAGAATCAATTATACCCTTTGTGTATATCTACATATCCCATAAAGATGCAAAAATCGCATTTTGAAGAAAAAATTAACCTAGTAATTTCAAATAAAAAATAATGAACTTCCGAATGTAGGTATTTTGAAACTTTAACACTAACTACTCACAGGATGATTATGTGCTCATGAACAATATTGATGAGTACGTCGAGAGCGAATACATAACAGAAAATTATACATTTTTACTAAACCCCACTTTCCATAAGGATTTAAAAACGCTGACAATTTCATTTGACATGCCAGACTCTGCAAATCTACTCATAGGATTGAAACGAAACTTTACGAACAACTTGATTAAAATATACTATATTCGAGGATTTTAAGATCAATATACCTTGACCCAGTAAATTTTTAGATACAGGGTGGTTAAACAAAGCAAGGTTTTTCGACTTATTGTTATATTTAATATTTTTCAAAATTTTGATTTGCGCTGTATAATCTTAAGTAGCACATAATCTGTCTAACTAAAGGATAAAATGATGTCAAAATCAATTCCCACATACAGACGGTTCCGTTATCTGATTTTAAAAAGAATTGATGATTGGGACAAAACTTATGAATTACCTTGTATAATATATATTTATAACTATTTACTTAACCAACTTAATATCATATCCAATGAAGAGTCTTTCACAGTAGCAATTATATGGCTGTAATAAAACAAAATAATTTTTTTTAAAAAGTATAATGTGAAAATATGTATCACCCTCTAAATAAGATTCAATGTTACCCTTTGTGTACAACTACATATCCTATAAAGATGTAAAAATCGCATTTAGAAGATAAAATGAACATCTGTACTTTCAAACCAAAAATAATGAAAGTAGAAGAGGGACACCATCCCCTCCACTTTTTTTACGTCACAAGCCCCGCCCCCTTTCACTTTTTAATCGCCCACGTGGCTGACCACTATTTGACCTTGAGAAAGTTGTTTACCTTGATAAAGTTGTTTACCTTGAGAAACAGGTTTGCCTTGAGAAAGTTGTTTACCTTGATAAAGTTGTTTACCTTGAGAAACAGGTTTGCCTTGAGAAACAGGTTTACCTTGAGAAACAGGTTTAGCTTGAGAAACAGGTTTACATTGAGACCAGGGCTACGCGGAAATATGAAATTGTGGTTTCTTGTCAGACGAGAGCTACCTCTAGGACCTGGTGCTTCGCTGGGGATTGTTTTATGGAAATTCTTGTAAGATAAATGTTACATCTAGGACCTGGTGCAGCGCTTGGGGTTGTTTATGGAAATTCTTGTAAGATAAATGCTACATCTAGGACCTGGTGCAGCGCTTGGGGTTGTTTATGGAAATTCTTGTAAGATAAATGTTACATCTAGGACCTGGTGTAGCGCTTGGGGTTGTTTTAATAATAAAGATGTTCTTGTAAGATAAATGCTATCTCTAGGACCTGGTGTTTCGCTGGGGTTGAAAATAAATGCTACCTCTAGGACCTGGTGCAGCACTGGGGGTTGTTTATAGAAATTCTTGTAAGATAAATGGTATCTCTAGGACCTGGTGCAGCGCTTGGGGTTGTTTTATGGAAATTCTTGTAAGATAAATGCTACCTCTAGGACCTGGTGTTTCGCTGGGGATTGTTTTAATAATAAAGATGTAAGATAAAATGTTATCTCTAGGACCTGGTGCTTCGCTGAAAATTTGAAAATTGAATAAGGGACCCTATTGCTAACTTGTAAGACAGGGTCTTGTGTTAGGTCTGAATCTCTGATGGGAAATAGTACGAGGACTCTAATGCTAACTTGTAAGACAGAGCTTGTTTGTGGTGCCGCCTAGCAGGAGTATGGACTAACGAGTATTTACTGTAATAAAGGTGGCGTTACCTAGTGGTATATTTCAGAGTTAATCAGGGATTTGTTTGTGGTGCCATCTAGCAGGGGTATGGGCTAATGAGTATTTTCTGTAATAAAGGTAACACTATCTATCGGCATATTTCAGGGTTAAGCAGAGATTTGTTGCTGAGTCATCAGGAGGAGCAGCGAGCGTTTTTCTGTAATAGGTGGTGGTATATTGCTTAGCTAATTAGGATTTGTTTGTACTTTATGACTTATACATGTTCTCTATAAGCTTTACTAATCAAATGCATTGCCTGTAGAACATTCATAAAGGTGTTTTTAAGATGGGGTTTAAAATTATTTTGGATGTGACACAGTATACGTTGTACAACACTACCTTATCTTATCATATCCTAATCAAAAAATAATACTATAAGACCTTAAACATACATACATACATACGTAAAAAAAAAAATGTTAAGGAATTACCCGAAATCGTAACTTGTATTAATAAATACAGAGATTGCATCTGGTCCTCTCGGAGAAGATAATAATGATGGCCTTGAGGGAAACCGTCAGTCTCAACGGATTTGCTATGGTATATAAAAGACTTGTACACCTCAAGGAAGTGTTGGGATCTCAAACCAAGCTGGCAGTCTCACCAAACCTGTTACTAATAGTAATGAAGACTTCTACAATTTGAGATCGTCTGATTTTTACCGTACCTGAATCCACTATTTAAAGTATTGAAGCTCTGACGTCATCTCTAAGTTATAGCTAATAGGGTTTTACCCTCATTTAGAATGTAAAACACGCATTCACTTTGACTGTCTCTTTGAATATTTTATTTTTGAAGGTCTCTTTTAAAAGTACAAAATATTTTTCTATTCAAAAAATTTATAGTCGGATTAAAAGAAAATACAATAAGGCCATTTTGATATTTAAAGACGCTTAGAATGTACTGCTCATTATTTAAATTCAAATAGTTAATTACAATGGTTTTAATGAGTTTCATCGTATGATAAAATTGTTTTGTAAAATGCAGCGAATGCAATATATAAATAAACTGTAGCTTAATCTAATATGTACTATTTGTGAAGATAATAACCCTATTTTTAAAAATAAGATAAGATCTGTAATTGTTACTTTGCTACATTGATGTATACAAATATGATTTTAAAAAATTACTTTTTGTTTTACTTCAGTGGTGACAGTTAATTTGTTTTAAATTATGCTTGCTTTAGTAAGTTAATTACTACACATCAATTGTAATTATATAACACGGTTAAATATAATAGTCGAAAATTGATTACCAATATAATATAAATAATTTCTTTTAAAAAACATTAAATAATAAATTTTATATAATACGATATTTTAAAAACACACATGCCGAATTAAAAGAAAAAAACAGTAGGTATTACGCAATTCTTAAATAAAACAATTAAGGTACTAAAAATATTTTTATTTATCAGAGTAGAATTATTGGGTAACAGACATTAAACAATATTTTAATTATCTCATCATTTAGAATTAAACATGTACTAAAATAGTTTTTTACAAAACCAATCATTGATAAACTATTTAATCTAAAATATAGAAACACTAAGACATAAAAGCCACATACATCCGAATGATAGTCTTGCAGAATTTTTTTATTATATACGAAGCATATGGAATTCTTCTCTAGGAAATGTAAATGATATCCTTGCGGTGCTCGCCCAAAGGAATCAAAATACTCGCCATAACCATTCTCGTCAATGTAGATAGCGGTCCAATGCTGACCTGGCTTGTTTGCAGGATCTGTGTTTACGATAATTGCACACGGTCGAGGTGCGTGTTTCTGTAATTGATTAGAAGCACATACAAGCCGAAACACATTCTTCTTGTGGCTGGGGATCGATTTCAAGCATCTCAACACTTGTACCGCATACATCTTTGGAATTGGTGTGTGTCCAGTCTTGTAGTAGTAATTCGTTTTCCAGTGCACACATAGGCTCAGTGATATTATGGCTTAAACAGCTATACGCTTTTGCTTCCTTTTTCAATTGTTTAATCGACGGGCAACCAGTCTCCTCCAAGTTTACTATTGGTTTGTTAAGAAACCTTAAAAACTGTTGTTTTTCACTACCCTTAACGTGAATCTTGTTAAATGGGCGCAACACTCTCATCAGCTCCCCGCGGAAATTGTTGTAATGTACATGGCCCCACCACCATTTCAACCCATGATAATTATCTTCCATAAATTTTATCTGTCGTGACATGGATCCTGATATAAAGTAGCCTCGTGGTGGTTTTATGAGCATCAACGATAAACGACCGTGATCTGTAACCACGGCAATTTCTTTAGGTATGAATTCGTTGTTAACACCACTAAACCCTTGCATGTCCAAGTATACGTCCATCTTCTATCGGTTGCTGCTGTACACTGAAGCTTTGCAGGTTAGAGTTACCACTTTTAACAGCTAAAATCCACAACGACATTCCGATGTTTATCGATCTCGACCACATTATCGAATTCTGCATACACCAAGCAGTTAACGGTTACGGTGAGCGCTTCTTCAAACCCGACTTCCAGCCGAAGGGACCCATTTCTAACTAAATTCCAGTGCGTGCTAGCGTTTGCAGACAGGTCAGGTGTTAGGTCAAAGGCCATTAAACAGTAGCCGTTGGGATAATCACTTCTTGATATATCGTTACCTTCATTCAAAAAATGAATACCCGTACCAGAGAATAAGGTGTGGTACGCTCTTACGTATAAACCATTAGCTGTAAAGTCCGGTTGTAAGGCCTTCGAAGGAATTTGTTGTCCGTCAATATATAATGACATGTAGTTAATATTGCAGTGATGAAAATTGAACGGGTTTGAGGGGTAGTTACCGTTGAAGGCTTTATTTGCTACAAAGCCTACGATGCATTGTTTAGGTAACTGACCCAGGAAAACATTATCCAATGATTTTCGCTGTATGCCTGCAGGTATAGTTAACACTTTTACGTCGGTCCTTGTAACAGGATATTTTGCGGCTGTTGTTTCTAAAGCTTTAGCGTGCGCGATTAGAATAGTTGGATTGATTCGCATACGTCTCACCAGTAAACTAGCGTCTATAATTCGCGTCTTGTAATTTGAAGCGTGTACCGCCATTAGACTAAAGGTATCTCTTGATCGTACAAATTTAGTCTTTAACTCAACACCACTTATGAGAAATTTCTCTTGATTAAATAAATCCGAGTGCACGTGACCAATCATCTCTATCTGTGTCCCGGTAGCCGCAAGTGCTTGACGTTTCGAGAAACCGTTATTAGCGTTTCCCAACGTATTCATCTGTCCAGCTGTATCATTGTGCCATAAGGTACATCCTAGATGTGAACTCTTGGCCTCCTTTCCATAATTTAGCAGCGTTTCGATATATGAACGGTAGGCGTAGGTGTTGTTTGGTTGTGACACCATCTTCTGATTTAAGTAAACCTCCACCTGTGAGAAAAGCGAATGCATCCAATTGTTTACCGGTGCTACAACATCAGCGTCTGTAAGTGCTGTATCATCATGCTTTAGAACTTTAGCTGTAATGTACAGCATAGTCTGACTTAAATCTATATAATCATTTCCATTTCCGGGGCGTCATCACTCAGAGCTGATAAAGGTTTGTAAAATATCCATTCACCGCTCTCGATACTTGTCTGCGTCGCTGGTAAAGCGAACAAATCCAATTCGGACTTGACGCATTCACACGATTGGGCATGTAGAAAAGCCATTATCTTGAAAATATATCGTCGTAAGCAGGCTTCTTCTTAGCAACAACTCTCAGTCGAGACTGATTATTATCAGCCAGACGTACTCTTTTATAACCCGAACCCTCCATCATTTTATCGATTTTCTCGTCGGCTTTACGCTTAAGGTTTCTACCTGCCTCGTGAAATCTTTCTTGAAACGAATCCTTAATAGGTCGATCCTCTATGACGTCACCAAGAATATTAGCACCCGTTCTAAGAGCTTCTTTACCAATAGCCTTTGCGCCAGACTTAAATAACGGTATTATACTTCTAAATATACCGCCTAACCAGCTCCCTATCCCATGACCGCGTTGATAGGGCACACCTCTGTAAATAGACCCGATACCGTTACCGGCCTGATTCATGTAATATTGCTGGTAAGGGCAAACCATTATTGTACTTTCTTAAAGTGTAGCTTCAGGCACGACGTTCCAAACTCAAATGGCATTGCAGCACCTGTATCTGTTTTTATATTAATCTCGATGTTTTCAAATTCCCGCGTCATTACCGGTATGTAGTGTGCAGGCGAGAAAACCACATCTTTATGACCACCGTAAGCATAGTTTTCTGAAGTAATATTTATTATACGCATAAGCGGAGATAAAACATCACCCACAACTTGCGGTTCAACGATGTCGCAATAAACAAACATCTGAGTTGGTAAGCCTATCCATATACTAGCGGGGTGAGGGGGTATCGCTTCCATAGCTATGTTCTGATACGGTCGATAACCCAATTGTAAGGCTAGACGTTGTGAGAATCCGAATAGCGAGAGTCGAGTTTTTAATCTCGTAGTGACGCGTTTAGTTAGATTATGATATTCGATTGTTAGCAATTTACTTATTAGTACATGGTTATTTAGTTCGCTGATAATTTCTTCTATGCCGGCGTAATTTCCCGAAGCGAATCGTATCACGTACCAGCCATCTTCAATATAAATGATCTTCTCGTTGTCGAGTTGAAAATATTCTGCGGCCTTTTTTAATATCGTTTCTGACATGTTCTCGTCGTCAGGTGGCTCTGTTCTATAATAAATTAAATTATCTGCTGCACTTACAGCGGCAAAAGAACATGGGTACTGAATTTCCGATATCCCTACAACCCACGAGCCCGTTAATCTTATTCGTTTTGGCAGTTGCGTAATAAAACTTGACGTCATATTACCCGGAAAATACGTCATAGAGCTATTACTCAATAAGGTGAGATAAAATTCCATTTTTTATATATCTCTCAGCTGCGAAGCTAACACCCAGTTATTAAATTTGTCACTGTATCCACGCCACTTAACCAGGTATTGTTTATTTCGCCCACGGCCCTTCTCAGCTAGAATCTTATCGACTTTGAATAGAGTATCTTTATCAATCGTAACAACTTGCAATTCTTCTTCGTAAAAGGTGCCCTCAACAGGATCGTTATTAAGATCGATTATTTTATAAACTGGTGGTCTTCTTTTTATCACCGTACTAATTGTAAAAACTTCCTCGCTCCAATTCGTTTCATATCCCTTCTCAAAGGTGTACTTACTTCTGGCGATTCTGACGTGCTCACCG
Source organism: Vesta saturnalis (assembly GCA_036346205.1). Lineage (NCBI taxonomy): Eukaryota > Metazoa > Arthropoda > Insecta > Coleoptera > Lampyridae > Vesta > Vesta saturnalis. The sequence continues at coordinate 5,064,654 of JARFJB010002396.1, forward strand.
ACTTTATATTTAGGATGGCGTACTGGACCTAAACCTCTCGCGTACAGGTTATTCCACACTTCCAAAATGTTTTTATCGTTTACTGTCGCGGGGGCCATCTTTATACTTGAATGAGGACTATTGTTGTAGGCAGTCACAAGTCTTTCGAGCACATCAATATATCTGTAGGAATTTTTGTAAGTGAAATAACGCCACATCTTTGTTTTCAATGTTTTATTAAATCTTTCAACTACAGATGCTTTTACATCAGGGTTATTTGTAACATAGAAATTGATATTTTGTTTCTTGAAAAAGTTTTGTACACTGCTCGCCACAAACTCTTTGCCTTTATCCGTCTGTAGATTTGCCGGAGTATTGTCGCTATCCTTAAGAATATCCGCGAATGCTTCAATTACAGATGAGGCTGTCTTCGTTTTAAGTGCTCTCGCCCATGCCCTCTTGCTAAATACATCAATTACCGTTAGTATGTAGTTGTATCCGCTATTGTGTTCACTTAAAGTCCGCATATCACAAAGATCCGCCTGCCACAATTCGTAAAGGTTACTCACAATATATTTATTTCGTGGAAACTTTTTTCTGACTGGTTTATGTACTGTATAAGCTTCCTGTGTCCGCAACCAGTTTTTTACTTCACCATATCTACCCTTTACAGCATTAGTTAAAGGTGTTATACCAGCGAACCCTGCTGGGTGGGAGGGATCATAGTATACAGCATCCATGTTATGAACGCCACGAATCCCAATCTAGTGAAAGTCCTCTTCTTCTTCTTTGAGAGATTCTTCTCGGAGTTTCCCGCGTTTCACTATCAGCATCGTAATTCTCACCTATAGTTGTGAGGGTCCGTTCAACGTTGGGTAATACAGAAACATCATACCTTTGCGTATCTCCGATAAACGCTCGTGGTATATTTATCTCTTTAATGTACGTCGCAAACTGACGCCAACCGCTCGGGTTTGTGGTTTTTCATTTTCTTAACGTCTCGTGAACTAGATCGATAATGTTGGAGTGTGGTATGATCTCGCCTTTTATTGTGACAGTGCCCCTTTTATCCCAAAAAACATCACTGTTCGTATTCAGTATATGTAACAAATTCGCACCTTTTCTCTTATATGAAGGAGGAAGCGTTGATACTATCTCGTCGTCTGTCAGACCTTTGCGTTGCGGTAAACCTCTAACATCATCAGCAGCATCGTCACCGCTTATTGTTATACTGGTGGGCTGACGTAACTGATTGGAAAAGTGTAGATACCTTTGAAGAACTTGGTTGTATTGCTGCCATTTGTCATGGTCGGTCATTTTAGTTTTTAAAACTGTATCCATATCGTTACCCAGCTGCGTTAAAATGTTGTTTTGTGTAACATCTGGTGTCTGTAAGCGCTGTATAAAGTCCATCGGTAGAATAATCATCTTCTTCAGAGTGTGGTCCATGGTTATTGAAACAGATTACCCAGAATTCCGCCGAGTAATGGTCCTAACAGGAGTGGTAGAAATGCACCACCTTTCTGTACAAGAAACTGTTTCTTCTTTTTTTATAGATTCGCCTCGCTGTGCCAAGCGTCTTAAAGTGTGCGTATGTTGAGAGAGTCGCTGCTTCTGATCAGCTGACAGAGGCACACGACCTTTTAAAGTGTTATGTGCACACTCGCAAATACACTCTACCTGTTTACTATCCAAACATTTCAATAAAGCGTCACGTTGACTTTTACTTAATCTGGCTAATGCATGTAGGATATCAGTGTTCTCGATTAAAACGTCAGCCATCATATATGATGTAATCTTTATGACTGTGAGACTTAAACCCTTTTTTCGCTATATATACCTGGCAGATACCCTGAGGTTCGAATATGTTTGTTCTATAACGTAGCACATCCGGTGTATTCTGTTTTAAATCGAACAATAAATACCCGTGCGGGCTTGAGGTAGCATCTTGGTACGCGGCTTCTAAAAATTTTGGGTTGTCTGGCGAAATCTGTCTTGCTAAATGCTGTATCTGAGCTCTGTCACGTGGGTTCTTAAACAAAATTATGTAATGTGTTGAGAGAAATATCGCGCTGTCCACGTCCCTGATGAAATATGTCCTGTGTTAAGAAAAACACACTTAGATTTCGATGATGACAACCCTTTGTAAAAATATCAACCACGGAGCCGTTAGTTTCACGCATTAGATCGTCAATTATTATTAAGACAGGTTTTTCCCCATCAAACTGTTCCATATCAGGTAAACCCTTTTGAAACTCAACAGAGAGATCTTTGAATAAAGGCTGCCACTCACTGTAAAACCAGATAATTTTTTCAAAAGTTGTATCGCAAGCGGTTTCGATATTTTTTAGAAAATCAACGATAAAATACGATTTCCCACATCCCGACGGACCTGCAACTATAGCCGAAAAGGGATGCTTAAACTGACCTTCCATCTTGAATCGCTAAACGATACTAACAGATACTCCACCAAGAGCTTCGTTTAAATAGACAAATGCCTTGCGGGCAAATAGTTGTGTGAAGCGAGATAAGCGAGAGAATCGAGAGAGAGAGAGAGAGAGAAGAGAGAGAGAGAGAGCGTGTCGTACAAGAATTTCCATAAAACAACCCCAGCGCTGCACCAGGTCCTAGAGATACCATTTATCTTACAAGAATTTCTATAAACAACCCCCAGTGCTGCACCAGGTCCTAGAGGTAGCATTTATTTTCAACCCCAGCGAAACACCAGGTCCTAGAGATAGCATTTATCTTACAAGAACATCTTTATTATTAAAAACAACCCAGGTCCTGGATGTAACATTTATCTTACAAGAATTTCCATAAAACAACCCAAGCGCTGCACCAGGTCCTAGAGGTAGCTCTCGTCTGACAAGAAACCACAATTTCATATTTCCCGCGTAGCCCCTGGTCTCAAAGTAAACCTGTTTCTCAAGCTAAACCTGTTTCTCAAGGTAAACCTGTTTCTCAAGGCAAACCTGTTTCTCAAGGTAAACAACTTTATCAAGGTAAACAACTTTCTCAAGGCAAACCTGTTTCTCAAGGTAAACAACTTTATCAAGCTAAACAACTTTCTCAAGGTCAAATAGTGGTCAGCCACGTGGGCGATTAAAAAGTGAAAGGGGGCGGGGCTTGTGACGTAAAAAAAGTGGAGGGGATGGTGTCCCTCTTCTACTAATGAAGATGGAAAAGAAGGTATTTTGAAACTTGAACATCCTGTATTTCTAAAACTAGCCATATGATGACGTTGTACCTATGAACAATATTTATGAGTACGACAAGAACTAATTTTTACTATTAATCTTAATGCAACTGAAGTTAGCCGTAATGAGCAATGCCTTTTAGAAAGCTCGATTTCTAGATATTGTGTGTTGCGTTTTTTTTTGACGTAGTACTTATCAGCTATTTTACTTACAATTCTATTTAAAATAGTAGTGAGGCCTGAACACCTAATGGGTCCACCGGGAAGGACACTTGGAGCATGTGCTGGGATACCGTTGCTGAGAAATAGTAAATATTGGCGTGGGAAAGTTTTAATTAAAACACGTTAACTTGGAAAAAAAATTATAAATTTGCTTGAATACCCATCTGCTTAAGAAGGACAAATGGTGTTAGAATTTCTTAAATTGTGCGGAAGGAAAAATCGCGCATATGGAAGATTTTCATAAAAAAGTTGAATCTGGATCGGGTCAGTATAATGTGTGAATTTGAATGTGTATTAGGGTTTTTCCGAAGAGTGTGATTACGTTCGTAAAGAAATTCAAGGCTACGTTTTCCTCATTTCGTTTGCATCTGGTTCCCTTGTCAGACATCCACTCGGCATAGACGCGCATTGGAAGCCCTTTTGTGATTGGCGGATTGTGATTTTAGCGCGAACAATTTAATTAAGTTTAATTAAGATTAATTTGTGAATTGAAAGAAAAATACTAGTGAGTTTTTCTTTGAAAATTTAAGAAGTATTGAATTATTATATGTTATTATAGCCCAATAAGTTCAAAAGTAATTAAACAGTGACCAGTGCGGATACATATAAGGATTAATTACAACGAATTGGATACCACATTATACCGAACAAAGGACGGTGGAGATTAACTGTAAGAGTAATTTTAGATCTTTGAATGATAGTATGTAGTTTTATTATCTTTAGAGATGTTATTGTTTATGTGTTTAATTTCATTCAAGTATTAAGGATAATCAATCTCTATTAACTGGTGTTATATGTTTAGATTATAAGGTTTAGAGAGTCTAATTTTGTGCTTCTCGGAAGCAATGTCTGTAAATATTTTTGAAAGATTGGGAATACACAACTAATTGTTTAGTTGTGTAAATTGTCATTCCTTAGTCTAAAGGTTAAAAGAGAACCAATATTATAAAACTTCATTGTTACCTCGTGTGAAATTACATACAGGGTTAGACCGTTCGAAAATAATAAACCATTAGATATTTTGGCTAAACCATTGTCAGATCGATCACGAAATTTAATTATTTGGAATTCCTGTCATTAAATACATACAGATTTGAATTATTACAAATCAGTCATATTGGTGGCTTTTAACAGATTCCAACTTAATAAGCATGCTTGCGAGATGGCGTGTTAGTACCCTTTGTTATCAAGAGATAATTCTGTGCGATGCAGTATCTCTTGGTAACTAAATAGTAGTAATAATATCTATTTATGCTTGAATATAATCTTTTAATTAAACACTTTATCACCAATACTTAACGGGTTAAAATACACCCAAGACGGTGGCGATTATTTATAGGTAAGTTGTCTACACGCCCGCTTAGCTGATTAAAAACAATTGATTGTGATTATCTATTAACACGTTAATTTACAGGTCCACTTTAATTTTGCGAAAGACGGTTTACAATTATGGTTTTTAACCAAACAATGACAGAACAGTGCAATTCAATCCAACCTCTAACTTTAACTAACTGTTTTACTCCCAAATCCACCCCAGTTTTTAAAAGTTATGTAAAAAAAAACTAATATTACTTAGGAATATTTCCAGATTTATTATTTTTTAAATTCCGTGTGTATAGAAATTTTCAACGATTCATCACGGTCTTGCGGCAAAGGCAGTTTCGAGAGAATACCTGTTTTCTATCCCAACATATGCTTTTTTTTTCTTTTCAACCCTTGATTTCATACATTCAAATATTAGTTACATAAAAAAAAATAAAATAAAACATCCTGATAAGTATTAACAAGTTACGACTTATTAACAGATATTAAAACCCATTAATTATTTTTTCTTTCCCAGTAACCATTGTGATTTAAAATTTTTTATTACAGTAATATCTTTGTGGCCCACTATCTACTTACAAACGAGAAACTGGCGAATGCGACTTTAGCGAAACGTCATAAAACCCAAAACAGTCTCTGGGAGACTAAAAGTGAATCAACACCCGACAAATTAACGATTTATGTACTGGCAGCGGACCACTTCTATGTATAGAATTTCATATTTTTGTGATTATAAAGATTTAATCACCTTGTTTTTGAGTTATTTGGCATTTTCATATGCAATTTTAGCGTTGCTTTGACTTATCCATATTTTCTGAGGTGTTTTGTCGTTGGAGGAAAACTTTCGTTTTTAAAACTTTAAAGTTCCTTTAAGGGATAGAACTTAATTATTTTTGTAAAATATCAGTTTTGGGTTTTAGTAGGTTTAAAAAATTTGCAACTCAAAAATATCTTTCAGCTTGGCGTTTTAATGAATAATATGTTAAAAGCAATTAAAAGATGATTGTAAATATCCTTAAAAACATGCTGCCGTAACGAATATTATTTTTACTAGTAACGATGTGGATATTTCTTAGAAAATAATAATTAAAAACATTCATTGTTTTGTTTGTTGATGAAACTCGAAACTTATATGTATGAAGAAAACACACCGTGTTTTTAAGTGCGTTTAGCAGTAGTTAATTACTAAACAATCAATTAGGTGCTCAACAAAATTAGTAGTCCAGCAAGCCAACCCATCGTTTAGCTAATATAGCTCACTCATAAGTGTAACAGTTAAAAATAAAACATGTTATTATCTTCTGCAGTTTTATGGGCAAAAGATAATAGCCAACGTTAATGGTATGTAAATTTCTTGTTATATCTGTTCTATTTTTTGTTGCACTTTTATTTATTTTGTAGTATTTAACAGTGGCTATTACTGTGCTGTTTGTTATATTTTATTATTGATTGATAAGATCTTACCCTTGTGGATGATTTTTTTAATATGTAGTAGTAAAATGTGTAATAATCTATCATGACGTTCAGGGGTGTTTTAATGACTTCAAATAATAGTGTATTGAATTAAATGAGAGAGTTGCGGTCAGTATAATACTTAAGGGGCTTAACCAATGGAGATGTACCTAAAAATTAACATTTCTGTAATGAAGTATAATGTGTACATTTATGATACTTTACGAGTTTAAAATTATAGCTGATATTAAGTTCCGGTTATCTAAAATGGCTTTTAAAATTAAATGATTGTGCCTTGAGGAAAAGTTAAATCCCATATGATTTGTTTTGATTCTTACATTGTATTGCATATTTTCCAAGATCTTTTTCATCAATGTATTTGGTTTTATATTGAACGGCAAATACTAATGTAAGGAAATGTGATTAGATTTTTACTTACGTATTTCTAATGTCTTAAACTATCACGTGCTCTTGAAAATGCTAACAAATATAATGGCTATACTGGATTTTCCTTAATAATATGCTGATACTATGAAACACACCGTTTTTGAGATACAGGGTGTCAAAGTTTAATTTTTTTTCGTTTTTTTGTCAATATCTCAAAAACAGTGAGCTTTTACCCACGTTTTTTTACTTGAAAATGCCGTTATTTTGATTATAATTTGTATTTGAAAAATTCAGTGGCGTAGATTTTAGGTACATTGTGAGTTTTAATCCCCCTAACTTCTAAACCACTGAACAAATCAGATTTTGACATGCATATTTGAACCGCCATTGTTTTCTACACAAAAAGGTACTCTTGGTTAAAAGCGCTAAACTTTTTGGAGAAAAATGGCCATTTAAGAAAAGAAAACACTGTTTGTTTTGTATTTAATACTTACATAATGTAGGTTTTGTTAACATTTTTGTATTAACTGCAGTCTTAATAAACTGTTAATGCACCATTCTAAAAAAACAGTCTTTTCTTTGCATAAATGACCATTTTTCTCAAAAACGGTTAACTTTAGCGCTTTTAATCAAGAGTTTTTTTGTGGAGGCACAAATACGCATGTCAAAATCTGATTTGTTTCAGTGGCTTAACAGTTAGTGGGATTAAGACTCACAATGTACCTAAAATCTACGCCAGTGAATTATTCAAGTACTTTAAATCGTAATCAAAATAAGGGTATTTTCAAGTAAAAAAACGTGGGTAAAAGCTTGGCTATCTCAAACTGTTTTCGAGATATTGACAAAAAACGAAAATAAAATTAAATTTTGACGCCCTGTATCTGAGAAACGGTGCGTTTGAGGAGATATGGCTATATAAACAAAGTCTTATTTTTTATGTATTCAGTATCGGCATAACATTAAGGAACACCCTGTACATTAGGGTGGAGCGAAAAAATGGAAGTTGAACAATTTAATTTTACAATTTCAATTTTTTTTATTTCACATTTTTCTGTCCCCCAACAGCCCTAACTTTTTTAAAAAGTTAGTTTTTAAGAAATGTTGATTTTTGTTTCCAATAGTTATTAAAACCGATAATAGACACAAAATCATACTAAAACATTGCTTACAACGTACAAGAAATTTCCTTACATAAAAAATGCATTTTTGTCTCCCCAGGGGGGCGTTAAAATTTTACGCAAAAACTATACTTTAAATTTTATATAATAAAATTTAGTGTTTCAGTGATAATGCAAACAAGTATTTCTGCGCACGCGCCGACATACGTCCTAACTCGCCTACCGGTATTTTCTACTACCGCTCCTTCATTAGCTTTCTTTTAGTATCAGTCTACATGGACTGCTAAGGCGCGTGTGGTATTTTTTTTATAGTTGTGTTTATTTAATAATGGCAAAAGCAGGTCCGTCCGGTTTAAAAACAAGACGCGCTGTGAACTGCCATGTGTTTGTGATAACCGCCGCAATTACCTGAAAATGTTGTACCAACGTATGAACAAATTATGAAGTTTTGTGCGTGGATTAGGGCTAATAAAAATAGTAATAAGTGCAGTGGATTAGGGCTAATAAAAATAGTAATAAGTGCAGTGGATATAAATAAAACGAAAAAACTAATCCAAAGAGAGCAAATCCGAAATAAGGAAGCTACTCGAAATGTTAACTACCTTACAAGTATTAAAACAGTATCTGGTGCTGGATGCCTGTGATTTTTCTTCCAATTCAGAGTCTAACTAATTTTGTGATGGTGAGTTTGAGTTACCGGAAGTCTTAGACATTGAAGAGAAACAGCAAATTCGAATTCAGCTCACCACTTTTGCAAAAACTTGTGACAGACGTGGTATATCTAATAGATCTGCAGCTGTTCTTGCATCGGCCGTTTTAAATGATATTGGAGTAGTAACACCAGAGGATCCTTCTAAATCGGAGTAAAGTTAGACGGGAAAGGCAAAAAACCCGTTTTTATATCCGGGCGCAAGAACTGAATCTGAATATGATTAGCTTACATTATACCTTCGTTGACGGGCGCAAAGATAAGACCCTAACCCAATTAAAAAAATGAGATAAGTTCTACCGCCATACCATTATATATGAACAGATAAATTTGGTGCAAGAACCAGAATGTAAATATATCGGTCAGGTTCTGGTACATCACAAAGTATCAAAGAAAGTATTATTCATATCTTAGAAGAACATACGCTTGATGTTGCAGATTTAGAAACTATTGGATATGACAGGATCGTAGTAAATACGGGTGTTAAAGGTGGTGTAATACGACTCTTGGAAGAACACTTTAAAAAAACATTTCAGTGGTTTGTGTGTATGTTACACGCAAATGAGCTACCACTTCATCTTTTCATAAGCTTTACGTAAAATGCCTGAAAATATTGTAAAGGAATTGAGTACCGATCAAAAATATTTGCTTGAAATATGTCAAGTAATTTCTAGTGGCCATTGTAATACGTCTATTTCAAATCGACTGTGGGACACAACTGCAAACCGAATTCTTAGATTTTACATTTCAAGTGAAAATCCGTCCCCAAGCCTGAGCAAGCTTATAGAATATACTATGGACGTTTACGCTCCAATGGGGTTTACTGTAAAATCACGGCCAACATGTAAAGATGGTCCAGAACACCTTTTGCAGTCCATAAAGTTGTCTCACTACTTAAGAGATATTGTTTATGCTGTAACACAACGAAATGGCTTCTTTGGCCACCATGAAAGTATACCCCTCAGTATCATATCTGATGAAAAGAAACATATTCGAGAGCTTGGTCGTATTTTAAAGGGTAGAGGTTTTTTGCCACAAAAGATAAAAAAGTTAGGGTTTTTAAACTTTCCCCATTATGCTTCGAGGCAAATGAATACTATCAGTTAATTGACTGGTAGAAATGTGAGCTAATAGAACCTCCAATTCTCTCTTGAGTTTCCGCAGAACATTTGAAGGAATTAATTGGAAACCCTGACTCACCTAAAATTAATTTTGGAAAGTACCCTGTCACACACAGTGTGTTGAGCGATGTGTCAAGCTCGTTAGAAAAGGTTCTGCAGCAGTGTATGGTCCAGATTACAGGGATGAATTTATAAGAGCTCGAGCATGATTCTACAAAAAACATGCTGCGCTTCAATACGAAATCAGAGTTTGTCTATCAGTATATATTGTCATCTTTTATCAATATTTATCAAAATTCTTGATGTTTATAATACATCTACAATTTTACAATTATATTTTTGTCTTTTCTTCTTCGAAACCAATAGAAAAAAAGGTTTTGTGAACTAGAAAAAAAAAATTAAAATATTTTAAAAACTGATGACCCCTTTGGAGGCCGAAGATATTGTCACATTGTAACCAATTTTTACCAAAACCTTAATAGAGTGTTAGGAAACTTTTTTGGAGTATTACGTCTCGTTATACAAAATTTTTTTTTTGGTATTTTCACTCCATCCTACTATATATATATTAGAGTTTGATGTATTTTTCAAATTAAAGGCACATTAGGATTTTATTAATATATAAATCAGTTTACAATTTATATTAACCGAATCACTTTCAACAGTTTATTATTATATAAAACTGTTAGAATTATCTGGATAAAACTGTTGTTTCAGTAACGAAAAATTAATACATAATATATAAAAGTAGAACCTTCGCCCCTCCACTTTTTATCTCAGGAGAAAGTGGTGGGGATAATTAAAAGTGGTGCGCACTGCTGTGATTGGTCAGCGGCATTTTGTGGGTGCGTTTGCATTTTGTATTTCTGATTGGTTGGCACGGTGGCGGCCATTTTGTGGGCGTGGCTCGCCGGTCATTTTGTTTTGGCGGTCATTTTTGTTTTGGTTTGAGCCTGGCTCCACCTATTGGTATATTTTAAAAGTAGATGTAGATCCTTCTAATTGTTATGGCGTGAAAACTTGAGATTCTAAATATTATTCTAATAATCGGTAGGACACTGATAGGGTTCCGGAACTTGTTCTCGTAGCTTAGCCCCTTGACGGTCTCCTCGATTGTCAGCTATTTTTGTGTTGGGAGCCATTTTTATTTTGGTTGATCGCGGCTCCACCTAGTGGTATATCTTAAAAGTAGATTTGTTATGGGGGGAAAACGTGATATTTGGAATAGTATTCTAATATTGAGAACCCTATACCATCTTGTAGGACATCGGTAGGGTTCCGAAACTTGTTCTCGGGGCTTCTCAGCCCCCCTTGACTGTCTGCCATTTTTGTTTTGGTTGATTGTTTTAAAAGTAGCTGCAAATCCCTGTAATGATTATAACACGAAAACTTGAAATTTGGAGGCCTCATAACAGGGCTTCACTTATCCGTTATTTTAGATTATTGCCTGGGGCACCTATAAGCTTTTATTTTGAGGATTATTGTGTCGGTGACTATTACTATTTAACATGTTAAGATATATAAATAACTGTGGTCTCTATTTATACAGTTTCTATTAAACCACAGGAGTTGTAACAATGGATCATCAGCTTTTACATCCTTTCAACTGTATTATGCTTGCAACAAATCTTTAAAGAAGTTATTGACATTATACAAAGACTTGACAACGGTTGAATTCCAGCAAGGTTTACCTAACATAACTAATTTTGACGGTACACATCTGTATTATTAATAATCGATGGTTTGATAAGAGAGACAAACGGAGATGTCATTAACATTTTTACGTCTAACATCTTCCATTATGGTAGAGGCCAGCGAGATATATCCTTAAATTCCCATTACATTGTTATTTAAGAACACACGTAATGTAGCTCAAATAAAACATTTAACTAGACAGTTTTGCATTGAAAAAACAAAATTTATGGAAGACGCCTACCGAGATGCCACATCTAAATCACTCGGATATTTACTATTTAAAGCAAAATACATCCGATGCCCTACGTTACAGAACATCTATTTTTGGCGAAGATGGTCCATGTGGTGTTTATATTCCGAAGAAGGGTATTAAAATCATGACTGGGGAACAATTCGCCATTCTTAATGCATGATGTTTACGATACTACACAAAAGCACAAATCTGCCAAGAGACTTATCCAAGTTAGTCAATAATGAACGACTTGATTTACTTAAATGTTCAGATAACAAACAAATCCACTTCCCTTGACGCAAGATCAGAAACTTCAGCTCTCTCGACATAAAACAACTCTACAACCTCTAGTAAAACCTGTTGTCGGTATAAAAAAGAAGAAGCTAATATTTGTGCAGGAACGTGGTGATTTTTTACCGTTTTTGTTAGGTACTTTGCGTGGTGGATTATTCAATAATCTATTTCAATAATATGGAGTACGCTAAAAAGATGATATTAGTATCGCGGATTTTATGTAGCGTTTGAAAGCGTCTGAAGCTGATCAGGGTAATGTTATATCGCAATTAGATACCGAAATGAACCAGGTCTTTAAAAAAAATTTTCTGTGGCAACAATATAATGAAATTCTTCAGAGATGTCTGCATTTCTCGACCAGCTACGTCAACCTGTTAGTATTTCAATTGAATCAAAATTCGAACCTACATTTGCTTCTTTTAATCATCATTTATTACACACTTTAAATCACTACTCCCTTTGTTATTTATTAATCAACGTTCTCTATTTTTTACAAAATAAATCACAATAAATAGGCAATTGAATTTTGGAATTCTACAGCTTTAAATGCTACCATCTCGGGGTATGTTTTTTAATCTGAATTTATTGTAACGAAAATAATTTTGACTTATGTTTTTCATATTACACCATATGATTGTATATGATGACGTAGTGGCGAGGATATTATAATGCATCTCCTGTAACTGAAAAGCTCGAAACAAAGTCGATAATTATGATACAGCCAGTGCATTAAATTTGTGTAAGCAGCAAACACATCAACGTACAAAACGATCAAAAAGCGTGCACATATCGGGTTGGAAGACGTTAAAACTTTGATTATGGATAGTGTTTATTACGATCTGTCACATTCTTCGGGTATTGTAAGCGCAACTTCTTTATTTTCGGCGTTAAACGGTCGATACACCGTTCAAGATATTAAAGATTGGTTACAGAAACGAGAAACATACACAGTGAATAAAAACGTGAATAAGAAATTATTATATATTGTCGAACGTTACCTGACATTTTTCAAAAATGCTATAATGTACAAACTATAATATACAAACGGATATAGGTAGAGTTTACCGCCGCCTACGTGCAACATTTTTTTAAAGCAAAACAGTGTTAATTATTATGTAACAAATAATCCGGATGTGAAAGCAGCTGTAGTTGAAAGCTTCAATAGAATTCTTAAAACACGAATGTGGCGTTATTTCACATACATAAGCGCGTATGGATACATTGACGTATTAGTTACAGCGTATAACAACTCGTATCATTCATCCCTAAAAATGGCACCGTGTGATGTGAAGGATGACAACATTAACGAAGTTTGGAAAAATTTATACATTGAAGGTTTTTCTGTTGAGCGTAAACCTAAATATAAGGTTGGTCAATACGTAAGAATCGCCAGAAGTAAATATCATTTTGAGAAAGGATACGAGACTAATTGGAGCGACGAAGTGTTTAAAATCGTTAACGTTATTGCGCTAAAAACCACATGTCTATAGAATAGTTGATTTAAACGACGAAAGTGGTGGTTGGACTGTTTACGAAGAGGAGTTGCAAGTTGTTAAGATAGATACTGTTGCAGTGTTTAAAATTGATAAAAAAGGAAAAAGGTAGTGGAAAAAAGAAACGGTATTATGTAAGTGGCGCGGATATAGCGATAGTTTAATTCTTGGAATTCTGCTTCGGAATTACGAAAAGTATAAAAAAATGGAAGTTGAGTTTTTTCTAACTTTATTAAGCAGTATCACAGTGGATTATTTGCCGAATAATATCACATCAAGCTTTATTACACCAACAATTTAGAACAAATTAAGTACAGTGAAAAGGGTTGGTACGTGATACGTTTTTCGGGTGGAAATTACACAAACATAGAAGAAATTGCTATCGAAATAAATAATCACGTAATATTGGGGAAACTGTTAAGGCTCGAATGTCATAAACTCGTTAAACGTGTCGGTGTCAATGTAGAAACAGAACTTTCAATATTTGGATTCTCTCAACGTCTTGGTTTACAGTTGGGTTACCGGCCATACACAAATGTTGTTCATGAACCAACACCCGTATACCCTGCCAGTATTTGGATTGGTTTACCATTCCAAATGTTTGTTTATTATGACATTGTCGATGCCCAAATTGTAGGGGACATTGTATCACCACTTCTGTGTATAGTTAACGTAACATCAGAAAATTGTAACTACTTACATACCTCCCGTAACAAAGGATTTAGGAAATGTGATAAATATAAGGACCGAAACAGGTGTTTTTACGCCATTTGAGTTCGGAACTGAGTTGAAAACTACATTTTAAAAACATTAAACAATGACTTGTATCAGCAATACATAAACCAAGCTGCTAGTGGTATTGTATCAATCAATAGGGTAGCACCATACCAACAGGGGGCATGGCATAGGTAGCTGGTTGGGTGAAATATTTAGAAGTATAGTATCCATATTCAAGTATGAGGTAAGGGCTGTAGGAAAAGAGACTTTAAGAACAGAGTCTAACATCTTAGATGACGTAAATCGACCTGTTAATGAGTCGTTTCAAGAACGACTTCACGAGGCCGGACGTAATCTTAAACGGAAAGGAGATGAAGAAATTGAAAATACTGAGCAATATATAATATATGTCATAGACCATACATGAAGAAAAACTTACAAAAACTAAAAGACGCTCTTCCAAACAAATCAGCCATGACGATACCTTTTCAAAAAAATTAAAGTATAGCCTTTCATGTGAAATCGTGTGAATGTGGCAAATTGGAATTGGATTTGTTTGGGCTTCCTTCGATTCAAACAAGTATCGAAAATGGGGAACGGATTACAGCTAAAATCGTGGAACAAAATGACACACAGTTAACTGACGCAGAAATTGTCGCCATTGTAAGTAACTCACACACTATTTGGTCAGGTTGAGATTTATTTAAATCAAAAACTAGTTTCACCACCTGACAACACCTACGCTTTTCGCTCAAACATTGAAACTTTATTAAACTGTGGAAACGAGGTCAAGAATACGCCTTTAGGGTGCACTTTATGGTTCACTGATACTGCAGCTAAAGTGCACACTTAACAGCTGAAAATAAGGTTTTTTTTTTAACCAACAAACGTTTACATCGAAAAGTAATCAGATTGAGATGATCGGTTTATTCAAGAGTTTCTAATCAACGGTGTTGAAGTGAAGACAAAATTTGTTCGTTCAAGAGATTCGTTTAGTTTAATGGCTGCTTCGAATTTTTAAATGAGAGTTTTAGACCTCAATTTGCTGGTCCGAAGAATGAAGATAAATCGAACCATATTTCTTTCACACGCCAAGACTTTAGAAACATCTAATTCTAAATATCCTGTAACGAGGACTGATGTAAAGGTTTTAACTATAGGCGCCGGTATACCTAAACGTTGTATTGTAGGGTTTGCATCAAACAAATCTTTCAACGGTGAATTATGCCTCCAACCTTTTCAATTTTAATCACTACAAGATGGATTACATGTCTTTGTACACGGCCATCAGATTTCATCGAAACCATTGCAATCCAACTTTACAAAAAACAGTCTATATGTGGAAGTGAAAAACAATACTTTTTAAAGTTTTTAAATAAGCCAATTAGAAATCTCGAAGGAATCGGTTATCGTTCTTTGAAAAAGAATGTATATTCTTTTCGATGTTTAAACCATTGCATTAAAACACCTACGTGTACGCAAGAAAACGCCCTAATTTTTTATCAGTGGGAAAAAGAAAATTCCTAAATATAAACACGGTTCAGCTACATCAGGCTCTACATCTGATAATCTTCGAAGAATGTTCAACGCATTTTTTGTGCTTTTAGCGAGATACCGAAAGGTCTACCAAGACCCTATGTCCTTAGCGTCAACGCAGATCCTTCGAACAAGACAGGGCAGCACTGGACCGCAATTTATATTCATAAAAACGGGCAAGAGGAATACCTCAACGGTAGAAGACCTGAAGGAGATGATTTAAGATTTTTGAAAAACAATTCATCTTCATTCGTGTATGATAAAAGTGTTATTAAAAGCTACTTTTCAGACTTTTGTAGAAATTATTGCATATTATTCTTACTTTTTAAGCTTAATTATATGTATCTTTGAACGGATTTATAGAAATATACTAATTTAATTGAAAACTTTTATACAATTTGTATTTTTTTGAACAAATATTTTAAAGTTAAAAAAAATCAATAAAAGTGAATGTACCTACTACAAACGTTTTATTTATTATTAAAAAATATTCTAAAATTCCTGTTTAATAATAAGACAACTTCCTAATTAGTGAAATTTTTGCTCTGTGTTTACGGAAAAATGTCAAGTAATTAACAATTTGTTATTAGAAAGTAACGACCCCTAGTGACGTAGGTATTTTACAGTACAAAAGTATTATTATTTCTTAGAGATCATACTCTATGGTGGTCAGTAGAGAAAAAGATAAAATAGACAGGCTCGGTCAAATTCCATTCCGACAAGCACGCTACCAACTATCGAAGGTATTATATCTTGTGTTAATACTTTCTGTCATTCGTTGTTTTCTGACTCTACACGTAACTATGGATTTGCAAAAGTTAGCAACCAAACAATCTGAAAATCGTTCACAAATGTCAAGGAACTAATTCTGAACCAAAAGATCTTAAGATCTTAAAAGCTATCGACACTTAAGTATGGTGAGCGATACTTTGAATACATTAAAGTACCCGGAATGCTTGAATGTTTTAATGCAGAAGTAACCGCGTGAGAGGTCTTCGTCCCACGTAGTGGCGATATAGGAAAAACTATATCGTGTTTTCATGAGTTATATATTATAAAATATTTTGTAAATAAAAAGCTAGATGCGTTTGGTGATGTTGGTTAATTGTTCTAAAATAAAAGATTACGGGTGCCCCAGGCAATAACCTAAAACGACCGATAAGTCAAGATAGCACCGAAATCCTGATATAAGGCCTCTATTATTAGAATACTATTTCAAATTTTAAGTTTTCGCGTCTTAATCATTACAGGAATCTGCATCTACTTTTAAAATATACGACTAGGTGGAAGCTTGATTAACCTCTATTACAGAAAACATTCATTTTTTTTAAATACACCACTAGATGGTGCCGTAAACAATTAAGGTGGTCCGACAAGGGGCTAAGCCCCGAGAACTAATTCCGGAACCCTATCGGTGTCCTACACCGATGGTATAGGGCTCCCATTATTAGAATGATATTTCAAATGTCAAGTTTTCCCGCCATAAGAATCACAGGGATCTACATATACTTTTAAAATATACCACTAGGTGGAGCCACGATCAACCAAAACAAAAATGACCGCTAATACAAAAATGGCCGACAATCAAGGGTAACGACAAGCGCCTAAGCCCCGAAAACGAATTTCGGAACACTATCGGTGTCCGAGTTGGTATAAGACCCCCATTATTAGAATGCTATTTCAAATATCAAGTTTTCCCGCCATAACAATTACAGGGATGTACATCTACTTTTTAAATATACTACTACGTGGAACCACGATCAACAAAAGCAAATATGGCCGCCAAAACAATAATGGCCGACAATCAAGGGGCGACAAAGGGCTAAGCCCCGAGAACAAGTTTCGAAACCCTATCGGTGTCCTATGAGATGGTATAGGGCTCCCATTATTAGAATACCATTTCATATATCAAGTTTTTCCGCCATAACAATTACAGGGATCTACATCTCCTTTTGAAATATACCACTAGGTAGATCCAAGATCAACCAAAACAAAATGGCGGCCAAACAGAAAAATGGCCGCCAAAACAAAAATGACTGACAAACCACTCTCACAAAATGGCGCCGACCAATCACAGCACTGCGCACCGCCAAGCCCCGCCTACGTTTAATTACCCCTACCACTTTCACCTGAGATAAAAAGCGGGGAGAAGTGCCCCGGTTCTACAAGGACAGACAGTCTGTGTTTAGCTCTTGAACAGAACACACGTGTTTTCGGAGAGAGTTTGCTCAGACAATTCGATACGCCTATTGGCGTTATCATATAAAAGAACGTACGACTAGTATCGAGTACTAATCTTTTATTTCAGAGGTCTACAATCTTCGCACCGGAAGTGTGTGGTTAAAACCGCACAGATCCGGTCTCGGAGAGGAGCCAGCCAGATGTCGTCAGACGAAGGAAGCGAGTATGAAGAGGAAGAAAAGAGAAATTATACATTAGAAGACTTCTACTGAGAACAATGGGTAAAAGCACAACAGTGCAGCAGTACAAAAGACGAGGTGATAGAAGGATATCAACAGAAACTCCGGGACCAAGAGAATACAATCGAAGAGCTGAAGGCGACCATCGAAACCCCTAAGTCTCAACACGCAGAAGTCGTAGCGAGACTCGATGCCATTACAACCACCAAACCGCCAAATAAAACCACGATCAAGACCACCGAAGCTCGCGTTGAAGACCAACGCGACAGCGAAAAGCCCCCGCGTCCAAAGAAGAAGAAGCACAACGGGAAGAAGGGAGGGAATGATGAAACTCCCGAAGCATCATCAAAACCGGCAAGACAGACCGAAAAACTCCACGACAAGATGGAAGTCTGCACAGCAGCTTCCCAACAAGGGAAAGACGACGCCCTCTCCGAAGAGGAGGAATACAAGACCGTCACGAAGAAAGGCGGTGTCAAGCGGCAACGGGTGGACGCCGAAATCCAGGAAAGGCCCGCCCGCAAAGAAAGAATCCCGCCTCTAATCCTCCACCGCCAGGAGGATTATTGCAAGACGATGAAGAAGCTAGCCACGGTCGGGATTACCCCAAAGGCTACTCGAACATCCAACGACGGGATCAGAGTGATCTTAAGCACCCCCGACGATTACAGAACGGCAACAACTGCACTAGACACCATCGGAGTGCAGTTCAACGTCTACCTTTTAGAAGAAGCCAAACCGCTAAAGGTAGTCATCAAGGGCATCCCGCAAGACGACGAGATGCTTGAAACTGTAAAGGATGATCTCAAATCCATGGGGTTTGTCGTCTAGAAGGTTAGCCGGATGTTCGCCGGACGTGAACACCGGAAGACCGCCATGGCACTGGTCCACCTCGAGAGAAGCGAAAGGGCCAAGGAGATCTTTAGCATCACGACTATAGGATACTTGAGGGTGCGAGTGAAGTCGCCCCACAAGAAGAACGGGACAGGTCAGTGTTACGGGCATACTACCAGCGGATGCCACGCACAGCCCCGATGTGTGAAGTGTGCCGGGACGCACCACACCAGGGATCGTCAGAAGACCCGAGAGACGGGAGAGCCAAACTGCTGCAACTGCACCGGGTTGCACACGGCAAATTACGGAGGATGCCCCGCCCATCCAAGAAACTTCAAGAAAGGGAACGCCCCCAGAACAGTAGAAGTTAGGAAACCGGCAAGGATGGCCGAACCAGGGATAAGCTACGCCCAGGTGACAGCGGGAAACAAGAAACAGGCACAAGAAGAATTAGAAGACGAGGACTTCGCGCTCATCATGAAGATCGTGAAGGCACTCAAAGCAACGAAGCAGATCAAAGGATGAACTCACAGATGAGTAGACGCAAACCGCCGCACCATCTAAGCGGCCGACCCCACCAATGACAGGGAACAACGACACCGAGGTGACCGGAAGCATAAAAGCCGAAGTTCATCTCAGGAAAGGACAACAGAGGTATAGGTATATTTAATGTATTTATTTCAGGTACAGAAAATCTACATATATCACCAGAAAAGCCAATAAGACGGAGGTATGGAGGGCAAAGAGCCCGTAATACCGAGAATAAATAACGATGACCGATGACCCGGTTCTACTTATAAACTATTTTAAGAAAAAATAACTGTCTATAAATATAATAAATGTTCATCATATATTATAAAATACAGCCCGGATTGATCCTAATTAGGGAAAGCTTTGATATCACTATGACGTGTATTATATATTTAGTCTTAAACATTGGTTGAAGACATTCAACAAATTAAGAAAGACAATACAATCATTAGAAGTAATAAAGGAAATTATGAATACTTATAGAGTTATCTTTACTATCGTTCAATTTAATATAGTTAGATATTATTTGTTTTTATCGTTCAGTGACATTAAACCCCATTTAATATGCATGCATGGATGCATGGTAAGACACCTTTAACACATATTCATTGGGTACATAAACAAATAATTAGACATACCCATTTCGCGTTTCAAATGATCATGTTTATGTATTATTATTATTAATATTGAATACATAGTGTTGAAAACAATCCTTAGAAGTTGAAATACATCCGGAAATTATTAATTAATATACGAATTTATTTGTTTTTGTAAATTAAGGCGTCAATGAACGATAAACTAATGAATGCATCTCGAGTGGTAAGAATCCTTAACATTTTTCGCATTTTACAGCGCTGGCCGGCGCCATAAACATATACTCAATATTCAGGCTAAGTTACCATTCCAGGTTAATTACTATTAAACTATTTCTTCAGTGGATAATTTAAGTATCTACTTAAATAAACATTTGCAATTTTCCATTTGTTTATATTTGTTTTTTTTCAGGTATGTATCATAACGAGAAACATTGAGATGATGGTAAGTTATTTAAATACTCAATTTTGTACGTAAAATTTCATCGCAGAGCGTTGGAAAAAAATTATGATGAAAGTGACCAAGAGTAACTGCTAGAAATTATTTTTAACATACACGATCTTATTTAAAAATACCTTTTTATAGAAAATATGGCGATTAGTGTGTAAGACGAATACTATTAATATGAAGTTTGTTAGTTTTGAAACTTTTTCGCAAAATAAGGGAGGTAGGAGAGAGGGAAAGTCATCTAATCAATTACGCCATAATCTTAGATTCGTCAAATCGAAATTTATAAAATAATTCAAATTTGGCAAAAAACGGTTTTTTATGCATGATAATGTAAAAATTTATATTTTGCTTTTAAAACTAAAACGTTCTCTAGCAGTGGTTTTAAAATCAAAATATTATAAATTTTTACATTATTATGCTTAAAAAACCTTTTTTTTTTTGCCAAATGAGAATTATTTTATAAATTTCGATTTGATGAAATTAAGGTTATAGCGTAATTAATTATATTAGTTTCCCCGTCTCCTACCATCCTTATTTTGCGACCTAGACCTCGAAGTGCATTACAAAAAAGTTGTAAGACATTACAAACTTTATATTAAAAATATTTGTCTTACACACCAATCGCCAAATGTTCTGTAAGATCATGTATGCTGCGCTAACCAGCGGTAGAGGCACGAACTTCAAAATATTTTCCAGCAGTTTCTCTTCGCCACGCAATGCTGTGTGATGAAAGGATGCTGAGATATAGCCGGATGCTGACCTTAGCTGGACGCCCTGTATAATAAAAATAAATTATGAAAATACATATATACATTCTCATTTTTTGTTATTGAATACTTGAAATTTTCAGAAAAAAAAACGTCGTTGCATTAGGTAGTATATTCTACATAAACGTTTACTATTACCAAAGTGAGTAGTAATTGCGAAACAACATCAAACTAATATGGAAAATATACACGAATGTTAACTGAACAATTTTTGTGATAGTATAGTAGCATCCACTTATGCTCATATATGTGAAATCAAATTTAATTAATAACTTTTTGTATAACATAAGCTTTGTTTTAATTTGCTTAATATGTTTATCTTAATAATTTGTATTTTCCTCAAAATGGGATTAATTTATCAACATTAGTTTGAGAATTGGGAGTGTAATTCTAATCTTTAACTTTATTTGAAAATTTTGTGGCATTGTTAACCCGCGCCAACAGAATATAAATTGCATTAAATTAATGTTCCATGTCATTATTAATTTAGTAAACAACTCGTTTTAATTTGTGCATCACGAGCTATCGCAGGTCAAAAAGTCGTAACCCTTATCAATGAGTGCCTTTAAACAAAACAAAAACAATGCGTAAATTTTAAAAATTAACATTTAGGGTGAAGCCTCTGGAAGAGATTGCGTAGCAGTATGTCACTTCGCAAAAAAAATAATTGTAAAAAACCTAATACTTATATTAAAATGTGTCGTGTGATTGACATAAATTACTCTCATTCGCACTTACGTTCAAAAACCTTCCTATTTTCGGTTAACACTTCACTGTAACTTCACCGCCACTTTATGTATTGATGGGGCCGAATGTTTCTTCTTTTCTCACTGTGTGGGATATCATCAATCGATTCATTATTTTTAAGTATCTCACTCGGAAAAGTTTGATTTTACGAAATACTTTTAGCACAACTTATTCATATTTATGTACAATTTATTTGAAATGGTCAGTGCTTGACGTTACTGTATTATAAAGGGTTATAATACAATTTTATTTTTTATTGACTTTTTCATGCTTTATCAAATGGCGAAAACCGCATGTCCCTACCTATTTTACTTTGCGAGATATTAGTAATTTTTGAGTATGCGGCAAACGTCATTTTAATGGGGCAAGTGTGAGTCGAAGAGACGCGTTATCGCTACGAATTTTCAGCCAGCTTGACAATACGTTGAAAAAGGAGCGTTCTGAGTCAGGCTCTAAATGAGAGAAACAAACACGAAAGTACCACGAATATGGTTCACCAACTGAGAATAATGCTATCGCGTCCATTTTCCTTATTGCGTTTACTTACTGTCTGGAACAATTTTATGAACTACCCCTAATAAATTGGTAGTTATCAGGTTTTATAGAAAACGAGTACGTCAATTTTGTTTTTTAGTTTCCCACATTCTGATGGAGTTGACATCTGTCAAAATATGACGCCACCGACATTTTTCTTAAATGACAATATATGGCATGTGTCTCATCATTTGAAAGCTCTTGTTTCACTTCGTAAGTTCCTAGATTTTTGTGCGATTCTGTCGCGCCGTTTCACAATCTCAGCCGTACAATTGTGGGAACAATCTTAAATTTAGTTCCAGGAAAAGAATAATTGTTTCTTGTTTTTTCAGAAACAAAGCTATCAAATCTATCAAAACTATGAATCACACCAATACAATCCTTTTTAATAAAGGAAAAATGTCGTACAGTCAAAAATACCGTATTGAAACTCTAATGATGATTGGTTACGGAAATAGTTACATATCTACTAACGAGGTACGTCAGCTTTTCATTCAAATTCATGCAGACCGAAGGTCGATTTCGCAATCCATCGTTTGCAAGATTTTAAGGATATATGAAGAACCTGACCATGTTGAAAATTTACCTGAAAATCGAAGGCACGTCGGTGCAAACAATTTGGCACAATATCATCCGTATAAAGTCTGCCTGATACAAGAATTAGGTAAGTATGATTTCAACAGAAGACTGCAGTTCTGTGAAGTCATGCAATCAAGATGTAAACTTAGCTCCAAATATTTTTTCTCAGATGAAGCAACTTTTTACCTCAACATTACTGTAAATAGGCAGAGTTGTCGATATTGGTCCAAAGAAAATACTCATTGGACTCAAGAGGCTCATTGTGAATCGCCATAGAAAGCTGTCATATTAAAAGATAGTGATAGGAACATTTTATTTGACGGAAATCTTACAAGTGAAGCCTACTTGAATTTTTTACAGTTAGAATTTATTTCAGCTTTATTCACTCTTTATCCTGACCACAATAATCCCAATTTGTGCTGTCCATAAATTTGGCGGTAAAAAGATAGAGTCCATTACCACTGTGCAAGAGAAGTTCGGGAATATTTCAATTTAATGTTTCCAGGAAAATGGCCCATAGCCCACGGAGTCCCATTGAATGGCCAGCCAGGCCATCTGATATGACTTCTTTGGACTCCTTTTTGTGGGGTTAGTTGAAATCCAACTTTATTTTTAAACCAAGAGCTATTATTAATTTAAAGTGCTGCGTAAGAACGGAAATACGAAAGGTTTCAAATTTTATTATTATTTTTATGATGGTTTGATTGTTCTTTGTTGTGTTGTGTTGTTGTTGTTGTTGTGTTGTTTGTCGTGTTTAATAGTTTGCTTTTTTTCTGACAAAAGAAGAAACAGTTATTCTTTTACTGCTAGTAAATTTAAGAAGGAACGTACTGAGTAACACAGGAGCTTTTCAATGTTGTATCACATGCTATATATTGTATTTAAGAAAAATGTCGATAACGTCATATTTTTGACAGATAAATAATAACAAATAAATTGATTCTATCAGAATGTGGGAAACTGATGTGTATGTGTGTTTGAACCAAAAAGTACAAAATATGTTTTGTACTCTTTCGTAAACAATATGTACTGGTTCTTTTTTACATTTCAACTGATCTCACTATATGCGTATCCAGATACATCTCGACTAACACCTAGAGCTCAAATCTGTGTCGTGTCTTACAAACCAGTGACACCTTTATGGTACAATTTGGACAAAGCTAAGCTTATCTGCTTGTATTTAGTTGAGTAATTAACTATATTTGTTGTTCGTTATTGAAAATTTTTATCAAGAAACTATTATTGTATAGAACAGATTTAAATATTTTCATTGGATTTAAGCGTTCTATTGTTGAATAGATCCATCAAGTGTGTTAATGAAGGCGATTATCGATGAGAGATTTTAACGCGTGAACACCTTAAAAGAGTCCAGATCACTAATCACGCATTAATATTCGAGTCGGTTACAATATTTTTCAAAGAATCGTTTTCTTTAGTTTTCCTGTTTTTCCAATGTGAACTCTTATATCGACCAGACTACCATCTCGTAATGACAGTACAGAGTACCTGAATAAATTATTTTCTTACAGCTCCCGTCACTGTGACGCAATGCATTCATAGTAAGATGTTTCTTATGCATACCTTACACGATCAATAATATTGTCAATACTCAACAATATTGACAATATTATTGATCGTATAAGGTGTAATATTGATGGATTGATGAAAATATTGAAGTATTTCGGGATATTTTGAAATCCAAACATCAATATTTCAATACTTTGACCACACCCTACGCCACGACCACAAATAGTGGGAATATTGACAATATTACTGATCGTATAAGGTTATTTCGCATTAATACTTCAATGAGTGAAGAAGAGTTACATGTTTCATCGGATGAAGAAGCTGAGGCTGAGGAAGTAACAAATACGAAAAACATGGCTTTGAAAGAGTTTATCGAGATGGACGAGACACTACCGGAACTACGGAATTCAGCTAGTACTAATTACATGAGTAAAACCAAACGGTCATTTACCAGAAGCTGAACGACAAAGCTGACCGTTCTGATGTGCGTAAGAAACTGAATTCGTTGAGGTCGAATTTTCGTAAAGAAATGAAAAAAATAGTGTCATCAAAACGGTCGGGGGTGGGTGCGGGCGACATCTATGTTCCAACGTCCTGGACTTACTACGCCTTGCAGTTTTTAGGGAAAACGGAAACTCCGATGACACAGTAGCCTTTACCAAAGGTGAGTGATAAATAGTAATTTTATATCTCCGTAACAAGTACTGCAAATAAATTAGTATTATCATCGGTAGAAAAATTTACACTAAACGGAAATTCACTTATTTATTTAATTCGTTTCTGGAATTACAGCATCATTATAGTATTTACAAAAGTTATCCCGAACTGTTTTAGCTGTACTAGTGCTATTTCTTGCCAGGGTACTCTCTAAATTAACCAATTTGTCTTGCTGAATTTCGTCTTGTGCACAAAGATAGGTTTGGTAATTTTCTTTCGCAATAAAATTGTGTAGGAAGCATGCCGCCTGTGTAATTATTGTTGCCTTACTTGGTTCTACATTTATAGCTTTTTGAAAAACTCCAAATCGACTAGCCAAAATCCCGAATGTATTTTCGACAGTTACACGCGCTGCTGATAACCGTTTATTGAAAATTTCTTTATCTGGTGTTCAACCTCGTTGACATCCAATGCAAATGCTTCATCTGCCACAAAAACGTATAGAAAGTGGTTATCTGTTTTGGGCAAAGGAGTTGATTGGGGTAAATTCAACTGGTTTTGTTCCATCAGTTCACCAAATTTAGAATAAAACAAGACACCTCCGTCTGATATTTTTCCGTTGAGGCCAATATCTATCATTATAAACTGTTTATCGGCATTTACTAGAGCTAATAATACAATGCTATAAAAACCCTTATAATTGTAATACATGGAACCTGGTTTGGCTGGTTTCCTGATGGCAATGTGTTTTCCGTCAAGAGCTCCCAAAGTGTAGTAAAAGTTACAGCAACGTTCGAACCCAGCAGCTATTTTCATCCACTCCTCCGGACATGTAGGAAACTATAAAAGAAACAAATTAATTAAGACAAGGTTTTTGCAGGTTTCTGACGAGACGTATACATTAGTAGACGAACTGGTCAACAAGGAGGTACAAGAACAATCTACATCATCAAACGAAGATCCTCCGTCTCATTCAAGATCTTCAATTAATCCGATTCTGTCGCCCCAACCAAAAAAGAAAATTCGTGTCGTAGGCCCGATGACAAAACAAAATGAGCCCTTACAAAAAGCTTGTTCGTTCCTAGATTCAGCTAACAAGTCACAGTCTAACATACCAGCTATTGCTGTAGCCTGGGGTGAAACGCTTGGAACCTTGCAACCCCAGCAAAGAATGTTTGCCGAAAAAGCAGTAAATGACATACTGTTAGAAGCTGCCCTAGGTAATTTACACCGGAATTCAGTAAAGATTAATGAGCCTAACGTAACCACACCACAACGTCCATATTCTGCTCAATC
This sequence comes from Vesta saturnalis, assembly GCA_036346205.1. Taxonomy (NCBI): domain Eukaryota; kingdom Metazoa; phylum Arthropoda; class Insecta; order Coleoptera; family Lampyridae; genus Vesta; species Vesta saturnalis. The sequence goes on from JARFJB010002396.1 coordinate 5,091,067, forward strand.
ATCTATTGGTGCATACAGTGGGTTATCAGGTCCAGCATATTCGCCGCCTACTACATTCACTGATTTACAGAATTCTTCAAGAGAATTTACCATGATTGACAATTCCGAAGAACATTCCTTACAACCATATTTTTCAACGCTTGAAAACTAAATTCGTTTATAATAATAATAATCGTAATACATCTACTTTTGCACAACATTGTAACAATTCACTTCTATACTTACTATAAATTAGCAATAAACGTGTTTGACAGTATTCTTTAAAATAATTGTATTTACTATACTTGCCTTAATATACTCTTGTAGGACATATATAAGTGCTTCGCAAGTTTCCATTACAGATTCACTTATAACTGCGGGTGAAATAACAGCGGAAAATTTTAAGTCCTCGAAAAATCTTCCGGTAGCCAGATATCTCAAGGTAACTGCTAACCTCTCTTCTGCTGATATACACTTTCTCATATTGGTATCCTGCCTTTCAATGAACGGTTTGACCATTAATAACAACTTATTAAACGTCACGTCACTCATGCGAAAATAGCTCTTATAATCTGATGGGTCCATTGTCACTATTTCCTTTAAAAGGTTTACACGTGAGTACCGTTCACGCTTTTGTAGCCAATTTTTTACCCATCTCTTTCGTTTTACAGTACGTTTTGTAACACAAGCTAAAATAATCGCAACACACGCTTTCTGAATATTCATTTTTGGTATTGTGCTAGCCAAGTGCTCACCTAATATTGACCAAAATATTGATGCATTAGAATCACCGTGTATGGTCAAAAAATATTGAAGTAATATTGACGAAAATATTGACATATCAGTATTGACAATATTATTGATCATGTAAGGTCCACTTTACACATCAACGCTGTGCCTACTATCAACTTCACTTGAAATCGTTTATGTAGGCCCTCTATTAATGCATGGTTTGGAGTTGTTGCCTAATCACTCCCGTTAATAAACGATTATCTGAAATATTTATATATTTAATGATAATTCTCATATTTTATTAGGATGTTTTCAATTAAGCTGGTACTGTTAGAACGTTGCACTGCTAATTTGATGATTGTCTCACACTCATCAAATTACAGCTTCATAAGATCATTAAATAATAATTGTGCTAGTACTGTACGCTAAATCGCACACAATGTGTAAGAACTTGAAATCGCACCAACTAATAAACTTAGTAAATTACTTTCTGGGAAATTGAAAGCAATTTTAAGTGAATATCTAAAGCTATCACAACGGATACACATTCTGTTTTAACGACTAATTGACTTTGTCTGGTTAGTTTGTTTGTTATTTTACATTTTGCGGCTTTCTATCTGTTTTTATTCATTACGGCTTGAATAATATCGTCATAAAAACAACCTAATGCTTTTATATTTATTGAGACATTATGGAACGTGCGCACTTTGGCATCTTTTTATCAATGCTGATTAAACGTAGGAATGATCGTGTTTTTAATACACTTGATATAATGCGATAAACTTATACTTCTAGGTTATCTTTAAACAACTGTTTGCAATGTAAAAGGTTTATATATTATAAATTCAACTAAGGCCAGCGGGTATACGTTTTTAATTAATACGTTTGATAGTCTAGATTATTGCCTATTTACATCTCACCAAGGATGTAACTCTGCATGTGGTAAATTATGATTTTACAAAAACAATGGTTCGAAAATAACTTACTAGAGAGCAGTGCCATATATATTAAAACTAGACTTGGTCAGCTTTCTTTCCATTATCACAGAATATAAAATTAAACATATCTTTAAGTTTTTTGTTTCTGACATGAAACAGTTGTATGAAATTATATTTTTGTAACAAAGTAAATGAAGATTACCGATATCTTTCAATTCCGGTTTGCTTTGTCCACATTCCGATCTTTTATAAATTTACGTTTGTAAATGTAAAAGGTACAGTTAGTAACACTATGTGGTTAAATGTTTCTCAGTGACAACATCAATAACTTCATGGAGTATGTGTGATTATAAAGAAATAACTTCTTGCTACTTGCGTGTTTTTCAACCATCACTACTTTGCATGCACTTTTATGGAGTTACGTGCACACTCCGATTAAAATTTGAATTGTTGCCGTGGGAGCTTTACTTTTCATTTGATGTTTTAGAGAAGAATATCGACAACGTAAGGTTTTACTGAAATCTGAAAATATTTTTTATTTTTGCACAGAGCTTAATAGGGAGGTAAAATCAAATAACTGTATATCTGATAACCAAAAAAAAATTGTTGGCGCTATGAGCTAAAAAATTCACTCGGCTTTAATAAAACCAAAAACCAGTAACAAAAAAAAACAGATATTCCTTAATTAAATGTCCATGTATATTATGGAAAACATGATTTTGCACATTTATATACATTATTTTTGACATAATCCCGCAAGGCGCTAATTCAAAATGCGAAACTATTTTGATAGTATCAAATTTGACAACATACTGTTTTAGTAGTGCTATTCAAACTTTTCTTGACTAATAATAGGTGGTTAATTATTATTTGCTCTGCTATTCAGGCAGTTGTCTTAGTTTAAAAATTTTTTATTGAAGTTTACTTCCCCGTTGTGAACACTATGATCACTTAGGGCCGGTTTTTTAATTCCCAATTAAACTTTATTCACCATTTAATTTCTTAGAAAAGGAGTTGATTAATTATGTGATCAAACCAGCACGCTTATATTTTGTTATAATATTCTTACATAGAATAATGTTATGTAAAACCTTGCACATTTTGTTTGAAATCATGAATTATACAAATTAATTATTTGTACAAATTTTTTAAATCACTACTCCTTAATTTTTTTTTTTTTTTTTTGGTAATTTGGTTCCATTTTGATTCTTTAATAGACATATTTAGAAACCCGACGTCGTCATCTTCGATGTCATTATAGCCATTAATTCACGAAGCATTTTCCGAAAATTGTACGGCAAGCTTCATCCGGAATTGTGTCATGCATGTCACTCTTAGAAAATGTGGCAAAAACAGGATGCATCCAGTGAAAAACTGATGTGAGCGAATTCGCGACCGTGTTTTTGATAATTTCACGTATTTCAGGGGGCGCACGTACAAAATTATCTTGATTATCTTACATTTTCGTGCTTTGTGATATTATTTGGATAAAACAAAAGGCGACTAGTTCAAATTTTCACTTTTAAAAGTAAGACATTACCAACCGTAAAATTTTTTGTTTAAGACGGGGCAATTACAAAAAACGTGTTTCATAAGACCTTGAAGCACTTATTCTTTAAAAAACTCGAATTCGTGCTTCAAGACTGGTCTTATGAAACTCGTTTTTTTAATATACTATCCTTCACTTTTTACTGTTAATAAATACTCAGGGTGGTTAATTAATACAGCACAAGAACTCCTTTGCTGTAAAATTTACAAATAGAAAAGTAATTAAATAATAGAGTGTAGATGCCTAAGACTATACAATCTTCTACAGAGTCTTCTATTAACGAGTGGCGATCTGAACTAACATTTTTCAACCCAGATATGCTTGAAAGTTGAAATAGAGTAATGAAATTAATATGAGTGATTCGGGGTGCATCGTAGAAGATATTAAAAAAAAACAATGAAAAACTTTATCTGGGGGCGCTGGAAAAGGACGGTCTGAATATAAGACCTTAGGAAAATAACTATCTACCTATGTAGCTTAAAAAGATTTATTATATAATACCTTATTCTACAGTGTGATATCCCACATTTAAAACAGCGTGTTGTAGTTTTCATGTGGCACTGACGACACTTGGTTTGCTTGACTTGTGGAACAACAAATCGAATAGAACTATTTTTTTAAACTTGGTCTTCCTCTAGAAAAACTGAATATTTTCTTATTCTGTTGCAGAAGACTTATTTCCACCTATCTTCTGGAACTTAAATGATCCAGTGTACCTTTATTCACTTTATGTATTTACCATGCATTATGAATGGCCATATCTTGATATGGGCAAAAGAGGGAAGTACCACTTCTTTCCTCTGATAGAGGTCGGATACAAGCTGGCATTTTCAAAACACTGATACATTCCGCCCATATTAGGGTTATACTTGTTTATTATTATATATGGTTGCATAACTACAATGCTTTTTTTGTCACTGAGAATATTGTTTTACCGTCTGCAAAGGACTGACCAAGTGCGCGAGAGCACATCGTATCAACACTGTTTTTGTTCCACTGCACGGCAACTAATGGTTATTCACACACATGCGATATTCGTATTCGCTCTTGGTGCTGTCAGTAACGCACCAGAATTGAAAAAAATTTCAAAATAGAAGTTGAAGCGCTTATCAGGCCATGCAATTTTCAAAACACCTGCATCCACCCCCATTTCTTTATAAGTAGTTCCAATAACCCAGTCTAGTACAACCCATCTAGAACTTGTATCCATACTTAATGGGCTTCCATTTTATATATTGCTGAAATTCAAATGGTCAGTAAAATACAAAATTAGATTCTGTAACGATCAAACAATTAGGTCATCATCAAAGAAATTTTGAAATAATTTCAGAGGCTGTGTTTTGGCAATTTCTTCATATCGTGGAAATTCCCATTCCCTGTCAGTTTCCACGCTCTCAAAGTTTTTCCTTACCCATTTATAAGAATTAGGCTTTTTGGATTTTTTATGGCTTTCCCTTTTTGCAACATTACGACTAAGTGAGCTAAAGGTATATTGGACTCTTCATCATCAGATCAAAAATCTTCGGTTCCGTGAATAAGAATTTCTGCAGGGGTTCTCAGTTGTGTAGCAGGTAAACTGTCCACAGCAATGTTATTTTCATCTCCTGAAAACATTAAATGTAGGTTATTTAAACAGGTATAGATATTGGTTCTTTTCCAAATCAATGTAGGTTGTGCAACTTTAAACAGCACATCCACCCATGCGATTAGGTTATAATTTTGAGTTTTGCGCTATGCCTGTTTGCAAATTTGTAGGCCCGAGAGTAACTGTTTTGTTTACTTTGTTTATGTGCTTTTACCGAAAATGCTTGACATGTAACACAGTTTAAAACTCGCCACAAGAATGAAAACGGGAAAAAAACATATCGAGAAAATGTTGATATTGATTGGATTTTTATTATGTTTCGATTCATTTTAATGATTTATATGCAGCTGTTCTTATACATTTTTGAGCAATTTGCATAGCACATTCCTCACGGTTTATTTATATAATTATTTTTCCCAAACGCTTTCTCCTGGGATTAAAATTTTACGATTAGAATGTTTGGAGGCAACGGTCATTGTCACACGTACTCGAAATTATCAGTTCGCTTGAACACCTAGGGCAGTTGTCTCGTTAATTTAAAACGATCATGTGTCCGGCGCTAAAGCCTGTCCGGTAGAACTGAACGGGTATCGGATTAACAAGGAGGATTGTCAATATATGGTTCTATTGTGCTTGAAACCGCCTTAATGCTTTGCTGTCTCGTACTTATTGTACGTGACAAAGAAAGATGGATATATTATGAATAATGCCTCTATTTCTGCCGAACAAAAGCGTTTGCAACTTTCACACATAATGACAAGGCAATAAGAATCAGATGCAGGTAGAATAGAAATTCAATAGGTATAATAAAATGCCAGTGGTTCTCAACACTGCTTTAACATTACATTTAAAATTTATGGAAGAATGCAAGTTTTATAATAAACATTTATAAAAGCCATTCATAATAATGAATATTCGATTAAGTATAGGTATTTCAATTTACATTTAGAAAGTTCATTGTATACCTAAGTATGGTAATGACGTTTTAGTGTACTCCAATTACAAAAGAATCCAAATAAATATGCAATACTGTAACAATAAGTAATTAATAATAGATTATTATACCATTTAGTAGGTACATATAGGTATAAATAAAACAACTGCAATATCTATATTATCATTATTCTTTGAGTAAGCGTTTATATAAACTAACCATTAATATAATGCCGAAAAAGTTGAGTAAAGAAATTCGCGAATTAGTTTTAAATACAGTCGATTATTTTAAAGAAGAAAAGAAAATGGTGGTCCACTATTATCTACATTTTCTGTTCAACAAAGAACAGCAAACGCGTTAAAACTTTCGGTTTCGACGGTGGGGAAAATCTGTGCTTTAAAAAAAAATGGCGGCGAGTTGGAACCTCCAGTGAAAAAACAGCGTGTCAAACTTTGCACTACAGATTTTCCAGAAAATGGAAAACAAACAATTCGTGCATTAATATACGAGATGTACGCGAAGAAGGAACACGTAACGTTAAATTCATTATTAAACTTCTTAAAATTGAGAACCGCGTATGAAATAGGAAAAACCAGTTTGGCTCTAGTGTTAAAAAATATGGGCTTTAAATTCCAAAAAACCAACAATAGACGCGGTTTGTGTGAACAAAGCCACATTGTCGCCAAAAGAAACGTTTTTCTGAGAAAGTATCTCAAAAATCTTAACTCCGAAAGTTCGAGACAGTTTGTTTTACAGACGAAACGTGGATATTTAGTAAAGGTAGTACGTCAAAATGTACTTGGCAAGATAACAGTGCAAAGAGTTTACATCAACCGAACAAATCATCAGATGGAAAACGATTTATTATCATTGAAGCAGGTAACAGAAACGGTTTTATCGACGGAAGTCAATTAATTTTCGGTACAAAAAATAAATCATTAGATTATCACGATAATATGAACGCAGAATTGTTCGAAAAATGGTTTGAGGAATCACTTTTACAAAAATTAGAGGAACCATCAATAATTGTCCTTGACAATGCGAGTTATCATTCTCGAAAGGCAGAGAAGGCAGTCAAAGTTTCTTGGAAAAAGAAGAAATACAGCAATGGTTAACCGCTAAAAAATAGCGTGGGAAAATTTTATGACAAAGGCAGAGTTAGTGGAATTGGCCAAAAGAAACAAAGTAGACCAATGCGAAAAATATGTAATCGATGAGCTAGCTCTATCATATGGACATGAAGTTTTGCGCCTGCCCCGTATCATTGCCATTTCAATCCAATTGAGTTGGTATGGGGCATTACTAAGAACAAATACGACAAAAGTATCGTTGCGACATCCGGAAAGACGAAGATGTTCTTAATACGTGGAACGACGCATTAAAAACAGTTAGTGCGGAAATATGGCAAAAATGTATTGATCATACGGATAAAATAATTAAAGATACTTTTGTTAATGAAGAGATTGTGGATGAAGTAAGACCTCTTATTTTCACAGTTAACACTGAAGAAAGTGATGACGATGATCTTTTCCAAGATTTGGATGACTCAGGAAGTGATGAATCTGAAGCCGAATGACAATTATAATTTTTACATTTAATTATAAAAGTATATCTTTGTAATTTAATTAATATTTACTAACTATAATAAAAATGTATTTGTTATTGTTGTTATAAGTATAAGTGAAAGGTGTCAATTGAAATTACTTATAGGTAATTAGTAATCGATTATTATTTTTATTATACAAAAGTTGCATTTCTTCACAAATTATATAATGTTAAAGCAGTGTTGAGAACCACTGGCATTTTATTATACCTATTGAATTTCTATTCTACCTGCATCTGATTCTTATTGCCTTGTCATTATGTGTGAAAGTTGCAAACGCTTTTGTTCGGCAGAAATAGAGGCATTATTCATAATATATCCATCTTTCTTTGTCACGTACAATAAGTACGAGACAGCAAAGCATTAAGGCGGTTTCAAGCACAATAGAACCATATATTGACAATCCTCCTTGTTAATCCGATACCCGTTCAGTTCTACCGGACAGGCTTTAGCAGTTTTGCCGCCCGGTGCAAAAACGTGACATGCCCCGCCTCCCCCCCTCTCAATATAAGTTACCAAGAATGAAAAAATTTAACAATTTTTATATAAGAAAAAGAGGACGGTAAACTAAATGTCATATATTTAGGTACTAAGCATTGTTATATTGAACACAAGCAGTAATCCAGTACTATAAGATAATAGTAAGTACAATGAGTAACATATATTAAACAAACTACATACAATAATACTGTAAAAAATAACAACAAAGCCTTGTAAAAAACTGTATGTTTTTTATTACTTTTAATTCAGCAAACTTATGAATAATTTTTTTAAGATTAGTTTTTTTCTGCTAATTCATGTTGTACAGCTAATCTAGCCAAACCATTTAGCTGATTTTGGGTAGCTGTGGAACGTAAGAAATTTTTAATTATTTTCAATTTAGAAAAACTCCTTTCTCCACTTGTCTCATTTACTGGCAAGGTCAACAAGATTCTTAAGGCAATGCTGAGGTTAGGAGGAGTAACATCTAAAGTAGTGATAACTTTTAATATCTCAAATAGTTTTGTTTTGCATTTGCTAACCCTAAAACGGGTTCTATTTCTTCTAGTAGCTCAAATGAGTTCACATCTCCTGATTTACCATCAGTCAACAGTACTTCTAAGTATTTACAATATGTAATTAACTCGTTTTTAGGTAAATCTTTCGAATCATGTATGTTGAACACAAATTCAAAATAATTGCGGTAGGTATTCATCAAATCAAATTTGGATTCTAAAGCATTAATAACTTAATCTGTTGTAAAAAAAATAAAGCTCTATCTGCGACCGGATCATCGTACGGTTTGTAAAGAACGTTAACAGTTTTCGTCGAAATCTATGACTCGGTTGTGTTAAATCAGCTGGTATGTCAATAACGTCGGCTCGTTGCTTTGCATCAAAGAGCGTTTTATTAAAAGCCTCTTCCGAACAAGGATACTGTAAAAAAATTGTAGAAATTTTTATTAGTTCGATAAAAGATGATAATTCATTGTCTTTAGTCTGTAGTAGCTTACTGATCGGACTAATATAATTTAAGATTGTATACCAAATTAAAATGGAGCATAAAAACTTAAATTCTTTAACCTCACAATTCCCAACGGTGGGTAAAAACTGTCCACTTTTTTTTATATTACCACATTTTCCGCAATTAGCAAATTAAAAAGATTTCATAATTATTTCCTCAAAATATTTTTAAATAAATATTTATTTAAAAGTTGATTGGGGTGGACATAGAACCCCTTGGTACGAGCTGTTACTAAAATTGGGAATGCTCAAAGATAATTAAATCTAGAAACTCCTAAAAATACTCCCACTAAAATACATCTCAATGTATCATAACACGTTCAGACTTGTCTGAGGTGCTTGTTTTTTCGTATTTCGCTTCTTGCGGTTAGTGTGTCATTGTGTTTTGGATAAACAGAGAAATGGCATCGCCACTGTTTGTCTAAACTAGTTGGTTTATGTTGTGTGGGTGTATATTTTGTAAATATTCTATAATGGGGAAGTAAAAGTTTGCTTTTTCGAGTAATTCAAGATGTGTAGGTTTTTGAGTGAACGATAAATGGAAGAAATATTACAAAATATGTCGGATAATGATCCTATGTCACATCAGGAGCATGATGATAGTGAAGCAGCTGTGAGTGAGGCTGAAGATAATACAGTTTCATTAGAACTTAATAAAAGGATATGATAAAGAAGACGATGACAATGAGGCTAGCAGCTCTCAAAATAATTCAAGAACAGTTTCTACCCACCAGTACACAGGAAATCTGGTAGAGTATTCTTGGCTCACCCTGCTCGAAGCAGTAGAAGGATAAAACAAAATATTCTGCGATGTAAGCCTGACATATCTAAAGAAGGTGAAGTTACTTCCACCCTACACTCATTTTTTCAAATCTTTCAAGATGTTATTGAGACAATTCTTACATGCATAAGTGAAGAAGCTGTAATAAAAAACATAAAGGGTTACTGACAAAGACGAGTTGCTATCATTTATTGGAATTTTGATTTTGATGGGGCAAACAATGATATCAAGTTGAATTGTCATAATATGTGGTCAAAGAAACTTGGTCGAGCAGTATACATTGGAAACATGAGTAGAAACAGATTTCTGGAATTGCTAAAGGTATTGCGTTTCGATGATAGAGAAACCAGAGAAGTAAGACATTGGAAACATGCGTAGAAACAGATTTCTGGAATTGCTAAAGGTACTGCGTTTCGATGATAGAGAAACCAGAGAAGTAAGACGCCAACAGGACAAATTTGCACCAATTAGAGACGTTCTAAATACCTAAATCCTAGAGTTAATGTTGTATTTGATGAAATGTTATCGCTGTTTACAGGACGATGTCCTTTTAAAATTTTTATGAAAGAAAAACCTGGTATCCTCATAAGGATTCTGGCAGACTGTGACTTTCTCTATGTTTTAAAAATTGAGGTATACGCCGGAAAAAAAGAAGGTACTACAGCACAGTCTAGGGGGCCCAAAGGTACCGTAAAATGTCTATTGGATTCAATAAAAACAGGAACCATAACGTCACAACAGACATCTTTATTTGCTTATTTACAAATATTGCAAAGATATTGTGTACACTATTTACCATATATTTGCTAACTCTCCTTTCCTTACTCCACCTGCATCGTCTTCCTCCCTCTTGCCTCCTCACCCCTTAACTAACCTTTTCCATATTTCTTTCATCCAATCCGCCCCCCTTCATTTTTTCTCCAGTACCTCCTCTGCCGTCCTATCCTCTTCGTTTAACTCCATTCTTTCAACATATGATTTATCGTTTCCATCTCTTCTCCACACAACCTACATTTTCTGTCTTCCTCCCTTTTCCAATATTTGTTCCCCCTTTCTTCGTTTCCACAACTAAAACTCGCTATTATTTTCTGTCTTTCCTTTCTCCCTTCCCCGTTCAGATATCCCGGTATCCCTTCGCCCTTAATATTCCTAGTTAGTATTATATTTTCCTTTTTTCACCTTCGTCCATCCTTCCTGCTTTTGGACATCCCTGTCCCTTCTAATTATGTCCTCTCTCACGTTCACTCCTTCCCTTCTTAGTCTCTCCACTTCTTGTTTCGCATATTCATTTCTTTTATAATATTCGTCTCTGGATTCCTGTCCATATTTTATTCTGCCTTCTTTTATTTCTTTCCAGCATTCTTGTAGAATCTTTCACTCCGATCTTCTACTCATTTCCTCCTCATACTTTAATGCTCTCTTTCCCGCTTCCACCCTTATTTTTTCTGCTTGCACCTCCTCTCTAATAATGTATCCCGGTGTTTCTCTTTCCACTCGCAGTACCCACTTCCAGTATTTTTCTTGCAATCCTTCTATCTCTTTATATTCCTTCCACCCCCACACTTCCGCCCCATAGAACACCACACTGTTTATTAGTTTCTCAAATAATAGTTTCTTTTTCTTTAAGTCCATTCCGCACAGTCTTTCTCCTACACTCCACACTTACCCTGTTAATTTGTGTCCTTTTCTCAATCGTTCTTTTATATGCTTCCCATATTTGCTGTCTTGTCTCATTATATATCCCAAGTAGGTGAATTCCTTTACCTCCTGCATGTCCTCTTCCCTACATTTCCACTCCTCCTTTTTCCTTTTTCCTCCCCCTTTTCTCAATACCACTACCTTCGTTTTGTTCCCATTTACTTCCAAATCTTTTCTTTTCAAATATCTGTCCATCGTTTTTAGCATCCCCTTTATTTCTTTTTCTTTCTTCACTATTAGCACTATGTCATTCATTGTATGCCAGCGACCACACATTCCTGTTCTCCACCACCACGCCTCCTTGTTACCCCCTTAATGTCTCTTCTAGGTCTCCTGTGTATACCGCGAACAAGCTTGGGCTCAGTGGTGATCCTTGCCTTAGTCCCTTCCTGGTTACAAATCCTTCACTTAATTCCCCATTCATCCTCACCCTATTCCTCGTTTCTTCGTATTTTTCTTCCATCCTTCCTAGTATTCTTTCGTTTATCTTCTTTTTCTTCAAGTATTCCCACAGTTTTTGCCTGTTCACCCTATGGAATGCGGCTACTAGGTCTATGAATACTGCTACCATTTCCCCCCTTTCCTTTTCTATTTTAGTATGTATACATTATCTATGGTTCTTATTCCTTTCCTAAATCCTGCCTGTCCGTCTGGTAGCAGTATCTTTTCTTCTGTTTCCTTCTTTAGCCTTTCTTCCAGTACGGTCGCGTATATTTTGTATGCTGTATTTAATAATATGATTCCCCTGTAATTTGTCACTTGTTTTTTGTCCCCTTTTTTGTGCACTGGGCATATATGTCCTTCTCTCCACCTATTCGAGAATCCTTTCCCTTTCCGACATCCTTTTTGCTACCTTTGCTTCTCCATGTATCCGCTCCTCACCTTGTATCCCATCTTCATCTGCCGCTTTATCTTTTTTCACCTTCTGTATTGCCTCTATTACTTCTTCTTCTTTTATTTCTTCTTCTTCCTGTGTTTTATATATTTCCGTTTTTTGTCTTCCTTCTCCTTCCTTTATATTCTCCCCCTCCAGTACGGTCCTGAAATATCTCTCCCATTCGTTTATTTGTATTCCCGTTTGTGTCAATCTTCTCCTCTTTTCTTTCTTTAAAAATTTCCATACGTCTTCTTCACTTTTTTTCTTGATCTGCTGTAGCTTTTTTTTTGTTTTCTTCCTCTTTGCTATCGCATGTTTTCTTGTATTTCTTTACTACTTCTTCATATTCCTCTATTCCTACTTTCCCATCTTCCACTGTTTTAGTGTTCTTCTTACCTTCTTCTTGGCCTCCTTGCGTTATCGGTTCCACCATTGCGTCCACCCCGTTTTCTCGCCCTTCCATCTTTTAAAGTTTCTCCGTTGCTTCCTCCATTCTCCTTCTCATTTCTTCCACAATCTCTTGCACTCCTTTCCCTTCCCATTTTCTCTTTATACTCTTTTCTGTCCATACCTTCTTGGTTGTGAATTCCTACACTTTTCCCATCTCCTCTCTTTCTCTCCCCTCCATTATCAATTCCTGGGGCTGATGGTCCGATTCGATCCTCTCCATACCCGAAAGGTTTTTACCTTTTCCTCCGCCTATGCATTCGTTATTATAGTCTATTATTGAGTTTCCCCTCACTCCTATGTATGTATACTGTCCCCTCTCTCTTTCTTCTCTATTCCCATTCATTATTTCCCACCCCCTTTCATTACACACTTCTAGTAGTTCTTTTCCTTCCCTATTTAACACTTTATCTTTCGCCTGTCTTTTTTCCGCCCCTCTTTTCTCTTGTATTCCCCCTTTGTCTCCTATTCTCGCGTTAGAATCTCCTCCTCTTATTATTATACCTTCCTCCCTTCTTCTATCAACTCTTCTAAGTTTTCTTTTGTCTCCTTCATCTTACTATTGTATACAAAACATTTTTCAGCTTCTGGCAAACTAGGTGACCAAGATCCTAGATCCGAATCTAAGATAACCACAGGTTGTAATTTAAGTTTGAGTCTGTTTCAAGTTGAGACAACAACCACAACCTCTTTAGTTCCTAGGTAGTTGAGCAAACTCTCAGCCGGTTTATTAGTTTTTGATTGCTTTTCGAGCCTTTTTCTTTTGTACTGAGGACCAGTTAGGTTTTTTCTTGTCGTCTTTGTTTTCATAATAGGGGTATGAAAAATACGTCGAAACAGGTAAAATTCTGCGCACGCGATAGTCTTTATGTAAGTATTACAAGTTGTTAGCTGTTTCATTTTTAAAGGATGGTGAACAGTTTTTTACAATAACAAAATAATATATATTTTTTGACTAGTCCATAATACAACACTTTAGTAATAGAATGGTAATTGTAGATGCATCAGCAATTGCTGAATGAAATGAAATTGTAATTTGGACTTATAATATATCCTTTATTCTTTTCTATTTTGTTTTTAGACATAGGACCAAAAATGTGCAAGAGGTACTAACCTTTTTGTACATAACCGTTATTTTCCCACTCCTGTGTATCCAAAATATACCTATGCTTTTCAGTTTAAGAAAATTTGGAAGCAAGCGTTTTTTCTTATATGTATTCCTAAATCAAGTATGTCTCAAGGATATGTCGGGAAAGCTCGACGGTTATTGCGCAGAATCAAATACCGATTACGAGTTTCTTGGGTGCTATTGGCACGGTTGCGAGAAGTGTTTTCCCAACCAGACCAATTTTGACTCAAATCTGAATGTAAATACATCCATGTTTCTCCGAAACGAGAACACGGCGGCGCGTTCTCAGTTTCTACTCGAACGCGGTTATAATCTAGTAGAAATGCGTGAATGCGATTTTAAAAAACTAATACTTGCAAACGATGGGTTGAAAGCGTTTATACAGAATCTAGGCGGTCAAGATGACGAGTCCTTAAATCCACGAAATTATCTAAAATTTCTGACAGTCAAAATACCGCTCCTAAGACTTGCCACACCGTGCAAGGGCCGTTTGCACCGGCCTATCGCCGGTCCTGCTGTGAAGTGACTTTAGGAAGCGCTACACTTACTTATTACATTGTGAGCAAGAAAACGTTTTTTAAACGATGTCAGCCGTTTATGATCGTAGGTTACATGATTTAATTTGATAATTATAATCTTCATGGAACAGTTAAATGTCTATTATCAGTATTATAAGCTAACTCTTCAGTAAAATCTGTAAAATCCCCCCCCCCATGCTAACATTTGTATTATGATTTAAATTATTAAAGGTAATCGTTTAATTAGTACCTTGTAAGATTATTTCATTTCATAAATTTAAGGCTTATAGTAATAAAATATTCCTTTATGTTATAATTACATGTTATACGTCCAATTATTATCTTCTAATCTGTATTTTGTTTATGAATGATTGTGTGATTTACACAATTATATGTTATTTGTTTTCAAATTCATGTTTTATACTCTGATGTTTCACTAAAACAATTATTCATTAGAAGTACTATTTTTAGTGATCCACCATTGTGGCTTGCAGATCTTGTATCTTAAAATTCATCTCGTTAAAAGCTAATGCATTTCCTTATTAGATTAACCCTCGCATAAGGAAAGATTACATTTATTGTAATAACAATTTATTAGATTACGCAGTTTGTTGTGTATAAAATTAATTTTCTTGAATTTCTAACTGGTCGTCGCATATAATAGTTATTGGATTGTGTAGATTTGTTTTCCATTCAGTTAATCGACTATTATGTACAGTAATGGAGATTACCAAGTAGGGGACGGATTTACTACGAGTAGCCCTGACCTACCGCTTAACGGTGCAGGCTATTTCAAATGTATATCTTATATAAGTTAGTAATTATCTTATTACACTAATAAAGTATTTTTCCTTTTTCAGGAAAAATATTTGTACATGTTTGTTAAAGTTATTGAACGGTACCCGTCGAAATATTTACATTCACTTGATGTTTCCTTTTTCTATATTGGGTTTTGGTACTTCAACATCTTAACCTTGTTCTCACCTCTTCAATATCGTTATTATAATTCTCATCCTATTTTGCATTCTTTGCCAAAACTATCTTCAACGGTATTTATATTTACTAATTGGGAAAAGGAATTATAATTAAATGATATTGTATTATTTTTTAAATCATCACTTGTCTAGTACGACGGAATTCCAAATTCCTTTTAGGAGCGTGAACATAATTTACCGTGATTTTGTAAAAATATTCAAGGAATGGCATGCGAATTTACATACTTCAGTCTAAAGCTGGAGTGATTTCAATTACTTTTTAATTTTAGCAAATCTACTTTAATGTTGGGTATAGACGAAAGGGTGAGTTTTTTAATTTAAAATTTGTCATTCTTTTACTACCTCGCAAACCGATAATAACACCCCCGCATGTAATCATGGATGTTCCGTATTGAAAAAAAAACGTTTGGGTATAATATAATCATAATTTTCAAAATTTTAGTATTTCGATTAATAATAGTGTTTGAAATTGCGATTATAACATTCTTGTTTTCTTGTAGACGTCATGTGGCAATCGATGTAAAAATAAAAATAAAGATCCGCGTGTAATAGATAATTATTGTATTTCTACGACACTTAATAACAATTACAATCAAGTATTTGACCAGGTATAATTTAAACACCTATCATTATTTTTTATTTTCATTATACAATTTTACATCTTTCTTTAGTTGGTTTAAAATATGCATTTAAAATAATTATTAAGTTGTGCAATTGAGGCGGGTTACATTATAATTACGGTATAATAATTTCTATGAAATCATATAATCTTTTTATAAGCTTTGTGACTTGTTTAACACGTTTACGTTATAAAAATGGTGTCCTTGAGGTGACATCTTGATCTTAGCAGTTCGTATTTCTGAATCTTTAGCGTTGTTAGATAAGTTGTGTGGTACGTAAATGTATTCCGTATACTGCTAATTGCAAATACAAATTCTGTGTTTCAGAAAATTTGAAAAGTTTGTATCATCTTTACTAATAATAAATTTAAACAAAATTGCATAACATGCAATCTTAATACGGTATTTGGCTCTCACAGTTTTACTGTTTCCTTAATTATTTTATTGCTTGATTTTTTTTTGTACACACCCATAAAGATTGTAAATCTTGAAACTCAAGATATTCCTAGATATGCACACTTTTTAGTAATGTTTTCAAGTTTTAAGTAGTAATGAAGTAGAAGAGGCGCTATTATCGCATTAGTCTTAAGTTTAGAAAACGAGCCTCGAGTGCAATAAGGCGTCTAACGAGCCATCTATTGAAAGAGGTTTTCATTAATTTTTATCAAAATGTTATAACTTTTAATCAATCTAGGGAATTTTTATATAGTGAAAGATGTATTAGGTTAGTAGTAAGATTTCACAAATATTTGAAACCTAAATAATACTTTTTCATTTTATGATTATTAATTTCCCAATTCCTATATTAAAATAAAAATGGTAATGAACAATGTGTCCCATTTTCGATTTTAGTTTGGTTGGCCTTGTCAGAAATTTAAAAAAAAATACATGTCTGTATTTTTTTTTAATTAAAGGTAATATTTCAATTTTAGGAAAATTGTAACTAGATCTTAGTAGGCCATGGGCGGGCAAGATAAAACAAAATATAATTAGTATTAACTAGTTCATGTGCAAAAATTCAATTATGTCAATGCAAGACAGATTTTCAAATTCTGAAAAATATTACATTATCGTATTACATACAATACAAAAAAATGGCGATACAGTTGCTGAACAGTATTGAAATTAGTACATAGAAAATTTTAATTTAACTTTTTATAAGTATTGTAATATATCTACGATTAAGATTATTACGAGGGGAGTTTTCTATGTTACCTACCTAGCTATTAGTTAGAGGATAAACAACATTTTGGTTTTTTTCTAATAACGCTATACCTTCGAAAAAAAATTCTACAAAATACGAGTCCACAGCATTTTCCAAGTCGTCTTTCGATAAAAAGCGATGCCCTCTCAAGCGTTTTTGAGTTTTCAAAAGAGATAGTAGTCACAGGGGAGGTTGGCACTATAAGTTGGATGTTGTAATTTCTTAAAGCCGCATTAGTTGGTTACTTCTTGAACAAATGATGCTTTTTGCACTATGCAATGCAGCTGTCGTGCAGCAGCAGAGTTTTCTGAGCATAACTGTGCTGTCTTTTATCGTGTATATAATACATATGTATATACAGGTTGTGTCGTAAAAAACGCCCCAAGCTGTAACTCCGTTATTTTTTGCCGGATTTTAAAAATTCAAAAATACATCTAAACTTGGTACAGGGGTGTTTTTCAGTTAGACAAACATGAATATCTAGTTGCCTAAAACGTAAAAGATAAAGGACGTCACCAACACCTTTCTCATGTTTCTGATTTCCGGTATATTTTTTTTGTAGATAAAGATTTTGAAAGACTTAACATTTCTTCAAGGTCATTTTGTTTTCTTTAAAAAAAAGTTCTCATTGTATATCGCTAAATGGTTCCGCTTTAGATGAAAATAGACTTAAAGCGAAATCTGCAGAATATACATTTTTCACTTGCATAAAATTTAATGCCAATTTAATCTAGTAGGTATCCATCACAAAATTGTAATTATGATTTGACTTCTCATAAAATATCTTTGGTGTGTTTTTTACTTTGTTTTGTTTGTTTTAGTTGTTTCGAGTATTTCATTGTTTAAGTATTAGGTGTCCGTTTTAATAATAATCGGGACATAATTTGTTCTCAAATAGTGAATTGAGTGATATGGTGGACATTACAAAGTTTCAATGAACGCGCTGGAACCAGCAGTTACCGAAATATTTTTCAAAATCGTAGAAAACTAGACAGAAAATTATTTTTAAGATTGCGAGAAACATGTAGCTTTCTTTCATCACCAGCCTTATGGACGACCTATAGTGCATACCGTCGAACAACAAGAAGAGGTCTTAGGTCTGGTTGGAATTGATTCGTTTATTAAAATTCAGCGAATATTTGCAAATACTGGTTATCTCGCCGGGCAATATCAACTGTTTAGCAACTACGGCCCTGCCATTACACAGCAGTCCAAAAATGTATTGCCAGATGATTTTTTGGAAAGAACTATATTTTAAGCCATCATCGACGTGAACTTTCACCAAAAGAGGTTTGTTTAAGAGCAGAAATTTCCATATCTGGTCTGACGAAAACCCAAACTCCTTAAGGGAGCGTCATTTTCAATACGAATCTAAAATTAATATTTGGTTTGGGATAGAAAACGATTCTCTCGTGGGTCCTTTTGAACTCCCAGCTAAACTGATTGGCCGCGAGTATGTAAACTTCCTTCAGCATAACTTGTTTAACCTGCTGGAGGAAGTTTCTTTAAACGTTCGTCGTGAGATGTGGTTTCTTCAAGACGGCCCCCTGCCCATTATCCTCTCGCGGTGCAAAATCACTTAAATAATGTATTCTCGCGTCCTTGTATTGAAAGAGGAAGTGAACATCGCTCGCTTCCACGAAGTCCTGATTTAAATCCAATGGACTTTTTTTTTGTGGGCGTACATAAAAACTTTAGTATATTCTGCTACTGCGTTAATACAAGAGCTGACCTATATCAAAAAATTGTTGCAGTTGCAAATACAATTATCCATCGCATCCATGCAGTAAAAAGACATTTTTTGAAAAGACGCCAAAGATGTATTGGGGCGAATGGTGGACATTTTGAGAATAGCATTCATCATAATTAAATACCTGTTCAATGTTTTATAACTATTTAATTGTTTGTAAATATGCAAGTGAAATATGTACATTTTGCAGAGTTCACTTTAAGTGTATTTTCCTTTAAAGCGGAACCATTTAACGATATACAATAGGAAAATCTTTATCCACAAAAAAATACAATGGAAACTAGAAACAAGAGCAAGGTATTCGTGACGCCCTCTATCTTTTACGCTGAAAGTAAATAGATATTCATGTTTGTCTATCCGAAGAACTCCCTTGTATCAAGTTTAAACAAGATATCTTGAAAAATGCGACAGCTATCGAAAAAAGGTGAAATAAAAAATGCATCTTCGAAAGGTCATAACTCTTTAAGATGAATTGGACTAAGGTAAGTTGGCCTAAATGGCAACTATGTCTGAACTACGGCCCATTCTTTACGGGACACCCTGCGCACGCGTATATACTGGGTGTTTCAAAAAACGTTCCGCTAATTTATAAGGTAAATAGAATATTAAAAAATAACATTAGTTTGGTTAATAAACATGTGTCCGAAAATGCCCTTTAAGAAGATACAGCCCTGTAAAAGCGGCCCCAAAAATCCTTTGTTTTTATTATATCTGAAACGGTTTAAGATACTTAAATCAAATTTAGATCACAAATACGTTTGATTAGGTCATAAAAGATTTAAATTTTTTAATAATTTGTGCATAAGCGTCGCTAATGGGCGGGGATGTCATATAGTTTGCAGCCAAACTTTTTTTATGGGCATATTTTTAATTTTTTGGGCAAAAATAATATTTTGTAAACAATTTGCCGTAAAAAAGGTTGACAGTCAAAAAAATTACTGGTTTTGGAGTTATTTGAAGTTTTAACAGGTTTTACCTAAAATAAAATAAAAGAAATATTGAGTTAATTTGATTTATTTGAATTAAGCGGGCTTTGACTGCAGACTCGTGATTTTTTTTGTTTGGCAGATTCGTTTGACACATTGTTGTTGATAGTTTTGGTTATTCGTTGTTTTTTTTTATTGTTCCCTTTGTGTTAATGCCATACAATTAAAATTTTTTTTAAGTTCTAATTAATTTACAATATTTTTACCTCATAGTTGTTTCTGAACAATCATTATTCCCTGAGGTAGTTCGTTCTCGCGCATGAAAACTATTAATTGTTTTATTTTAAAATAATTTACTAATTCGGTCAGCATTATTTACTAAAACCTGAAATAACCCCAAAACCTGTAATTTTTTTGAACAAGAGTACTTTTTGTGGAAAGTTGTTTAAAAAATACTATTGTTATCCAAAAAACTAAAAATATGCCCATAAAGAAAAGTTAGGGGCAAAATAAGTGGCACTCCCCTTGAACGACGCTCCTATGCAAAATATTAAACATTTGTCAGCACTATGTTTTACCTAATCAAAAGTATTTCTGGTCTCAATTTCATTTGGGTATCTTAAACCGTTTCAGAGATAATAATAAAAAAAGGATTTTTGGGGCCACCTTTACAGGGCCGTATCTTCTTAAGGAGGCATTTTCGGACACATGTTTATTAACCAAACTAACGTTATTTTTTAATATTCTATTTACCCTAAAAATTAGCGGAACGTTTTTTAAAACACTCTCTCTCTCTCTCTCTCTCTCTTATATATATATATATATATATATATATATATATATATATATATATATATATATATATATTTAGTGAGCTTATGACCTATGATTTTTATATATACTTAATTATGAATTTTATTGGATAACGTAATTCCAATTTGTCTTTTGTAGATGTTTCTACGTTCTATTGTAGATTTAACTTTTCGCATTTTAAATTAAAGAATATCCTCAGCTTCGGTCAAGAACTACTCACTTTGAGAATTACGTCTTCGTTTAGATGGTGAAGATCCTTATTGAACCCATTGCATGGACTCTTGTTTCGTGGTGTATACATATTTCACGCGCAGTTACAATTCTATGGAAGTTTTCATCTTGGGATAAACCCGTCAAATTCTCCTCAGAAATTTATTGTCTACACAGTTTTTGTTCGGAACTGAGCAGCTTTTGAGTCCATCGAGCCGACAGCACTTTGCTCCTTCCCACATCTTCATGTAGAATTTTAAACACACTCTTTTCCGATATACCTATTTCTTTAATTTCCAAAATTCAAACTTTGGTACTCGTCGGTCAATGATACACTATAATCTTCAACTTTTTGAATGAATGGTATGTCATTTGTTTCGTGCTTCGGTAAGTTCTTTCACACTTATCATGAATGGGTTTCCTGTTCTATTTGAACTGCTTGTTTCAATATTTTACTTTTTCATTTCTTTGGTTTACTCCTGAATGATTAATAGTTTTACACTTTGTTATGAGAAGTGATTTTTATTTAGTTAACAACGCACGTGTATGCAAAAGTATAGTAATTAACGAATTTGGAGTGGTAACTTAGCGTTAACAATTGAGTATATGTTTACGGCGCGAGCGAGCACTATAATTCATACGAAAAATGTTAAGGCTAATCGTTCATTAACGCATTAATTTACAAAAACAAATAATAAATGCGTATATTAATTTCTAATTTTCCAAAATATTTCATCAATTTCTGGAGGATCACTGTGGATTCAATATTAATATTAATAAATAAGCATATTCATTTGAAACGTGAAATGGGCTTAAACTTCTTTCCGTTAAGGAAAAGTTTGAGCTTGGGGATAAATGAAAGTCACTCGGAGCAAGATCGGACGGGTAAGATGGGAGTTGGGGACAACGTGGAAGTGAAGTTGATCCAATTTTTCACCAGTACTGCGACTGGTATGGGAAGGCATTATTATGACAAAATACCACCTTTTTGAACCATTTCGGGACTTTTTTCAGCAAGTGCTGGTTTTAGTTGGTCCAAAAGTGCGGCATAATACGCTCCGTTGATTGTTTGACCGATAAGTATCTTTTCCAAAAAATCGTAACCACCATCTTCCCTACCGATGAAAATGACTATGCCTTCTTTCGCGGAGGACCAGCATGATGATTCCACTGATGTTGAGATTGACGTTTTGATTCGGGATGTAGTGATAGATCAAAGTTTCATCTACCGTAATCGGTGCAGAAAAGCATCCCCATTTTTCTTAAACAGTCTCAAATTGTCGCTCGTAGTCTTTCCCGTTTTTGTTCAGCATTCAGTAATCGCGCAATCATCTTGCTGACAGCCTAGACATGCTCAAATCTACGTGCAAAATGTGATATATGCGTTCAGTTGAGACGCCTACAATTCCAGCTGTTTCGTCAATGTTGATTCTTCGATCCTTCAAAACAGTGTCTTGTACTTGATCGATTATTTCCGAGGATGGTCCAGTTTTTCATAGTCTTCAATGCTTAAAACACCACGTTTAAATTGTGCAACCCAGCGACAAATTGGTGCTGTCAAAGGGGAATTGTTACCAAGAATTTTAGGGATTTTCATTTAAGCGTCTTTGAGCTGTTGTAATTTCTGAACTGAACGTCACAGATCGGCTAAACTTCACTTATCAGTATAGAAAAGATGTTTATTTTAACAACTAGAGTGCGTTAGTAGTCGAGCCTCACGTTCCGTCACATCATCCCATTTGTATTATCACTATCCGTCACTAGAATTTTGCCCTACCAAAGGAAGTCCGCCTTTAATTGTTTTAATTCTTATCTGTGGAGTGCTTTGGTTTTTCTCCATTTAGAAAAGTGGCTATCTCGACCAGATAAGAACCCGCAACGCTTGGGTGAAAGTCAAAAACTTGAACAATTCTACCACCGAGGCAGTAAATGACGTAAGTATGTTGATTGACTATTTGCACGGTTACTATAGATGCTTTCATGTAAGTTCAGTTGCACGTGATTAATTTATGTAAGTAGTCCCAACGTTCTAGATTGTTTTTCCTTTTGAGTCATGGGGACATACGAAATAGTAGCATGAATATTTGTTGGACTAGTTAAATACATTTATGACGTGCATCAGTTTTTTCGTGGAATTACCCTTATGTGCAAAGTTCATGGGCAATTATTGTTATGATCTGATTTTTATCTTTTTGTCTGTACACTGTAATTTTCTATACGTGTGTTTTTAGGGTGTTACCATAGTAGTAGTAGTAATTTAAGTACATTTAATTTATTCCTTGCATATTTCAGCACTACTTTGAAACAGAACAGGTCATTTATTACCTGCATGCGCATACAGTGGGATGATAAAGTTTGTGTTTGTGATAGTTCATAATTGTGTTATTTAATTTTTTTTAACAAAAACTCTCAGGCAGGTCAATTTTGTTTTTGAAATAGTCAACTTTGAGGTAAAAATTACATTTGTGACGTGACCATTTCTGAAAGTTGACATCATCACAAGTTTTTATAAATGGCAACCATATTTTTTTGCTGTTTTTCCATAGAAAAGATTGGGACCTTACAATTTTTTTAAAAAAAAATAGCATTATTTACTTTAAAAGATGGAAACGTAACTTTAATAAAAAATAAAAAAATGTTTCTCACCGTTTTTATTTAGGATGAGTTTTCTTTAAAATAATGAAGTTTTCCTTCACTTTTCTAAAGTAATGAACAGTTGATTTTGCGGTTTTTGGTACGTTGTCATGTAACTTTTAGACACACATTCGTTCTGATAATTGATGACTATTTACTGGTAGTATTAAGTTATCGTACGTTTATCGCAGTAGGGATTGGGAATTCAGCGAATGAAGACCATAATGTTAAATCGTGAATTAATTTCAGTTGCTACCAGCCGTTTAAATTAATTAATATTCGTAGTGGTGAAAGTGTAAAAGATCTAAAAGTAATCATGACGATGGATATGGCGAGAGGCTTAGAACTCATCAGGAGGCACGCGAGTTATTAGCTAACAACATCCTGATGGATTACCAATTGCAAAATCTACAGTAAGTAAATTTGCCAAATTCACAGATATGGGATCCGCAAAAGATTTGCCTCGACAAGGTCGACCTGAGAGGCAGATTGGAAGTATTTATTGAATCTGATGAATCTATTAACCAGTATACAAGGCAGCTAGTTCAAATAACAACGTGGACCAATTTTTTGTGCTAAAATTATTCAAAGAAGAGAAGTAGCATCGTTGCAAAGTGCAATTGATTGTTCAACGATGGTGATTTATAGTGTGTCTTAATAACATTTCTTTTCTGATGAAGCCAGTTTTTGTCTGAATGGAACAGTAAATTGTCATACTCCAAATGTTCGTCACGGGAAAATTCTCACTAAACTTAAGACTCCTACAGTCAACGGCATGACAAAGTAAATTTGTGAATGGGAATAATCGAACGGAGTTTCATAGGGCCTTACTTTTCTCAAGGAAATGTTACAGTAGCACGTTACCTAAATTTCTTGCGGCTGGATTTAGTGCCAGCTCTGGCAGTAATTTTTCCTAATAATCACGAGGCCCATGTGTACCATCAGGACATTTGGTTTCAGTAATACGAAACGCCTCCTCACTTTGGTGTAGACGTCCATCAATATCTAGATTCCACATTTCCTAAAAGATAGATAGGGCGCCGGGGAGCAATTGAGTGGACGCCGCGTTCCGTAGACTTTATACTCTGTTAGATTTTTCTGTGGGTTATTTAAAATCCAAAGTTTATGTCAACGGATCAAATAACTTACAGGAGCTACATCAGTGAATTCGTACTGAAGACAATTAAATTTTGCATTTATCGTTGGTATAAAAAGTAAAGGGTGTCTTATTTAAATTAAACAAGATTATTTTATTGTCTGTCAAAATTTTTGAACGTCTTGTATAAGTTACTTTTTTGCAAGTAGAACGTATACTTTAATTAATTATTGCGCTTCAGTGTAAATATTGTAAAAAAAGAAAACACTTGTAGAAATTCATCATTAAAATTATTTTTAATTTTTCCCAAAACAAAATAATTTGATAACTTTAAGGTTTAGGTAAGGTAAAGTCTAGTGAAATTTTTTTTTAGCCGTAGAAGCCAAACGTTAAATATTATACAGGGTGTTCCATTAAGAAAAACAACTGATTTTGGGACACCTTGTACATTGTGAGACTGATTTTAAAGTGTCAGTCCTATTCATCCCAAAAACAAAAATAAGTATATGGAATGAATGATGTAACTAATATATATTAAAAAATATTTTGTTTAGTTTTGCACAAAATAAAAGTAACATAAATTTCGCATGATTTGTATTATAAAATATCCACACTTTTTGGCCCTTCGCTAAGATTCAAGCGATTCCCATATCGACATGGTCCAAGGATCCTAATTTACGATAAGTATTCAATACTTACTAACCCATTCTCATTTATTTACTGACTCACGCACTTACTCAATCAGTTGTTCACTCACTTCTTTACTAACTCACTCGCTTGCACACCAGACAGCATATACTGGCGTTGTGCAAAATTCACTCAATTTGTCGGTGCAATTCTATGGCAATTTTCTCAAATTTGCGTGACAAATTTCACAAGTCGCTATCCGTACCTTATTATTTTGTAGACTATCTTGTTCTACTAATAAATAACTATTTACAATAGTCGCATAAAGCTATGGTTGTGTGTCATGAGGCAACGGAGATTATAGTTTGCAGTTTGATTTACCTAGATTTTCGATATTGCAGTCGGCTTTGACGTGAAAACAGCGTATGATCTGTGCGGTTCATTAGTACCTCTTGGTTCTTTATAGCCTTTCACCACTACGACTATCCGTTTTCAAGGAAACGACACTAACGACAGGATCGACTCAGATCCTTATTGCTTCTTTACTGCTTGATATATTACATCAGCACAAGATCGTTTCCGATAAAACGACATTTTCTTTTCCAGTATTATTGGAAACATTAAGAATAGGACGGGTGCACATCGTTAGTTTACTTTTAGTGCTTTATAAATTGGTTTATTACGACCGACACACGTTAAAACGGCACCCACTTTTGCAGCGCTTCCTATCTTTATTGTAAGCACTAATAATCTGGGCGGTGCACACGTTAATGCTTCGTTAGTGATTTTGAGTTTTTATAGATTGCATAAGATCCAGTATTCCCCAAAAAAATTCCCCATTGTGTATAGTACACTATTATTGGAAACATTCACGGCCTATTGTCGTTATTCAAGCCACAAAGAACTACTAAAATACTAAAGGATTAACGAAGCACAACTATGGTGTGTTGTTGCACATTCACTGCTCGGATGTGTTGAAACTAAAAGCTACTGCGAAGTGTAGTACTTTATGGTTCGGAAACCGAGTTCACTGCTTCAGATGGCTTTTCTTGAAAACGGCAGTTCCCGCTTCAAGACACTAACAAAGTACTAACGTGCGTTTATTAGCCTTCCGCACCTTTGAATTTAATACGTTTAGTCTTCTTACCTAGAAATATATGAAAACCGGTAAAACTCTGAAGTGTATAGTTTCTCAGTGATTTCTATCGTCTATGTAACAATGCTCTTAAAAATGACGTGTTTGAACATTGTGAACTCTTGAGTTACTTAAACAAAAATAAAAGTAAAGTCGTTTATTTGTGACTTGCGCATTAAAATGCGAAGCATTCCAAAGTAACAAGAAACATTGACAATGTACCGGGTGGCCAGATAAAAATGCAAAGTGCTGTTTCTCGGGAACTATTCGGCGTAGAGAGTTGTGTTAAAAAATTTATTACTAAAGTGGCCAAAAAAAGACCGTGAAAAATATTTTCAAATTTGCATGATGACCGCCAGGGGGCGTAACGGCCATCCTAAACTTTTAAAGTGATTTTTTACTGAAATCCACGTAGTAAATATACCAAAAAAATTATATGCTTTTTAAAGTTCAGCTTTATTCGAGTAATTTTTGTTTGACGTATCTATCAAAATAAAGTGGTCGGAGGTCATTGAGTGATTTTTTAGATAAACAGTTGTAACTCCTAAAGGACCGAACTGATTTTAATAAACTTTTATTTATTGCTCCATCAAATCCATCTTACCTGTAATTTGTCTAATTTTTAGTGATACCGCTAGAGCGCGTTTTTTAGTATAATATCAGAACATTGCAAAATTCTCTCAAAAATTAAATGCAACAATATGATTTTTTTCATAAAAATGAGATGAAATCATCCCTAAATAGGTTAGTGAAAACCGCATCTCGATATCTTATTCACCCTAAAATATCGAAGAAAGAAAATTTAGTTAT
Organism: Vesta saturnalis; assembly: GCA_036346205.1. Taxonomy (NCBI): domain Eukaryota; kingdom Metazoa; phylum Arthropoda; class Insecta; order Coleoptera; family Lampyridae; genus Vesta; species Vesta saturnalis. Next base: position 5,118,159 of record JARFJB010002396.1, read on the forward strand.
TATAAAATTTGAAAAAGTCGATATTACACCGGTATTTTTTCTTATTTATTTGTCTTTTTTCAAGATTCAATGAAAAAATTTTATCATTTATCATTTTATAATTTTTAAATAATAAAAGTTTTCATAATTTCAAAAATTAAAAAAAACATGTAGAGGCATAATAACCAATGCATAGAATATGCAAGTGCAGAATAGGCAGAATATTAGGAGTAGGCCATGAGAAAAAACAAGTACCTAAAATCAACTGGACTGATTTTAATAAACGTCCATCAAATCCATCTTACCCGTATTGTCTTAATTTTTAGTGATGCTGCTAGAGCGCGTTTTTTGATATAATATCAGAAAATTGCAAAATTCTCTAAAAAATTAAATGCAACAATATAACTTTTTTTCATAAAAATCAGATGAAATCATCCCTAAATAAGTTAGTGAAATCCGCATCTGGATATCTTAATCCTACCCTAAAATATCGAGGAAAGAAAATTTAGTTATTATAAAATTTGAAAAAGTCGATATTACACCGGTATTTATTCTTATTTATTTGTCTTTTTTCAAGATTCAATGAAAATTTTCATCATTTTATAATTTTTAAATAATAAAAGTTTTTATAATTTCAAAAATTAACTGTAATAATATGATAATATTTATTTTTGAAAGGTATTACGAGTATTAATACCAAACTTGCAGAATTGTTTTTATTAATTTTATTTATGGCCCTAAAAAGGACCGATTGTGCAATAATGGCTACCTAAGTAGGCATTAAGTAGGCATCAAGTACCTATCGACCTCGATGCATTGTTGGAGCCGCTCATGCGTGGACATTACAGCAGCTTCAACTTCTGCTCTTGACAGGCTACAAATAGTCTCTCGAATTCGTACTTTCATGTCAGCTCTCGTTGTTGGTGGAGTTTCGTAAAAACTATCTTTTAACCGACTCCATAAATAAAAGTCCAAACAGGTCTGGGAATCGGGATGGCCAAGGAAATAGACTTCCTCGAAAAATGTGCTGGGCAACCATCTAGTTGTAAAAACATATTTTGTCGTAATTGCAAGGGCACATCTTCTAATAAAATTGGTAATTGGTTTACCAGAAAATCAAGAAACACGGCACCACTTAGTAGTGGTTCATAAAAGAAATAGGGACCTATAATAGTTCTGTCCAGGATGCCACACATTAACACTCACACCAATAATGCATATTATGCAAATTAACGTTTTATCACTTTTAAAAGTGACCTTAACCTTTCAAAGAATTTCGGATAAAATCCTTCTATTTTCCCTGATCATGCCCAACATCCAATGACAATAATCTATCCGTCGGTCAAAGTCTTCGTCAGGTAAGGCTTGATGTAAAACCGTATGATACGGGTGCATTCTATAAATTTGAAATTACAAACACATTGTGCAACATGTAAAGTAGTCTTTTCAGTGACATAAGAACTTACCTATGATCCTTTAAAATGTTTTGAATAGTAGTTCGTGACATATCCAACGCGTGAGACATTGCTCTCGTACTAACGTGGGGATTCAATGACACGTATGCTAAGACATTAACAAAATTGGCTTGCATTCTTCTAGCCGAGTCTCTTCGCAACTTTGGTCCAAAACTTCCAGTATTACGCTAATTTTGTACTACACGCGGAAAAATTCTCGCATCGCGTAGACGCTGATCTGGATATCAAGTTGAGTATACTCTCTTAATGCCGCATTTTGAAGACATTCAAAATATACCGCAATCATATCAACAGCTTCATCATTTGTAAAAGATATTATAGGTAGTTTTAAGGACTTACTTGTGCAACAAACATAAATGACACTATGTAATTAAATTTATTAATTTTATTAAATACATAAAAATTTCGGTAGGATTCGAACCTACGACCTGTACTTGCTAATACCGCGTAACCAACTCCGCCACCAAGGTTCAAGCCAATCGATGCAAATTTTGTCTTTATATGTAGAACTGATGTAAATTCTAAATATCAATGAGATTACAGTCAAATTACTTATATTAATGGAATGTGAGCCTGCAATATCAGATCAATACAGCAATTACTATATTAAATTTATAGTAGTTTTATTATTAAATAATAAATACACTGTCTGTCAAATTTTAATATTTGTTTACAAGTTGATTTTAGGTATTTGTTTTTTCTCAATGGCCTACTCCTAATATTCTGCCTATTCTGCACTTGCATATTCTATGCATTGATTATTATGCCCCTACATGTTTTTTTTTAATTTTTGAAATTATGAAAACTTTTATTATTTAAAAATTATAAAATGATAAATGATAAAATTTTTTCATTGAATCTTGAAAAAAGACAAATAAATAAGAAAAAATACCGGTGTAATATCGACTTTTTCAAATTTTATAATAACTAAATTTTCTTTCTTCGATATTTTATGGCATGAATAAGATATCGAGATGCGATTTTCACTAACCTATTTAGGGATGATTTCATCTCATTTTTATGAAAAAAAGTCATATTGTTGCATTTAATTTTTTGGAGAATTTTGTAATGTTCTGATATTATATTAAAAAACGCGCTCTAGCGGTATCACTAAAAATTAGACATATTACAGGTAAGATGGATTTGACGAAGCAATAAATAAAAGTTTATTAAAATCAGTTCGGTCCTTTAGGAGTTACAGCTGTTTATTTAAAAAATCTCTGAATCACCCCCCACCACTTTATTTTAATAGATAGGTCAAACACAAATTACTCCAATAAAGCTGAGCTTTAAAAAGCATATAATTTTTTGGTACATTTACTAGGTGGGTTTCAGTAAAAAATCACTTTAATAGTTTAGGATCGCGGTTACGCCCCCCGGCGGTCATCTTGCAAATTTGAAAATATTTTCTACGATCTTTTATTGGGCATTTTAGTAATAAAATTTTTTACTGCTACGACGAATAGTTTCCGAGAAATAGCACTTTGCATTCTTATCTGGCTACCCGGTATAATTTTTGTGTATTACATTTAAGGTGTTCCATAAGGTGTTCATACCCGAAAACCAAGCCCATTTTCTTTCGCCATTCTAAAGAATTGGGTTCGTGTTTCTGTATAAACTGTTGAAAATAAAATTTATAGAATTTTTTTAATCTCTTTAAACTACTCTCAGGTGTATCCTTTAATTTACTTTTATTATCAATTTCATTACCTTATTTTATTCGAACTAAATTTTTTATATCACCATTAAATCATTACCTTATTCTTGTTTTTATTTAATGAAATCAGATTTTATTGTCGTTTCAACATTACTTCCCAATAAGGCTTATCTCCCTTCTTGTTAATTAAAATCAAATGGATGCTAGAGAACGTAGATGAAGAAATTATATGACTCCAATTATAAAGTGGCGTCACGGTGTGACTTAATAATTAATAACACCATTATAGTAGAAAAAGGAATTTGCTACTTATTACTTGCAACATTTTAATGTTTTCTTACTTTATCTTTACTATCTTTGTAAAGAAAATGATTCTGATCTGTGTATATTGTTTCTAATTACGTTTTGCGACGAAATTCTGATTAGTTATTAAAAACATGATGTGAATAATGAGATCTAATTAGCTTAAACTTATTGTATATTGTGAGAAAGTTTCACGAAGGTAGTTTAATTTTTTAACATATGGACGTTTTAAAATTACGTTCAGGAAATGTTTAATGGTTTTTAAGTTAATTGATAATTTAGGATGATACAAATTGATTCGCTACAGATTATTTTCTGTGAGTGTTCTCTCTTTTTGTGTATACAGCTAGCTTTAATCAATAGACGCTTTTCATTACGTGATGCCTAAAAACTCGTCTCAAGCTATTAAAATTCGAATATTATTTCTAAGCTTTGTAATACCCATTGTTGCGAGAATTCCGTTATGTATTACATTCCGATTTGTTTGAAATATTTGTCATTGTACTTTAATCATAATAATTTGAGTGTTTCATTAGTCAATACTGTCCAATATTGTATTTGTGATTAGCAATAAATTAAGTGTGACCTATTTATTATATTTATTCTGCTCTTCTTTAGTTTGTACTGTAAGTATTTCTGATCGGTTAATTAAGTTTATGAAACATATATGGTACGCCTACATTCTAAACGCTGCTATTGTGTCGTGAATTCCAATCATTAACAAATGGTTTACTTAGATTGAAATATTGTGGGAAATGGGTAAATATATCAGTTCCGACATAATATCTGTATCAATTTAAAGTTTTTTTATATAATTGATTGGCTGGCATTAGTTACTCAATTGTGTTTGTTACTTCTTTGAGTTACACGCTTTAATTGTGGGTTTTTAAGTAATTTTGCTTCTATAATACATTTAACGAAATTAAGTCAATATTACTATTTTTTTGCAAGATTTTTATTTTATATTTTTATCTGTAATAATGATTCGTTTCTTTCTGTAAAGAAGTGTATTATTACTATTACATATTCATATCTTTATTTGCTCATTTTACAATGTTGCAAAGTAATATAGTTTTACAATTCTCCTATTACATTTTTACATTTTTCCCCCACTGTCTATTTTCTAACTTTTACCCACCTCCCTTTATCAGTTTTCTCCTTTTCCGTGTTTCCTCCATCCATCGCTTCCTTTCCTTTCCTTCTAGTATTTCTTTACACTCCTTATCCTTCCTTAACTTACATTTGATCTATGTCTCATATTCTCGATCTCTTCATAATCTACATCCTTTCTTCCTTTTCCTCCAATACTTTTTCTAACTTTTATTACCGATCTGAACTTCATCATTTTTTTCGTTTCTTCCCTCCTCTTTAGATATTCTATCCATTCTCCTTAATCTTTCTATAATTTACATTGTATTTAGATTCTTATATTTTACTCCATCTCTTGCTTTTGTACGTCAACTCTTCTTATTATGTCCTCTTACCTTACTCACTCTTCCCTTCGGTCTTTTCCTTCTTCTCCTACCTGTTTCTTTATAATATTTTTTCTACTATCTTGTCGTATCTCACTTCAATTATTTTATTACTTTACAGCTGCCTGTAATATTTTAATCTGTTTTTCTCCATTTCTTCTGCTTTATTGACCTTCTTCCTCTCTACCTTATTTTTCTTCCTACTTCCTTTCTTATCAAGTCGCAATACCCATTTCCAGCATTTTTGTTGTAGTCCTTCCACCTCTTTTTGCTCTTCAAACTTCTTCCACTACTTTTTATGAATTTGTCGAATAGCAGCTTCCTTTTCCCTAGGTTCATTCCAAACAACCTTTGCCCACATTCCACAATTGTCCTATTACTTTATTTTTTTCACCCTTTCCTTTATATGTTCCCCATCCTTATTGTTCTGTCTCATCGTATATCCTAGTATGTGAATTCTTTCCTGCACTTCCTCCTCTCATTTCAACTCTATCCCATTTTCTCCTCTTTTGAACACCATTTATCTTTGTTTTCTTTGTGTTTACTTCCAGTTCCATTCTTTTCATATACCTTAACAACTTCTTCATCATCTCCTTCATTTCTTTTTCTTCCTTAGTCGCCAACACTATATTGTCTGCGTACGCTAGTGACCTCATCTTCAATTTGTCTACCACTAACTCTCTGCTGCTCCCTTAATTTTTCCTCCAGATCCCCTGTATATACCGAGAGCAGACTTGGGCTTAGTGGACATCCTTGTCTTAGTCCCTTCCTTGTGATGAATTACTCTCAGCTCTACTCCTTGTTTCCTCATAGATTTCCTTCATCCTTTCTATCAGTCTTTCATTTATCTTTGTTTGCTCAGATATTTCCTTAGCAGCAGTTTCTTTCTCGTTATATCCTTCTGTGTCCTTTCTTCTAGCACTGTCGTACATATTTTGTATGCCGTGTTTAATAATGCCACTACCTTGTAATTTTTAACTTCTTCTCTCTCCCCTTTTTTGTACACCGAACATATTACTCCTTCTTTCCATGTCCCCGGGAAGCCCTCCCCTTTCGATATTTTGTTAATTATTTCCGGTCATCCTTTTTGCTACATTTTCCTTTCCATATACCCAATTCACTCCTTGTATCCCATGTTCTCCCGCCGCTTTACCTCTTTTTACTTTCAATATTGCCTTCTTGCCTTCTTCTTGTCCTCCTCACATTCTCTATCCCACCACTTCTTGCATCCCGCTTTCTCCTCCTTCCACCTTTTAATTTGATTTTCTCCGTTGCCTCCTCCATCTTCCCTCTCATTTCTTCCACACTTTCTTGTACCCTCTTACGTTCCCAAATAGCTTTTCCCATTTCCTCTTTTTGTACTCCTTTATGGTCTCCTCTCACCATACTTTTTCCGCTTTTCACTTACTCCCCCTCATATTGTTAGTTCTAGTGGTTGGTGGTCCGATTCAACTCTATGGCCTACCCTAAAGGCCTTCACCTTTTTTTACCAGCGTCTTCGTTCATTATAACATAATCTATTATTGATTCTCCCCTACCTTCTATGTACTTATACTCCCCCGTTTTGCTTCTTTATTCCTATTTATTATTTCCCACCCCCTTTCTTAGCACACTTCCAGCAGTTCTTTTCCCTTGTTATTTGTTGGTCTTTTCCCTGTCCGTTTCTATTCTTGTCTTTCCTCTCTGCCCCTATCCTCGCATTAGAGTCCCGTCCTATTATTATTATTCCCTCAACCTTCTCCTCTATCATTTTTTTTAAGTTTTTTCTTGTCTCTTTTATCTTTCTGCTATATATTTTTATTTTCGTTTTGCCCCTTTGTATATTAGTTTCTACTCGTTGCACTTTCTGTTTTTCTTTTTGTTTCAGCCATTTTCGTTTTATTCCCGTTATTATTACCCCGTTTTCCCTCCCTTTTCTGTCATCTCTTTCCGCGTGCTGCACCACCCATGAGAATTCCTCCATCTACGTCTCTTGTAATCTCACCACGTTCTGCTCCTTGATGAACTCCCAAATAATTTTTGTTGCTTATTCTCGCCACACTCCAGAACAGTATGTTTAGCTCTTTAGTTTCTTCCTGTACTCTTTCCCTGCTTTTATTTATTTCCCTTTCTTTTTATTTTCCTTGTCCACTACTCATTTTTCCTTTTCTTTACCGTTTCGTTTCCTTCTTTTCGTCTTTTCCCCCAGCCTCTCCTTTTGGTTGTTTGAAGCCATCTTCTCTCCCCTTTCTCTGCTTAACTCCCTCGTTCTGTCATTCCATAAATACCTTTCCTATCTCCATTTTTCTGTATCCTGCCCATACTTTTTTTCCTCCGCTCTTCTATCCGCCGCCTTGTTTACTATTTCTCTCTAGATTCTCCTTTGTTCTCATGTTAGGTCATGGTCTATGTATATTCTTGTATCCCTTAGTTTCTTATTCTCCGCCATAATTTTTCGCTTCTCTTCCCCTCTTTTCATTTCCGCCACCACCGTCTCATTTTCTCTCTCTATTTATCACCTTCACTTTTTTAAATTCCATCTTTAAGTTTTTCTTCAATCATGACTTTAAATCCTTTTAAACTCCTTGCTTCTCCACCCATTTATTACAATATTATTCTTCCTTTTCTTCCTCTCCTCTTCGTCCGATTTATTGTGAACCTTTCTATTCTCCCTATTAGTTCTTCCTAATTTTTCTGCCACCTCTTTTCCCTTTCTCTCATTTCTTCCTTCATTGTACTGAAATCATTCCTTATTCCCAACTTGTTTTGTTCCATCTGTTCCAATTTCGTTTGTTATTTCTTTCGCTTCCTCCATTTCTCTTTCTTTTTTCTGAAGAAATACGTCTGTACTTTCTGTCATGTAAAACCACACTCGATAATAGCAATATAAGTAACAATGATGTTAATAATAATATCGACATTTTAAAAAAGTTTTATTAAAAGTTGCACTGAATAATGTTCTATGCGGGGTCTATTAACGTAAAATCCCAACTATGTATGCGCCCGAAGTATACAAAAACCTTTATGCAAAATTGTTTCGTTTATTAATAGATATGTATTCTATTTTTTCTTTTCATCTTTTCTGAGCAGTTTATTATAAATGTTGCTGTAAGTTGTATGAATTTTATATCTCGATTTTATCTGAACTCGCCCTGTATAATAATCTACCCAATAATTTGTATTCGTTATAGAGAAAATTCTTAGTGTGACTAGTAAGATGATATAACTGCAATCAATCTGTATACATACGTTGGCGTTAACCATAGCAGACAAGAAATACTTGGCCGATATGTTCGAGAAAATGCCAATTTTTAAGAATTAATTCATTCAAAACTATGTACTGGTGTGCAATACTCTGTCAGTATGTTACCAAGTGCACCTTTGATAAGATGTTAAGGCAAAGTTTGCCTTATTTTGTTGAATAACAACATTGTAGTACTGAAAAACGCCAGACTGGTTAATTTACATACTTTTTATTTCAAAAATTGTCACAGAATTTGATAAATAAAAAGTAACAAAAATACAATTGTCGTATATATTTTGAAGAATGAAGTGTAAGCAACAGTGCGACTTGCGGGGTTTGGGAAATGGAATGGAACCATCGTTAACGGTTAAAGTTATTCGACTTGCTCCTGCAAACCACTATTCCTAGAATACGATTAAAATCAAATATGACAAAAAATTTATTTATATTTACTGGTACAAAATTCCACGTATCGAATCACTAAGTTAATGGATTTGTCATCAGGGATCGAAAAATAAAGGTAAACGTATAAAGGTGCACATAATAGCACGATTACAATCAATTGTTATCGTGTAAAGTAATAACTTTAAGTATCATCCCAAATTAAAAAAACGCAGTAATCAACTCATATGCAATGATTGTCACTATTTTCTTCGAGATACTCATAATCCTGAAAGTTGTTATTTAATAACTATTTCGAAATTCTAATTTACGTCTATCAATCCAAATTCCGTGGAATAATGTTAAATGAAGTTTGTGAAATAGCATTTTTAGGTTGGTTGAGACTTTATTCTGAAAAACTACTTAATTCAATGTTTAGCGTATTTAAACTGTTACATTATCTAAATTAATTTAGCGATTATTTACTGTTATTTTGGTACAAAGTAAATCCAGTGGATTTAATTACGTAAATTTGACATAACATAACATACGAGTCACGCCATTCCCTTGCGGTTCATTCCACCAAGCACATTTTTTCTGTCTATCTATAGTCGGTCTTCCACATATTTACAGGACACAATTGACAACGCAGTCTTTCAAGCGTATCCACGCACTTTCAACTTCATTGTTTTTTATTTCTTCATACACATTCAACTCTATACTCGCAGCATCTGCATATTACATTCTCGCACTATTATCTACCCTAATTCTAGACGTTCTCACTACGTTTGTTTTTCTTCTTCAGACCCACTTTTACCATAAACACACTCTGGATACAACCAAGAAGTGGTCCGATCCACACTCCGATCCGCCCATTACTTTTGTATCTCACACCAGGTTTCTAAGTCGTTCATCATAAACTATCAAGTCAACTATACACCTCTTTGCTATATATACATACGCATATTTGTGTGTCTTTCATTCATTACATTCGCAATTTCAAATTCTTTGCATGCATACCTCTAACATTCTACGTACCAGCTCGCCATTCTTTCGTTGCACTATCGTCAGCAACGGGGCTCTGTTTCGACCTTGACTACCTCTTGTAGCTAGGTCGATCCGAGGAATCGAAATTGTTGTTTTTAGTAATTAACAGACAGACCGGTTACTAGCCAAACCGTGCCCAGCACGATGTAGCATTTACCACTAACCGTATCGTCCTACTATTTGGGCAGTGTTAGCGTTTATTTAGCCTACTGTCCCGACAAGAAAGGAAGTAAGAAGTAGAAATAGATGCAGAGACAAGAAAGATAAAAATAATATAAACGCGTAAATTTGATACTATTTTAAAAGTTTAAACGATTACAACGTTATTCATACCGTGTGAGCTGATTTTGTACACTATGCTCGTACAGAAATTGTAGCTGGTTATTAAAAACTTTTTTTATAAATTTTTGACTATAGTAGCACTTTCGAAACATTTGCCGATTGTGTATTTAACTAATGATTAGTAAATGGTGTTAGAAACATTTCAGCGATTCAACTACTTACCAATTCTCATGTTCTCTTCACTTAACTAGACCGGTAACTCGCATATATAAGAAGTTGCAGCATTGGTGTAAATTAGTTCAGATACAACCCAGCTTCCAGTTATTCTACATTTAGCTAAGAAAGAAGCACTGGAAACGACGTTTTCGATTTGTGTACTTGAGTTTCAAATGTGTTATTATGAACGCGCTTTTTGTTTATTGAACGCGGCACACAGACACACACACACATAAATATATATATATATATATATATATATATATATATATATATATATATATATATATATATATATATATATATATATATATATATATATATATATATATATATATATAAATATATATATATATATATATATATATATATATATATAATCATACAGGGTCCGCCAATAGTGCGTGGACGAAGCTTTATGAGTTTATACAATATCGTTTTCAAAATTATTTATTGCAGGATTGTGTGGGATCTTTCGGGTTACAATTAGAAAATATTTTCGCAAAAATTACTACTCGTATACAGGGTATTACAACACAAAGTTATATTTTTTTAAATGGAACATACCGTATATTATTATAAATTTGGATTCCCTGGTTAATTTTAAGGGCACTTTATTCACTATATGAGGTATCTTAAACGCGCAATTTAGGAGCTGCATTCAATTCTTTGAAAATTTAAAGGTTGAAAAGAAAAATTGTAACAACCGTATTGAGTAATGTGTAACACTAAAATTTTAATGGTTGATTAGTCATAGACTGTGCTACGTAAAAATAGTAATATTATCTTTTTTAATTTTCGAGATATCGTAATGCAAAGTTTAAGATTTTCAATCATAGATAAATTGATTTTTTTAAATGGGAAGGTATACATTGTTTTACATTGTTAGATAGGAAATTTAATTACATTTTTTTTTTTGATATAACATTGTTGGTTTTATGTTTTGCCGTTTTTTGATAATCCAGCTTTTTTACTGAATTTGCAAAGTTTAAGAGTTTTAATCATAGATAACTTGATCCCTGGTTAATTTTAAGGGCACTTTATTCACTATATGAGGTATCTTAAACGCGCAATTTAGGAGCTGCATTCAATTCTTTGAAAATTTAAAGGTTGAAAAGAAAAATTGTAACAACCGTATTGAGAAATGTGTAACACTAAAATTTTAATGGTTGATTAGTCATAGACTGTGCTACATAAAATCGTAAAAATAGTAATATTATCTTTTTTAATTTTCGAGATATCGTAATGCAAAGTTTAAGATTTTCAAACATAGATAAATTGATTTTTTTAAATGGAAAGGTATACATTGTTTTACATTGTTAGATAGGACATTTAATTACATTTTTTTTTGATATAACATTGTTGGTATTTATGTTTTGCCGTTTTTTGATAATCCAGCTTTTTTACTGAATTTGCAAAGTTTAAGAGCTTTAATCATAGATAACTTGATTTATTTAAATGGAAAGGTATACATTGTGTTACATTGATAGATAGGAAATTTAATTACAATTTTTTTGATATAACATTGTTGGTATTTATTTTTTGCCGTTTTTTGATAATCCAGCTTTTTTACTGAATTTGTCGATTTTCGTAGGTTTACATATGTATGTATAATTGTTTAAATCACATCAAGCTATGAAAACAAAAGAATATCAAAACAAAATTCAGCAATAGTATCTGTTTTGTCATTTCGCGTGTATGTTCAAACGTAACTGAGTTAATTACTTTATTGCAGTGTGAATGTTTGACGCTTAACTTTACGAACATCATATACATAATACGTGACGAAAATTGTGATTATTAAAAATACCATCACTACCGATATGGGGCTCGTCTGACCATGCAATAGAGTTTGAAAAATTAGGTATATTTTACTTTCGGGTAATATAAAACACTTTAATACGCAAAATTTTTCTGAAGTTGTGTAATTAGGTATGTTAGTAACTAAGTTCCAAGATCACTTCGTTGCACACTTCTAATTTTTAATTAATTATTTGACATATAGGTATCATTTGTTTTTACTTAAACAAATCTCAGCCTCCTATGCCTACTGTGTATTCTTAATATAAAACGTAAATAAGAAAAACTTAAAAAATCAATTAATTATTACAATAGCATAGAAGTGTTATATAATTTTGAAAAGCACAAAAAAAATGTCATTTAAAAATGTCATGGCCAACTATGGTTTCCATATAAAAAAATACAACTTTATGTCATATCTCTTTAAATTAAGGAGGCATTAAACATGTGAATACACTAACGGATTCTACTTAAAAAAGTGCCCTAAGAATGTTTTTACAGTTTGTCGATACATTTAGAAATAAAAAAGTCATTTAAGTTTTTCAAAATTGCCATTTTTTTCAATTTTGGCTAATTGCACAATAACGGTCAGAGATATCTTGATTATGACTATTGGATCTTAATTAACTCCAAAATCGAGCACAAGGACCCCATATTACTTTTTGTCTATCTGTAATAGAAAGGGTACTTCTCATAAGAAAACGTTGAAAATGAACCACCCTGTACAGATAAATGTCTCGTCTTTTAAGTTCATTAAGAAATATTTTTATATTAATTCTTTAAAAGAATAAAAAATTTAAAATGAAAGAAAGTTTATTTGTTTCGTACACTGAATGAAAAAGTTAAATAGAAACAGGTTATCTTTTATATCAAATTTAATAAACCGTTTAATGTAAATGTAACTCTGAAAACCGGGTGAGGATATCTTGTTCGGTTCAAAAGTTAGCAGAAAATGTCCGATGACACTGTTGTGAGTTCATATGTGAAAAAAAAATTGATAAATATTATACATAATATAAAAACTGTAGTTATTTATTGTTATCGATGGCCAGAATTTTTCAATATATATATATATATATATATATATATATATATATATATATATATATATATATATGTATATATATAATCTTTTCATAAAGTTATTCCCTTTAGTAACAATTACAAAAACGTTTTTATTGACATATAAATTTATGATCTCTTTACTAGGTGCGTATTATTTATGTTAAATGTGCAAAATAAGCAAATTTTAGATGAATTAATACATTTAACGCAAATGCCCATCGTTTTCTATCGAAAGATTCAACTGTATGTTGGTTGACAGTACAGCTGCATCTATTGGCAGCGTTTCTTATTCTGTCAATCATATCTTCCCGAGTGTTTGGTCTATTTTTGTATACAATGGATTTTATTCTGCGTCATAAATAAAAATCCATGCAAGTCAGGTCAGGAGACCTAGGTGGGTAAAAAACACTTCCTCTACCTATCCATCTATCAGGAAATTGTTCATTTAAATATAGTCTCACGTTACGGGTAAAGTGAGCAGGACAGCCGTCTTGCTGCAGCCACGTATTCCTACGAATACCCAAAGCAACATTCTCCAATAAAACTGGCAAATCATATTGCAAGAAATGGTGATATATTGCACCTGTTATTGCACTTTAAAAAATGCGCGGACCAATAATCGTTCCATTAATAATCCCACACCACACATTAACTGTTTGTCTTTTTTGTGGTCCATTTCACGCATCCAGTGTGGATTATTCTCGCTCCTATAATACATATTGTGAATATTCACTCTTCCTGCATTACTAAAGGAAGCTTCATCAGTCCACAATATCTGCGATAAAATGTGAGGATTTTCACGAAACCAATAACAATAATTTAATCGGGAGTCAAAGTCAACTTCACTTAAGGAACTGTACCGTAACTAATTCCCAAGTCTCGTACAATTTTCCTAATACTAATATGAGGTACTGCGTGAACATACTCAAAGGTATTAATAACGTTATCTAACGTACTAATACGTGGACGTCTCCTAATAGAGGAATTGGGTTGAACTTGTCCATGCCGCCTTAAACAACAAGCTAATCTGTAAAATACTCTTCTGGAATGATGCACTCGGAGTGGGTAACGCAATGCATATTCTTTCGATGCTATAACTGCATTTTCGCCGCATTGAAAATATATCGATATCATATCGTAGGCTTCCTCGCTTGTATAAGGCATTCATCGAAACACTACTTTATTTAAAACGTTAGAAATATTATAACAATTAAATTCGTAGTTAGAACTTTCAAATAAAGACCAATCAAAACTAAAATTGACACGCAATCGATTATTATTCATTTAGTAGCAACATTATTTCGTTTTCTAAGGATACTGGATTTCGATTTTTTTAAGATGCACATAAGCCTGCTTCCCTATGTATGCGTAAGTTTGAGTTGAATGAAAACCAATATGAGTTCAGAGTTCAACTTCCCGTCTTAAATACGTAAACTAATTGTGACTCGATTGGTTTTCGTTCATTACGGACCTGTATTTGCACACATGAGGAAGCGGTCTCATATTTACACTGTTGTTAAATTTAACTAATTGATGTAAACAATAAATTTATATTAGGTTTAATATTTATCAATTTTGTTTCACATATTGAACAGTTTCATCGGACATTTTCTGCTGGACATCGTTAACAATAAATAACTACAGTTTTTATATTATGTATAATATTTATTAATTTTTTTTCACATGCGAACTCGCAACAGTTTCATCGGACATTTTCCGCTATAACTTTTAACCGAAAAAGATATCCTTTCCCGGTTATCAGGGTTACATTCTACATTAAATGGCCTATTAAATTTGGTATAAAAAATAACCTGTTTCTATTTAACTTCTTCATTCAGTGTACGAAAGAAATAAACTTTCTTTTATTTTAAATTCTTTATTCCTTTAAAGAATTAATATAAAAATATTTCTTAATAAACTTAAAAGAGGATACATTTATCTGTACATTGAGATTGTAAAATTGGGTTGGCGGAATCCGAAATTACGGCCAAATAAATATTTTGCACTCATAACCTCAATCATGCTGTTATTATAATACCTAGGTGAAAATTGTTCTGAGAAAATTTGAAGCGAAAAATACCTAGATTAATAATATCGTATATTTGATATACGTTGGTTATACTTAAATCCCAAATTTTTAAGACTTTGTATGTTGACTTGCCAATTTCGCCCTCTAGTGGTGATTTTTGACACTTCTAAATATTTTATGACGATTTCTCATAGCAACATTTGTCAATACATTTTTTTCCCAATGCTGTAGGATGCGCGGTTGCGAAGATAAATCCGGTGGCGACCCTTATTGGATCACCCTATATATATATATATATATATATATATATATATATATATAAGCTGCTGGCCACTCGAACTTACACATAGTGATTTTTAGGCAAAATTTAAAGTTAAATATTTTCAATATGAATGCAAATTGTTGAACGCGGCAGGCAAATTTTAAGAGCTAGTTTTTTTCGGATTAAGCTGGATGACGTATATTTATCGTAGGACCATAAGTTTATTATATACGGGGTGATCAAAAAGTTTGTAAAAATTTGGGTAGCAAAATTTTTAAAATGCTATAACTTGACATTGCATTGACGGTTCTTGATGATTTTTGCGGATTTGAAATCCTTATTTCGGACAGAACAGTGAAAAGAACATTAAATAAAAACAACTTGAGGTGAGAATTTATTTTTACAAAAACTTAAATAATGCTAAACCTTAGAGGGCGTCGTTCGCTACGTTTTTGTTTATTATCGACCCGGTATAATGTGTAAATTTCAACCCTCAAATAAAATTCTTAGACCGTAGAAAATCTACGTGAAACAAAGATTCCAAATCCGCAAAAATTATCAAGAACCGTCAATGCAATGCCAAGTTATAGCATTTTAAAAATGTTGCTACCCAAATTTTATGTTGGGTAGTGTGTGCAAGGGCTAAGGGCCTTAATCCAAAAACTGACAAAAACGTCTAGAGATATTGCTGTTACCTTAGTAACGAACCATATTGCAACGACCAAAAAAAATTTTTCGCGGAAATTTCAGTCATACAAACTTTTTGATTTTTTGCATGACTTCATTGATCACCCCGTATATATTAAAACCTATGGTTCTACGATAAATATACGTCATGCAGCTTAATCCGAAAAAAACTAGCTCTTAAAATTTACAAGCCGCGTTAAAAAAATTTGCATTTCTATTGAAAATATTTAACTTTAAATTTTGGCTAAAAATCGCTATGTGTAAGTTCGAGTGGCCAGCAGTTTATATATATATATATATATATATATATATATATATATATATATATATATATATATATATATATATATATATATATATATATATAATGTCGCCCAATGCCAGAAAAGAAAGCCAGGAATGAGTATAATATAAAAAATACTTTATATGCACGCAATTTTTTCTACAAATTCCATCTATAGATTTGGCGTTAATATACTGGATCTGGCTTATTTATAAGTATTTAATAGATAACCCATTTATTTCTTGCGTTTTACGCATATTATTTCGTAAATGATGTTCCTCAGACAAATTAGTTGAGAATTATAAATTAATCTGTTGCATTACAGCTTCATCTGTTCGTGTTGCCAATTGTACTCATTAACCAACTATGCGTTTTACATTAAAATTATTATTTGAAAGCTAAAAGGTGTCTATTTACTAGATTAATCACAGATTAAGAAAAAATTACAATTTTTTTCACAATATGGAGAAATAAAAAAATTACGACCCGAAATATACTAAAATCTAGATTAAGATGGGAATTTAAATACAGTTTTAGAGGATTTTGCAAATAATCGTTCGCATCTTTCTCGATGGCCACCAATTTTATTTACTGTTAGATCTATCTAGCTTTGTTTTCATACGCTGTTCTAAAACGTTTTTGTATGTCGCTTGCTTGAAAATAGGTGATAAAAAATTAAATAGTCGCGCCCTTTTTGAGGCTGTTTGTTGTCTGTTGTGTAAAATTAAAGATTCTATGATTGTGTTTTCGTTACTGTCAACTTAACATTAAACAGAGCGGTTTCTAAACAAAGGCCATAGAAAACAATGTTTCTACAATTTGGAACACTCAGTATAGAATACCTACTTTGAAAAGTCAAGATCTGCAGATTTTAAATGAGAATTTCAAATGGATTTTTAATTATGTGTAAGTTTAAAGTAGTTATCGATAAAATGTTCTTTAAAAAAGTTACAACGACTATCAAGTGAATTGAGAATTACGATTAACCTTTTTTAGATGCTAATGGAAAGTACTTTTCATAAATAAAGGGAGCTTAAGTTTTTTTATGTATAAATGACCGTTGTAATGGATCATAGCTGAAACGAAAAAGGTTATACTGAGTAATTGCTGAAACGCGAAATGATCGGTAAAACTGGAACGGTTGTTTCAAGAATTGTATTGAGAGTTGGACTAATAAATTATTTTAGTAATCATTTGCTTAGATGACATTTCGAAAACAAAAATATAATACGCTAGTGTCAAAGTAACATTTAAATAAAAAAAAAACTAGGTTATAAATACGAATTAGACTGAATTCTTGAGTATTTAATAGCTGGTAGGTTTAGATAGCGCTATTCTAATAGTTTCCTTCTTCTTTTCTGGTAGATATTTTGGAGCGTGGCTCATGCCTATGACAAATATCCTAACTATTCCGTTAGACCTTTCTTAATTGTGTAAATTATTCCTATTTTTACATTATATTCAGGTTTATTAAAATATGTCCGTGTTTTTTTTGCATTAATTGCATTCATTTATCAAACGTTAACCAGAAAATTACGCACCAAATGGCTAGAGATAATTTATTTAAAAAAAGGATAAGAAGATACTATTTTCACTATGACCTGTAAGTCGAGCGTTTTAGGGTCATATTTAAAAACATTTAGCTTTTAGGGTTAAAATCGTGTATTTATATATTTATTTTTACAATCTTTAAACGTTTCGATATTATTGACACATCGACTGCACTAACCAAACTTAAACATGAAATAATCAATTCAAAGATTCCAAATGAAAGACAGATGAAACTGTTATCATCAATAAAAGGAAAGCCGGAACGTCTATAGCACACGACCAGAGAGCATTTCATTTCGGTAGAAGTAATTGGGTACGATACTTTGGCATGGCTGAATGGTCTTTAAATCTCAGTAGTGACGTTAGAATTTTTTTTCTATATTGTACCTGACCCAATGTGCTATTAACTTTCGCTGTTCACCATATCGTTAAAAAACTATTTTTCAATAAATCTATTGGTATGAAAAACTATCAAAATAATTATTAAAAACAAAAGCAACCATCAAAATTCGTAGTCTTTGCTGCTTCTTGGATAGCACTCTTACTGTGTTACATACAGTCACACATAAGCGGTTCCCGTTCCGTAAAAGGAGCCACGTCCACTACAGTCAAGGAACGAACCGAAGGGCCAACTGGGGAATGAAGAATAATCAACGCAAGGTAGCACCACGAAAAGGATACTCAGTACAGGAATCGAGTTTAAAACATAAGCATTTTTGTTTTATTTTACTAACAAAAAGCTCTCCTTTTTATCGGATTCCAAATGCTACTCCCAAATTCACGTTATCTTACTAACTGGCATGGCAAGTTGGGCATCTGGGTTACGCCTTTTACGTCCCCATCGATCAGACCAATGCCACTCCCCCAACCTCGCATTGATAAACCTTTTTCATCAAGGACACCTGTTTCTTCCATTCCATACCCTGCTTGCGCACGATATTGCATCCGCAATATCCCCTAGTGATACAACATACAGAAATCCATTTTTTCGTATTAAACTCCCGTGGTTAAACGTAAAGCTGAATCACAATCAACCTGCTCCCCTGAAACGTACAAGCGGTGAATTATACGACGAATTACACAAGAGGAGTAGACTGCATGTTACATTTTGGTACTCCAGCGGGGACAGATGGAAGATTTGTGGCTTTCATCACAGGTGGAGAAAGGGCCGTTTCTGGTGGGATGGTCGACGGGAGCATGGCTCACATCGGCCAACCTTCATTGGCTCTGTCTCTATTGTCACTGTCCACTGCTCTATAGCTCCAACGACCAACCATTAACTCCTATTCTTTACCGAAGACATCCTTGATGTTCTCATTTCGTAAGCAATCCCAACCAATTCCAAGACAACCAACGCACTTATCTCTTCTATCGCGCTTATCACCCCGTGTCACCTTGTTTGGTACGTACGTTCCTAGCATACTAGCGTGGGCCTCATGCTATCTGCCCTTTTCTGGTACGGTTCGTCGTGCAAATTGCAATCTTTGTTGGTAATGGTATCGGTATCAACCCACTACTTCTGATCCTAATCCCGTACTTAGTACAATCTACTGTCCGCTAGCTATCCATTACAGAAACCAAACTTAAGAGCAGATTTACTGTAACTTTGCCGCTTTTTAAACCTTCTTATAGTTTAGCTGCCACAATAATAGCTCACTAAAAATTGCTTTACTGGTACTCAATCTGTTTATACTGCACTTGAATCATCTAGAATGTGTTGTTGCAACTAATAAAAATGACATCTATATAGTATATTGAGTATCAAGAACGGTACGGGACGTTTACCGGTCGACGGCCATAGCGAAGCCTCCAATTTGGCCGGAGACCGGTACAACCCTTAATGTTCGTGATGGTCATACTGTTTTTTGCACGATTGTATTAAATTTACCACAATTGAAATTATTTAATTTCTACTAAATAAACGAAAAGTCAAAAATGACGTTTTAAATAGAAATGTGAATTATAGTAGGTATATATAATTTTACGTTGGTAAGTAAAAGACGTCGGTAAGTAAATACTTACCGACGAGTTGGGCCTCACCACTAGTAAACATATTCTACTGTCTTAGAAACAGATATGGTAAATAAACGAAAAAGCTCAATCGTGCAAAAACATTCTTTTCTGCCGCCTATATTGTGGACTACATTATATGTACCGAATTACATATTCAACATATGTACACAGGCTTCTAATTTTAATTTTTTTGCGAAAGTTAACCTTTTCTGTCAGAATGTCGAACAAAGCCCTCTAGCGACGACATGTGAAACTAACAAAACTTCAAATATTATAACATTTGTAGCCCAAGAAAAGCTCTTTCCAACGCGCCCAAGTTTGTTAAAATCGGATTAGACGCTTCGAAGATACGGGGGGTGATTTAAGGAAATCTTTGAATACCCACCACCTCTTTATTTTTATAGATACGTCAAAAAGTGCCAAACAAAAAAAGTTCAGATTATCCTCGACTTCAAAGATCAGTTATTTTTTTATTAGGTTAATATAGCAGAATTCAGAAAAACATCACTTTTTTAGATTCAAGATTGCAGTTACGCCCCCTAGCGACCATTTCAGAAACATGAAAATATTTTCCAGGTTTTTGTATTGCCCGTTTTAGTAATAACTTTTTTTTCCGCAAAACTCTACGATGTATAGTTTCCCAGATACAGTACCTCGCATTCTTAGTTGGCCACCCCGTACAAGTACACCCGGAAATGGCAGATTTTGTTCCGGCTGCAATTGTGAATTTTAGAAGATGTACCTATTAATGACAGGAATTAACAGTCAGCTTAGACTTAGCGTGTTGGTCAAACTTCTGAGGTAATCGACTCATTTATCATCTGTTTACGAATCGGAATCGCCGATCATATGTCTTCGATTAATATTGCCGTCATAATCCCCAAAAATATCTTTAAAATCGACAAAAACGCTCAGGAGAAAACTGGTCAAAACCAAACCACACAATGAAGACCTGAATTCCAAGATTTGTGTATACAACCTACCATGCGAATGCCGCAGATCATACGTAGGAGGGAGGAGTTGACTATTTAAGGTGAGAACTCAGGAACACAAGAACAACATCCATAAAGGCGAAATAGAAAATCAAGGATCGCTGAAAATATCTGGAACGAAGACCAAATACTGGCAAAGGACGAGAATACAAAGGTAATGTAGAAATATGGATTCCAATAATGGACAAAGGGTGTAGGCGCAATTCACCTGCGTAACCACGAAAAAAGTTATATATATATATATATATATATATATATATATAGGGTGAGTCATAAAGAATTGGGCAACACTAATCTGGAGGTATTAGACACCAAAATATTATCATGCCTTGCACGAATGTCGCAAGTTTAAGAGATACAGGGTGTTCAAGGTTTAAATTTTATTCTGAAATTTCTCAATAATTGAGAAAGTTTTGACAACAGGAATCTGAAAATGTGTAGTGTTGGGTTTTTTGGTGTTGGGCGTTTCACCGTATTATTTAAGTCAATCAAAACTTATTTTTTTATCTGTTGAGCTGTGCTTGAAAAAAGTTAAAAGGCTAAAAGAACTTTCAATTCTACATAAATAGGTACTCTTGTTTTGGTCGCCTAATTGTATCGGTTTGCTCTTGTTAGCCTGAGCAAAAACAAATCATGTCTCATATCTCACTTTTGGAAAAATTACTGTATCGTGGCATTTTTAATCACTATCTAATAATTTTACGCGAATAATAATTCACACGCACGCAAAATACGCTATTATATATTAACATGAAAATTTGACGCAAGTCTATTTAGAAAAGGAAAAGAAATATCAGCGCCTGATGGAAAACCATAAAATACATTAAAAACTTTCAATGTTAATAACTCACAAACCGATAAAGTTAGGCTACCTAAACTAGAGTACCGTTTTTTATGACTTTTTAGACTTTTAACTTTTTTTAAGCATAGCTTAACAGATAAAAAAAGCAACATCAAAATGAGCTTCAAATTCGCAATTCACGTACCACAAAATCCAACGCTACCAATTCTCAGATTCAATCTATCAAAACTTTCTCAATTATTAAGAAATTTCAGAATAAAATTTAATCCTTCAACACCCTGTATCTCTTAAACCAGCGACATTCGTATAAAGCATGATGAGCTCAAACAATAATTTGGTGTCCAATATCTCCAGCTTAGTGTTGACCCATACTTTCTGACTCATCCTGTATATATATATATATATATATATATATATATACATATACAGGGTGTCTCAACTTTTAGTCGGCAAACTTTAACCACAATTTCTACATCGAATAATAATCCTGGTGTGCTCTGTAGAGTATATCCTAAAAATACTTGGTTAAAGAAATGCAGGGTCTAGAAAAAATAGAAATTTATTTGTTTCTCCTAAACCGCTGATGTATTTTATTGAAATTTTGTAGGCGTTGCTCACTTCAACTAAATAATGTTTTGTGATAAAAATATAATTTTTTGTCTCATCAGTGGCGTGCGTACGGAATATTTTTAAAGAAAAGAAACGTTCGGCACTGCTTTTTCTCGCAATAAAAATCACATTTGTAATCTCCATTCAATTCTGAATAAAAAAGATATCTTGTCTTTCTTTCGAGAAACACCGTTTGAGAGATAAAACATAAAAATCGTCCTAATGCTTAAGTAGCTCTTTTTTTTCAGTTGTTCTCTAAATGATAATTTGCGTTTTTAAATAAAATAAATAAACAACTACTAATTAACAAATTGGTAAACATGTTTAAATTTTTTGACAGCTGCTCGAAGTGTGATCCATCCTGTGCATTTTTTTGATGCACTTTGCTAGAGTGGGGCTCTTCCATCTGAGCTATCGAGGAGGCAAGTCACAATCGATTCAAACTTGAACTGTATGTATTTCCCTAGTTACGATGTATTATAATTTTTATACACATAATGAAGGATCACAGTCAACTTTTTGTGAATGTCGTGTGAGCCCGCAATTCGCTTAGGTTCCATACATAACACGTGACTGATTGTTAATTTTTATTTGCTGTATGCAACACTAATAGTTAACTATAAAAATTGTTTTTTAATGAACGCACAGAAGTTTAATTTAATAATTATTAATTGTATTTTATTTAAAATTAATTAATTGTGACTTGCCTCCTCGATAGCTCAGATGGCAGAGCCCCAGTCTAGCAAAGTGGAGATCGTGGGTCAAAGTCCCACTCGAGTTAATCTTTTACTGTATGTACTTTAAAAGTTAATTTTAAATAAAATACAATTAATGAATAATAATAATATATTTATATATATATATATATATATATATATATATATATATACATACATACATATATATATATATATATATATATATATATATATATATATATATATATATATATATATATACATATATAATACATACATACATACATACATACATATAGGGCCACGGAGTTTCTATAGAGCCTATTGGAATTTTTAATTCGTTTTCTTAGAGCATATACAGGGTGTTTAGGAGGACAATTTAAAAATAATTTTAACTATATAGGGTGTTCACAAAAAAGGATCCATATCAAAGTTATTTTTTTAATTTGAACACTCTGTATATTATATGTTTTTTTGGAATCTACGAATAGAATAAAGGCAAGTTGCAATAGAATTCCCTATACCTAAAACCCACCGTTTCAAAGACATATAATGATTTTTTAAATTACAGGCTTGAATTCAAAATATTATTTTTGCTACGTTTATTATTATTAATACAGCGTAGTCTCTCTCAGTACTTTGCAAAAGGTTTGTTGACAGGGTACTCAAAAATCAAATGTCAACTGCTGGTACCTAATATTGCAAATAACTGCCTTATTTTAAGTAGCACACCCTGTTTTTAATAAATTCATTTGTTGTAAAATTTTATAACCTTTCAAATTGTACTAGGGTTCCCTATACCAAACTGTAACAGTTTTTGAGTTATTTTGAAATTTTTAATTAAGTTATAATAATTCCGATGCTCATGGTGGCGTTGACAATATTTAATTATTATTTGACACTTGTTAAATAATGTAACGTCATAATATTGTATTTCTAAGGTAGTCACTTTGTAATAATAGGCGAATTTGTCCTACGAAAATTGTGTAAAAATGAAAACATACTCTGTACACAAAAGAATTCATATGATTTTAACGATTGGAGAATGGAGCAGAAAGAGTTTATACTCAAAAATATCCCACTCGCAATCATCCAAACAAAAGAGTATTGCAAGGATTGTTGGAAGTGTTCCGTAGAACGGGAAGTATAGCATACCAGGCTTGATTTTTGCTTATGTGCTCTCGACAAAGTGGGTGAAAATGATAATTTTTGCGACTACTACTATTTCCGACTAATCTACGTTCCATAATAACGGATTGGTCAACAGACACAATTTTCATTACTACAGTGATGAAAATCCCCATTTAATTCGCACCCTTGATCATCAGCACCGATGGTCTGTTAACGTGAGGGGCGGAATTTTGGTATCGCACATAATAGTCTCGCTTTTTTAATGGAAATTTAACCGGTCAAAAGTTTAGAAGATTTTTGCAATATAATTTACCTGATCTTTTAGAAGATATTCCAATAGATATCAGAAGACAGGTGTGGCTTCATTTAGATGGTGCTCCGACACATTTTGAAGTCCGAGAATATTTCAATGGGACTTTCACTAATAAAAGGATAGGACGGGGAGGACCACAAAATTGGCCGGCAAGATCCCAAGATATGACTATTTTTTTATGGGAATACATAAAAGGTATTTTTTATCACGTACCTCCGACTACACCTGATTATATGAAGGCAAATCTTATTAAATGTAAAGAGGTCTTTCCAAGGCAGAATACGCCTTTGTATTGATCAAAATGCACGCCACTTCGGTCTTGATTAAATTATTTCCATGTTTTGTTAATATCCCGTATTTTTTTTAAATTATTACTAAGTTTTATTTACCCTACAGAATAAAAAAAGATGTCATCTTGTATTTCAGGCCATTTTAATATTGAAAAATTAGATGTAATATTTAAAATAAAAAGAAATCAAAATAACTCAAAAACTGTTAGAGTTAGGTATAGGGAACCCTATTATAATTTGAAAGGTTATTAAATATTACAACAATTTTTTTAATTAAATACAAGGTATGCTGTTTAAAATAAGGCAGTTATTGGCAATATTAGGGATCTGCAGTTGACATTTGATTTTTGAGTGCCCTGTATATTTCTTTAACAAAAATTTTATTCTGTCTTACACAACAACCCTTTTACAAAGTATTGGCAGAGGCTACGCTGTTTCAATAATAATAAACGTAACAAAAATAAATTTTGAATTTAAGCCTGTAATTTCAAAAATCATTAAGTATCTATTGCAACTTGCCTTTATTTTATTCATAGATTCCAAACAATATATAATATACAGGGTATAGTTGAAATTATTTTTAAAGTGTGCTCCTAAACACCCTGTATATGCTCTAAGAAAAAATAATAAAAAATTTCAATAGGCTCCTGTAGAAACTCCGTGGCGTATAAGGTGCGTCACTCTGTGTGTGTATGTATATATATATATATATATATATATATATATATATATATATATATATATACAACGTGTCCCAGATAACATTTCCAGGATGAGGATCTCGCTTATTATAAAAGATACAGAGTTGGTTAAATTAGATGAATTACTCCTAAGGATTAGTGAAATTATAGGACACTCTCCAATTTCCAAATTTCCATGTATTTTAAGATCTTATGGCAAGAAAAAGAAAAATGTCAAATTTCTTTTCTTGTAATATCTTTTGTTATATTAGACATATAAATTTTATTTGCACTTTCTTAAGATATTTTTATGCAGAATTTAAATATCAATTTGGATTTTTTGCACTTTCTATTTTTAGTTTCAACCCCTAAATTAAATTTTTCTTATGGAACGACAAGTCGGCTTTGAAATAATTGATCGTGTTTTTTTATCCTCTTTACAATGATATAGCACATGTACTATCTATTTTTAAAAACAACAAAGAAAATTAAAAAAAATGTATTTTATTAAAGACTCTAACAATAAGTAGGCCGTGAAACGTGAGAAAACGGCAAATAATAGATAACAACAAGAGTTAAGATGTTCAAACAATTGACCATTCCGTTCTAAACATAATTGTGCCCTACGTAGTGTCGACGTAATTGCTCTGCGTAGTTTTTGGCGTTTAATGCTACCAAATGCTGCAAGAACAGCTTCACGAAGATCTTCGCATTCTCAAATGCACGTACACTCGATTTTTTACGTAGCCCCAAAGGAAAAAGTCCAAGGGCGTTAAGTCTGGAGATCTGGGTGGCCATAAAATCGGCCCTCGATTACCAATCCATGAATTTGGAAACCGATTATTAAGATATTCGCTGATGATGTTTAATTGTGGGGTGGGG
Organism: Vesta saturnalis; assembly: GCA_036346205.1. Lineage (NCBI taxonomy): Eukaryota > Metazoa > Arthropoda > Insecta > Coleoptera > Lampyridae > Vesta > Vesta saturnalis. The sequence continues at coordinate 5,144,281 of JARFJB010002396.1, forward strand.
CGTCATCTTGTTGGAAGCAGGTATTAATATTCTCAATCAGTGGTAAATCGTCAAGTTTATTTTCTAAATCAGTTTGTAGTAAATTCAAATACCTTTCAATATTTAATGTTTCGTTAAAAAATATGGGCCCAATAAGTTTAGCGCCTAAAATGCCACACCAGACGTTAAAACCAAATCTCACTTGATGCCGACTTTCCTTAACAACGTGAGGATTTTCACGGTCCCAAATGTGAACATTGCGTCGATTGAAAAGGCCATTATTTGTAAATCTGCTTTCGTCAGACCACAAAATCGTAGCTGGAAAATTATCGTTATTCTCACATTGATTAACATACCATTGGCAAAATTGTAATCTTCTCCCCTGATCTCCATCTCTAAGTCTCTGCAGAATGGTGTACTTATACGGATGATACCTGTGACGTTTTAAAATTCTTTGTGATGTAATTTTCGAAATACCAGTGTTATGTTCAATTTCTCTAACAGATCTTGAAGGATTTTCAATAACTGATAGTAATACATTTAGTTCTGCATCTTCATTCCGTAATTTCGATTTCTAGTAGGTTTTGAAAATGAACCATATTCTTTAAATTAATTTCCAAATTTCTGTACGTACGAGCACTGGGCTGCCTTCTTTCAGGATACAGCCTCAAGTACATCCGTTCAGCTTCTATACTGTTTTTATGAGACAAGATGTAGCAACTCAACATATCAAACTTTTCAGTATTAGTAAATAAAGCCATGTTTGACACAAAATATTCTGGAACGAATAATTTTTAGTGACATTAAATGCGAATGTGTTTTTATGTTTCACGGCCTGCTTATTGTTAGAGTCTTTAATAAAATACATTTTGTTAAATTTTCTTTGTTGTTTTTAAAAATAGATAGTACATGTGCTATATCATTGTAAAGAGGATAAAAAACACGATCAATTATTTCAAAGCCGACTTGTCGTTCCATAAGAAAAATTAATTTAGGGGTTGAAACTAAAAATATAAAGTGCAAAAAATCCAAATTGATATTTAAATTCTGCATAAAAATATCTTAAGAAAGTGCAAATAAAATTTATATGTCTAATATAACAAAAGATATTACAAGAAAAAGAAATTTGACATTTTTCTTTATCTTGCCATAAGTCTTAAAATACATGGAAATTTGGAAATTGGAGAGTGTCCTATAATTTCACTAATCCTTAGGAGTAATTCATCTAATTTAACCAACTCTGTATCTTTTATAATAAGCGAGATCCTCATCCTGGAAATGTTATCTGGGACACGTTGTATATATATATATATATATATATATATATATATATATATATATATATATATATATATATATATATATATATATAATAACACACAAGTGACGCACCTTATACGCCACGGAGTTTCTACAGGAGCCTATTGAAATTTTTAATTAATTTTAATTAATTAAAAATCATCACAATCGAATTCTGCTCAAGTGAGAAATCAGTCAGGACTACGCCTGATGACGAAAGCAAAGCCCGCTTCCGAAATGTCGCGCTAAAAAGCAAAAACTGTGGAAATATGAGACCACAATTACAAAACACTTATAAAATAGCAAAGGCTATAATCATGCTTATAAGTAGCATGTATCAAGCAATTGCAAAAACGAATCCAACGAAAAACAATTCAAACCACCTTGTTGTTAAATTTAACAAATACATTAATACAGTCATAGTTCTGCTTCTATGTACCATCTTTACTGTATTGGCCGGAAATGTATTTATAAAAAATATTCGATCCACTCTAATATACAATTTTGTCGTACCACTATTGTATTTTAAGGGACGGTTTATGAAGTAAAAAGTAGGAAACACTTTCACTTTAAAATTTAAAAGCTAAAAACAATCTAAGCCATAAAAGCAGTATCTATTATAAGTTATTTAAAAGGAAGTATATAATAAAGATATAAAACTATTTGCTAAATTCTGTTATTTATTCTATACGGACGCAAAAGTATCTATAAAACCAAATAAAACATGCTTACAGTAGAATTTTCGTATACAAATGCGAAATCCTTGTACTCAACTGCTTTATACGCTGTAAAGATCTCTTCGACTTTACTTATAAGCCGAAAAAATACAATAAAAATCATAAACAAAAAATTTACAGGAAATTTACATTTGGATGTACATTTAAATGTCAATAAACTGAAAGTTTTTAAGGGAAAACGTAATAAATTAATTTAGTACTTTAACTTTCCGTAGCTTCCTGCAACGATATAATTTCGTTTTTGCCTTTCCCTAAGCTTTAATTAACAATTAATTACATATTTCAGTAATGAAAACGACAGAATAATTTGTTTCACTCTTTCCCCTTGTCAAATTGCACTTTGCTACTTTATTACTTATCAAGCAGAATTATGCAAATTTTATCTATTTAGTCCTAACATCAAAATTGCTTTTAATCGTAAATAGTAACCAAACATGTAAATAAGATACTGGATAGCTGCATGAGAAGTAAGTAGCAAATAAAATAATTGTGGAATGAAGAAATCTTAACAGTTACTTTTAGATACCATCTTGCAAATTAAGTTAAATTAAAATTTATACCTGGTGTATATGCATCTCGGGAAAAGTTATTCACATAATAAATAAAATTCTTAAGATGCATCGCGGGAAGTGGTTACATAACCAGCCTTAATACTGTATGATTTGTAATACGGTGCATTTAAATAAAAAGAATACAATCTTGTCGGTTATTATACGAATAATAAATATCATGTTGACGTAGACATGTAGAGAAAATTGGTACTCAAGCGTTAAAAGAGACAATGAAGTATTTGAAATACCGTTTAATTTGAAATTATTATATTGAGAGTAAGTAGATAGCAAATCATACACTTCAGTGGAGATTTTTTTAAATTGATGGATTCTGGTCTTTGAAGAGATACAATAAAAATTAAATGAAAAGGTAAAAAGTATTTATAAACAGTAATGTCCAATTATCCTATAATTTATATTTGTACTATAGCTTAAATACTAACAAAACCAACATACTTTTTTCATACGAATCCCATTTTTTCTTTATCTAAGAATAAGGAAAGAATTTTAACAATATTTATTTTTTCACATAACTTGTCAGCAATAATAAATACACTTACCCTACCGGTAGGTAGTTAGCCATAAAGGTTCAGCAATAGAATTCAGCAATAAATTATAAAACATTTGCTTCGAACCTGATATAAGCAAATTTTGTTAACTAATCGAATATTGTACCTTTTCAAGTATACCTTAAGCCAAAAAAAAATTGTTACATTAAAAAAACGTTACTATCTGAGCTAAATGTTTATACCTCACTTTGATGGCTTACTTATCAAACTATTGGAGCGGATTTTGATAACATTTTTATCACTTAACAATCAATAAACTGTTGCGTATGATTTTACAACAGGCTTGACTTGGCTTCTAAATATTTTTTTTGCAATCTAAAATTAGTAAAATTTGAGAATTAGGTGTTTCATTATCTTCTAAATATATTGCGATATAAAGGTGCGTATCGATTTTGCGCGGCAGCCTCGCAGCGGTGGCCTCGCGAAGCATGCTTCGCAAAATTAATACCTACCTCGCACCAGAAGCCGCTTTGCCTTGAGGCAGCCTCAAGGTTTCTGGTTGCCACTATGTATTCGCTCTGTTTGTACGTTGTTTATACGTGATTTCTGCCGCGCCCGAGAAAAATTAAAATGGACAACGAAAAGTGTATACTTTTAATTGAATTATACAAAGAACATCATTTGCTGTGGGTGGGATCCAAAATATAAACATTATCACAATAATACCTTCGAAGAAGATGCCTGAAAAAAATTAAGTCTAATGTTGGAGATTCCTGTAGATAAGCTAAATACTAAAATTTATTTAATTTCAAATAAAAAATGTAAATATTTGTGTATTTGTCAGCAAAGGACAGGGTTTATATGTCAAAATAGTTCGCTTTCGAAAGTTTCCGTTTTTTATTGAACCGGTACAAACCTGCGCATTAAATCAAGTAAGTTCACTTTCATTGAATAATTACTTTGCCATGGAATTGCATCATTTGTGCTGAAATGCGTCGCCAAATGTTTAACATGGTCTGATGTTCTGCGAGGAATAGCACGTATGGGCAATAAAGCTGTTCTCTCCTCATTCCCCCAACTACTCGCTAAAAATTGTGCATCCTTGCCAGTATCAAAAGTTCCAGTTGGTGTATGTATTTGCCGTGCAGTGGAGATTTTGCTTAAAAAGTTTTGCAAATGTATAGTTGCTAATACAAATTTTGATGCCTTTCCTGGTTCCACAAAATTCGTTTCCTTAACACACTACTCAATATCCCGAACGCATTTTCTACAACCCTGCGAGCTCTAGATAAACGGTAATTGAAGATTATTTCAATTGAATCCTTTTCTATATTATCTTCGAAGGGTTTCATAGCGTAATAGTTCGTTGCAAATGCTTTATCGGCTAATATTACTAGTACATATGGTACTTTAAGTATGGAATATGCAGAGCACATGGTGTTGTTTAGTGCATTATTTTTCAATTTTCTGTACATCGACGTACGTGAAATTGAATTCTGCATCAACTAAACCAAACAGCACTACGCTGAAAAAGGTTTTGTAATTGTAATAATCAGTACCTGTATTCCAAGGTACTTGCAATATAACATGATTCCCATCCTTTGCTCCGATATCATCAGGAAAATAAATTCCACCTCTCTTCAAACTCCTTCGCAACAGTCAACCACTCTTCTTCAATAGATGGCACCTGCAAATGTAAAGTTCAATGAACGAATTATAAACTAAGCACTTACAATTCATCTATGCATAAGTGAAGGAATTTTGAAAAAAATTGATAAATTTAAAAGATTTTTTTACAGGAAGAAGTAGAGGTGCCTATGCAGCAGCAATATGAAGTTGAAGATCTGCAAAATAATGGTAATTTAACTGAAACAGTTGAAGAAATTCCGACTGCAGGCTCCAGTGGGCTTCAAAACACTCAATCACCTTCAGTACAAATGCTGCAGACTCCAGTTTCAATGAAAAGGCGTACATCACAAAATTACACCATGATTAAAGATCCTATGCTGGAGAAAGTTCTTACTCTTTTACTGAATAGCGCATATGCTAACAGTGATCCCTATTTCACATGTCGGTAATGAAATGAGGAAATATGATGCAGAAACACTTGCGTATGTAAAACAGGCTATTAATAACATCATTTTTGATGCTTATATGATAAGTCTGCCCTTACCTACTTATGGATACTATCCTCAACAGCACGTATGTTTGGCATATACAAACTCTTATGTGGGATCTTCTACAAATATATCAGTTCACAGGGCCTTTTAAATGCGTTATTCCAAAGTTGGGTGACATGAAAGGAGATCATCCGTTGAACGACTCAGTATGAACCCATACTGGTGGTTCTTGAGAAGTTTATTGGACTCTAGGAACGAAAGTAGTTGGTTATGGCCTTTTCTATGATTTTCGATAGAATAGAAAAGATAGCGAGTGGTCGATAGTTTGAGGGATCAGTTTTATCGCCTTTTTTTAGAAATAGGTTGGACATTTGTCAACTTCCACGATGAGTGAAACTCTCCAGATCATGGAGAACGAAAGAGTTTGGACCGTACATGTACTATCTCGCGGTAGCATTTTTAAGGACCATAGCAGGAATACCGTCAGGGCCAGTCGCCTTGTTTGAGTCAAGCTTATTGATAATTGATTCTAGGAACTTTTATCGAAAGTGGATTGGTTTCATAGCGTATGGGATAGATTTGGGCGACGACACGATTTTACCAGATTCATTGAGACATGAATTTGATGCAAACTAATCGATAAAGAGGTTGGCTTTTTCAGCAAGACCAGCTACTGCAGCGCCGTCATGAGACGTCATGGGAGGAGAGGACGATGTACTAAAGTTTTTACTGATGGCTTTAGCTAATGACCGAAATTTAGGACTACCCTACAGGACATGAGACTAATTCTTTGCATTTACGTTCTTCAAACATCTTTTTGGCCTTGGTAATGATGCTTTTGCAACTATTCCTTGCTGAAGTATAGTCTGCGTGATTTTCGACAGATTTATTTGATTTCCATTCGGTATAGAGATTATGTTTTTGCTATAATACATCAGTGCAAGCCCTAATAAACCATGGTTGGGAACGGGCATGACCTGCGCGATTATGTTTTTTGGTAAGGTATAAAGCAATATTCATGCAAGGGGGTTAGTTGTAAGGAATATGTCCAGGAGATGTGGAGTGTGGTTAGGGTTGCCAGGAGTTCTGGTTGGTTCGGAAATCGTTTGTGTGAGATCCCAGGATACAGCAAATGCTTCTGCACTATGACTTGCAGGATTAGTGGTAGATGAAAATTGAAGTCAATTAGAGTTGTAGACATTAAAATCTCCCAAAATATCGCAAGATGGAAACTGTGCTAAGGGGTAGTCTATTTTGAGACTAAGGTAACCAAAAAAGATCTTGGAAGTTATTTTCATTGGGAGAGCTATATAAACAGTAGAATTTCACAAATTAGGACACAGAACGTTTGAACCACATTACGTCGAATTTGTTGTTTTCCAAAGTGGACATCCTGTTACAACCTACGTTGTCCTTGGTTTACGCACATACTCCGCCTTTAAGGCGAAAGTTAGAGTGGAGATTGTGTCAGGGAAATTTCGAATCAGTGCTTCCAGGGGAGACTTGTGTTTCTGATAGAAACATAATGTCCGGTTACACGTGTTCAAGGTGTAGGTGAACAGCATTAAGATTTGACATTATACCACGTATGTTGCAGTAATGTATCCGAATGTTGATACTATCGATAACCGAGGCCGCTTTTGAGTTCTGACCTTCCGAGCATCCGCACGTGACATGATTTTATTTCAGGCAGATCTTGCTCTTCTTAGCCTTGATTATGGCGTTGACGAATCCCCCCCCCCCCTGGAATCCTTGGGACGGATTGACGAATCGATGTGAGAGTGTGCGCGTCTCGCCCTACTCACCTGGGGTATAGCGTCTGTTTTAGAACTCGTTATTTTAAGGATTTAGCCCTTAAAACGCCACGCTTGGCTAATGCGTGTTGGCTAATACTTAAGGAATAAAGGAAAATTGGAGCACCAACATTAAGCAGCCCATGGTAAGGGTGGTTGTATCGCACCGGGCGGCATGAGGTATACTTGCCTTCCACCGATGAAGTTGTACCATATTAGATCTGTTAAGGAAACATTAATTAGTTGACATTTGCATCATACAAGAAAAGAAATTTTTGTTTGTACGGTTGTAGAATATAGTAACTGCACTAAAAACAAAACAGGATAGGTTATGTAGTACCTCAATCTGTTTATGTTTCGTGGGTGTTGACTGCATTAATATTAAAACAATTTGTTGATTTTGGTTTATAATTTGGATTTCAACTTGAATATTATTGTCATTTTAAACTAATCAGATCTGTTTTATTATTGTCGTGAATTGCGATAACTTAACTTTTCTATTTTTTAAATTTCACTTCTATTTAATTGAAGGGTAATAATAAATAACGATACTGACTCTGTTAGCCCTCACGATTTTAATTGCCTCCTTTTAGGATTAATTAATTAAAGTTAAGATTAAATATAGTAACAAAGGTAAGAGTTAGATTAAATTTTGAATTTACAGTCAAAGAAAAATATAGTATAAAATAATATGAAATATGTTATGGTTAAACTTAAAAGTAAATATAGTACCAAAAATAAATGTTTTAAATTTGCAATCAAAGAAAAATGATCAATAACTTACCAGATAATGTGCAAGCTGTATTTAGAATTTACACTTACAGAGGTTTCTTTTAAAATTTACGGCTCTGCCACGCATTGTCATATCTTTTGTATTTTATATTTGTGTCAATATGCCGACAGAAAAAAAAATGGTTCTTTACCGATACCCCTGCACAGGATTAAGCTTAACTTGTAAAATGTTCCGTTTCCCCGTATCTTTCGGAATTTATGATTTAAGCACCCTAAAGTATTGTCATACCGACATTTTACAGCCAATTTTTTAATACGATGCATTTTTGTTAGTACGTTTTTTGGCCGTAGCAGCCATATTATTATATTAAGTTCGCAGTCTTGTGTAAGTAGCTCTGTACAAACATAGTCACTTATAAACCGACCACGTTTTATACCGTTAACGTGCGTTGCCGTGATAATCTGCGTACTTGATTACTTACGATTTTTATTAATACGTTAGTGGTTCCCGCATTAGATGCCCGATTTATTTCACATCTCCGTGCACTACTTAATTGGTTAAGATTTCGAATTTGCCACATTTTACTCCAAAGGTAGGCAAACACTTATTGCACCGCATTTTTAATTTTGAAAAGTATAAGATTTTAATCTTTATATATATATATATATATATATATATATATATATATATATATATATATATATTTGCTTATGGCAATTATTTAAACTAAATTAGCACTTTAAATGATTTCAAAATTATTTATTCTTCAGAGCGTAACGTATACACGTCCATAATCAACGAGGGCACACTAACACTACCATCGTGTGGAGGATCTACTGTATTGCTGATATTTTACGACTTGTGTAACGAAATAATTAATATAGTAACTTTGTCGTCGACTAGTATCAGAATGCTGTGATTATGAATCTCAAAATCATTAATCTGTGACTTTATGGCATAGCGTGCCATAATGTTGTGCTATAAAGTCGCCCTGGCAAGGAAATGAAACGGGAATTTTATTTATTTCTGTTAATGTTAACAATACAATTAGAATTTCCGGATATCAAAATTTTTCTACTAAAAGAAGGGATCAAATATCTCAAATGTGATTGTAATTAAGATATCTGATGATGAAAAATGCAAGCAATACCTTCTCCGTAACTACTTGTAGAGTGTTTTACATATCCATCGGTATACTTATCAAATTCCTTTTTATTGTTTCGGGACAATACTGGATTCGGCTTCTTCTGCTTTTCTTAGAATATCTTCGCATAAATTCACACTTTTTCTGACTGCATTTTGCGATAATGACAAAATATTTAGTTATGATGGTTGATTTGTAAAACCATACCAACGGCATGTAATTACTGAAGGAAAGTTTTTTTAAATAATTTTAATGAAGCAAAATTGGAAACAATAAGCACTCCTAGTAGGCGATAAAATTCGTTTATAATGACAAAATGAGGGATTATGGAATTCTTGATATTACTCCTTTCGTAGTCCCTTACATTATAAACTAGTTACATAATATACTATTACTTTCTAATTTTTTTTTACTTACCTTTTCATATTCCCCAAGACTTTTTATTATTGCATTGTAAACATCTAGCACAATAGTCAATATAGACTGCTAATAGACACACTGAAAAAATATTGTAAACTTGCAAAGAAATCTCCTGTAGCCAGAAATCTTTAAGAATGGGACTAACCTTTCCTTAACAGTAATCGCTTGTCTCAAATGTGCATGCATTTTTTCCACTTTAGGACTAGTTAATTCTAGTAAGTATTCGAAGTCGGCCAATGTCATACTCGTAAAATTTTTGACGGTATCTTCAACTGTTTCAAATACCATATGTTGCAATAGTGGATTCCTATACTGTAGTCGATTTTTGAATAACTCTTTCATCCACCAACGCGGCTTTCGTCGTCGTTGCTTCCTATTTGCTAAAAGTCGATGTTTCACAATGAAGGAAAATGCCGCAACAGCTGTATGTGAGTAAACTGGTGCCTGACGGCTCGCTATGCTTCGCGTGCTTGCCTCATTCTGCCCAGAAAATTACCCATTAAGGCAGCCTCACGAGTCCGCCGCCCGGATCTGCCACGCAAAATCGATACTCGTCTTAAAAGTAGAAATTAAGTATATTCATTTCTTTGTAATAATTAACAAAACGTGTGAACAAACTTTGTAGTAATATTAAGAAAGTAGACAAATAAACATTTACATACATATTGTTAATCAAGTGATTATGTTTTCATTAATTTTAACTTTATTACCCACTTTTAAAATATACAGCTCATTATGTGAATGAACCCCTTTCTCCAAAAACTACTCGCCAAGTAGTCCTATTCTAAATCGCACATCGATCCCTACATAAAATGGTCTACAAATAGAACTGATTTATAAAACGAAAACTATAAATATTCTTAACTGATATAAAATGTGTTAACACACTCGTGGCCAGGAAAATTCCATTATGTTTAACATTCGTCCCGGGCACCACGCGCTGCTGTTACAATCTGAAAAGATAAAACATCCACAACATTAGCCTTTTTTTAACTTGACGTGCTTTGCGACTGTGGTAGTGCACATGGAAATTCAACAGTGAGATCCAACAACTACTTGACGGAGGTGAGTACAAACAAATACCAAAAGACTCCACACCATCAATCGAACTAAATTCACCCCTCACTACAGCAAACCTCCGCATCTGTACGGCTTTCCAAAGATCCGCAAGGAAGGAATTCCTCCAATTGTGAGCTCGAAAAATTCTTCTTGTCATCCATTAGTACCCTATCTGTTAGGCATCGTCACCCCCATATCGAGAAAAACCGAGTCTATGGTCAAGAATACGCAACACTTCGTGGAAACTATCAGAAACTTCCAACCCAACCACGAAGAAATACTGTAAGTTCGACATCGTGAGCCTATTCCTAAATATGCACACCGACAACACAATAACTATTATAAGGGACAAGCTGGAAAAGGATGAACTCACGAAACTCTGGTTAAACACAATAATGGAACTTCTAACAATATGCATTAGAACAGCATACGTACAAATAGAAGACAAATTCTACCAATAAGATTTTGGGAAGGCAATGTGTTCTCGCTATCACCCATAGTGAGAAATATATACATGGAAGACAGCGAAGACCAAGCAATATCCGAATTATCAGAAAAAGTAAAGATATGGTTTAGATACGTCGACGATACCTTCGTAGTAGGGCAACAAGGCAAGCATAAGCTGAATGAGTTTGCTATGGAATTGGAGTGGGAACAAAAACTGCACTTCCTGGATGTACTTGTACACAGGAATGACAACACTTTCACGACAATTATATACAGGAAACCCACCCACAGAAGGAGGTATCTACACTACAACTTCAATCTCTACAAGTCTGTAGTTAGCCGTAGCAAGATACTTGTACGGTAGAGCTCGAAAGAAGAGAACACTTAAAGAAGGTTGCAATCCGACGATTTGGGGAACGGTTTTCTTAGCAATTCCTCACTGCCAAAAAATTATGGGCTGGAGTCGTCTTGTGGACAAAACATATTTGGAAGATATTTTTAGGAATATTTATATTTTTGAAAAGCTAAGAAGGAACTGCAGCGTAATGGTTGCTAAGCCAACTACGATTCCCATTTAAAAAATCTGTACTATTGGCTAAACCTTGCAGTATAATAGTATTAAGCGAGATATAAAATCTTGAAGAAAGTATAGAAATATCGACGTTTGGCTTGGCTATAAGTCGAAACCAAAAGAAAATATTAAATTTTTCCCCTGAAATCTCAAGAAAGTAGTACGTGAATGTAAAAACTGCATTCTAAAATCTGAACGGTTCTAATATACTTTTGGACTTTGGTACTTGTTAGGAGGTGTCCTTCTTTCATGATCATATCTCTTATTTGTAAATTTAATACTTCTAAACGATTTCGACCGTACCGTTTCTTAACGCTCGCCAAAAACTTCTCGCATACTACCTTTAACTTACCCAGTGCCCATATCTGTAGCCTCATTTGATTGTTAAATATCGCGCTTTAATCGTGCCCTAAACTAGTCTAAAGTTTAGATGCAGATTCGCCAGAAGTAGCATTAATAGTATTAATACTACGTTGTACTGTCGAAATTTTTTCTTTTCAAGCATCATAATCTTCGCCACCAGATGTAGACAAGGCATTTAACACTGCTAAATTAAATATTTCTGCTTATCCATTGCTTCTAGGGCATGCTATTGCATTCAATATGTGCTTAGTTTATTTATCTTTGCAGAATTTGGCTTAACGTTAGTATTTTGAACAGGTTCTAACCAAAGGAATTTTGTAAATCCATCAACGGTTCTAACTATAGGTATTACCCTTTGGTGTTCTACAGAACGGCTTAAATATGGATTATATTTCTCGCTCTAAAATTGAAAATATTCAACAAAAATAATTTACAAACAACCAACCAGATTCGAACCAGATCGAACTAAGGCGTAAAAGATCGGACTTGATCAAGTATCGATCGCTATATTGTTACCAACACATTTTACTGTAAAGCTGCGAATTACAATATGATTGAAATTTGTATTGTCTTTCTCATAATTTATTAGCTTATTATGCATTAGTGTTAATGCGTCCCCATTGACTAAACGCTCTCAATATGTTAAGTCGTTGAGGGGTTGCGGTTTTAACCACTACTAATGTTTACTAAAGAAAACTAAGATCTCCCATAAAACACCATCCTAGATTTACATGTTCACTCAACGTCGTATGATGCCTTCTTTTTTTCATTCAATAATAATAATGATGGTACATCGAATTTTGGTTGACTGTCGTTATTTAAATGAAGTAAGTTAGGTTGATACATAACCCACCTCCTACATCAGTCTTATACGATTAAATATAAAAACATATAAAATCTGTTCATGGGCTAATTTTAGGGCCAAAACATCGCAAAAATTCACTTCACCTAGGAACCCAAAAAATGTCGAAATTATTAGTTAGATTCCAATCGCAACATTTGTTTCTGTGATTCGAAGCATGGTCGATATAGCCAAATCGTTATTCCCAAAGAATTCTACTTTTAAATGGACATCAATTTTCGAGAATGTCTCACAGTGCACCTGTTGAAACAACAAGCCCAGATTTTTCGCTTCAATTTGTTACCTCTACGGATGTGTGCGGTTAAGTGATTGATACCGCGGTTAAGCCGTATTATCTAAAAAATGAGAAATTTATTAGTTATATTACCAGTTTCTTACTAAAGTTGAACGTGAGTTGAGCACAAACACAAGTGATTGGTAGTTCTTTTAGCTATCCAAGAACAACGAGCATTATTGGAGATATTAACTATACTGTCGTTACAGATCATTATAGTCTTAAATAAATTAATAGCGTCCGATGGTTCGCACAGCGCGTTGGACTGTACACTCTTAACGTGTGAGAATAGATATAATTCTACCCTTACAGACATAATAATTCAAATCATAATGATCCGATAATACGGTAATAATTAATGGTTTCTAAATTTTTTATTTTGGAACCATACCGAATTTCTACAACAAGATACGAGAATAGGAGTGGGCGACTACAAGTTTGAAAATCGATATTCGATTAATTAAACAATCGATTAATCAAATAATTGTTTTTCATATAGTCGATTAATCGTACAATCCCTTAATGAAACAATCGATTAACCAAACGTTGGTTAATTAGAAAACGCTAGTCTAGAGTAAAATAACATATATAAGTGGGTAATAGTTAATATAAACTAGAGCTTTATGGGCAGAAAATTTAATGCTGTGTAAGGGTGAACGGTTGTAAGTTTGAAAATCAATAATCAAGTACTGAAGATATCGATTTTTTTAATTAATCGGTGGTCAAATAATCGATTAATCAAGTGATCGGTTAATCAAATATTACGTTCATCAATCAATCAAATCGTCGAATCGATTAATTGATTGTTCAGAAGAATTATCAAAACCTGATTATTCGATCATGATCGATTAATCGAGACTTTTGCCCAGCCTTCTACGAGAATCAATGGCAATACACGGTTACTGGCGTCGGTTCCCCTTTTCTTTGTTGCTTCCTTGGCCAAGATGAGGCCACTGCGCTCCACTTTTATTAAAACTTAAATATTGACATTTATAACTAGTCACGGAAAGCGACTTCGGCGCCGTACACCAAATTCGCCACGTTGTGGTACTACATTTTTATGATACGAAATTACTCTCTAAGCCATATAAATTCTCTACTATATTTTAAAAGAACAAAAAATAAAATACGTACACCTGTCAATATAGCCAACTTTACAAAAAAAAAATAAATAAATGAAGTGGCACTAACCGGTACGTAAAGATACTTACGCGAAACGGCATCTCATAATGACTCAGTCAAATTTAGCAAAATAATTACACTATTTCAAACATTTATTGGCAAAGTCTGAGTTATTCTTATCAAGTATAAATATATTACACCTTTTCTAATAAGATCGATGGCTTTTCGGTTTTAAATTCAGCTTTTGCACTCCTAAACTCATTTGTCTGTGTTATCAGTTACCGTTCCATTACCTCTATGCTATAGAGTATCACCAAGTCCATTCGCATGGTCACCAACCGCCCCACACATCTTTCGTTAGAATCCTTCCCTATTCTAAATTCTTTATCAATTGCCTCTTAGAAATTGGATTCTACTGGTTCGGTAGACGCTATCAGTGTCAGCGCCTCCATACCCTTCACTCCATCTCAAAGTAGTCCTTCACCTGAATTCCAAGGTGATGGAAGTTACAAATCCCAATATTGCCCATATTTATCCTCGCCAATGCGGCTTAGCAAAATATTTTAGTTATTTCTAATGGCAGATAAAATTCATGTTTTTATAGCAGGCACAATCTTCTGAGGATTAACTCTAGATATTTTCTATACAGTATAATTTAGTGTGCTAATAGACGAATTACGTAGTTAGATCGGTTTTTTGTTTTGATATCGTGAGGGTGAGTCCATTGAGAAGGAAAACTACTGTATCCACAGAAAAACGTTTCTACCTTTTCGCAAATTGAATAAAAGCAAGGTTAGTTATGCTAAATGTCTCATTCTATTTTAATTTTGAAAGCTTTTAGTAAATATTAAAAAAAAAATATATTACATTGAGGGTGGATGAAGATCCTACCTTATTACGCCCAATCTAACAGTTATTTCAAATGATCTCTGATTATTTTCACGTTGCTTTTCATAAGCTTATTACTATTTCCATTTCTAGAAAAATATGAAGGAGATATTTATTTTTTTGTAACACAATAGTATTAAGAAAAGTTGTTATAGTTGTAATAGTGCTTTAGGGTATTTCAGAGTATTCTCAGTAATTTAGTTAACTGTATTACATTTTTTACATTTATAGGTAATATAATTGCAGCTGTTGGTACTTGAAATTAAGATAACATTTTAACCGTAATAATATTGTAATTAAATTTTGCCTAAACCTACTAATTAATCTACAGATTCTTAATCCTACTTAAGACCGCCAATAAAATTAGAAATTAAGAATGATATAGACTGAGTACCGGTACTTGTTAGTTTTTATATACGAACTGCTTAATTAATAGAATACAAAGTTTGTCGATAATGATAGAATACGATGCAATAATATTCACGTGGGTGATTTATTTACGGTTCAAGAAATAAGCGTAGGTCTGTGAACACCAGGAAACGGAAAAAATATTTTTATTGCATTTCTTCACCACGAAAGAAGTGCATTTTGTAGTGTGTTATTAATTTATTATTATTATGCATTTTCTAAAAGATGTGGAGATTTTATATATACTTTTGCAACAAATGAAACGTTCTTTTTTATTATAGAGTATTATCTTAGAATTTTTAACAAAACTTTTGGAAATGTGCAACCCAGTTGTAACCCTAGGCTTCATTTTTAACTTGTATCATAACACGAATGCGATTAACAGAAAGGATGAATGTAAACATCAGTAAATATGCTAGGAACTAAAATAAATTAAATGTATAAAAGGAAATCGACGTATTACATATGTTCAACGTCTAAAACATAAATTAGGGGTGAAACGCTAACCGGGGGTGATAAACGATGCTTATGCTTACAGTCGTCTAATTTTATCTATTCAATTTATAAAAAAAAGTATAAGGCAACAGTATTATTAAATCTGACATTTTGATTTATAATATGTTTTTATTGGTTAATCCGAACATCAAACTAAAGGAATAGTAGCACAATCATTTTTTCAGAAATAACAAAACTTATTAATTATAATAGAGTAATTTATATAAAAGTACTAAAACATTTTGCAAGCAACACTTACTAGATAAATTCCAATCATTTTTGTTTCGGTTTCTAGAACGTTTATCTTATTTACATATTTCATTTTATTTATATTCTTTGTTACGATTTTTAATGCGTTTAATCCTGTAACTCCATTTTCGCAGTTGAACTACATCTTTCAGAAGATTTTTAACTGGATCTTTTTGTGTTGGGTGGCATATACACTGAAGAAATTTTTTTGGACAATTTGGAAGTGTCCTTTTGTCAGAATAAAATATAATTTTTTTGCACTTCTTGTGCTTACAAGTAAAAGTACAAGAATCAGCATACCTTTTCACATTAATATGGTTATATATATTATCTAAGATATCGTTTTAAAGAAATCCTCCGCCAAACTGGTACGAGTCCTGTCTAAGTTCTGTTCGATCTCTACGTCTTCATCGCAGAAGTCAGAAAATGTTCAAACTATTTTAATGTCCGCCAAAAAACGACCGATCATTTCCTGTTGTAAGTATAAATGGCTCAGAACTTAAATTTTCAAACCCTTTTTCTATGTTAGGCGTGACTGTATCTTCAAATTTATTATGGATCGATCATCTTTTGTCAGCTACTAAAGCAGCTGCGAGTAAAATATTGTACAGATCTATGCAGTACTTTACCTCCCGACAACTCTTTCTGCTATACAAGGCTCAAATTTGACCTCATCTCTCCTCTGGGTTGGTGCTCCTCAATACGTTCTCAATATCATTCACCGCATTCAAAGATGGACGATTAAGCTTATAAATCACCCGTACTTATCTTCTGACGTAGTCCTTTGAGCATAGAATTGTTTTCTTTTTTTTTCTTTGTACTCATAGTGTTACAATGGAAATTATGCTGCGAAATTACATTCTCCTCTGAACAAAATGATCCATTTTTGTAAAGTTTCTGTAGTCAGTAAAATTATCTGTTTTAGTGTATTACAAACTGTTTTCCAGGTTTCACTTAGATTGGGAGTAGTTGGTGGCTGATGGCAATTAGTGATTAGTAATGTTCAAGATTTAGAAAATGATTTTTTTGGTTAAAATGAAATATACGAAAACCCCAACTTGCAGATCATCTACTGCTACAAACGTAGAATCTAATCAA
The DNA here is from genome assembly GCA_036346205.1 of Vesta saturnalis. Classification (NCBI taxonomy): domain Eukaryota; kingdom Metazoa; phylum Arthropoda; class Insecta; order Coleoptera; family Lampyridae; genus Vesta; species Vesta saturnalis. Next base: position 5,161,402 of record JARFJB010002396.1, read on the forward strand.
ATTGAATAGGTATGTCGAGTTATGTACAAACTCTGTTGCCCTACCAAAGTGTACAGGAAAGTCTAAGTTGTTTTATTCATTGTGAACATGGTAAACCACCCACCTGATTTGAAAAAATGCATTGTGGAAGTTGCTATATTTTTCCCATTTACCATCCTCAATAATAAAACAATTACTTAATTATTAGTGAAAAAACCTTCAAACCTTTATCACCAGCCATTTTTACTGTTAGACTCATTTCCCGATAAAATCTGGGAAGAACAACTTTTTGTGCGGATTATCCAGAAACTTTAAATCCTGTGTGCGTTTACATTATAATTAATTGAATTGCCTGGGGAAGGAGAGACAAATTTAGATTCTTTTAGGTTTAACATTGCTCGGGGCAAGGATGGACAAGTTTTAATTTTTTTTTTTATTTCAACAGTTTATTGAATTTTTGGATATTTACAATGATTTGATAATATAGTGCAGAGTATAAAATATATACAAAGTATATTCTTGTCGTGCGCTGTTCAGGTGTATCGTCATCTTCAGCGCATGCTCTGTAGGTTGATGTGAGGTGTGAGGTGTAAAAAATTTATCCTGTTGTGGGTGGTGCTGTTGTGCTGTCCTGTTGGCGCTCGGATGTTAGTTGTCGATGCTGATGTTACTACCTCGGATATCTGAAATAAATAGAAGAACATATAGCCTGCAGTCTGCACCACGTTAACATAACATATCATGCGTGAGGATTACTCCCTACAGGTCAGTCCTCCGAAGAAGCCTAGAATGGCGTCGATTCCTAAAGCAGGAGGAGCGGGCATTTTCACGTCAGCGGCTCTTGCCGCCTTCGGTAATTCTGCACTCTCGCTTATGCTTGCCGTGTCGTTGACGTAACTAACACCGGCCCTGCGTTGAGAGGGTACCGCTGTCGGCGGTGTCCTTTTCTGATGGCATGGCGCGTCGGTCTGCTTCCGCTGAGGCTACAGGAGACGTGGGAACTTCGGACATCCCGAAAGTAGGCCGGATGATCACGACCACAGTTCACACACTTAGCCCGGTCGATACAAGGTTTAGTGCAATCGATGGAGTGATTTCCTGCGTACTTAACACAGCGTGCTGCTGCTCTACAACAACGCTGTGCGTGACGGAATCCCTGGCACCGGTGACACTGTCCGATCGCGGATTGCCGCCTTAAGTCTTCGATGGAAATACGAAGTTGAACCACGTGTTCCGCCTGCCGGATCTTCCTAAGATCCTCTTCTGTTGGGAGCGTTACCAGCAGAAGCGAGATCGGTCTTCCTTGTTTCTTCATCCTGAAGCAAGCAGTAATTACGTCTATATCATCATGATCCGTACATTGGTGTTCGGCGTGGGTTAAAAGTATCCTATATTTATACAGGGTGAATCAACGATAAAGTAAAAGTAAACTAGTGTCTCATGAGTAAACTTTGCGATTAAATGTATTTTATCATAATATATGGCTAGAAAGTATGCACAGCTTAAAATTATTCTTGACTAAACAAGACTATAAAAGCAGGACAAGGCATAGTAGTGTTTTTTTAAATTAAACACCCTTCATATTATTCGATTTTTGGATTCTGCGTACAATTTTAAAACTTTGTTTAGATAGGTTTCGTACATGTAAAATGTACGGTTTTTGAAATAATTCGAATTTTATCAAAAAAATCGTATTTACAGGTATAACTTTATTGTTATGTACCATCTCGTGTTTTGTTAGTAAAACTTGGACTAAGGAAAAACCAAGCTTAGGTTTATGTTCTGAAGAAGAAACATTAAATGCTACAGGGTGTTCAAAATATTTGGTCAAACTGTGAAATTTTAAATTAAAAAATATCTCTTTTCTTCTTCTCTATTCTTCTTAAGTTTATCCTCTACCTATATCTCACTGTTTTTGAGTTATTTTGATTTCTTTATATTATTCAATATTTAAATGGTTTTCCTTGTGATTATTCGCAGTCGCAATGAAATTTTAAAACAAATAATTGCATTAAATACTAAACACTAACACAAAATTATCATAAGAACCTGATATAAAATAAGCGAACATTCTCAAGTCATTGGATAATTCAACAGTTACTCATTCTTCTAAAAATCTGTGCAAAAAATGTGTCCCTTCTGCTGAATGCATACATTTAGTCGTGTTATTATGTTTTCCGTCACGTTTTCTAGCATCTCCCGTTTTATCGTTCCACAAGCGTCTCGTGTCCTATCTTCCATATCTTCAATTGTAGTGGGAGATGTGACATACACGTTCTTTAATATATCCCCCATAAGAAGTCTAATAGGGTAAGATCGCACGACCTTGGGGACAACTGGGCAAAACCTCCACGCTCAATCCATTTTTGAGGCTAAAATTCATGGTCCTCAAGGTAGTAGTTCGTAGGGGCATCGTCCTGTTGCAGCCCCATATTTTCTCGATCATTACTATGCAGATGAAGGAGGTTAGGCAAAACTTCTCGGACGAATTGAAGGAAGATACGATCAGTCAGGGGAGCGTTAAAAAAATACGGTCCAATATTGTTATTGCGCAGAATGCCATACAAAAATGGATTGTCTAATTCGTAGTAGTGCAAATCCACTTTCGAAGTCATCATTGCGTAATTCCTGGTGTAATTCAATACGGTAAGTAGTTGTTTGATTAACCGTTGATTGTGACGTTTCAAATGATATTGTTATCTGACCACTATGCGGGTTTTCTTCAATCCCAAGTTCTTTTTCTTGGTTACTGGTATTTCTATTACCATTTTGCGTTTTACATAATCCATATTGCCAGTAAAATTGAATTGGTCAATAAAATTTTGAAAAGTGAGCTGAGTAGGTTGGCTTCGAGCAGGATATTTCATTCTGCATAACCTTTGAGCAAGAATACAATTTCTTTGAGCCTCTCCTAACAAACCATATCAATTAATTCACTTTTAGAGTAATCTATTGTTTTACAATTGAACACACAAAACTTTCACAATCATAAATGGCTACCAAAAAGGAACATTAGTTTGACAAGTAAAATATTTGTCAATTGATTTCAAGGCTACTGTGAATAATTACAAGAAAAACTTGGAATATTGAATAACGTGGAAAAATCAATATAACAGTGAAAGATGGATCTATGGCATACTGATGAAGAATTCTGTGGTTTTTAATTCTCTTACAGCGTAAAAATATATATGGTGTTCTACTTGAGAAAAGTGGTACCTATTCGTGAATTCCAAGTTTCGCAGGTTTGAACATATATTTTGAACACCCTAGTGCATTTATCGCTAATATTTCTTCTTCAGAACGTAGGCTTAAGCTTGGTCTTTTCTTGTCCCAAATATAAAACTTTTCCTAATAAGATACAAGATGGTACATAATAATGAAGTTATACTTTTGAATGCGATTTTTTGGATAAATTCGAATTATTTCAAAACCAGTAAAGTTAAATGCATGAAACTATGCAAATAAATCCAACAATCGAATGATACACAGAGTGATCCATTACAAAAATGCTAAGTTTGGCTTGCCCTGTTTTTTCGGAACAGTGTATAGTCAACAATTTTAAACTACACACACGTAGTAGACACATATGTTAAATACATTTTATTCGCAAAGTTTGCCCATAAATCAGCAGTTTACTTTACTCTATCGTTGACTCACCCGGTACAAACAAGGTATTAGAGTGTTTTACAGTTAACAGTGAGTCGGCCGGGAAAACATACGAGTTAAGGTGGTGACAAACACATGAAATGTAAATAGTTATTTACAGTTGAGTGCGTTAATAGTGGATTTACAGTGCGACAGTTTCTTTTGAGAAACTAGCCCGCAGGGCGAGTTTGTGATTAGCTGGAGCACTGTATCCTTAACGCAGGATACCTTAATTTTTTGACAGACAACAAATGCGAAAATGTCACTCTGCTAATTCCAGGTCCTTTTTCACATGTTGATAATTCTACTATTAATGTAAATGTTTACAATTACAATAATTGCGTTTTTGATAAAGAACCTAAATAAACAAATGAACTGTCCTTAACAATGTTCCGTTTAATAGTATTGAATAAAGCAATATCAAATTATTTTCTTGTAAATTCAACAACTGGTGAAGATAAACATAACCAACATTAATAAATTGCTAAAATGTCAAATTTTACTAACTCCTATCAAGCCTGTCAATTATCGTCATCACTGTTTAAGTTATCGAGAGATGGCAGTACCTTACAATTTTAACTAAAAATATAAAAAAAATGTTGTTTTGGACATTAATTTCATCAGAAAAGGTGTAGAGTAAAGTTTCCTTAAACATATTTTCTTATTTTATACTTCATATATTTTTTCTGTGTCTGGAAGCTTACAATTACTGACTATTTTACCGCACTGTAGCGGTGTTTTTACAAGAGTGTGCGTAAAAATGAAGTTACACTTGACTTTCACAATATTGTAACGTCAATTTTATGTTTCAGGAGACAAAAAAAATTTACAGTAAAATTTAAGCCTGTTGCATTAGTTTAATCGTTATAAGTTTGAAGTTCTTACTAGAAAACTACAATGCAATAATCCTGGGGTTTACTTATAAATATTTATAGTAATAACTGTATATATACAGAGTAACCGTTAAAATATGATGGTAATTTACTTATTTACAACCAAATCATTTTTTCGCTACAGGACTATAGCTGTCATTTGACGACAAGCCTAGTTTAGTGCATATGAATTATTTAACCCACAGCAATCTATAACCGTTTATATTACCTATGTCTTAAAATACTTTGTCTATAATACAAAGAACTTGAAAACATTAATCATATTCAATTAATCCGTGGAATAAACAAATATTTAACGAATATACGGTACATGAATTGAAAATCACGGTTATCTAAATTTTCGATAAATTGTTTAAGGATAGAACGTTTTCTATAAAGTTCTGCACACTTTTACAGCATGATTAAGCTTCTAAAATTTATATATCGTTATAAGTGTAATATGGGTTACCACGCTGTAGTAATCGTATCGTAATTTGTTATTGAAGGAACATAACTGTTTTAGAGTTTTTTTTATGAAAGTTGAAAACAAAGGCCAAGTATTAAAAAAAAAGGCTACGAACATTGTCGGTTTGCTTTCTGCTATTTGCGTAGTGCGGTTGTAATGTTATTTTCTTAGTACACTTCCTCAGTCGTGTTACCTTCTACAGATGTAATTGTAAAAGAGTCATAGACATGTTTGGTAAACATTAATTAATGCAAATTCGATGCACTTGCAGTATCATGTATAATACCGCCTACATTTATTAGAAATTTTATTTGTAGGAACGGATTTAGCTTGAATACTTACTATTAACTTACAAACATTATATATCTAGAAAGGAAGAAACACATAAATAATAATTGCAGCATTCATTACTGTAGACTAAGATTATTAATTCATTTTGAACTATTAGAATTTTTAATAAGCGCAAGAATTTAAAGCCAATTTGAATTTACGTTTATTTTATAGAAGGGAAATAGCTGTATAGAATGTAAAGTCATTGTAATGAAAATTAAATAAAAAGTTTTAAATGTCCTCAGGCGTTCTTATCCAATCACTGCTACTAGATCGGTTTCATATAATAATTACTATATTAAAAAGGTGATTGTCCTTATTATATTGCTATATCAGTCTTTCACGGTTAAAATATATGCCATGAACAGGCACATAGTGTAAAGTAATGGAAACGGTGAAACGGTGTGTTACCCATTTAAAACACAATTTTCACATTTACTGTATATGTAAAGTGTGCCTAAAGCTTTTTGTTAGTATTCATGACTGGTGAATTTAAACGTAGTCTACCATTTTATTGTTTTTAATGCTTACATTACAATATTCTCTTGTCTTGAGGCTGAGAATTTGAAACTTGATCATCGTTTACTTTTAAATTATTTTTAAATGACTTGCTAAAATTTTCATTTGTATTATCATTACTACAATTTACTCCAAAAGTATCAATGAAGCAATAAGTATAACTTTTTTCCCCTAAATTACTTCAAGTTACTACTTTGAAAATAAAATAATTGATTTTTTGCACTTTAAACTTTACTCTCTCAATTTGGGAACTGTAGTGTCATTTTTGCTCCTTTAGGATTATATATTTTTTTCTTAGTTCCAAGGGATTAAAGGTAACAAAAACACAACCAAACACCAGCAATCTATTTAACATTAATCGGCTAATTAGCTAAGCTAAGGTGGCTATTTGTGTAAAAACGAAATACGGAACATGGAGCCATCACTCGAAGAGTCTGAGGAGTACCAAGTACTCCTTAGTAGGAAATTTCTTTTTAACAGGTTGAGCGCCATGGCGGTCATTATGTCCGATTTTGATACTAGCTCGCGGGACAACGGCGGTCATAATACCCGCCGATCTGTTCAAGAATTAGGTAGACATCACTCTGTGGTGGTCGCTGTTTCAATGTATTTTACATTAAGACTTGACCGATATGGTCCTAGAGAACACTTATACGCCGCTGGGCTATGAAAAACATCTTTTTCAACTCGGATATAAAGGAAAATGTATTTTTTTAAGTGAGCTCATATTATTCAATATAAATTTATTGTATTTAAACCTCAAGTATTTACAGATAAATGAACAATCAATGATAAAGAAGCAAACACAAAAACATGAAATTAACCCTGTGACTACTTATTTATGGTGAATGCAATTGAAGCAGTCCAAGCACATATGGGGGTAACCAATACAATCGGCGCAGAATGTTGTTACTTTCTTTACTATATTCTTTGTAATTTCATTCTTCTGCTTCTTCTTGTAACACCCACGACAATACTTTCGTGTATCTCTTGCCCTTCCCTCTTTTTTCTCCAGTCTGTGATTTCTCATCAACTTGCTATGAGAATTGCGAGGCGCAGTATTTTCATCTACATTATCCGTTTCTGGAACATCTTCTGCTTTCAACAATCCGTCCAACACATTCTCCCTGAACTCTATGATACTAACGGTTTTTTCTGTTACCTGCTTATAAATAAAATGTGCATTTAACACAGTTGTTCCCAGTAAAAGTGCAATTGCTATTTTTCTATACCACTTTAGAGTACGTCGTAAAGCACAACTATAACTGGATAACTGATCAGATAGATCAATGGATGATTTTCGATCATTGTAGTCTACGATGACTTGAGGTTTTTGTATGGGCCCAGTCCTTCTCTGTATTTCAACCATCTCGTCGGCACTATTTGTAGAGAGCATAAGGACATCTCTTTTATCATGTCATTTTAGCACGCATATCCCAGGTGTATTTTCTCTCGCAATAACTTCACCTTTGCGTAATTTTTTCCCAGTAACTTCTTTCGGATTTCCTCGTCGATTTGAACGCAAGGTTCCTAATAGGTGTGTCTTATTATCAAGCAAAATATTCGCTAATTCTAAGCTTGTATAAAAATTATCTACTACGATAATTCGTCCACTATACAACAAATCTTTAGCAAGTGTAGTAACAACTTTTGTGGGAACAGAACAGCCTGCGTCATTTTCTTTACCAGCATAAATTTTCAAATTCAAAGTGTACCCATTTTCACAACACAACTTGAAGATTTTGATTCCGTACTTATGCGCCTTTTGTGGGATGTACTGTTTCATAACAAGTCTTCCCTGGAACGGCACGAGACTTTCGTTAATACAGATTGTTTGTCCTGGTGTATATATATTTTGATAGTTTCTGATCAAGTGGTTTACTAACGGTTGAATTTTATGTAATCTGTCGCCATCAACGCACTCATCATTGTCCGAGAAATACCACATTCTCAGTAATATTTCAAAACGATTTCTGGACATTGTGGATGGTGCAACTTCATTCTTGTAAAAAGAATTTCGACTCCAGTAATTTCTGATGGAATTCATTCTTACTAACCCCATATATCCGAGAAGACCCAAAAATCGCTTTAGTTCACTGCGACTTGTAGGTTCCCAGGAATGAAGCCTTGATTTTCTTGGAGTATTACTTTCGTTCACGAGTGTTTGTGTTGCGTACTTGTTTGTTTGATTTACCATTTCGTCAAACATTTGATTTGTAACGAAAGCACAATAAAACTCATATGGAGACTGATCAGATAGAAGAGCAATATATACCGGATTGGTGCCATGTGGACTGTCGAACTTTTGATGGTTTCCTCGGGGTAAAAACCATTCCTGTTCATCTGATAGAGTTCCTAGAATCATCATTGCTCTCCGTCTCACGCTCATTCTCAAGCTCCGTAATTTCATGATTACTTTCTTGTGCTGATGAATTTTGTGGCTGTTTTTTGGATACACTTATACTCGTTGAAGGATTGGGATTGTCGTAATTGATTCGCCCAGTTTCATCATCAGAACCTAATGTATCTCCTCACTAGAACCGATGTCAATTTCTTCAGAACTAGATGGTAGACACGGAGCATCGGCCAGTGAATCCGTCGAACTAAAGTCTTCAGAAGCATTTTCTAAAGAAAAACCCAAAATACGAAAACTAAATTACGAGCATTGAGATAATTATGATAGGAATACTTACCTTCGCTGAATACCGTTCGTGCATTTTCGATGATAGTTTTGACACGGTTACTCATTCGATCCATATTTACAAGAATGTTGACGCAGATAAAACGTATGAATTGCAAGAAAAACAAACGCACACGTGTAACGTATCAACACAACTAAAACTCGACGGGAATATTCGAGTCAGAACTTGCAGAAGTGCCCGCCGGGCGTGACCGCCGCGCATGGCCGCTGCGGTCCTGCGCACCTCTAATAGCCGCTGGGGCCACGTCGGTCACGTATGCCCGCTGGCATAGTTTATATGAAAGAAAACAAAAATGTTAAATTATTTTACATATTTTGGACACTTTAACATGTAACACTACCTATAGAATGCAAATGTTGTGTTGGTCCTAGGCGAAATTATCATGATTTTACCTTGGCGCTCAACCTGTTTAGATATAAAATTATGAATTTGTTTTCTCTTTAGTCTAAGTGACAAATGTAGTAGTTGTGTATGGTAAGTTTTTACGAAATCGTGCAATAGTGTCAAAGAAATAATAATTATTTAATTCTGTATTTTACTTCTGTTTTTAAAAGTACATAGTAAATAAAATGGCGAGCGAAAGGTTAGTCAATTGTATATTTTTCTCTTCGTAAAATATTTCGGCGATTTTGGAGGCAATTTATTTCAAAATTATGTCATTAAAAGTCCTAAAAACTTCATACAGTAAGGATGGTTTTTTCTCTGGGCCAATAATTTAGCTATTGAAATGTATTGCTATTGCAAAAGTTCCAGTGTTCCAGATTTTTCATGTGTACTTCCACCATTGAATTTTTTTCAGATTCCACTTGCAGCATACAATTATGAAATGCAGAAGCTTGTTGGTGAAGATACCATAGCCAAACTTTAAAAAAATTGTTTTTAAAACTATTAAGAATGAATGTGGGAGATTTTTCTTGAGAGTGAAAGTACACTGTAACGGTTTGAACAGTTTTAATATTCTTTCTATCGAAGGTGACAACGCTAACCTTCTAGTTCAACTGTATCCCAACAGTTTTTGGTATTCAACATTAACGAACTCGCAACATTCTTTTAATTGTTCTACTTGAGCAGTATACATAGTAATAGATTTTCAGAATAATGGCTTCTATGTCAATAGGCAAGTAGTCTGATTTGTGTGTTTGAATACAGTTATGAAGGATACGAGCAGCATAGTTTACCCCAATTAAAGGTCTTTTAAGTAACTGCTGAAGTTTATGAAAAACGACATTTTGGCCATGTCTTGCTTCTCCTCCAAAATTGCAATTTATGTTGTCAGCGCATATTGCCATTACTTTTGTTGTCAATTCGTATTTGTCAACCGTTTTAGTAATATATTCGGATATAATGTCTGAAGTTTCACCTGGAAGATCGTAAACTTCCAAGAATGCCCTTGTGTTTCATAAAACGTATTATGAGTATAGGACAAATTTTTACGCTCCCGCGATTTGAACAATCGGTATAGATTGTTACCGAATTGACTGTACCAGGATCATTTTGTATAGAGCTTAATGATTCTTTTTGTAAACTATTACACACAATACTTTCAGATTTAATTCTAGCACATGCAAATTTTTGGTGGAAGCAACTTTTTATTAGCTTACTAGTGCAGAGCGAAAGGATTGATTGTAAATCACGTTGTGGTATGACCAATTCAATCATTTCCAAATGTGTCCTTACGTAAAAAAGAGAACACTTTTCTACTATTAGAAGCAGCGATATCTGCCTTTTTCTTAAGTTTCCAAATGTCTTGAACAATATCCGCCTTTCCGCTTTGTGTAAGTGAACATTTTAAGCACTTTACATTACTATCTGAGATTGTCTTTTTATTAAATGGATATTCACTCTCCAAATCTCTATTAAATGTACACCTACTTTTTGGAATTTTCTCATTTTTTACTGCCCTAGATACGCACTATGCTATAACGACTATTTGTATAAAAACACTTATTTATTAACCCTTATTAACCCTAACGAACTATTTACACTCTATTTATTTATATGAACCGGTATGTTTATTTTTCGCACGTACAAGACACTGTCGTAAGCAGTAGGTATAGGACGGAAGAGATACATGAAAACTGATGTAAATGGTATGGGTGAAATTTGAAAGGATTCTTTCATCGGTTTATTAATTGTTTTCTATCGCTGTTTATATGTTTGCGATTTTTCAATTAGCAATTTTTGCCAATTTTAAAAATTGTAATAAGTGGCAGATTTAATGCGATGGAGAAACAATTCTGAGGATACTCTTTATGCAAGTGTTAACATATGTCACGATGGTGTAGTTGATAATGAAATATTGCACAAGTTTTTTTGACTTTTAAATAGGACTTTTAAATTGGAACCATGTCAGTTTTCCTGCATTGAACAGCTTGTTTCATGTAAATACGATAACATTATTTTCTATAACTATGATGTGTACATTTCATTTTTGATTGCACCATCGTCACCTACTCAAGAAAATTACATAATCAGCGTCCTTAGTACTGTTTCTCTATCTCGTCAAATAAGAGAGTATGGGCATTCAATTAAATTTGTAAGGCTAATTCTCAGACCCCATGAGCAAATTTGTCATCTATTCCTGTAAGTTACACTAGTGGACAAGCATCTATACATTTAATTGTCAACATTTATGACAGACGTATGACAATTCATTCTATTTAAAAATTTTAACTTTATATTAATTAACTATAATTATAATATGAATATGAATATAATATAATATGAATGGTGTGACGGTGTGAACCTTTAAAATCCCAGATATAAAGCATGCATTCAGTTCTTCTGAACTAAGGATTTAAAACTTAACATAACATTCAAGGCATTCCAGTGCGGGGCGGGCAAAACAATCCCTGTCTCGTTTTTTAGAAATCGTGCTCCATATTTCCCTGCATACCTCTCGCATAGGCCCGCAGATTCATACGTTGTCTCTGACGTGCCCTTTTATTTTTAAAACTCCTTATCTTTCTTTTATCATACATTCTACTGCATTCAGCCAAGTTTTACGCGGCCTACCAAACCCGGCCTTACCTCGAACTTTACTCACGTAAATTAGCTTTGTGAATCTTTGGTTGATCATTCTTTCTATGTGATTAAGCCAACGTAGTATACTACTTATATGACTATCTATTATCGTCTTTTCTTCGCCACACTCCTTTATTATACACTTATTATTTATCTTATCCCTTCTCATTCCCACTGCATTTATTTTACTTTCGTGCTTTTTTCGACATTACCATTCATCACCTCCATACAGTACTGACGGCGCAAACGCGATTATAGATTGCTCGTTTCACAGCTACGTTCATGCTTTCGTTTTTCACTATTTTCTAATCTCTTTCCTTCCAGCATTGAGCCGTCGTCCAATCTCGCTATCTATTGTTCCATCTGCGGCGAACACTCTACCCAGATATACCAGCTCATCCACTTCTTCGACAATTTCATCATGCCGGGTAGATACTCTGCATGCACCAGAACTCGTTCATTCACGTCACCAACCATTACACCATTTGTATCGCTAGATGCTTGCCTAACACATTTATCCATGTATGCATTGAACAACCACATTGAAATCATACAGCCTTGTCGCACGCCTTGCTCGATATTAAAGTATTTACTCACATATCCTCTCACCTTAGCACACGCTTGGCCCTTATTCCGTTTATTAAATCTCTACTTACGCCATATTCATTTAATATTTTCCACAGCTTCTCAGTATTCACCCGGTCATATGTTTTCTCCAGATTTACAAACGCACAGTACTGCTCCACTCTTAAACACTTTTCTATCACCTGCTGGACAGCAACCATCTGATCAACACACACCCCATGGTAGCATGAAGCCACCCTGCACGTCTCTGATTTAGTTTGGGTAGTTTCACGTACTCTATTAATCAGTACTCTTCCAAATACTTTACTAGGTACACCGAGCAAACTTATTCCTCTGTAGTTTTTCCAATCACTCTTGTTCCATTTGCCCTCACAGTGGTACAATGATCGCGCTCTTCCAATCACTCGGCACCTTTCCATACTTAAGCCATACGTTGAATAAATTACACGGTCTTTGTATATGCTTTGCACCTACGTCATATTTTAGCATTCCGCCAGTGATTTCATTCACGCCTTCTCCTTTACTGTTTTTCAACTTCCCTACCTTTTTTTCTATCTCATTTAACCCAATATCCTTCTTAGTTTCATTCTGTATTCCTTGTACATTCTCCTTATTAAACTCTTATGTCTTATTTTCCTCACTACTGTACAGCTTTTCGAAATATTCTTGCCAGCATTTCCTTGCTTCACAATCTTCCCATACTATTTCGTTGCTCCTATTCATCACTCCTGCAGCGTTCTGTTTTGGGCCACGTTTTGTATTTTTGACCCATTTCTAGAAGAGTTCTTTGTTTTCACTTCTGAAAGGTTTGCAGATTTACAGGCTTTAAAGACACGCATCAGTGAAGAATGCTGGAAAATAACGCCTCGCATTGTTGCCAAAGTTAGAAAAGAATTTTATGATAGATTAAGATATTGCTTAGCACAAAATGGTGGGTTATTTGAGCATTTTCTATAACTTTGTAATTTGTGATTGTTAATTTTTATTGATATTTATACTCAGATTTTCAATAACTGTTGTTAATGCAGTAAATCTTCCAATACATAGTTTTGATTAATTATTTAGAAAATTAAATCTACTTTTTTCATTAACCTGACTTTTTTTATTGATTATTTATATGGTCTGACGTTTGAAAGATTATATCATTTTGACATTTATGTGCTGTCCTGATGCAGTGTAGGAATGGCACATAATTTTTGCACTTTTTGAAATTAGTGTAAGCTGTAAAATATTTTTAATAGTTTCATCTAATAGAGAATTCAATTCTTTAAAGAAAAGTTTCTGTAGAGTGTTTACTTAAAATAATTTAGGGAAGCAGGAATTCGAGAGTCTATGATTTCCAATTGGATTTCCTATGTTGCGTCCGACCATTCATGTTATATATATATATATATATATATATATATATATATATATATATATATATATATATATATATATATATAAGGTGTATTTTAAAATCACCGACAAACGAAAACTGGAGATTCTATGATTCAAAATAAGACAAAAGTGATCATAATCGTTTTTCCGGAAATGCTTCCTAACCGAGATACAGGTTGATTAAAAAATACTTTTTTTAAGATTCTTCAAAAACTACAGAAGATATTACTCTGAGATTTGGTACACCTAAATGTCTAATTAAATACAATTAATCAGGTGAGTTTGAGTCAACTGACTCCATCCAGTGGCATAGAATATTTTAAGTTAATCAGTTTAAGTAAAAAGAAAACGCACGCCCCTGGTTTTTTTTGAAGAAATATTTTTTTGATAGATTCAACATTTAATTCTGCAAATAAAATCATACTTAGTATTTTTTCGATTCGGCACCCCGTTTTTGAAATATTTTGCATTATTCAATAAACACCAAAATTTGTTTTATTTTACAAAAAAATAACGCATATAACTATTAGGTACATTATTAAAGAGATATTGCAGGAATCAAAAACCAAATAATAATTATTTTTATACATATTGTTCAAAATGCAAGCTTGTATTCTTCTTAGCAAAAGAAAGCTAACACGCTAAAATATTTGTGGCTTAGCCCTAACCTCATCGCATGCCATCTGTATGCGATTCCAAAGTTGCTCTCGATTATCAATTTGAACAGAATAGACACGACTTTTCAGATACTCTCAGACAAAAAAATCCAATGGGTTTAAATCTGGCGATCGTGCCGGCCACGGTACTTCACTTCCTCGTCCAGCGTCCAGGGAACCATGCATTTAAAAATTCTCTGACGTTTCGTGTAGAATGTGGTGGTGCGCCATCATGCATGAAATACATACATGTTCATTCTAACATCTAAGGGTACGTCATCAAACAATTCTGGCAAATCTTCGCCAGTAAGTCTATGAGGAAAACGGATAGGCCCGATTAGGTGATCGTCTAGTATACCTATCCAAATATTTTCGCTAAATCTATGTTGGTGAGCTATAACTACAGTTGGATGCTGATTTTCATCTAACCATTTGTGGGAATTATGCAAGTTTATTTTTCCATTTCTGGAAAAAATACACTCATCAGTGGTCAATAAGTTTCTAACAAATTGTACATCTTCAGTATTTTTATTTAAAAATCATTCGCAAACATTCATTCGACGAGGATGGTCAGCAGGTAAGTAGGTGAAAGGGATGTAAATTTTGTTCTCGTAAAACTTTACAAGACTTGCTATGCGACACACCAGATTCTAAACCTAACTCACGTGTACTTATTGATGAATTTTCATAAACTCTATCTAAAATTTGTTGCTCAATTTCAACTGGTACACGAGCATTGCAATTAGTATTACCATAACATAAATGCATATCGACCAGTTCTCGTTTGGAATAATTCATTTTTTCACAGTAATTAGACACAAACAATGAATACACGCGTAAATGCAACTATTTTAGCAAACATAAGATACGTAACTGTCAAATGCAAATCAATCTCTGATTTATTTAATTTGGTTATTGTAGTCGTTTATGTTAATGCAAAATATTTCAAAAACGGGTGTCGAATCGAAAAAATACTAAGTATGATTTTATTTGCAGAATTAAATGTTGAATTTAACAAAAAAATATTTCTTAAAAAAACAGGGACGTGCGTTTTTTTTTACTTAAAGTGATTAACTTAACATATTCTACGCCACTGGATGGAGCCAGTTGACTCAAACTCACCTGATTAATTGTACTTAATTAGACATTTAGGTGTACCAAATCTCAGTGTAACATCTTTTGTAGTTTTTGAGGAATCTTAAAAAAAATATTTTTTAATCAACCTGTATCTCGGTTAGGAAGCATTTTCGGAAAAGGGTTTATGATAATTTTTGTCTTATTTTGAATCATAGAATCTCCAGTTTTCGTTTGTCGGTGATTTTAAAATACACCAAATATATATATATATATATATATATATATATATATATATATATATATATATATATATATATATATATATATATATATATATATATATATATATATATATATACTATATATATATATATATATATATATATATATATATATATATATATATTTGTTTGTTTATTTACTTGCTTTTTTTATTTATGCTTTGTGTTACGGATTCGAACTAGTTATTTATTTCATTTAAGTTAATAAAATAAATTCTCATGACGATGCTTACATTTAGGTTTGTTATAGAAAGGAGTTTATTACAGAACTGTACATTTTTATGAATCACATTTAGCATGTCTTGTATTTTATCCTACTGTTACAAATACGTATTTATGATTGTTTTATACCCCACGCTACTGTGGTATAAAATAAGTGATTTGCTTGGTTCTATATTTTTATAGTTATTGCAAAATGTTTACCTGTTTGACTTAGAAAAAGGGTGGTATTTGCGCTAAATATTATTTACAGGCCTTTTTTTAATCTAAAGCGCCATTTCACACGTTACTCAATTCCACTTGTTAGATTATTATTATTTTTCTTTATTATTAATATTCAAACCGCTGGGTTAAAAAAATTTAAAACGTAGTTCTTGTTTTTAGTTAAGCTTTCGTTGTAGTGGTGTAGACCAACAACAGTGCAACGTTTGAGGGTTTTAGCCATTGCTTAAGGTATGTTACATGTATAGTTATTCAACCTTTGATTAAGCTTCTAAATTTTCTTTCCGGTATCCAATAGCAATAGCATGGGCAGAATGTATAATTTTACATTAGTGGTTCAGTTAGTATGTACAAAAATTACAAAATATGAAGGTTCTGCATAATACTGTCTTTATTATTCAGACACAAACATCGCTATTAAATTTTTTCACAACATTGTTTTATAAACCATGTGGTGTTTCTGTTGCAAAATGACAACGCCATCTCTTAGATAAAAATAGACGATGATTTGATTTATATCGTTTTTATAAATTTAGCAGTTTTTTAAATAACGTACATGCTTAAAAGATGTACTTTATCCCATTAGAATATAATGTACTATTACAACTACGCGTTTGCAATTTTTCCCACGATTGTATGTACTATATATATATATATATATATATATATATATATATATATATATATACATACATAATATATATATATATATATATATATATATATATATATATATATATATATATATATATATTAAATCGATGTTCGGGATACTGGTCCGCGTTGGTGTTGATGATGTAGTAGTCTCAAAAAGACTGTTAGCTTGACGTTTCGGAAAGATGCCTTTTTCAATTTTCAAGATACTGCTTCTCGTTACTCGTATAGAATTGATTTATTCTGGTAGAGATATCGCTGGTTACTTTCGTGTGGTTGGTCCTTTTGTTGCACTTTCACTTTCTACACTTTCCCTTTATTTATTTTCAGTTCACTATTTATTTGGGAACCCCTCATTTCGTGTCCCTTGTCGAAACGAAATTACTTTTTAGGTTAATTTGTAACCTTTCAGTTTTTTTTCGTTTTCACGTTTCTATTAAATAATCTAAGGCAGTAGCAACATAAAGTAAATTTAATTTAATGTTGAACAAAACGAAAAATCAAAATAGAATAATACATATAGTCCCACAAAAAAGTTGATCGTGTCTTTGATCAAACTGGAAGTAACATTTAATTTTCTTAATATTTATATTATATATTTCAAGCAACCATATGACAAACCCATTATGTTCATTTACAACGTGAAGCTACTGAGATATATAAACTTTCTAATAACTTCAATACGCAAGGAGAAAATCTCCGTTAAAATTGGTTTTGGCAGCTCATAATTTAAAAAAGGAATACCTCTTAAGTTTTATTTTAGGATTTGGTATGTCTAGGTGCTTTTGCTATGTTTTTTCCTAGACCTTGAAATGAATGCTTTACCAATTAGATGTGTTAAGTTGCCACCGCGTTATAATAATTTAACATGTGTAGTTAAAATTAAAAATCATTTTGAACGTACTACATTGTATTTTCGCTGTGCAATAACGATTATAATTAATAAGCAAAAAATGTATCTATGTTAGATCTTTAATTAGTATGTCAAGTTTCTATTTGTGAATGCTTCTGTCAATTTCAAATTAACCCTCCTAGTGTGTTAACATTTTGGTTTCACGTATTGTGTTCGTGTCATTATGACCCGGGAGCCTATAATTTATATATTTTATTTTTATTGCATATTATTATCAATGTTATGTAAAGAACAAAGGAAAAATGTAGTAGTTTATTTGTTACAGTATTGACAGTAGTAATATACATGAGCTTTACATAGGTATTTTGAGCAATTACAACATACTATATTAGTTTTATTATCATTTAAAGAGGGACAAAAATTACATCTTTTACGCTTTGTTATGGTTGATTGTTGCCTTACTTCGGCATTACTGGTTGAAGAACGTGACTTTATAACCATTTCAGCTGCAGCTTCGAGGGAGACGTTTTATTTCTTGCAATAATGAAGTGATCAAGAAATTACCCAGTTCTTCAAGAAATAGTCGCCGTTTTGTAAGTTTTCCAGCATTCCAGGTTGGAGTTACTTCGTACCACAGAACATAAGCGTTGTAAGCTGAAACGTCCATGCTATTAAGATAGTCATTGGCCATCTTTTAGTTTGCCGTCTGCATGTGTATGTTATTATTAACTTGTCTAACGCGTCTACAGCACCTTTAGTTTTGTTCATAAACGGCTTTTTATGATCTTTGTTACACGCTCGTTATCATGGTGCATGGTGCTCATGAGCGTAACATTTTTATTCCGTTTCGGAATATAGGATACTATCGACGTGGCCTTGTTGGCCCAGGAATCAGCGAAATAATATTTGCTGCTGGCAACGTTCCCGATTGATGTGTCTTTTCCTTCCATACCATATTGCCATATTTTGAAGTTACGTGATTATCCGTATCAGCTTCATCGGAAATTGTAGCTTCCACTTCATGATCCGATTCGCTATTATATATCTCGGTTTCGGACAAATAGTCTTCTTTTTCAGAAGCATTAGGATCACTATCAGAAACACACAAAAGTTTCTCAAGTTCACTATCCGTAAGCACTTTCTCACTTCACATGTTCAATAATAAATTTCAATTGTTAGGTATTTATTATTACAGTATAGCACCAAGTTTTATATTTACGACAAAACTAACACACAGATTCTCACTGGCTGCATTTATATGTGGGTCACAGGCAGGTCTAAACAGGCGCAATAATGTGACAATATGTAAATTATTTATATTTATGAAAATAAAACAAAGCTAATAAAATACATTTGTCTATGATAATAATCTGCGTCTCGTTCTTCTAATTGGACCCACACAAATCACCGGGTCATATAGACCCAAATTCAGTGAGTGTAACAAATGCATTTAAAAAAAACCAATTATAATTTTCTAATATCAATCTAGGTACACCGTTTTTAGAGTAATGAAATAAAAGTCATGCAGTGGCAACGAAATATTTAAATAAATTAACGAAATATGCACATTAGAAGAACGCGATTGGATGGTATTGACCCGAACACAATAGGAGGGTTAAAGTTTTTTACATTACATTTATAGCATAATTTTATTATATTTTGGTAAATTTGTTCTTTAACTATGATATTTTTCATTGCTGACCTTCGTCCGTTAGTGAGTGTTCTGATTTGTCATCTACACGGCAGTTTAATAATATTTAATTATTTAATTTGTTAAGGATCTAGCTATTCTTTACTAATAGTTAATTGCGGTTTATACGTTTATCAAACTGTTATATTAATACCAGGCTTATATTTGCGTTAATTTTTTAAGATGTTACCATTTACTGAGCACGATAATCAAAAAAAAAATAAGTATTTTAATTCAAAATGACAACTTTACTTTTACGGAAATGATAGTTTTAATAACTTTAGGTAAACTAACAATGCTTATAATGAAATTATAAGCAACAAAGCGTTTACAAAGCTATTATCGTTTGTGTTCAGAGGTTCCAATAATTTACCCATTTTTGGGCTAAACCAATTACAATTGGAGCAAATCATAAAGAGACCTGATAAAAGAAATCAAAATGTTGTATATAATACGTAATTTGGAGTAACAACGGCAATCCATGTGTTATATTCGTACCAGCTACGGAAAATAGATCTATTATACACCAAAAATAAATTTGATTAAAGATACACTAACCACATATTTAGTAAATTTGAAAAAATGTTTGTATAATTATTTGTTATACTAATCATTGATTGAAATTTAAATAAAACTTAATAAACTTTAGAAACATGTATTAAAAAGCAATCGTGCATGATTTAATTTACTTTATCATCACTCAACACCATCATATACGCACGTTCGCCATTAATCCTGCCTTACAGGTACCGCGTGCTAATTATTTCTGTTTGTGTGCTTTATAATCACAATATTAGTAAAATTAAAACGTAGTGGTAGGTCAATATTTCTGTAAGTTGTGATTGTCATAATACTGTATATTTGATAAAGTTTGAAAGTTTATGGGGATAATATCAAATACATCTACTTATTCCTAAAGAAGTTCATTGTTAAGTAATTTTAGATATAAATTTACTTATCTGTCTTTTAGTATTTATGTAGAAAAAAAAATTTATAGTCTTGTAAATGTCGAATAAAACCAAATGATTCACAAACAAACTGATGGACTATATGAAACAAATCTATTGAGTGGATTTAAAAAAAGTTCACACTTAGCAGTAAAATTACTGCGAGGTGTCAACAAAGTAATATTTTTGTTTTGTTGTTGATGTAATGTTCTTCAGTTCTAATTAAATCTAGTCCCAAGCTCACAAGCTTGGGCCATATTTTAATTGCAATTATAAAAATACTTTTTTTTAAACGACCTTAGAAATAATTGTTTTCATCTCTAAGACGGGTGACGAGAATGGGACTTTCTTTAGTGGGAAACGTAAATAACAGTTTGCCACGTTAATCATTACATCTACATTGGGAAAATACCCTTGACAATTTTTTTCCGCATCGTATAGGTTTTTTTTTTCTAAAACTTATATTTACGTTATACTTGTAATAAAATTCTAACTACATAAGAATTTTTAAATACTACAATCATCTTTCTTCCACTTCAAATTTTTGAATACTGGACGATGTCGTACCAATAGGAATCATCAGCAACGGTCACGTGGGGGGAAACATTCAAATACCAAATTTAATTGTAGAATTCTCATTTTTTATAAATTATTGTTAGCTATATTAGATTTTTTATTAATAATTGAGAGTGAAGACGAATCTATAGGATTAATTTCTACTTAATTTAACATTTTTAACTTGCAAAACCACAAAAACGAAATGAGCAGAAACTACCCTAAAAAACGAATAACATAGTTGTCAAGTATACATTACTTACTTCATACATAGTTTTAGAAAAACTTTTGTGTAAAGCACGAGATTCTTTGACCTCAAGTTGAAAGACACAGTTTTTAGCTGATATACTCATGTGTTAATTGGCGATTAATAATCTCCATAATTCATTTCGCTTCGCTCACGCGCTAAAATATCTCGACTATAAATCGCCTCTATGAACACATTTTTCATTAAATAACTATTCCGAAACGGTCATTAAAATTCAATAAAAGTTTGTCTCTCATCCAGTTAACGTGGTACCCTGTTTACTATCCTGCCACTTCATGTTTCATCAATAATAACTTCAAACAAAATGCCGTAATCTTAATAACGTGTAAAGTGATGTGATACCAATCTAATCTAACTATTACATTGATAATTAAAATTTTGACAAACGTCTTGACCTTTTTACTAAATGATTCCGGTTCCGGACAAACTATTGTATGTATCTCAACAATAAAGTTTTTTTAAGGCTTTGTGGCTTATTTGACTTCGACCAGGGACGGCGGCAACTAAACTCTGCATTAAAGTATCGTTTTCTAAAATAATGCAAATATGTCTACGTAATCATGAACTTAACTGAAGTTCCTGCTGGTTCCTTTTCTTTAACCCCATATGCTTGACGCTTATAGCACGAAGTGTGTAAAGTCCACTTCATAAGTTTGACTAGTAATAAAATGTGCCGGCAGGGGAATTCCAGCCGATGGTCCTGTATCTTTTCTACAAATAAAGCAGTACTGATGTGAGTTTCTCCCGTAAAGCATATAAAGTTAATTGCATTTTAACGAGAAAATTATGAACGCATTACGAATTGACCATCTTTTCGGGCCCAAATTTTTAAAATAGAAACCGAACTGTATGCCTATGCGTAATTGCGTTCCGTACCTTTATTATAAATGGGAAATATAACACTCAACTGTATCCCTATGCCAAAGTAAACTATGCACCACAATCCTTCTAAGCTTATTAACTTTGGTTAAATTTCCCGTTACCATATTTATATCTCAGTCTACTACTTTTAATAGTTCTGTAGATTTCATTCTAGCTATGACTTATTATTCCACAGACTTTAGTTAATAATTTAAAATTTACATTAAGAGGTGACATACAAAGGTAACCAAACACATGGAAGCTAAAAGAAAAAAAGTGTTTTAAGACCAAAGCCGTGAAATAAATGTCAAAATGGAAAAAGTGAAAGCGAAACGTCGTACACATATCAA
Source organism: Vesta saturnalis (assembly GCA_036346205.1). Classification (NCBI taxonomy): domain Eukaryota; kingdom Metazoa; phylum Arthropoda; class Insecta; order Coleoptera; family Lampyridae; genus Vesta; species Vesta saturnalis. The sequence goes on from JARFJB010002396.1 coordinate 5,183,537, forward strand.
TAGTCGTTCCAAAATATGTAGAATATGACAAATACACGAGAAAATACCTGAAAAAACATCATATGTGTGTGTGTGTGTGTGTGTCTATATATATATATATATATATATATATATATATATATATATATATATATATATATATTGCTGAAGTATTTTGCAAGTTCTAATATTGATGTAAATGAGTTGACTATCGGCCTTAGTGCACTCCCTCTTTGTGGATTTTGGTCTCATGGACCACTGTCTGAAGAACACTTATTCCAAGGAAACCAGAAATATAGGCAAGTGGAAGGAGCACTGATGGGTTCAACAATATCACCAATTATCGCCAACTTACTTATGCCAAATAGCTTTAGAAACAGCCAAAGACAAACCAAGATTATGGGCATGATATGTATTTTTTGGAACATTTCGACAAAGTGCATGACAAAATCAAATTTACGTTGGATATAGAAAGTCTCAACCAATTACCACTTCTATATATATATTAGTGCAAAATAGAAGCGGATGTTTGGGACACAGGTGTACAGAAAAGCAACACAAACCAATTGGCATCTAAGTACTCAATCCCACCACCATCCGACACAGCTACAGTCGGTTGTCAAAGCACTAGTAACAATAGGGTTTCTCAGAAAACTGCATAGCCTCAAAACCACAAAACAGGAACAGAAAGTGGAAACGGATACCAAGAAACTAGTGCTACCGTATGCAATACAAATACATTCAAAACTATTTAGCACTCGCATAAATAAATATCAGTAGTCTAACCGAATTCTAAAACTAAAATAAATTTGGAAGACCAAGGAATTTACGAAGCACAAAGTAGTAGTAAAAAATGAAATGCCTACTTTATCACCAGTGCTGCACACAAGCTATATCACATACAATAGATTTTGTACAAACCAAGCATATAGCATCGGAAAACCACCTGTCTCGAATAATAAATACGAAAAGTCATCTAGATAGAAAAACAACCGCTCAATCTTAACAAAAGTGACCATACGCAAAGACTTCTAAATAGATAAATGTCAACATCGGAAATCAGAAGGTAATAACAACGACAAACCATCATAAAAAGTGAAAACCAAGAGAACCAAATTTTAGCAATATCGCATAAGCCGTTTTAAATCTATAGCGAAAAAATAATTCAAAATTGTGACCTCAGGCACCTCGAACGCCCAAACTAAAAAACATTAGAGAAAGGTATGTTTCGTTAAATAGGGTTGTTTTAGTTGAAGAGGCATGTGATAGGATTTTGATTTCTCAGAAAATTTCATTCTTGGTGATTTGCCCTGCTTGTTTTCAAACCCCCGAAACTCAAATTACTTGCTATTTAACTCAAACGGTTCTCGAGATATCATTTTTCTTGAAAAATTCGAGTTTTTCGTAATTTTTTGAAGTAAATTGATTTGTTTCAAAGAAAAAATCAAATTGGTCTCACAAGTTTTAATTAATAAATTTAACAATTGATGGTAAAATGAAATGAAATTCTCAAAAAACTGAACTATTAATTTTCTATTCGAATAATGCTCCTCCTTTTTCCACACAGATTTCAATGCGAGCTCTGAATTCATTGAAACTGCGCCTAATTTCTTCGATTGAAAGGGACTGGACAACATTCCGTATCCTATTTTTCAATTGCTCTTCATCATTGTCTAATGGCTCACTGGTCACAATTTGTTTTAAACGACCCCACAGATAAAAGTCCATTATTGTGAGATCAGGACTTCTCGGCGGCCAAAAAATGGGACCATCTCTTCCTATCCAGTTATCATGGAACTCTGTATTGAGCCACTGGCGAACAGTACCGGCATAAAGAGCAGGGCACCCATCGTGCTGGAAGAAGATTTCAATTTGGTAGTTCAATGGCAATTCATCCAGTTTATCAGTTAAAAAATTTTGCAACGTTTCCAAATATGAATAACGGTTTAAATTTTGATAAAAAAAATATGGGCCAATAATTCCATGGCACGAAACCGCACACCTCACATTAACTTTTTTCAAACATTGTCTGCGACTAGGAATTCGGAAGTTTGGATTCGTCCTACTCCAGTAACGGCAAAGTTGGGAGGAAACGACTCCGTTAGTTGAAAAGGTCGATTCATCGGAGAACATTATTCGTTTATGAAAATTTGAATCTTCCAAAACTCTATTGCCCATTTCCAAACAAAAATCCAGACGTTTGGCTTCATCACCGTTCTCTAAAGTTTGCCTAAATTGCGGCTTAAATGGTAAAATTTTGTTCTCCTTAAAGATTATTTGTAAATGAGATTTACCTATCCCAATTCGTAGTGCCCTCCTTCTTAAAGACAACCTTGGAACTTCTGTTGCGGAATGAACGGCGAGAACAGTAGCAGCATCTTCTTCATCTTCTTTGGCTTCTTTAGGTTTAAAACCGAGCCTGTTTGAAGGAATTTAGTTACCAAGTTTTTTGCTCCGGAATTCGAAATGGCAACCTCCGGGTAGTTTTGGTTGAATTTTCTGATAACAACTCAGTAGCACTCTTCCCCAGTTCCATAACATTGAATTAGATAAATTCTTTGTTGTAAAGTCAACATTATAGCATACCATTCAAATTAGCATGAATTAATTTGCAGTTCCACAGAATTATCACATTTGACAATTTCTGTCAGTGGTGTTTTTCAATGAAATCCGCCTACTTAAGTTACTTCTAAAAATTAGGAAAAACATTCTAAGTCCAATCTTTCAAGAAAAATGATATTATCTCGAGAACCGTACGAGTAAAATAGAAAATAATTTGTGTTTCGGGGGTTTGAAAGCAAGCAGGGCAAATCATCAAGAATGAAATTTTCTGAGAAATCAAAAATAAGAGAATTTTCCCTGTTTTAAAGTCGATCCGGGGACATACTGTGTATATATATATATATATATATATATATATATATATATATATATATACCGGGTGTCCAAACGCTCACGCGACGCAGGATTGTGGTTTCGCTGTTGATTTTTCATTAAAATTATTTATACAAGAGTTATATGGTTCCAATACTTAAAAATATTTTAGCACCTACAGAGTGATTCATACAAGTAAGGGGGTATCAACTGTTTGACTTTAAATGGAACGCCCTGTATATAATTACATTTTTGGATAGCCTAATTAATAAGCTTTTTTTTCTATAATTATTTATAACGTAACGATTTAATAAAGTGCCATGATTTCAAGTCACAATACCAGATTAGTAATAGTAATAATTAATTTTATTAAATATTTTTAACAATAAACTAAACAATGTAATATTGAAATAATAAACAATTAACAAGAACAGGAAGTAGATAAGTCAAACATATGCAAATGTGCACTTAAAAAATTATAAATAAGGTTCAAACAAGACCCCTGATTCAATCGTTGTCTGTGGGAACGTTGTAAATTATGCAATATTTGTTGGGTTTCATTACGAAACGCTTGTTGAATTATTTCCCTCATGTTTTCTGCAGTAGTCGGCGATGTTCTATAAACTTCATTTTTAATGTAGCCCCATAAAAAGTAGTCCATGAAATCCAGATCGGGTAATCTAGCTGGCCACCTGGTCCATAACGACCTATCCAACGACCAGGAAATTGCTGATTTAAAAACTCCGCCACATCACGAACCGAATGTGCAGGAGCGCCATCTTGTTTTAACCATATTTCCTCATTAGCGAATGGGATGTTCTCTTCAATCCTTGGTAGCACGTTGCTTCGCAAAAAATAGAGTTCTAATAATACCAACCCAAACATTGAGAATCTATCGATGCAGATTGTTTCTGTAAGTAATTATATGTGGATTTTCCATGGCGTAATAATGACAATTACGTCTGTTTACAAAATAGTTGTTATGCAAAGTAGATTCGTCCTTCATCATAACTGTATTAAAAAAATTATGTGGTTGTAGCAATCCTCAACGACAGTAATTTAATCTATTTTCAAAATTATGTTCATCCATTCATTAATTATATTGTGTATTGTTGATTTCTGAAAATCATGTTCCACTGCAATTTTTCTAATACTTATTTATTTAAGAGTTTTCTGGTATAGCATGAGCACCACTAGTTGAGTTTCCTCATTGTTTACAGGTTGTAGACAATTGTTCTTTTTATATGCATTCGATCCTGTTTCCTCAAATCTACTTTTTAAATTTTCAAGAACTCGTTCATCTGGAAAACGGGCATCGAGAAGTTTTTGTTCATAAATTCTAGAAGCAAGTAAACAATTACCTTGGGTTTCTCCTATTATGTAAATCATTTGAATTAATTCGTTCTTCGTTCGTATATTTCATTTTAAATTTAGAAAAATTAAAAAAATGGGAATATTTTAAAAAGTATAAATTTTAGCGGTATCCATGTATTGAAATAAAAGTTAGGTCTTTAAGAGTACTATTAGCCCATATCAAAATATACAGGGTGTTCCATTAGAAATAAGAGAATTGACGTACGTTGAACATGCTTAAGTTTCACACGAACTAATTTGTCTCAAGTCAGATAATAAACCAAGAATTAATTTTTATTGCTAACCTTACATTCAGGAAAAAAATACATTTTTGTTAAACAACTTGGAAACGTTGCATTTTATATGTACAAATCTATACATCGTTGAAAAGCTTATTCATTAGGCTATCCAAAAATGTAATGATGTAAAGGGTGTTCTATTTAAAAGCAAAAAGTTGATACCCTCCCCCCCCCCCCCTACTTTTACGAATCACGCTGTAGGTGCTAAAATATTTTGAAGTTGTGCACGTATTGGAAATATATAACTTTTGTATAAATGATTTGAATGAACGTTGTATATATACAACGTCCGCCATAAAGTTGGGTACATATGGGAAAATTTTTAATTTTTAATGGAAAAATTGGTTTAATGAACAAGATATCGAAAAATTTTACTAAAAAAAAGACTCCACTGATTATCCTACATGCCGATTATTTAGCAAATGAAAAAAAAATTCATATTTTAACCCTAATTCCATTAAAAGAAATTAAAAAATGATGAGATTATTTTTAAAATAACTTATTTAACTAAACTACATAAGTTTGATATCAAATTAGTCGAATTTCGTATGAAATAAACACTTAAAGAACATAAATTTTACAATACCGTCTGGTCCTGTCGCTATCTGTACCCATGTTCTTTTTTCTCGCTGTAGACTAATTGGTTATTAACTGATGTAGGTTAGTTAAATAAAGTTATTTTTAAAATAATGTTTGATTTTCCTTTAATGGTGTTAGGGGTAAAATATGAATTATATATATATATATATATATATATATATATATATAAACTATTCCATTTCTTCTGTATCAGTGGATTGAGATCTACGTATGTAACTACGTGTAATAGGACCCTGTCGCTCTAGTGAAGAATCATATGCTCCATTGTGAGTGATTGGTGTCATTTGTGATGATTTATAAAAAGGAGCTGATGTTATGCTTCGTATAAGAGGTTTCCATATACGTGGTAGTTGTTCGCTGTCATCCCCTTTGTTTAAGGGGTGAGGTCGTCTTTCTATTTCAATGGATTCTCTGATTATTCTTCTTTGTAATGTGTTTTCTGGAGCGAACAATTCAACTCCGTCAATGTTAATTATATGTCCAATTTTTATTGTATGACTTGCTAAAGATGGTGGTAGAACTTTTTGTCTAATTGGTAGGTTATGTTCTTGTGATCGTAAAGAAATTCTTCTATTTGTTTGTCCAATGTAAGATTTAAAACATCCATTACTTTTTATTTTATAAACACCTTGGTTTTCGCCATAAACTTTATCTTTCGGATTAGGAAGTAATTAGGAAATGGTCTTATATGGTTTGAAAACGACTCTGAACTCATTTTTTGGAAATTTTCTTACAATTTTATCTGTGACACCTTTTATGTAAGGTAACATGAGTTGCTTTCTATTATTGTTTTCAGTGTGATTAATGTAAATTGTTGCTTCATATTTTATTAATTTGAGTTGAACTATAACCATTTTTTAGTAAAATTGAAATAGGTTTTGTAATTCTCTCGGTCGATGTTTTTCATCTGTTTATCGAAGTGATCTTATATACCGTGTTTCAACTACAGCGTTTGGTTGCATTGATAACGATTAGTGTGGGTATCTTTTCTATAAACCGTGCAATCGAAACTACCTTGATAGTTTCTTGTTATGAGTAAATCTAGAAAAGGTAGTGCACGGTTTGTTTCTTTCTCTACAGTAAATTGTATGTTGGGATGAATGTTGTTCATGTGAGCTAAAAACTAATCAATGGTAATGAGACCGTGTGACCAAACAGTAAAAATGTCGTCAGCATACCTATACCAACATTTTGGTTTTAGGTCAGCACTGGTGATTGCTCGTGATTCAAAATCATCTATGTAGATATTAGCGAATGCAGGAGAAAGCGCGCCTTCTATTTGTTCGGATAAAGCTTTTAATTGGATAAAGGTAATGTTTGATTTAGAAATTTTGTTCCTTATATATATATATATATATATATATATATATATATATATATATGCAGGTATAATATAACGTTGAATTCTGTATTGTTGTGGAGATTAGTTTGCAGGTAATGTTGTGGATGTTGTATTTGGAGTTGCAGTGGTGCCCTGTTGTCGGGTGGATGGGTTTTTTGTGTCCAAAGTAGATCTGACGTCGGGTAGTGCTGCAGACTTCGTCTTCTTTGGTCTCCTCATTTTATGTGCGAAGGTGATCGGTGATACCTGGCGATGCCTTTGGAGTGTCGGCGTCGGCGGCGGAAACTGATGTTCTGAACAGTTCAGATAGTAGGCACATTCTCTACTATACGACATTGTAAAAACGGCCTCTTGAGTTTTAATCGAATTTTATTTTTTTGTGTAAACGCTTTGAGTAAATGTACTTCACTGGTCGGACCCGCACCTCGTAGTGTATTATATTGTCATATTTTACCAATAATAAATAAAATAAATTCTATTCTTACTACTACTATTACTTACTATCCAATTAACGATATAGCTTTACACTTCTTTTTATAGGTCATACGTCTAAACACCCGGGACATAAAGAGGTTTAAATCACTTGAATTTTACGGTTTATTTTTATTATCTGGTGATCTTAAAAACCTGGTCATCTGTCATAGGTTAACACTTCTATCATTGCTTATAATGAACAAGTGCTTCGTTGCCTTGTATTCGTACGTATTTGAACTAATTAGCCCTAAGTTTTAGCATTTATTGCATGTTATACATTTACCTGTTATTTTTTTTGTACGTAATATATAAATGATATAGTTTTTACAAATGTCATCTTAAAGTCTGCACAAATAAAAAAAAATGGTAAGCATTGTATCTCGAAAAGAAAACTTGTATTACATTTAAATTTAGAATTATGCAAATCAGATTTCTTTTCCATTTATTTAATTTGATGTACCCAATATTTAATCAATACTTTTTCATTCATATATTTAATTATCGTTACCCTATGCTTAATAAGTCAATCTTTTTATACGTTGTTAGTAACGACCTTAAGTAAAAAGTGCGTCATTTTATGATTGCTTTATAGAAAATAATTAAATTAGGCATCCTCTAAAAACGCTTTTCTGATATTCTAAGGGCTTATGCTAAAAGTTAAATCCCATCAGCTGCTTAGATTAGCTTCTTAATTCTATCGCTTCAAGATCTTGAGAATAATTAAGCTATTTAATTAATATGCAAGAAAGTTTACTAGGAAGTGTTCGCGAAATTCCACTTTTATATGTTAGAAAATTGAACTTATTTTATTACAAAGGAAACGTTCGTACACACATACCAACGTTGTATATACGGTATGCGCAAAGCTACATATCTCATTGAATACTGGAATGAAATAAAACAATAATGACACTTTCTTATCAAATTTATTTCAACGAATAAAGGATGAATGTTTTCAATAAGTGGATTCTTACTTCATGATGGCACGGCATTTTCCGACATGTTTTGCACGATGTCGCTTGTCTAGTACGTATTCGTGGGCGAGCGGAACGAGATGGTAGAAAGGACAAATGTTGGTTATTGATACTGTCATTTACAAATGTACATTTGATCAGATAGAATACTGAAACCTTATAATAAGTGGAATTCTTAGCAACAACGTACTCCAAGCGGATAGTCAGCAGCAAATGATTGCAAATTTAACTTCTTTTCTCTTCATCCCATTTAAATAATTCATGTTATATATAAGAGCAACAGGTCTAAGAAATATTACTGCACTGCAAGCAATTATTTACAATTGTAGATAAAGTTGTAATAAGTAAAACACGTACTTGTTTTACAAATGATCCAGTGCAGTTACAATACTTCATATTAATTATAATATTTTATAAGTTGTAGAACAAAATACCATTATTAGTTCTAGTTGTAGATATTTATTAGGTATTTCATCTTTATGCAAATATAAAATGAATTCTATATGTTGAAACATCTGAATTGTTTAATGAAGCAGTTCTAGCTACAAATTGTTTTACTGTATTGCGCTGCAATGTGCATTATTACAGTTAGAACAAATGTAGTATAGAACAATGATTCCTTGAATTTTATAATAAATGCATATAAAATAAAATGAAATTGGATTCAATCAAATCCATCTGTAAACAAGCATTGAACCATACAAAATTAAGTTTTAAAACGTTAGTAATGTGTATGCATTTTTGACCAGTGTCGTTTGCAGTGAATTTTGTCTACCGCTAACTGGTCACAGCGGGTTGGATTTGTCAATTGCACCCATATATCTAGAACCTTTGATGTATCTTGTAGATGTTTATATTAATAGAAATAGATAATTTTACCAGGTGTTAGTAATGGGCTGATAATGAGCATTAGCTACAACAATAAAGCTTGACTTTATTTGTTGTATTAAAATTCGGAATGGAACTTAAACGTAACAAAACACTACTGAGTTTATAACGTAAATACGTACGAAAGTATACTATGGTATTCCACAGGGATCTGTTCTGGGTCCCATCCTTTTCATAATTTTCATAATATAAGAGTTTGATAAACGTATAAAGTGAACTGTGGAATCTAATTTTATTAAAGAAGCTAGATCCTTAATAAATTAAACGTCATTAGACTGCCGTGAAGATAGCAAATCTAAACAACCTCTAACAGTGAAAAATGTCATAATCAAAGAACAAATTTAATAAAATTTAATCCAGTTATGGTGTAATTGTATAGTTGTGAAACACTTTAATTTGAAATTGACAAAACCATTCACAAATAGAAACTTGACATACCGATGAAAGGTCTACCAAAGAAATAGTTTTTGGTTATTGTACAGTGAAAACACGCTGTGTACGTTTATTATGGATTTTAATTTTAACTATATACGTTAAATTATTTTAGTGCTGTGGTAACTAATTTAATTGGTACTTCAAGGCATAGGAAAAACACAGCAAAAAACTAGACATACCAAAAGCTAAAATTAAGACTTATCATTGTGCCTTTCTTAATTATAAGATGCCAAAACCTATACAAGCTGAGATTTTCTTCTTCCCTATTGAAGTTATTAGGATGTATGTATGTCACAATAGATATTATCAAATTGAATGTCACGGTTTAAGTTATTTAAAGCATGCTCAGCTACAGCAGATTTCTCTGATTGACGCAATCTACACATTCTCATATGTTCCTTACGTTTTGTTTCAAAGATACATTTTTGGTTCAAATGTATACTTTTCCACAAATAACTTATGTACTCCGGAAGATGACAATGGGTTTGAAACATCTTTAGGTGACTCTAAATGTTCTTTAATTTTTCTTCTAGGTTTAATAACAGTCCTAATGCCATGCTAATTAGGACTTTTTCAATCCTATCTGTAACATTAGTTATAAAAGGAAGAAGAGTAGAGCTAACGTTAGGCACTAGTTTTTCTTTATAGTTTTGTCTAGCAGGTGTAATATAATTATTAATATCTTAAAGTGAATATCCATTAGCTTGTAGTGATTTTGTTAAGTATTTCTGTTCATTTTTTAACAATTTAGGATCTCAAATTCGTTTTGCTCAACCCACTAAAGTTTTAATTACACCAATTTTTTGACGTGGATGGTCGTTTGATAATTTATGAAAGTATCTGTGGGTGTGTGTCGGCTTTCGGTAAACCTTAAATGATAGTGAATTATTAGTTTTAGATATTAGGTACTAGAGGTTTTTTGACAATTTTGGCACTGTTCCATAAGCCCAATGTAAAAGGTTTGTTTATGTTCTAAAATTTATGTATGTAACAGTTATACACTGTTATATATGCACATACGTTATATTTATTGTAAATATGTATATTTGACACCATTTATAGTTATGAATAATATGTTACCTATCTCTCTATCTATCTGAATTGAATGAGATAAAATAGATTTCTCAACTTTGTCAAATCATACGGTCAGTATTTCACTAATGAATATCTAGAAAATAATTTAAATAATACCAAAACAATTGGTAGTTAGTATCATATGATACCAGGAAATTTAGGTTATACAAAAATATGAAATCAATATCGTGTATTAAATGATATTAGTATTATTTGCTATTCAGGAAAAAAAGGACTGGACTCAGGTCACCGGCACCTAGTAACGAGTGGAAATTATTTTAATGAACGTATATTACGGATTGGGAAACACGAAATTATGCAGGATGAGCACCTTATTATAACTTTATGTTTATTGATTCAGCAAATGGTTTTCATGCCGCTTGTTGATTAAAAAGGGAAAAGTGTTCAACAAGCGGTGACACACCCATTCGCGGTTAAAGTAGTTTGTATCTCAAGGTACGACATGGAGAACTAAATCGTGATAACCGAGGTTCAGGGCGAACGTGGCGGATTAAGGGCACATGAATCCTAGTGGTTTAGGATGCTTATACCGCAAACATAGGATTTTGAATCTTTCCGTCTTGAGTTGGAACACCAGAGTGCTAGGAAGAAGTTTAGTACAACAAATGGAGCACTAATGCACTAATTCTTCGGTTCGTTTGGAGGATATTTGTATTGTCACAATCTTCATATGCGATCTTATATATTCCTTGGTTTTCCAGTGGAATGTAGGTTTTGGTATTCGGTATTATTGATATTGTTAGTTACTGCTTCTGTGCAATTTTTCCGTAGTGCTTTGTCTATCTTATCTATAGTCACTTTGATGATCGGCAGGTGTGCCAAAAAACGACACATTCTAAATGACACCTTTCATCAGATTTACGTAAAGACTTGAGAAGGCAGTATGATTTTTTAAAGTGATCTCAATAATTGTTCAAAATATCGATTATCTTCCGACATAGGTACACTATTCGATTCTTTCTCTAAAAAATAAGGGGTGTGTAATCCCACACTTTTGTTGTTATTTTTCCTTGATTTCATAGAATTTTGAAAAACTGCTGAGAAAAACATTAGAAAACGTTTGAAAAAACTGGTGTTTGTTCAGAAAAATATAATTTCCGTTTTCATAGGGAGATCAAAATATTGAGAATTAATTGGAAATGATCTATTTTAAACAGTCTGCAAATATTTAGAAAAATATTGTATTTAGGTAAGGGGAATGGTAAATAGAAATGACGTTCCAAAGAATTTAATGAATTTTAACATAAGCACGTTACAATTGTCTGAAGTAATCTTTTTCCTTAATCGACCGAGACCGTATTAGTTAGACACAACATAAAATGTTACCATTGCCCAACGGTTAGCTTTTCTTTTGCACCGAGCTTGTAAAGTTATGAGAAATCAATTTGCTTAGCATTCTGGAGGTAATGGGTTCGATTTCCCTCGCCGTCTACCATGTATGAGTTTTTTTCAGGGGGTTTTCTTCATACACACATAGCAGCGTTGTCACTGCGTATACGCACACTATGTGCGTGTACTTAGGCGAATTCTGAGGTAATATCTTCCCTCTCAGATCCCTAACTCCGTTCTTTCCGATCCATCTCTGACCGCACCTATCCTTAATCCCATCATGCACACATACCGTATGTGAGAAACTTTTTAATAAATAGAAATGTCAACATTAAAGGAGTCGAATGCTTTTATAATATATAGGGTGATCCATTTGCAAAATTAAGAAAATGTGGCGATCAACTTTTGACCTACCCTGTCCTTGCATACAAGATAGTCATTTTAAACTTTTGATTACCACAGCCCCAATCACTTACATGGTTTAATACATACATGCAAATGCTAATTTCGAAAACATTCACGGTATTCTATAAAATACAAGCATAGTTCCTGCTATAATTACGTAACACCATGTATTTATATTATTAATTTAATAATACACACTCTTTCTGTCTGAAACAGTTTTTTCTGTCTCTAATACTAAATCTTTTATTGCCCGAAGCCGCTTTAAATGGACACAGTGCATATATGATCTGTGAACAATGCATTTACCTTTCGGACTTCTTTCATACCGAAACTGGAACCATAAGAAACTGAACAAAAGGAGATTAGTTCTGAAAGACGTAGGTAAGACCCACATTTTCGATAGACAATATATGAAACCACAGAACACGTATATAAAATTGTAATGATAGTACTTTTCTTGTCTCTCAACTGATGTCGTACTTTCCAGTAAATTTCAATGCTAAAGTATTTTTCAAAAATTCACATTTCTCTTATTGCTCTTTCTCCAGCAAATGCATTATATTACACTATCTATCTGCAGCATACCAAATTGATACTTCTATAAACAAAAACATTGTGAACACTGAACAGGTAATCTCTAATGCATTCTGCCAATATAGAGTGTTATTTTTGTCACGTAATGCTAACAAGAAATAAAAACGAAATTTATTATATCGAAAAATAAAAAATTTCAATCTCGAATAAATATTACTTTGATCAATAACGTTATATTTTTATAATTTATATGTATATAATTATATTAGTTAATATTAATGTGTTTTTAATTTAATGCCGTAAAGTAAGTTTATTCACATTATTTTTCATGTGAAATCATTCTAGCATTACAATTTCGGTAATTAGTACGATTAATTAAATGCTTAAAATTATATGTGATTTCTTAGATGCTGTCGGAGAAAATTATAAACTGTCGATATTAGTTTATTAATTTACATACTTGATATGTACAAATACGTTTCCCAATTAATTTTACATTTTATAAACGAGAGTACTACATAAACATGATGTCTTTAATTATTTAGTGTAAAAAATGGTTTCATTAATTTTTGATACAGATATGAGGCCGTTCCCAATTAGTTGGCTCACTCGCTAAGCTTTAAATTTTTGACTATTACTAAACAAAAAACAATGTTATATGGTTTTTTGGCTCATATTTAGTAGCTCTATCAATATTTATGTCTATTAAAACAGAATAACATTAATTTTATTACCTTTTCTAAAACATATTGGCAAAAACAGTAGAACGATTCCTGCTAATTTGTTGCGGAGTGACAGCAGGCTTTGAAAAAAAAACAAATTTTGACAATTAGTTAAAACTGTCATAAATCAGTTAGAAGTGTTCATAGTAAAAAATTTGTTCGATAATAACAGCGCTTTCTAACTCTGGGAAGTTGTAACAGGCTCAAACGGCATTCGAAGATGACACAGGCATATAACAGCAAGAGCCATCTAGCTCGTCCTTAGGGACATGAATTTTACTAATTTTTGCAAGTACGTTAACCGGAATGTCTAATCGTGTAATGCTTTGGCGCCACTTTATTTTGATCCGGGTAAACTGTACGTAAACAAATCAATTTATATGCAACAATATATTTTTTGTCGTCAGATACGGTTTGAAAACAGTTCGCTTCTTAACATATACCTTATTGTTCCTTTCTTTTACTTCCACAAAAGCGCTTTCGGGTGTTCAAGGTAATGTTTTCCCTTCACACATTCACGGCGCATGAATAAAATTAGGAAAGGGATTCTCAGTGCCTTAGAACTCGATCTCTCCTGTCGGTACGGTCGCTTGCCGTTACCTACCTAGTATGCTCCTTACAATATTCGAAATTCCGCTGCAATTGATGGCTAGATACAATTTCCATTAGTAGGGCTCAACGTAATTTCTTGGAGCAACATATATCTTATTGTTCCTTTCTTTTACTTCTACAAAAGCGCTTTCGGGAGTTCAAGGTAATGTTTTTGCTTCACACATACAAGACGCATGAATATAATTAGTAAAGGGATTCTCAGTGCCTTAGAACTCGATCTCTCCTGTCGGTACGGTCGCTTGCCGTTATCTACCCAGTATGCTCCTTCCAGTATTCGAAATTCCACTGCAATAATTGAAGGCTAGATACAATTTCCATTAGTAGGACTCAACGTAATTTCTTGGAGCAAAAGGTTACTTAGTTATCACAACCACCACGTCTGCTCAACTGGTACCCGTCAACCAACACAAGTTCATTAAACTAACCATTTTAATTATTTAAACATTTAGTAAGGCCGTTCACGATTATCTTTCCCTTGGGTGATACAAGTGGACGGGGATAACAAAACTATACAAAACAAACTGTTCCTAAAATATACGCCAACCCAAAACGGGATGTCATTTCTAAAACTTATGCACTTAAGGGAGCTTTAATTCACTTAATGCGTGGTTCGCCACCTGTAAAAACGTAACTATTTACGTGAATACGAAGTAAAAACATACGATCTATTTTAGACGACGCCACTGTCAACCCTATGTAACACGCTATAACTACTATAGTCGCACCAACCTCATTTCTTATCTACACTAAATTCCCAGTGTTGCCTCGTTATCTTGACTTGACAATTCTACATGATTTCATAAAATTATCTTAGCAACTTACATTGTTGGCGCAATTTCCACTAAAAAACTAACAAATTATCAATTTACCTAAAACAAAGTTCGTGTGATCTAGTAGTAAAATTAGAAACTATTTCCCTTCATCTTTTTTACTACATAAAGCCATCAATAAACGTAAACCACCATTTCCACAATACGTGATATACGTAACCGCAACTTTTACAGTTCAACATATTTACAAAAAACGCAATACCATAACAGCTTCCAATAAATCCAAATAACGCCAAATATCAAAATTTTCAATAACATTTTGCATTAAAATTAAAAATGTTTTAATTTTCCTACTATACTCCGACACACGGTGACAAAGTCAAATTCGGAAATTAGAAATTTATTGGAATTATCATCACGCTGTAGTGCTGAAGTATAGTGAAATGATACACAATCGGATATGTAGTTAAAATACATTGCATACAATGACGTTTGGTAAAGATATTGGAATAAGATGGCTACTGTTTTGATAATGTTTAGTGTGAATTTCCATTTGTTGGTTCAATTGGTTCTGTTGTATTGTGGAAATTCTATAGAAGCCAATCTCAGAAGATCGATTGGCTGCCCAGAAGGTAGTGTCTTCGGCAAACTAGCCATGGATTAACCTTGGAGCTTTTATTCTAGGATCTTTAAACCCTGTATCACGGCTGCTTGAGGATTAACAAATTTGGGTTGGACTAAGCCTACTGTAACTCGTACCTAGAGCTTGGATTTTGTATAGTATGCCAGGTTCTACCAAAGATTTGCTTTACGTCTAAAAAAACGCGCGGTTACAGCGACGTTGGTTGAACGACTGCGGTGCACACTGCGAAAGTTGAGTGTTTTATATTATTTAAACTACGACTTGTCATGAAAGCATGTTCGTAACGTCAAAATGTACTCAGTGACATGGAAATTGTAACACCAAGAAGGAGTAGGTATTTTGTATTGATTTTTTGAGCTGCCGTTAAGTAATAATAGATTAACTTTTGAGATCAAGTGGTATTGTGATAAAGTCACATATATCAATTTTTGCTAACTTTTCGGTCTGTATTTTTAGTTTTTATTGTTAATTAGCATTATTTTGGTTGTTCTTTTCTTTACGTGTTTTGTTTGTTTTATCATGCGTAGGGTACGGCAACGCGAATATTACCGTCAATTCAGTGAATTCCAGAGAGATGAATTGTTGGTTTGCGCGAAGCTGGTTTTTCATTTAGGACATGGTTTGAAGATGGCGAGGATCGTCTTAAAAGAACCACTGAGTGTCAAGATCGTCGCTTCAGACAACTGACATTTACTGATCGGTTTTATTTTATTAGGGCAATGGGTGGCCAATGATTTGGTGAAGAAGGTCTCCATGTAACCTTCACAATAGTTTATCACCGAATCTGAAGTTTTGGGATAACATCATATCGACTGCGGAACGTTGTCAGCAACGGTTGCAATGGGTAATTGAAATATTGGTTTTTATCAAATATTTCTAAAACAGCTGCATATTTGAAAGATATAATTCAAATTCGATTATCACAGAAACGGCTGCTCGAAGCGATATCTACAAGGTATACCTTTTTTGAAGAAAACATACCAGAGTATAAGATTTCGGACTAGATATTTGATATACGGAGGCACAAAAAAGTCATGGAGCTTTAAATATAGACAAAGGGCTGCTGTTGGCGCTCTCTGGAAGGTACATCAAAACTATGATCAAGTCTGGATTTCGCATCATAGAATACCTCTAGGTACCAAATTACATGCAAATCCTGGGGATCTATCCCCTTTTTTCTGTGGGGCCATTTAAAATCACGAGTGTACGCCACGCAGTCTGGAACACTAGAAGTGTTACGTCAAAGAATTGTAGAAGAATGCCGATTAATAACAGCGTATGTCTTGAGTAACGTTGGAGCAGAACTTGAAAACAGGCCGCATCATTGTATGCAAGTTAACGGTGGTCATTTTGAGCAATACATTAAATAGACCTTGTTTATTATTTGCTGAAGCCTTTTTATTTGTGACTTTTTTTCTAAATTGATCGACATATCATTAAAAGTAGGTGATGAGTTCTTGTTTAGTACATAAAAAACTTTTAAAAGAAACAGGTCATTTGTGTATAAATTACAACGCGTACGTTTCGTTTTTGTTTTTGGTCAATAAGTCTGGCAAATCTCAACCGATTTGCAAAAACGTTGCATCACTGTATTCGCAATAAAAAGGGCTTTAAAATGTGTCAAAAGTGGCGTAGTTGTATTTGAAATTTTAAAGTTGGGGTTGCTTAGGGGGATGGACATATCGAGTTGGCTTGAGTGTACAAAAAGCACTCCCACAAAAATCGACGGGTCTCGGCAAATTTAGAAGTATTTTTCGGTTTTCTGATTGTAGGGGCGGTCAAACTCTGTATACTATATATTATTTATCTTTTGCGGTAAATTTTTGAAATTGATATATCACAAACAGTTGGTGTCCGATTTTGATGGTCTTTGTGCTCATATGTAGCTCAAGATTGCCTCTAAGAATTAATGTATTTTCATTGTTAGGTGTACAGGAACCTGTAAAAAAACCTTCATTTTGGGGTTTCGGGAAAAAATACCGTATATTTTTTTGAAATTCATTATTCTAGGTGGTATGGTTCTCACAGAATATCACCAAACGTATCTGAAAGCAAGACGATTCTCAACTTGCGGTAAATGGAGGTCAAAGTTTTACAATAAAACAAACTTTATTTTTAGCAAAGCACATTATTGCAACCTACTTTATCAGCAATGTTTGTCATTTATACAGAAAATATCTACATTTGGTGAAATGACATTGATATAAATTATTTGAATGATTTATGAAATATATACTGCCTGTAAAATATCCGGTACTTGGCGCTTATTTCTTCTACACCTCTGCAGTATAACAATGTATTTATAGAAAAAAAAGTACAATATATGTATATATATTTACTTTTTTTATGTACGGAAGAGTCTAAAGAGCAAGAGTAACACATAAAAATTTTCCAAACATTTCATTTTTTGACCATTTTCAGGGCTGAAGTTTGTAAAAAATTAATAAAACTACGCGATTACACACTGATAAGATAAATATTTAAATATTTTTTATCAAAGGATTACTTCTTTCTAATGAATATATCAGTCTCTTCATCTTAAACAATGTTTTTGCAAATGACGATATTTATATGTCAATTTAAAAATTTTTTTGTTTTGTGCTATTTTGTTATAAAAAATTAGAACTTGATTTGTGAATTAAGTTGGTCAACACTATTATAGCAATATATAGTTAAAAAATAAAATGATTAAAATTCTTGAAATAAGTCACAATGTTTTTTTTTCCTTTTTTTATGTGATAAATATAACGTTGAGAATTAAGTAGGCAACACTAAAAATTATGCTGAGATACCGTTTGGATTTTTTCATGTACAAAAGTATGCTTTGTTATAAAAAAATAAAACACTCTGTATGGAATTGCACCACGATAAGCGGAAAGAACGGTTACTTTTAATATCAATATTAATCATATTAACATGTTATCTTTTATACAAATTATTAACCATTTGTTAAAATGTTGGTGGAATTCAATCATTGGGAGAATTCGCTTTAATACTACAAAAGGTTGAAAATAATAAGACATAAATATAAATTAAGTTTGTTAGGTTTTTCCGTACGTGCGCATGATGGGAAGAAGGATTTCTGCGATCATGATCGGGAAGAACAGTTAAAATTTGGTTTCTTGACCCTGTAAAAGAAGCGGTCGTATTTTAAGAATGTTTTAAGAATATCGCAAAATAAAGCTATTAAACACAATACTGTCTAGTTAGTAATAAAAATAGGAATTTTGAGAGTTGACGTATTCTAGATTTATTGTGCAAGGAACTTGGAACTTTGGGGAATTTTACTGGTTTTAGGACTTATATTAGATTTGTGAATTAGACCTGATGTTGAAACATATTTATGAAATTTGAAAGAGTAAAAACGCAAACATAGTTCTGTGTTATAAGTATTTTATAACTGTGGTTTCTTATTAGTTGAGTTGATCGGCCTATTTCCACAGTTTTTGCTTTTTGAGCGCGACGCTTCGGAAGCGGACTGTGCTTCCGTCATCAAGCTTAGTCCTGAGAAGGACTGTTTTCGCACTTGACTCGAATTCATATGTTATGATATTTTTCCCAAGCACTTGACTACTCGCAGATTCGAACTTGGTACCTTTCACTTACTAGTGACTGTTAATTTTTATTTGCTGCATGCAACACTAATGAATCAATCACGTGTTGTCATTTGCGAAACCTTAGCGAATTGCGGGCTCACATGACATTCACAAAAAGTTGACTGTGATCCTTCATTCTGTGTATAATAATTATAATATATCGTAACTAGGGAAGTACATACAGTTCAAGTTTGAATCGATCGTGACTTGCCTCCTCGATAGCTCAGATGGAAGAGCCCCACTTTAGCAAAGTGGAGATCGTGGGTTCAAGTCCCACTCGAGTCAATCTTTTACTGTATGTACTTTAAAAGTTAATTTTAAAATAAATATTCAATTAATGATTATTAAACTCAACTTCTGTGCGTTCATTAAAAAATAATTTTATAGTTATCTATTAGTGTTGCATACAGCAAATAAAAATTAACAATCAGTCAGGTGTTGTCGTGTGCGAAACCTTAGCGAATTGTGGGCTCACATGACATTCACAAAAAGTTGACTGTTATCCTTCATTGTGGGTATAAAAATTATAATACATCATAACTGGGGAAGTACATACAGTTTAAATTTGAATCGATTGTGACTTGCCTCCTCGATAGCTCAGATGGAAGAGTCCCACTCTAGCAAAGTGGAGGTCGTAGGTTCAAGTCCCACTCGAGTTAATCTTTTTTTGTATGTACTTTAAAAGTTAATCTTAAAATAAATATTCAACTAATGATTATTAAACTCAACTTCTGTGCGTTCATTAAAAAAACAATTTTATAGTTATCCTTTAGTGTTGCATACAGCAAATAAAAATTAACAATCAGTTACGTGTTGTCGTGTGCTGCGAAACCTTAGCGAATTGCGGGCTCACATGACATTCACAGAAAGTTGACTGTGAGCCTTCATTGTGTGTATAAAAATTATAATACATCGTAACTGGAGAAGTACATACAGTTTAAGTTTGAATCGATTGTGACTTGCCTCCTCGATAGCTCAGAGAGCTATCGAGAGAGCTCGAGAACCCCACTCTAGCAAAGTGGAGGTGGTGGGTTCAAGTCCCACTTGAGTTAATCTTTTTCTGTATGTACTTTAAAAGTTAATTCTAAAATAAAAATACATTTAATGATTATTAAACTGGACTTCTGTGCGTTCATTAAAAAAAACAATTATATATATATATATATATATATATATATATATATAGGGTGATTTATAATGTGTAAAACTTTGACATCGTGTCCGGAAAGTAATTTTAAGAAAAAAATGTTGTATGAAGATAGGTCGTATTTTGTTCATTTACATAACTACATATGTTTGAAATTTTATTTAACTAGAAAGTAAAATTAAAACTTTAAAAATGAATAACAAGAAAAATAAATGACTATGAAAGAAAAATATTGTCTATAACAGTTGTTCAAAATTCCCCCCTTGAGCTCATGCAAGCATGACACCTGCGAACCATTGAGTCGTAAACACGCGCTATTGTTGCACCATCTTTCTGAATATCGTTATTTGGTCAAGTAAACCAGTTGCTGCAAATGGCCCCAAAGAAAAAAATCCAAAGGGTTTAGGTCGGGAGATGTTGGCGGCCAAGCAATAAAATCTCCCCTATCAGTCTATTGTTCAGGATAATGCCCATTCAACCACCGACGTACTTGTCTACCATAGTGAGGGGGAGCGCCATCCTGCTGAAACCACATTTGTTGCCGAACAAGAAGAGGAATATGTTCAATCTTCTCAAAAAGCGTTTCATCAAAAAAAGTTAAATAGTGTTCTGCATTTAGCATGTGTTGTAAAACTTCTAATTAAAGCAGTTCTCCGTTAAAGATACCAGCCCAAGTATTCAGACTAAAACGGTGTTGAAATCGCGATTGTTTTACAGCATGTGGGATCTGGAGATCCCATAGGTTCTAGTTATGAGTGCTATTAATACCCTCTCTAGTAAAGTGGGTCTCATCTGTCCATACTATTAAAGTTAAAAGTATTGGATCTTCGGAAATTTCTTCTAACAACCAAGTACAAAACTCTACAGGCTGGCCGTAATCTTCCGGGCGTAATGTCTGGACACGTTTTAGGTGATAGGGGAGTAATTGTTCACGATGTAGTGTTCGCCATACAAATTCTCAGTGTGAGGTGTTCCAACACTGCATCAATTACATTTTCTTCGTTATTGGCAATATCTTCTCTAGAGTGATTACCTCGATCATTACGTGGAACAACAATTGAACCAGTTTCTTTGAGTCGTTGGAAAGTACGGCCGAAAACTCTGGGATACGGTTGACGTCTATCAGGAAATTTTCGGCGATACTCTCTAGACTCCTGAAGACCGTTACGATTACAGTACCCATACAGATAAACAATATATGCGTATTCAGCTATACTAAACTCACTCATTTTGACAACTATCAATGTTTCACAAATTATGTTGTTTATTTCCATGGCTGATAGATTTTAAAGTTGTACTTTAATGATTATTTCTAATTCAATAAAATTTAAATCTGATGTAGTTCGATAAATAAACAAACTACGACTTATCTTCATATAACATTTTTTTGCTTAAAAATGACTTCCCGAACACGATGTCAAAGTTTTGTACACCTATTATAAATCACCTCACCCTGTATATATATATATATATATATATATATATATATATATATAGAAAATGATATCGGCACTGTTGCCAGATTTCCCAGTTTTGCGATACACGTAGTCGTTTTGTTATCTTAAATAGAATGCCCTACTTATTTTTATTGCAGTCAATTGGGCGTCTCAAACTGTGTAAGATCTCAAATTTTCAAACTTTTAGATCTACCAGTTGCTGAGATATGACGACGCCGTATTTTTAGTAAAAAGTACCGGAATGCTTGAATATCTGCAAAACGTTACGATTACAAAATACGGCATTTGGGGGTTCCTAGGAATGCGGAATTAGAAAATGATATCGGCACTGTTGCCAGATTTCCCAGCTTTGCGCTACACGTAGTCATTTTGTTGTCTTAAATAGAATGCTCTATTTATTTTTATTGCAATCAATTGGGGGTCTCAAACTTATTAAGATCTCAATACTTAGGCTTTTTGTTATCTTAAATGGAAGATCCCAAATTCTCAAAATTCAGTTTATACTATTAGATACTAGTGAGAAATATTATGGGATAGTTACTTCTTTTAAAATGAGCATGCATTAAATTTATCGGAGATGCCCGAAAATATGAATACCCTAGGAGTAAGTAAGCACTGCTTCAATTGGTTTCAACACTCTAGCCGTCGCCATGTTGCAACAATGACAAATTAAACAGATCATTGTCAGTTAAGCCACTGAATATTGCATAGATTACAAAATTATAATTTGATTATGGCTTTTGTTCTATCAGAAACCCAACGTATTGATATTTAGATTTTTCGTGGATATAGAAATAAAACAAGGACATATCAAGAAGTCTGCAACTTGTTTAATGATCGTTATCCTAATAAACCCATTAAAAAGTCTACCGTACGCAGAACTTGTCAACGTTACGAGAAAACAGGGCCCATAAAATGTTTACCTAAAACCGGACGCCCAAGAACTGCTACAAGCGATGAAAATAAATTAAACGTTTTATTACAAATAGAGGAAAACCCAAAAGTAAGCACCAACCAGTTAGCTATAAATACCGAAATCTGTCAAAAATCTGTAAGGACTATTTTGAAGGAAAATAAATTAAAGCCGTACAAGACCCATTACACTCAAGACCTTTTAGAGGACGATCCTGACCGCCGCAATGAATTCGCCGAAATCATGATGGAAAATATCAACCAAGATCCTTATTTTGCGCACAAAATTGTATTCAGTGACAAAGCTACCTTTTGCTTAAACGGCCAAGTTAATAGGCACAATTGCCGAATTTGGTCTAGAGATAACCCCCATTGGATGGAAGAACTTCATACCAAATATCCTGAGAAAGTTAACGTCTGGGTGGGAATATTGAGAAACAATATTATCGGACCTTTTTTCATAGAAGGTACATTAACAGGGCGAAAGTATTTGGAGCTCCTTAGAGAAAGTATAGTTCCTGCCATTCAACAAAATAGAAATATAGATGAAATCTGGTACCAACATGATGGTGCTCCGCCCCATTATTCAAGAGAAGCTATGCAATTTCTAAACAACCAATTCCCAAGAAGACTGATTGGAAGACGTGGAGCATTAGAATGGCCACCTCGATTCCCTAATACGACTCCACTAGACTTGTTCTTGTGGGGTCATTTGAAGAACCGTGTCTACAGAAATCGTCCAGAAAATCTGAACGAACTCTGCGAAAGAACACCGGATATGTTGAGCAACACATTGCGAGAATTTAATGATCGATTTGGATACTGTCTGGCAAATAATGGAGCCCACTTTGAGCATTTAATTAAAAGTTAGTGTCGTTAATTATTAATTCTATTGTTAATTAATTAATTAAGTTATTGTTGTTTTAGTCCATTGGCTTTTAATCTCCTTCTTATCTTAGAATTATTGTTATTAGTTAAAGTGCAAGGGAAAGTGGCCAATCACAAATAAAAGAATAACCTTCATAACTCAAGTTATTGATTTCAATAAAAATAAATGGGACATTCCATTTAAGATAACAAAAATACTATGTGTAGCGCAAAACTGGGAAATCTGGCAACAGTGCCGATATCATTTTCCAATTCCGCATGCCCAGGAACCCCCAAATGCCGAATTTTGTAATCATAGCTTTAGCGGTTTTGCAGATATTTAAGCGTTTCGGTACTTGTTACTGAAAACGCGGTGTTGTCTTATCTCGGCAACTAGTAGAGATAAAATTTTGAAAATTTGAGATCTTAATAAGTTTGAGACGCCCAATTGATTTCAATAAAAATAAATAGGGCATTCTATTTAAGAAAACAAAATGACTACGTGTAGGGCAAAATTAGGAAATCTCACAACAGTGCCGATATCATTTTCCAATCCTGCACGCCCCGAAACCCCAAATGCTGAATTTTGTAATCGTAACTTTAGTGATTTTGTAGATATTTAAGCGTTCCGGTACTTTTTCCTAACCCTGTATATATATATATATATATATATATATATATATATATATATATATATATATATATATATATATATACAGGGTGACTAAGAAAAAAGTTCCTATGAACTTAGGTCCGCAACGCCTTCGTTTAAAAGATATAGGGTGTTGAAGTGTAACTATTTTTTTGTTTTTTTCTTAATATCTTCTTACAATGATGATTGACTGGTGTTGTGTTGTCACCCGGCAGCAACACTGTGCGAGACGGAGTCGTTGGCAACGGTGATACTTCTCGGAGCCGTATCTCTGTCTCAAGTCTTTTAGAGTGACTAGAAGACAAGCGGCATACTCTATCTCCAGGATCTTAGTTACATTTTTGTTCTTGACCTGGTCCAACTCAAGGGTAGTCGAGGAATTTTGTACGTTCATTCTGGAAACAAATCATTATTTAGCTCTCCTTCAGATGAAGGACTACCGGGGGTACTCTTTAAGGTGGTAACGGCGTTGTTCATTGGGGCAAAGGCGTGATCGGTTGATTACAGCGTGTTTTGATGACTCATTGTTGTTAGAGTCTATTCTTCTGAGTGCGGACGTCCTCGTCGGACAATTTTTACCCTTCGTTGTCCGAAACATGGCGACTGGTTGAAGCGGGTGCTGCAGCTGGGCAGATTCATATCACCGGTTCAGGAAAGTTATGCACTTTGCAATTTCGTAGTGGTTCTCGTTTTTCTAACGTACATTCATTGTTAGAGAGCGCTTGGTTGGAGGTCTCGCAGTTTAACCCCTTTTGCGACCTAAACATTCCGTGTGTCTGTGAAAGAAAAAGCTTGACTGTCTTCTATTAAGACTTCTAATCCTATTAACATAAACGTTTTTAAAATACAGCACAGTGTTACGGTTTATTTGTTCTTAGTTTTGAACTGAATGAATTATGCGAATTGAATCGCGCGCTGCATGGAATCTATATGAAGAGTTAAAAGTTAAAAAAAAGGCCAATCATCTTAATGCAAAATCTAAACTTATTATTTAAAACTTTTTTGTAAGAAATAAATTATCAGTGTGATGATTTTGAAAATATAAATGTAAAATCCTTAGAGCAGTCTGATTTAAATTCAATCACGTTAGAGGATCGCCTAGAATAGAAACTATGTTTCTGTTGAAACTTGAATTGTATTTATAATTGTTCTAACACATTGTTGTTTGTGCCTAATTCAATTTATCTAACAATAATTAAACATACTATTATTGTGTGACTATATACATATATTTGTTTTGTTTTTCAGGTATGTACAACATAACGGTTTTTGAAATGGTGGTAAGTTTTTACATGTAGTTGTAGTATTCATTTATTTACCGTACGTTTCTTTAATATTTGGAACTATTGATAAGCAGAAAGACATTGTTTTATATCCTACTTTTCATTTATCAATTACAATAGTTGAAAAACATTCATAAATGGTTAAATATTGCCAAAACAGTTAAAGTGGGAAACATTATGTGCTTTTATTTTTAACGAAATGATTACTAACGAAATTTCAAATGTATGAAATATTTAATTAATTGTTTGTTGCAATATTTAAGTTCTTACTGTCAGAAGTATGCAGCCATGACTGTATCTGAAAACAATTATTTTAATTATCCATCATTTACGGTGTTAAAAAAAGGTTAAACGAGGAAAAGTCTGCTTATCTTCAAATTAATTCATTTATGTAAACTAGTTTATGCTACCGGTTTTATAAAATTAAAAAAATGGTAGAGATGGAATTAACTCGTTAATAAATTTTATTTCCAACTAAACGAAAGTGAAATTACTGTTAAATTAGATAACGGGAGTTCAGGCTTTACAAAGTAATCGCAGTTTTCCATGTGAACATTGTAAATTACAATTAACACTGCCTATAAACTTATTTGGTATAAAGTAGAAGAATGATATGTGAACAAATTTATTTTGAGAATTTTTTTGTTAAATGAATCAGCTGTGTGGAAGTGTATAAGTAGTTCGGGTAACTGTTATTGTTGAGTACTATTACGGATATTGTCCGTTTTTGGCCCAATTTGCCCATATTAAACCCGAGAGTATTTTTATTAAACGAAGTTAGTAAAATCACGAGATCGCACTCGTTTGAGTTTCTTTTGTATTTTTTTTAGTATAAATTAAAATAATTTTTTCTCACTTTCTGTATTCTTTTCGTTGTAAAAGAAAACAACGTCTTTATGTTACACGTTTTTAATGACCCTTTTTAAATTTTATTTCTGCAGAGAAATTTGATATAAACAATTACTCTTTACCAGTGCTCGAAAGAAAAAGTTTTTTAATGAGCTTTATGTTAGTGTATAAAAAATTGGGATGATTGCGTTCATAAATAGTCCGTACATAATGATCGTATATAAAGCTCTTGAGTATGCACTTCCTCAGTAAATTAATGTCTTAATCAAATTCATTATGACATGAATTATTTTACGCTTCATAAATTTCGTACTGCTGTGTTCGGAGATTATTAAGACGCATAGATTTTAGTAATAATCGTTTTGCTTAATGTATTGGGTTACAATAACTTCTATTCAGTATTTGTAATCATTAAGTACAAAAGATAACTTTTAATATTTGCATTGAAATATTGTATTGGTTATTTTGTCGCTTGATTTATAACTGCAAATTTATTTGGCATTTATGTTTTAGAATTTTTGTTACAAATTAAGCTTACAAATAATACCAATCCTTCCAATCTAATATACGCTTAAAATATTTTAGAAACTGCATCTAATGCAAACTGTAAAGTCCGCTGTAAATTATACCGCAAGAGATGTAAACGTTATCGATTAAATTGCG
This sequence comes from Vesta saturnalis, assembly GCA_036346205.1. Lineage (NCBI taxonomy): Eukaryota > Metazoa > Arthropoda > Insecta > Coleoptera > Lampyridae > Vesta > Vesta saturnalis. The sequence goes on from JARFJB010002396.1 coordinate 5,210,291, forward strand.
GTAGAGTGTTTACGAGTGGTTTATTAGTAATTAAGAATCTAATAATTCTTATTATACATATTACACAATTTTGCCAAAAACAAATAAGTTGATTATACTTTAAAACAATGTGTGAATGAAGAAATCTATGAATCCCTTAGACCGTGCTCGTGTAATTGATTTGTGTTGAATTGTGTTTACATTTTACGGTGTAATAATAGAAATTTATGTATTTAGTGCACGAAATAATACTAAGGTGCTTTATTAATTAATTATGTTAAGTTATCTAAGCATTGCATATAGTTAATATTAACGGAAAATTATTTCTTTGTCGGATTTGTGATTTAACTAGATATTTAGTTGATATGTTAAGTTTTTAGTTGTAAGTACTTTTACCACTAAAATATAAACTATAATATTTTATAATATTTTCGGACTTTATACTTTGATTAAAGTTTGTTAAATTTGTTTTTTTATTGGACATTTTTCATTGTTAGCCATCGTCCGTTGGAAGATATTCATATTTGTCATTTGCAACGTATTTCATATATCTATTTGACATTTTAAATAATTCTTAAACAATTTAACATTTACTGAACAAAATAACTGTAATTGTTATTGAAACGTTTAATTTTGTATACAGAATTAATAAAAAAATACAAGATTTAATGCCCATAAGCTAAGTACCTTAATTATGAGCAATAATCGTGAAAGTTTGCATTCTTATATCTAAAAATTTTATTTCAAAATTCAAAGAAAGAGCCCTGACAACTTTTAATTCATCTATTAATTATATGGGCCAGTCCATTTGAATTGATAAACAAAATAATAAGTTATTTGTGCAATTAAAAATTATTACGAATTTTATTAAATACATAAATAACAAATTTACTTCGAGTAGGATTTGAACCTACGGCTTATACTTTGCTAGAGTTCCTCACTGACCAACTGTGCTATCGAGATAAAAGCCCCAATCGATGTAAATTTTGTCTTTATGTATGTAGAAGTGATGTAAATTATAAATGTAATGAGATTGCAATCAAATTACTTATATGGATGGCATGTGAGCCTGCAATATCACAAAGATTTACATCAGTTCTACATATATAGAGACAATATTTACATCGATTGGGGCTTGTCTCTCGATAGCACAGTTGGTTAGTGCAGTACTGTAGCAAAGTCCAGGTCGTAGGTTCAAATTCTACTCGAGGTAATCTTTTTATTTATGTATTTGATAAAATTAATAACAATTTTAATTACATATTTACTTTTGAACTTATTCGTTCACAACAAAACTTATAATAATAAGGTATTTGTCTGGCAAATTAAACAAAAATGCCTTTACTATTTTTATCTTAAGCAGTTTACCTTTCACGGCCATTTTTGTACAAAAAAGTATTTAACGAGCTAAAAGAGACTTCTAGTGAGTTAGTTATTTTCCCACTTCTCCTTTCTCTGATATAATTTCAAGTAAAGTGAAACAAAAATAAATGAAATGTCACTCGTTCTATTATGTTTTCAGATTTCATATATTTATTTGCCATCTTAAATAATTTTCAAACTCTATTATTATTTACTGAAGAAGATAACTGTAATTGTTATCGAAAGGTTTAAATTTGTAAAAAAAAATTAATAAAAATGTACACGATTTAATAACCAAAAGTCAAGCATCTTAATTATGAGTGGTAATCGTGAAAGTTTGCATTTTGATATCTAAAAAATTAATTTCAAAATGCGAAGAAACAGACGTGACAGTTTTTAATTCACCAATGTTTTAATTATATGGGTTACCTATTTAAATTGATTAACAAAATAATAGTAGTAACTTGGTTGTCTGCCTATTTAAAAAAATTGATCTTGCACAATGTCAAATTTTTATCTTACGCGGTTTATCAAAAAAAGTATTCAACAAGCTAAAAGAATGTTCTAGCGATATAGTTGCCTCTTCCTCTGATATAATTTCACGTAAAGTTAAACAAAAATAATTGAAATGTCACTCTTTCTAGTAGTAGTAGCATAGGTAGGTGATATACAACGTGCCCAAGATAACGATGAACAGCATGGGGATCTTGAAAACAGTAAGACATACGAAGGCGGTTAAATAAGAGAAAATGTGTATAATTTAGGGCATGTTCACACGTAGTTTGCAAAAGTTCATTATTGTTATTGTTTCCAAGATTTAAACCAAATCCGATTTTTGGGTTTTTCTTTTTTCGTAATTCCTTCATTTATTTTAAAAGATTTTTAAAAATCAAAGGTACTTCATCATTGCCACTTCATTGTCACCATCCGCTTAATTTTTTTATATCGCCGCAACCATCGAAATTAGTATCTCCAATCTTTTAAACCCATTTAATTAAAGTTAAATAATTACAATAACTGTTAAAATAGGTTGCCGTTATTTTCTAGACTTCTGTACTGAAGAATTTAAAACACGATCTAGCGTTTCTGGCGAAATTGTAACTGCTGCCATAACCGATACTAACAACTGCTCTTCACTTTCAAAACTCCCATCATACACTTGGTTTTTCAGGTAATCCCACAGAAAAAAATCCAACGGATTTAAATCGAGTGATCGGTCTGGCCAAGCTACTGCACTGTAAGTTCCAATCCCTTTTTCTGTAAACCGAAGTAATAGATAGTTCTGTACATTTCGTGAGTTATGTGCTGGGACACCATTTTGTGAAACCAACAGTTGTTTACAAGTGCTAGAGGGAATTCATCCAATGCATTTTCCAAATCAGTCCTTAGAAAGTTCAGGTATCGTTCGGCATTTAAATTGTTCTGGAAAATAAACCGTTATATTATTCTTCGTCCCAAAATGCCCATTCACATATTAAATCCAATTCTTATGTTAATGTGTTGATTCTTTTTTTAAATAAGGATTTTGTTTTGCCCAATAATGTTTGTTACGTCGGTTGAAAATTCCATTGCTGGTTATCATGCTTTCATCAGAGCAAATTATTTTACCAGGAAAATTTAGATCATCATCACATTTTCTAGTATACCTTCGCAAAAACTTGCTCGCCGCTCCTGATCAGCTGGTTTAAGACCCTGAGAAACTCGAAATTTATATGAATGAAACTTATTCTTATTTAAAATGAATTGTGCTGTGGAATTAGCTATACCAGTACGATGTTAAATTTGTCTTGTCGTCAATGGCTTGTAAAACGGTATTAGCTTTTCCGTCAGATTGTTTTTGACAGGATAGAACAGGTTTTGCAAATGTTCCTTAAATTCCTTTACATTAGATTCCAAACGTCTAAAAATGTATTTACCAGGTTGCCTTCGTTCAGGATATTTAACCAAATACATCAGCTCCGTAACTACACAATTTCTGTGGGACAAGATGTAGCATGTTAACTTATCGAAGTTTCATAGTATTATAGTATAGTTATAAATTAACTAAACAAAAAAAAAACAACCCAAGAAGTAATGGTAAGAAAGAGAACTTAAAATAGATACAATTCAAATAACAACAACGATATCAACGCAATAAAACTAAGCTAAACAGTTTTCAACAAAATGTTAAACAAGTGTTATTTCATGAATCCTTCTAATATTAACTGATAACATATGAAAAATGTGAAAATGAAAATCCGTATTTTTCAGCCTCAAAACCATAATGTGTAATACATGATTAAATTCGTAATAAAAAATACTATGGAATACAGAGTGTTTCGTTGGTTGCGGCGATATAAAAAAATAAAGTTGATGTTGGTTTCTCGGAGACGAAACGTCGAATAAAAAAATTTGAAAACGCCATCTAATATAATTCAAAAAGTGACGATGAATCAGTACCTTTGGTTGTTAAAAATCTTTTAAAATAAATGAAGGTATTACGAAAAAAGAAAACCCAAAAATGGCATTTTGTTTTAAATCTCGGAAACGATAAACAGTAATGAACTTTTGCAAACTACATGTGAACGTGCCCTAAATTACACAACGTTTCTCTAATTTAACCGCCTTCGTGTCTCTTACCGTTTTCAAGATCCCCATGCTGTTCATCCTTATCTTGGGCACGTTGTATACATTGCGAATGATTTTTTTCTATATGTATATGCTCGTAGTTTACATTTATGTTTTCAGACTTCATAATGTAGATATATGTTAGTGGTTACCATAAAAAATATTTATCTGTAATTTTTTATTAACTTTTAAAAAGGCCTTTTTTGCAATAATTTCTAACTTTGGCCTAAAGTGGAGATAACAAATTTAACTTACCGGTGCTTTTGTATATGGTTTTGGCCAATAAAAAATAATCGTGTGTATGGCACTAAGAAAATATAACAACCTCAAAGATGATCTATCTGAAGAGATACTTTTTAAAATGAAAGTGTGAGTACCGATCAGTAATATGCTGAGACTTGTTGATCTCAGATGAACTGATTATGATCACACTAACTGTAATTGGTCGTGCTCACATAATTTGAAGAGATTTCTATAGAATGTGACATTTGTTGGAATCATCCACCTTAAATAATGACACAATGCTACAAATAATCGATGTTTCATTAAATTGTGACAAACTTCTTGCTCAAATACATTTTTGCTTTGAAAATATTATTTAGAAAACATAGGTGTTTTATTAAACTCTCCATTTTTGTAAATTGTACAATATACAACTTTGTAAGGTCTGCTATTCGCCGTGAGAAGACAGCATATTTATCTTACACCTTAAGACATAGAAATCCTAAAAAACTCTAGTGTGCTCTAAGAAAGTTGGATATGGTCAGTGGAAGAAGAGTCATGAACTTTTATTCCGAATTTTTATTTAAGCAACTCTGTGTTTTCCCACAACTTGAAGAGAACGATTGTTCATGCTCTGCCTAAAAAGAAGCAAGTCTCAACAGCGAATGATCTTAGGCCTATTAGTTTCTTAATAACTGTATGAAAAGTTTTAGAAAATATTCTAGAGCATCAAATTACACACCACCGTGATGCTTATGATATTAGTCCAAACAGTCAGTCTGGTTTCAGACAAGGATTTAGTTGTACTACAGTGCTATCGTCAAGCAGCGATAATATTTTGATAGCCTGGGATGATACTAAATTGACTGCTCTTGTACAGTTAGACTTTACTAAGGCTTTTGATATTGTCTGCCATAACACTTTTCTTTCTAGTTTAGGGTATATACCTCACTTCATATCCAAAACTACCTAAAGGGTAGATTTCCGGCTTTCTGCTACCTAGATACAATTTGAAATTTTAAAGCAGTTATTAGCGGAGTTTCGCAAGGCTCCACTCTAGGACCTCTACTGTTTTCTATTTACATATCATTGTTTAATGAATTTATTACTAATTGCACTACACATTTCTATGTACGTGATATGCAGTTATATTTATCTTTTTATCCTAATGAGATTCAAAATGCCAACCAGCGAATAAATGAAGATATTGTACATTTATGCGATATCTCTGCTAATCATGGGCTTGTGATAAATGCATCCAAATCTGCTTTAATTGTATTTGGGCAAAAAAAAAATTCAGGAGGCAGCCGTTTCCTATATGGATGTAAAGATGACACAAATTACACCGGATGATGCATATCAACAGCTTCATTATTCGTAAAACGCATTTTGAAAGCACAAAAATTACTCAAAGTAACGCGAAAGTATTGACAACTATTGACAATTTGAGGATTATGTATGTTTTGTTTAGGTATCTGTTTCCATTGCCTGCTTCTATTAATTGTATTTTTCGTATATATCCATTGTGAATATGCATTTAAACAAACATAAAATAGGCCTTTCGTATAACTTTTAGCATTGCTTACTTGCCCGTAGTAATTTCAAAAAGGGTGATTTTATTCTGGTGTATAAATTTACAAACATTTAAAATCGCAATTTCTAGTAATTTCAAAAAGGGTGAATTCAGAGCTGAAATTGAAGCTGCAGTTTTGTCTACCCATAAGAGGCCTCAGCAATGCACAAAGCGATGGTCAGCATTTCGAGCATACGGGGCATTGAAAACCTTCCTCCTTTAAATCGGTCCTTTTTAGGGCAACAACTTACCTAATAGAAATAATTCCAGAAAAATATAGTTAAAAAAAAATAAAAATTTAAGGGATTTTCGTATAAAGTTTTCTTTGGTCGATATTTTAGGTTAGGAACAAGATATCGAGATGCGGTTTTCGCGAGCTTGTTTAGGTATCATTTAGCTCCTTGTTCATGAAGAAAAAGTCATACCAATGTATTTAACCGTTTCTGTCGGAATGTCGAACAAAGCCCTTTAGTGACGACATGTGAAACTAACAAAACTTCAAATATTACAACGTTTGTAGCCCAAGAATAGCCCATTTCACCGCCCAAGGTTGTTAAAATCGGCTTAGCCGTTTCGAAGATACAGGGGGTTATTTAAGGAAACCTTTGAATACCCCCCACCACTTTATTTTTAGACATACGTCAAAAAGTGCCAAACAAAAAAAGTTCAGATTATCCTCGACTTTAAAGATCAGTTATTTTTTTATTAGGTTAATATAGCAGAATTCACAGAAACATCACTTTTTGAGACCCAAGATTGCAGTTACGTCCCCTAGCGGCCATTTCAGAAACTTGAAAATATTTTCCAGGTTTTTTAATTGGCCGTTTTAGTAATAACTTTTTTCTGCGTAAGCCTCTACGATGGATAGTTTCCCAGATACAGTACCTCGCATTCGTCGTTGGCCACCCTGTACATAAGCTCACAATCTATGTTTGCTTAAAATTCAAAATGCAGCCTATTCAACATGTGTTCACTAATGAAACGTGTACTGACCTATGTCCACAAATTACAGTTGTGATAGGTTATGAACTCAAATATTTTTATCTTAGGAGCAGAACTCAACTGGTCATTTTTAACCATATTAAAATAACACTGAACTGATTTGTTATTTACTTAAACGGCACTAAAGGGATAAGTACTTGCTTGTACAAAATAACTATTTTAATCTTGTCTTAAACGAATTGTAGCTTGAGATTTTTCATTTCCAATTCCAAGACAAATATACCATAATGTAAAAGTAATTTCCATTTGTATTCAATGTACAAATAAACGAACTGTAGCAGGTATTAACATAAGGTAACCCATTACATGTTCCACGCAGAATAGGTATAACAGCATGTGTGATTTATGCAAAACAAAGGTATCTACATTTATGTTCATAAAGCTGACATTGCATTATCATCGCCATTTTAATCAAGTAAAGTTCATGACGTCACACCACGCCTTTCAACGATACGGAAATTTACCAAAATGAAAGCTTTTTCTTAACATAAGCGGTTTCCTTATTCCTACTTTTGTTCCTACCTTTGTTCCCTATTAGATATAATATACAGAAAATGTAATTAAACGCCTTTACATACCTTACAAAAAGGAGTAAAACGCAACAAAAATATGAGGTACTGAACGATAGCAGACACAAGACGGAAATGTGTAAGCGTGTTCAATTCACGTTGCGCATAGAACAAAAATTGATTTCTAAAATATACACAGGGACGTTCGTAAGTTTGTAGAATAAAGAGAAATATCGAGATATAAAAAATGAAATGCTTAAAGGTACTAATGTAATGTAAATATATTTATCAATAGTAATGCAAATTTCGAAACCTAAATCAAGGTAACGATAGACAAGAATTGGCACGTTACATCGTTTTTGTTTAATAATAATAATTTTATTAATGAATTTTCTTTACTAATGTATGCGTTGAATAAGATTAATGTAGCTCGCGAATTTGTAATTGTTTGTACTTTTGGTACATGGAAATTTATGACAATAGAATAGCTTTTAGATGATTTTGTACAATATTCTCACACAAATAGATCTGTTTTTTAACCGTGTTATCTTACATCTTCATTTTTAATTTCAAATTTTTTAAATAATTACATTCATTTGTCAAGTTCACAGTAAGACTTTTGACAAATGGGTCCTTGTTTTTTCTCAATATTCGTGCCACTCATTAACCACACCAACATGCTACCTGTAGTCATCATCCCGGTCATTCAACGTTACTAAAATTAATTTTCTGTCTAAAAAACGTATCTTCCGGAATGTCATAATTAACTTTGATATTTGTGAACATAAACGTAATTTCATTTAATTGCGATTTCTTTGTCACAATTATTTAATCTAAATTAATTTTAAACAATGCGTTTTCAGCCAAAATATGTTTACAACGGACAGTTAAAATGGTAATTTTAGAATTAATTACCGAATTATAAAACATGATAGTTTTGTACAAGAAAAACTGTATGTTGTAAAGTTATCAGGCTATTTTATTAACAATACTGTTTGCGGTTGCCCAACTCTATTATTTATGCAGTCGTAAAATCTGTATAAATCAGAGTGCACAACAAAATTGTGCAATTAAAATTATTTACGTTCTCAGCCACATTTTTCCCTCAACGTAATTTTATACATAATTTTAATATATTCAGTACTTGAATTAATTTGATAAAACTTCTAACTGTAGCATTCAATTACATAAAACCTTCATGGCGTATCTAACAACATTTGCCGATTCACTTTTGTTGAATATGAATAACGCTTTCATCTACTTGTAAAACATTTAATAGCTTTTAGTTGAAATTGAAAGTAACTGTTGCCTAAAAATGGCATACCTGTATAAATGTGAATGTCAGTTATTAACTGTTACATCTACAGCTTCCTTTTGTAATTAATAATCGTATTAAAATTAAAGATTTACGGTTACGTTCGTAGTGTAGAAATGCAAATTAATAGTAAATAAATTAATAATCTATTTATAGAGATTTTTTTGCATAGGGCTATTAGGAAATTTTTTAATTGGAATTTTATCCACTTGCATCTAAGTAATAGGCTTTCGGCTATGTTGTAAAAATATTTTAATAGCTATTCTCTCTTTGATTTTTTGCTAATAGTAAAAGAGTATACGGACATTGAAATTACACATAGTAGGTAATGAGTAATTTTTTACTAATGCGTATACACCGTTGCGAGAAAATAATTTATTCTAATCAGACATTTGCGTGTGTAAATTACACCGATTGTGTTTGTTTATTTTCTAACATGCAGATATTTACAAGTAGGAAGTCAGTAGTTTCTCGTATGTACATGGACCACCGATGGGTGGTTGGACAGGAAGGGTTGAACGTACATGCACTAAGATTCAACGTGATTAAGGAACACATAGTTTCTTATTCTTTTAATTCCTTGTTTTGTAGCGAAAGATCACTTTCCTTTTTTATCTGTTTTGTTTTAAATAAAGATTATAATCGGAAATCTCTCCAATCGTTTTGTGTTTTATACGTACTAATGGATAACTTCTTCTTCATTTCTGCAATTTTATGAAAAGTTTGTTGGAATATAAATAAAGAACATTAAAGATTTTTTATCAAACAAGACGACAAGATCATTTTTTAACCTCATAAAAATTTTCTGAATGACAAGAATAATTTAAAATGCACGAATACCATCAATGTATCATGTTTAAAATTGTAATATAATAATTCATTCAAATTTATATTCCTGTCTGAATATAGTATGTTTTTTTTATTCATAGACACTAACGACCATCATAATAGGATTATGAAAATATAAACTTTCACCATTATTACACGAAATTAAAATACTTAACATTTTGGATTTTTAAATGGTCTATTTTTATATTTATGTTTTACATAAATCTGTACGTTTCGATAACAATTACAGTTATTGTCCGCAGTAGTGGTAATATCTTTAAGAATTATTGTTAGAACAAACTTATGAATCATGAAAAAGATGAAAACACAAACTTCTATTAATATAACGTATAAAGCCAACTATAGAATCTAATTTTAGCAAAGAATAATAAGATCCTTAATGAAACTAAAAATTATTAAACTGCCTTGAAGATGAAAAATCGTAATCATAGAGCAAATTTAACAAAATTTAATCAAATCATGATGTAAGTGTAAAGTTGTGAAAAACTGTAATTGTAAAAGGCATTTATAAATAGAAACTTGACATGCCAATTAAAGATGTAGTCAAATTGGTACGGTATAAACTGGCATTAGAACAAGACAACAGGTAAAATTGGGCTTTTGCTCGACTCCTGAGTGGGGGGGGGTACAAAATTTTGCGCTCAGTAGGATGGCTTGCCATAAATAAGTCAAAACAGTGGTCGCGGTTGAAATGAAGCCGGAAAGGGCGCCAGAGTATTTGAAGTGAGACAATCGGGGTTGAAATACCTAATTACTCCAGTTCACAGCTCGCTTAAATACTCAAATACTCGCTTACCTGAACGTAACCACATATGGTTCGGGAACCAGCAGATGAAATTATATTTCCAATTATCACCACTTGAAATTATATCAGTCAATCCTCTATAAAATATGCTCAAATTGATGAAAACTAATACATTAACGCATCTTTCGTGAAATGTTATGTTATACCTAAAAAATCAATGATATTTTCCGAACGTAATTACTTTACTTGACATAGAGACAAAATGTTCACGTTAATTCAATGATCTAATTCTCAAAAAAAAAAAACAAACACTTAATATGTGTGTAAGTATTATGCTGCACAACAAATGGATTCACAGCTGGATTCACATTTAAAAAAAAACAACAGTTCGTTAACTTAAATTTTTACATTAATAATTCTTCCAAGTTAAATCATTTAGTGTACCTAATAGGCGGTGATACTCGCTAGTTTCAACGTCGGCATTTACTAAAATTACTGTAATATTATTCTTATACCAGCTTAACAAATGGTTATAACAAATAAATTGCGTTCTCCTTGTAACGCACTCGACACAGATAATTTCGATACAAATTCGTTACAACAAATAAAAAATTTAAGCGTTAATATAATTGGAAGGTAATCTCAAAAGACAGCGTATTCACCCGTTAGTACATACAAAAAAAGTACACACAAGTTTTAACTTGGTTAACCACAGCAAAAAAATATACACAGAAATGATTACCATGACTTCCTACAGCCCCCTTTGTTGTACAGGAACCTAGAAAACCCAGAATATCAACTCTGAGGCGGCCTCAGCAATGAGCGACGTTGCGACGGCGCTCGAAACTCAAACCATAGGCTAACTCAGGAATGTTTCGCTTCCAAATTGCGTTTGGATTAAAATTACAATTGGTTGTACGTACACTAATATTTATACTAGGTGACAACGCTTAACACCTCCTTGGATTTACGACAAAGTCCCTTTGGACAAACTGTATTTAACTTTAAATCAATCTCTTGATGGTTGAACAACATAATACAATCCCTTCAAGGGTTGTTTGAGGATACTGCCCCTACTAACGAAAGTTCTTTTAATAGGAATTATCGGATATCGCTGTCTCAACGGTATCTTTTTAACGCCTCTGCGTCTATACTAGGTCTGACATGGAATTTTTATATCCCTACTACTAATTAGCCAACCATAAAGAGATTACTTTTTTAGAATGCGCGCCAACACGAGTCAAACTCGACAGCTGTCTGAAAATTGCGTCACTAAAAAAAACTTCTCAACCCACGGGCCTTATCAGTATAAACGATATTTTGTAAATTGAAATTTTCATAACGACGCTAGACCTTAATGCCTCGTACCTAAAAGCTAAACTCTTTGTTTAAGACCAAAAATCTTTATCGAAATATTCCGACAATTTATCGCCTACAACGTCTTAATAAAATGCCACCTATGTTTTTCTACGCTATATTTAAATATGAAGTAACAATTTCAAGGTGTTCCACTGACGCAATTTTTACGACAATATTTAACGATATCTATAAAATTCTTATTTACAAAAAAAAGCTTATTCCCAACCAAATTATTAAAAATGATCTCACTAATAATCGATACCAATACGTAAATCACATTTTCATTTTAAACTTTCATCCCAATTTGATAAAACAACAAAACTTATATTTCGTTTTTAGAAAAGATCTCTAAATACGATCTTCCAAATACGTACACAAAAAAACATGAAACGTTACGATTCAATTGCATGAGTATATACTACATTTCAAATGTACGATACTAACAAATAAATTTATAATTTCGAAATTACCCGCAAATACGTGATTAAATCACGGCCACTGACAAAATCTAACAAAGAAATAGTTTTTTGGCAATGATTGTAATATTATTTTACAAAGAAAACACAATGTAGTACCTACGTGTAATAAGGTTTTTAATTTTAATTTTAATTTCAACTACATGTGTTAAATTATTATAGTGCTCTGGTAAGAACATATACTTGGTAAAACATTTACTTCAAGGTCTAGGACAAAACAGCAAAAACTCTAGACACACCAAAATCTAAAATTGAAAGTAACAGGTCTTTTTTTAATTATAAGATGGCAAAACCTATTTAAACGGAGGCCTTCTTCTTCATATTGAAGTTAATAGGACGTTTATGTATCTCAATAGCTTTACGTTATAAACGAACATAATAGTGAGGTTATTCATATTACCGAATTGAATTTCGTGATTTAAATTATTTAAAGCATGTTGATCTACCCCAGATTTCTCTCGTTATTCTAATCTACAAAATCTCGTATGCTCTTTACGTCGTGTGTAAAAGCTACGTTCAGTGGTTCCAAAGCATACTATTCCACGAGAAGAAAATAACAGTACAATTGGTTCTCCTACATACAAGCTTGAAAAACATTCTACATTTTTATTACAACCTCATATAGGTAAAACACCCCATTATATTAAAAATTCTGCAGACTTCATTGAAAAATATATAATTTCAAAATTTGATAGAGTTGGAGTGTTTAATCGGGGAAATAACCATGGGTTCTAATCCACATGAAGTCCATATACGCGCTTTTCAGCAAAAATTTAGTTTGAATGTTGTGTGTTTATTAAAGATATTCAATTATCTTCTAAAATCTATCGGGACAACTTTTCTAGCGCTGTGTACATCGTAATGTTAAATACCACTGTTGAGGATTTCTTGGATGACCTTCCTTTAAATAAATTAACCAGGGCTTGCTATCAACTTGATGGTGCACCAGCTCATTCAACTAATACGGTAGCTTCTGTCTTAAATAATTTATTTGAAGATCGTTGGTCCATAGGATTGGCCGGCACGTTCTCCTGACCTAACGCTTTTGGACTTTTTCTTTTTGGGTCACTTGAAAAATACAGTCTATGAAGGTCCTGTTGATATAATTGAAATCCTAGAAGAACGTAACCGGAGGGCTTTTGAAGAAGTGGAACCAGACGATATACAAAACGCAGTTTGTTCTGTAAAAAAAAGTTTTAAAATGTTTAGAAGTTGACTGAGGGTATTTTGAGCAATTATTAAATTAATTCAATTCAAAAATTTTTTTGTAGAAGAAATCAAAATAAAAATAACTTTTATGTATGTCATTTTATTTGTTATTAGTAAGTATCGTTAAACCTAATGCTTAAATACTCCAATGATGTACAAAACGTGGTTAGGCTATGAACCATGTGGTTTTGAAGTTTTGACCTTTAAACATGTATCGTTAATTAGTGTGCTATTAATTAAGTGTGCTTGAAGTAGCTATAGGTCGATTGGATGTATTTTTATGATTATGAACTGGTCTGGAGTGGTAGCGGAGAAGATATACTGTGACAATGAAATTTCGGCTGTAATCAGGATGGTGTTAAGGTGGGGTGAATAATTTAGTTCTGAGTGGATGTCAGAGGGTGTATTTAAGGTGAAGAAGTACAAATAGGTGGCATCGTAGGGGAATTAAGTGTAAGGGAACTCGTATTCGTAGCCGTAACTGCCGTCTAGGTGGGTAATTAGGTGTCAAAGGGGTTGATTTACATGGAAGTCGCTATTTGTTCGGGGCAGGACTTTCGTTGAAATAACTACACCGTTTGTGACAATGTAGAAGCCCACTTCGGTGCGGTTGCAGCCAAAATGTTGGTTTGAATTATGACCTGAACTATAATACGTCGCTCTTTTGTGGAGGGTGGTGATATTCAATTATATGTGATTTCAAGGGTCGCAATGCGTAATAATACGGGGCGTTGTAACTAAGTACAACGTACCTTAGGCACGTTTATATACCGGACTCGGTGCTAAAAGCAGCCAAGAGCGTTTTATATAAACGTGAATACGAAGACTGTGGTTACAGGTATAGGTGTTTAATGAATGTAGAGAGTGGATGCCGGTGTTGTAAAAAAAGGTGGCAGGTTCTGGTAGGACAGGTAGATCAGATTTTTGGGTATTAAACGGAGTTAGATCTGGTATGAATGTAAAATGATGAATAATGTTGGATATGTCTGGTATGAAAATAATGTTGTGTAAAGGGTAAAGTGAAAGGATGTTTGTTTTTTATGTGTGTGTTTGTATATGAGGTTAGGATCCTGGTAATACTGCTCGGGATGCTGGACACTTCGTAAAACAGGTATACGTATAGGTATAATAATAAGTGTATCATGTGAGAATAGGTAAAGATGTGAAGTTTGGATGGAAAAGGAAAATGCCACGTATTCCATTCCCTCCCCAAGGAGGAAGGCGGGCTACTCGAGCTTTTCGAGCTCCTTCAGCCACAATCACGGATTCCCAGCATACATACATACATTACGTATATATGCATGATGGGATTAAGGATGGGTGTGGTCAGGATAGGATCGGAAGGAACTCAGTTAGGGTTCTGAGGGGGAAAATACTACCCCATCATTCGCCTAAGTAGCCGCACATGGTATGCATATACGCAGTGATCATCGCGCTACATGTGTATGAGGAAACCCCCCCTGGAAAACCTCATACAAGGTAAACGGTAACGTGAATCGAACCCATTACCTCCCGAATCTTAAGCAGGTTGTGTCACCACTACGCTACCAGCTCGGTAGTTTGGATGGTACGTGGTATGGTATTTATAGGGGAAATTTAGAGAGTGGGAATAGGAATGGTAACTGATAACATTTATAAAGAATGATAATACAGTTGTGGAAATAACTAGGAAATAAGGTTTGATAGGAATTATTTTCTAGGATAGGAAATTTTGTAAAGGATTCGCAGGATGCTTATCTAAAAAACGCTTGTCACTTAAATTCCACATTTCTTAGTCTAATTTCCCACTTACGAAATGTTCAATTGTAAGCGTTTACGTATGATCGTAATTTTTAGTACTTGTATATATTATTCCTCTATATAAGATTTACTAATCTTGATCTTATTCCTTACCGTTTTGTAATATCACTTTTTTCGAGGTATTCTATAGATAATTTACCATTCCGGATGAATAAATTCCACGCCGTTTCTTATTTGGTTTCGTTTTATTGTTTATTTGATTTGATTGTAGGGTTATAGACTCAAAGTTGTTTAAAGCACTTATTCTCTATTAAGGAAGTGTACTTTTCACAAAACTTGTTCTAGTCATTATTGATTATTGATTAATGTTAATGTAATTTTAATAAAAAAAAATTTTAAAAATTAAAGACTGACTTGTCATTTGTGTGTACGTTTGTTTGGATTGTAAAGGGGAATAAATTTTAAATTAGGACTGGTTTGCCATTTAAAATATTGTATGCAAGATCGGACTGTAAAGTACAAATTACGAATCAATTTAGCCAGCATAAAATGTCAATTTAGCGCCCACGAAGTATTTCAGCGCCCTCGGGCGGTAAAGTAAATGTTGTTTTTTTTTTCCTGAATTGACATTCACTTAGTAGATAGATAAAGATGGTGATCACCTATTCTAGTTTTATTGACTTACTTAACGCGTACGTATGTATACAGATTATTGTGCGTTCTCATCTTACTAGTCACAATAACTCGAACAAGGAGGATATTTAGAAGGAAAATTTGGTAAAAGTCTCACTTCTGTGAAAGTTCTTAAAAACTGGCATGTAACGTGGCATGTTACGTAACAACTCGAATATCTTTGTTGTTAAGAAAACAAAAGATATGAAACTATACATTTTTGAATGCCACCGAAATATACAGGGCTTTCCATGTAAAATAATAAATATTTTTTCGTTTTAATTTCACCAAGATTAGTGAAACACCCTTTACTAATGGGATAAAATTTGAACAAACTTTAAAAAAAACTATTGGGTAAACGAATTCAATTAGTGAAAAATCCCGTCTCTTTAGAGCAATTAGTAGCTTTACATTTACATTTAAAATCTATCACTCATATTTGGGACACCTTGTATAAGATTTCAATGATTTTCTCATTTTATCATCTGCTGCAGTATTCTATTATTTAGCAATGATATGGACGTGCCATTGACATATGTTAGAAGTAACAGGTGAGTTAGGATGGACCTCTTTGGAATACCATGTTCTGATTTTTTCACATTTATATTACCGCCTACTGTGGATTTGTCTTGTACCGTCATTTGTAGGATTTACAGCAAGTATTAAGTGAGGTTCGGGTGTAAATTTTTAACTGTTTGCATTCATAATGTACTTGTAAATTCTTGTTTTAAGCTACCTATATATCTAATTGTTCAAGCCAAATACTTACGATAAGTAGTTTAGGAATTTGTATATTAAAGTTCTACAATTTAAACGGTAACACTTACAGTTATCTTCGTCAGTAGTAATACTATGTATTAAAATTGTTAAAGATGTTGAAACAATTCTGTGAGAGTTAAAAAATTAAAACATAAACATAAGCCTGCTATTAATATAACAGTTTGAGACCATACAAAGCCAACGTTTCCTTAATTTTTGAAATTATCTGATAGAACGATAAGTTTCCTCCCCAGAAAGGACTGAATTATATTAATATATAAATACACCATTAAAAAACCCAAAAAAGATAAGTGTTTTATTATGTGTAATAATGGTGAAAGTTTACATTTTCATATTTCAGTCCTTTGTGGGAAGCTTATCGTTCTATCAGACAATTCGAAGAATTAAGGAAACGTAAAGAACAATTATTATTCTATAGTTTGCTTTGTACGTTTCTCAAACTATTACATTAATAGAAGGCTTATGTTTATGTTTTAACTTTTCAACTTTCACAAAATTGTTAACAATTTTAATAGATAATATTACTTCTCACGAAGATTACTGTAAGTGTTATCGAAACGTTTACATTGTATAACTTTAATTTACAAATACACCGTTAAAAAACTCAAAAAAGATAAGTATTTTATTATGTGTAGGTAATAAAGGCGAAATTTTCATAGTTTAAGAATTTAATTGTGTGTGTGTGTTGTGATGTATATATATATATATATATATATATATATATATATATATATATATATATATATATATATATATATATATATATATATATATTACTAAAAAATAATTATTACTCTCTTTAAGAGCGGGATCATTGAAGCTCGCCGGATAATAATCAGGTAGAACCCTTAATGCATAAATATATCGAAAGAAAAATAAAAACAACATCGCTGTAAATTTACACTATACACATAATGTAACATCCTGCAGTTTTCACATTTCGATTTTATTTTGGAAAATATCTACCATTCCATTTGAAATTTGAGAGAAAAGTTGAAAAATGAGTACTGTTTGCGTTCAGAGCCCTATAACGTTACCTAAAGAGTTGAAGTAGTTGTATGAATATTATATTGAATTCCCTTCAATAATGAATCCAAAATAAACGAAAATCGGTCAAATTGTTTTGCTATATGTAATGTAAAAAAAAATTGTAAAACGCTTTCGGCCCACATTTTGTTAAAACGCAAAAAAAATTATTAGATAAAAGTCGTAGCACATAAATTTTTAAATCTGAATATATACCTAGTTTTGAGGTTAATGATACATTTTCTTACATAAAATAAATTTTTAGACATAACTTGGTGATAAATAAATAACAAAGTTAAATAAATAAAATGAAACATACCGAAAATATGCTTATATGTGCTGTACTTACATATCTATATCTTTTGTATGTTCCATTTTGTTTATTCTGTTGTTTAAACTGCTGTAAAAAACAAAAATGAAGGAAAAAATGTGTTTTACTTAAAATTGAACTTCAATTGGAAGGAGAACAAGATTATTAGTGAGCTGAAGGTGGCCAAAACGTTGTCAAATCAACGGAGGTTTTACATGAGCCCTATAAACAATACATGGGATTATGGGCCCCGAACAACTGGAAATACATCAAAATATATAAGCCGATTTAACTAAACTTGTCTTAGTCCAAAAGTTGATAATAACGAAGCTACATGGTATCAAAGTTGAAAAAATAAATGACATTTTCTTCCATATCGTTCGATTGCTTTGAGCTAATTTTATAAAATTTCTTATATGGGGGTTTTTTGAGATGAGAAATTCAAATTTATCATCGATTTCCTAGAGGGCGCTACAAGCGACCATTAGGACATGTTTAAACCGCTACAAATTTTTCGTGCTACACTGTAGGCTCTTTTAGTATGGAATAATAGTTTTCCCTGCCCTTTCTTCCTAAAAAAGGCGTATGATATCGCTAAGAGCACCGGTTTCCGAGAAAAATGCATCTAAAGCTCATGATGCATGCAAATTATCCAAAAGTATAATAATAATTCATAATAATAATAAGAATAATTCATGAAGCCGATTTATTTAAAAAAATAAAGAAGAGTGCAGTTTTTCAAGAACAATAATTATTGAAGAAAAAACAAAAACAATAATTAACAATATGAAGAACAAAGATAAACAATTAAATTGCATTATTATCAACCAAATGGTAAATAAAAATTAAAAAACTAAAATTATGTTATGTAAATTTTGTTTTAACAGTGCAATTGATGGACTTTTCTGGAAGGTATTTAATTTGCTAATTTAACAAATGTTCAAAATTTCCACCATTTTCCTGCATGCACAAGTTAATTCTTTTTAAAAAATTACATTGTACTTTGGACAATACTTCAGGACTATTCTTCAATAAATTGGCTTCATGAATTATTCTTGGCAACAATTCTTCTTGCGTATTAACTAATAAAAAATCGCAGGGTGTCAAGTCAGGTGATCGAGCCCTTCAGTTCACAGGTGCGTCACCTCTTCCAATTTAGCGCTGTGGATATACCTCACTTAAATGTTGTCTTACATTTAAAGTAAAATAAGGAGGTGCGCCATCATGCATGAACCATAGGTCACAACGAAGGAGTAAGGGCAAATCTTCCAATAAAATAGATAAATTTTGCATTAAAAAGTTCAAGTACGTATCTCCATTCAGCCGATTTGGCAGTACAAACGGACCAATAATGAAAGTGTCTACAATTCCAGCCCAGATATTTACTTGAAATTGATGCTGATAATGAGATGCTCTCGTTTCATGAGGGTTTTCAACAGCATAAACATGTTCATTATGAACATTGATAATACCGCATCTAGTAAAAGTAGCTTCGTCCGTGAAAAAATTTTTTTACTAAAATTTGGATTTTCGATTCTTCTATGAAAATTAAACCGACAGAAAGCTAAACGTTGATCACGATCCATGGGCAATATGTCTTGAAATTTTCGAATATGAAAGGGGTGCAATAATTGTTCTTGAAAAACTATGAACTGAGGATTTCGAAATTACCAATTGCAATCTTATACGTTGTGTGATGGTCTTTGGATTTATTTCAACAGCGTCCAAAATCTCTTCTTCTATGTCCATCGTCCTTATGGTTCGTCTGCGTCCAGAATTTACACGGCTTGGTTAAAACTTACCATTTTCGCGGAGACGTCTTTCGATATTAGCAAAAGTGTGCCGATTTGGAGTTCTACACACTTCTTCGACCGTTCCAATGGCAAAGTCTATAGACTAAAAGCATACCCAGCATTTCTGAATTAGTGAAACGGTGAGCCATAATTATGGATCTTTATCAACGGAAAAGCGACAAAAAAAACTAACGTTTGATAAATAAATTCGATTGTCGATATGCAAAGCAAATCAAAGGCGACTAAAGTTTTTTACCTAAGTAAAAGCGCTTGCGCTAATGTGCAATGCATTAGAATATATCTTTTCCTGGCTAAACCGTTCGTCTTATCCAAATTTTACACGAGAGAAAAAAGATTCAAAGTAATTGAAATTAATTAAAACTAACTGTTATTGCGGAAAAAAAATAGGAAAGTCAAATAAGTTATTTTGATACTATTGGATAATTTGCATGCATCATGTGCTTTAGATGCGTTTTTCTCGGAAACCGGTGCTCTAGCGATATCAAGAAGGTATACCTTTTTTAAGCAGAATAGGTAGGGAAAACTATTATTCCATACTAAAAGGGCCTACATTGTAGCACAAAAAAAGTAGCGGTTTAAACATGTCCTATTGGTCACTTGTAGCGCCCTCTAGGAAATACACCGAAATCGATGATAAATTTGAATTTCTCATCCCAAGAAACCCCCATATAAGAAATTTTATAAAATTATGTATATGTATATATATATATATATATATATATATATATATATATATATATATATATATGGTGTGTCCATTTAATCATTTAATACGGTCACGGTCGATAAGGGTTTATTAGTAAACTTAAAAACATTTTTCAGACAAAAGCATATATTTGAAAATTAACTATATGTGTACAGGGTGTTGCGCAAACGCAAACTTGTATTTTTTTATGATACACCCTTTATATTACTGTATCTTTGAATTCTGCTCACTTTTTCCATCGCCACAATATAGCGGACAGTAGGTTTACTGCGTGCTTTAGAAAATTAGAGTTATTTTTTTTGTAATATTTTTGATGACTTCCAAACTTTCTAGCTGATTAGCACAGATATATAAACACATGATTAGGTAGTCAGATGCTTTTTAGGTTTCGTCGGAATTAGCTTGTGAACAGGGTAGGTCAAGAAACGAAGGTCACGTTTTCTCCTTTTTTCAAAGAAAACATCCTGTATGTTGTAACGTCATTCGATTCCTTTGATCTTATTGTGTAATTTCTGTACCTAAATGCAATGTTTTTAAATATTGATTAAAATTGAGCATTTCAATTAATTATCAGTATCTTGATGACGAAACAATATCTATCTGAAAAAATCATATTAGATTGAAAAATTCCTTCAATGTTGTATTCAGGTCTTACCGAAGTTAAAGTTAGTCTATTAAATTTTTCATCAATTAAATATTACTGCCCATCTTGACATTAAATGCAATAATAATACTATTAAAGTATTAATGTTACTAAAAAGCTTAATTACCAAATTAAAGTACACTTTTATTTTAACGAATTTTATTCACTCCAAATTTACGCACTATCGCTTTCATTTCAATCAATAAATTCCTTTTACATTAAATAAACTGAAGTAAATTCTTTAATATTCAATACATTCATTCTAGGTTTAAATATTATTGTTTATGGTATTAATTGATACATTAACTAATTGAAGGGCGTAACATATGTTACGTTTCATGAACTATATCAAAAACATTTTTTTATGAATTCATAATAAGTACATGTTGTTGAAAATAGGAATTTACAAAGCTTGTTTATTTACTAAATATTTAACGCACTTCTAATTTAGATAAAATTACTTTCTGAAAAACGTCATCTGCTTTTTGGGAATATTAGTAACTCACGCATAAGGAGTGCCGAATTAACGCTTCTAAAACCGTTTAACGGTTATATGAATGGATAACTGGAGATTATGAACTTATATTAATTTTGAAAACGCCCAGCGGCAATTTTGTAAAAATTTAAAAAACCTCCGACAGCAAAAAATCTCTTCATCAACTTGAAAAGAGCTGATGATGTTCAAACGGCTCAACCGATTTTCGTAAATCATGGATAAATAAGAACACTATACATCCCTTTAGCTCAACAAATTTATTCTTATTCAGTATTGCCCTTGCTTTGATTCTCTGACATATATATATATATATATATGATATATATATATATATATATATATATATATATATATATATATATATATATATATATATATATATATAAATATCTACTTTAACTCGGTCATTATTAATAATAATTATAAACTAACCCTGATAATTAGTAGTAATTAAAGATAATATTAACAGAACATACACAAAATATAAACAAAGGACCACGTGTCATGTGCTGGTTTACTTGCCGTTGATGCGCTGCTTGAGTGGTCAGACTGCGGGGAGCGAGTCACATGACCTACTAGTCGCCGCTGTCTGGCTACCAAAATTGAACATGTCCAATTTCACCAGCCGCTGACAAATACTCGCCGGCTGCGGCGAATTTTATGCTCACACCAAGCTGATTGATGGCAGTAGCGGCTTCCACAAGTAGCGGCTGGCAACTAGTCTAGTGTGACCCGCGCTTAATTTTTTTTTTATATTTTTTATTTGTTTTTAGGAAAGATCATATATTTGTGTAAAAAACTCAAATTCGGCAAGAAATATTAAACCTAGAATACTAACGTTATGTGATTTGTATGCTAATACTAAGGACACGTCAATTTTACGAACCATCGATTATAATATATGTAGGGTTACATTTGAGTAAATTAGCTCTTCTGTAAAGAAATGTTATGCTGACTAATTAAATTTTGTTCGTTGTTTCTCTAGCTTTAGATAGTATACAGTATAAAAAACGAATACAAAGCTTGAGCATTTTGGAAACCTAGAATTTTGTTGAAGATTTCGCAAATAAAAGGCAAGTGTGTACAAAATACATAGATTTTTTTAATTTAGAATTTATAAAAAACATTATGAACACATGAAGACAAATCATTCTTTTTCTTGGTTACAGCCTATAAATATTTATACTTGATGTTCACCACACAAGGCACGACGGCATCCATAACAAATTGTGGTAGTCATTCTTTTCTTCGCAGTAGGACATTACCTGCAGTAACTTCTTTTTCCTTTCTCTTGAGGGGCTTTCTGATTCTCTGCCTGAGGTTGATGTAGTTGTAAAGCTTTAGATAACGATTATTTCAATTTTCTTGACAGGAAGGGACAATTTTGCTTTCTGTTTTCTTGCCATGGTCTGGTCAGTTCTTTTGAAAGTCGAAGGACGAATTCTTGCCTTGATAAAGGTTTCAAGCCTATTTTGATTACATCATGGTGATATATGACATAGGAATTCACTGAAGCAATGTTGAGCATATTATAGAAAAAACAAAGGGGTCACCTCCTAGTTTTTCTATTGTCGTACATATTCTCAGCCATTTCATCGAATGAATCAACAGCTCCTTTTGTTGCATTATATGTGTGGATTATTTCCGGTTTTATTGTTTCTTGATTTATAGAATCTGTGGAATGCATCGTCAAAAGTAAAAGTACTATTTTGTTTTGTTTAGGCTTATAAGACACTAGAGTCATTCTATCATCAAATGCAAATAGTGAGGTTCCACATTTTCGAGATTTATTGTCTAGTAGCTCCAAAGGTATTTCCGACTTATTTTTACGAAGTGTACCAACTGTTGTTAGATTGTATGGCTTACTGAGTAATTTCATTGATAAGGGAATACTGGTAAACCAGTTATCCATTGTTACATTGCGGATACTACCATGTAGCGAACAAAATAACGGCTAATGGTGCTCCATCGTGTTTGTAGATTTCCCGAGATAAGGACTTGCATTTATTACGTACTTAGTAGCAACATCACAGAGAATCACAATTTTAATGCCGTATTTATTAGGCTTATATATATATATATATATATATATATATATATATATATATTGTGTGTGTGTGTGTGTGTGTGTGTGTGTGCGTGTGCGCGTGTGCGCCTGTGCGCGCGTGCGCATGTGCGCGCGGGCGTGGGCGTGCGCGTGCGCGTGCGTGTGTGTATACGAAAAAGGCACTTGCCTCCAAACCCTACAAGTTGTTTATCAATGGTAACATACGCACTGGGTTTGTAATAGGAAGTACAGTTACCAATAAACATATCCCAAATGTTAGAAATTGGGGCGAAATTGTTCACTTCTCTGCGTTCCTCTGTTGTTGTTATATCGTTAAATCGTAATGAATTTATTAGAATGTTAAATCTTTCTTTATTCATAGTTGTCCGGTATCTCTCACCCGAATATGTTGCATCAAACAAAACCTTGGCTGATAAATGGTTATTTTTCAGGCCGGCAGAAAGAAGCAATCAACCCAGCAGTCCTCTCAATTCAGTCAGTGCAGTATTCTAAACTGTTGCATTTTTGAGCTTGTATTTCTCTCGCAATTTTCTCATTGGTGCGTATTTCTGTTAAAATTTCTTCGGAGAGAAACAATCTGGAAATATCACTTGGTTCTACAATATTTTTAGCCCGGTTTGTTGTTCCCGGTCGAATATATATTATATTTTTAGCTGGAATTTTACCGCCAGGGTTATTTTCCGTCGTGCTTTTCCACATATATCCATTTTTACCAAAATATGTAAAACTACTTACGGGAACCTCTTCTGTAGCTTGTTCTGTAAGTAAAGTCTCTGGAGATGTTGATAGCTGTGAGAACTTACGTTTTTTATTGTGAGATTGTTCGCCTGGGTCACTGAAAACTCTTTTTTGTTTAGAATTCCAAGCATTTTCTAGTTCCACTTGATACAACACTAACGGCGGTACTGTCGTCACTGTTGAGTTGATATTGCTCTACTTTATCTTCTTCGTTGTCACTCAAATCACTAAAGTCACTTGCCTCCACAATATCCTGTAATTCCATGTCTGTGTGACGCCTGCTTCGATTTAATTTATTGTTTTCCGACATTTTTTTGTCCGCTTATTCTAACGCCACGTCAAATATACCTACGTATCTATTTACAAACGTTATTACTAACCACACGTAAATTTTACGTACAAGACTCTAATCACGCCGCTAAGAAAGCTAAATACAAACTGATGTCAAATTATCGCTATATCCCCATGATACTACGACTCTAAAGATATGATCACCTGCTGAACGAATTTCGAGCAGAAACGCGCATGACGTCATTCCATGACAAAAATGTACACGTAGGCAATGGCAAAGCATGGCTTTTCATGTAATTTGACTATCCTGTTATTATAAATGTTTTGGGAATTTATTAGATTAATTATTAATCAAATATACAAAACGAAAAAACAGTATAAAAGTATACATAGTATGATTTATGCACATATCTTATTGTAACTTTTTTACATAGTATAAAATTAAAAAGTATTTTAATTAACGGAATTTGCAGTAAATAAATGAAATTATTTGAAAAGTGACTTTTTTACTTTTTAAAATAATGAGTTATATTCTAGGCCGATGATTTTTACTTTTGGATATCATGGTGAAGGGAGTAATAAAAACTGCCGACATTTCTGCAAGATTATTTTCTTCTTCAGAACCCTTCAAATAGATATTTCAAAGATACAGAACATACACTTTTTGAAAAATGAAATGTATAGAACATACATTTTTTAAGATACAATAACACATGAAGGCAATGAAAACTTTAGAGTTTCATATTTATTTTATAATTTTTGTTATTTTGCGTTTTCTCATGTTACAGGGTTCTTTGATACTCCTATTGAGAATTCTTATTCTAAAATATATCTTGCATATAAAAAATAGATTTTTTACTTCATCACTTAAATCTACACTTTCGGCTAATTTGTTTAAATTTTTAAGGTAGTTTTTTTCAATTTTTAGGGAATCTCTATTATAATTGGTAAATATATGGTCACGCTCATTGCATTTTACTAAAAACTCATTAGTAGGTTTTTGCAAACCACCTTCGGTCGAATGATTAACCCAAGAAAAAGAATGCTCATTACAGTCAGGGATAGAACCAAGCTTCTCCTTATTTCTCAGTTTAAATGCAATAAAACCCGCCAAATTTTCCAAACCGTCCCATCGTGATTCTTCTAAAGTTGTGTTGACTATTTCCAATTTTTCAAATTTTTCTTCCTCACCCTCATCATCGTCCTTCGGCAAATCTAATGCACTAAATATTTCTCCAGTAAGAACCTAAAAAGTTAAATTAGCTATGTACATATAAATTGAATAAATATTTGCCGTAATTCTTCCTGTAATTGTAAATTTTTGGGCTCATATAGAATAGTTGCAGAAGTACTTGGTTGGTTAGTTGTGATGTTAGCTTGTTCTTGTATATTAGCAGACTTCGATATAATCTCATCATTTCGACCCTCTAAATAATTGCGTAGTCGATATTTAAATTGAAGTGCACTAGGATGGTCGTGCAAACCTGAAATTGCTCTTATTATTGAAAAGAAACCTAGAGGATCCTAATAAAATACTTATCTTTTGTAAACAATTTTCAAATTTGACATCTTTAACAATTTTTAACAAAAATGTTATTACTGACGAAGATAACTGTAAGTGTTATCGAAACATTTAGATTGTATAATTAAAATACGCCATTAAAAAACCAAAAAAGATACGTATTTTATTATGTGTGATAATGGTCAAAGTTTACATTTTCATACTAGAGGATCCTGATTTAGGTTATATGTTAATAAGTATTTTATGTGGAAGTCTTCCTTTAGGTCCAAAAAAAGTTTTTGAACAGACTTCATGCTAATAATAATCCCCTTTTGAAATGGTAGAAATGTATTATATCCAATTTGTCTCATATTTTTCATCATATTCATCATTTTTTCCAAAATTTCATTTTGTTCTCTTAAGGCCAAACCATAACCTAGGAAATTTATTTCAATATTATTTTAGAATAATTTAAGTTAAATTTGAATCTCGAACCTTTCACTCGATTCTTAGAATCTGGATGTGGAATTTGAGTATTGAAAACATCAAACCAGTCATTTACAATTTTCACAAACTCTGAACACTCAGACCAGTTGTTCTCTGTTACGTAAAGCCCAAGCATACCCAATCTAGAATTTTCCTTTGAAATTGTATGGGAAAATAACTAGGTAGCATATTTTACTTTTTGGCGTTGAGCACCTAAAAATAGAAATATTTTAGAGTTAATAATAATAATTATTATACGCAAACATAATCTCTATTCTAATTTACCTTTCACAGTTAATAACTGCACTAAGCTTATGACCAATGTTCAATTCTAACTTTTGGGTGTTTTGCAATAAATCCACAATTGGTTTTGAATTAATAATTTTTCCATCTAAAAAGTAACCACTGTCAGGAAAACGATTTCGTAAAAGTTTAATCATATGTGGCGTGTTTGCAAATACGTGAACTTCTTTGTGGCTGACTGGGTTCTCAAAACTAGTATTTCCTTCAGAAATATTTAGAGAATTCCGAAGTCCCCTGTTACTTTCACCCAGATCACAATTAAGAGCATATACAGAGTAGCCAATATTCTCCAACTTTGTAATAATTTTAAAAATGAGATTTTTTGTCATTGTACGATCATAGTCATAGAATATTGGTTGCTTCCAGTTTGCACATATCCCTCGCGCCATAATCACTTGCACATATTTGGTTGGAGCCATAGTTGTATCATTTTTTTTGTCATAATCATGAATACTTTGTGTTTTCATTTTATCGAAAAGTAATACACATGATCTTTCCATTTTAGTTAAAGTTGTGTTTTGCGTTTGCATTAACTTAAGGACTATGCTCAGAATACTTGCAAATAAAATGTGAACTAAAAATGATATTAAAAGGTTTAACAAAAATAGTTATTTATTTGTTATTTCAGCACCTTGATTGCGTAGCAACGTCTCTACTCTTGTTAATACTTGAAAAGTCTACCTCCCTTATATCCCTAGTACTGTTCACCGATACTTCACCTTCACCACTACTCGTTAATGTTAAGTCGTGCTATTCTTGGCTACAAATTTATTTTTTATATCAGATTTTACAAGAATTAGGTATATATTTGGAATAAAAACTAATTTAAAGTTTTAAAACTTCCTCCTAGTTAGCCCCACCTTGGTATAGTGCCCACAAAATCACTCACCCAATTACATACAAATTATAAATATTATTAGAAGCAAACATTAGAAAATTAATTTATTCTACCTACTTACATGTTATGCATATTTTTAATTAAATTTCTTTTCTTCGCTCTTTCCTCTCGATCTTTTTGCTTAGATGTTTCAACTTTTGGAGTTTTGCCCAGGTTAAGTGAAGGTACAGCATCTTCTTTTAACTTATTTCTAGGTTGTTGCAAAAGTTTTTCTTTGGCAGAAAAATCATCATCCGAAAAATGATTTGAACATATCCTAGCATTTTCAGTTTTAAAATTGTGTTTTTGATAATACTTTTGCACCCATAAACTGCGGAATTCCTTAGCAGTTGGAAAGCTAAAGTATCGGAAGGTAGTCGAATAGTTTTTACTTTTTTTGTTATTGTTATCGGTGCAACCCACAACCGCACAATACACCATTGTTTAAAGTATGTATTTAAAATAAAACAAGCATTAAAACAGAACCACAAAATAATTACAATTTCTCGATCACATCAACCAAACTAAAATGTAAACATCCAGTCAATAATATTGTCTGAAAACTTGAAAATAATCTCGCCCGCTCAAAATTTGTCACGCGCTGACGTCAGAGAAGAAAGTGAGACAGAAGATATCGTGCGCGTGAGCTTATCTTTAGGTCGTAGTATCATGCTATATCCCCATAGTGAAGGAGGAGTGGGAGAAAGCACTGTAGGCGCGACAAACGGTTGGCTCCTATCCTTGGAATTTACCAGCCTTTTAAAAATATTAATACGTAAATTTGATGTGGGTTAGTATACTAGGGTTAAATGCGTACTTTTTAGGTGCAAAAAAAATTCTTATAAAGTGGTAGATTTTGCAAGAATAGTTTGGTCTAGGTAAACTTTATCACGTTCAATTGACAATCATATTTAACCATTTTGTCAAATATTTAGTTTGATGATGATTATGACGATGAATACTGGTATGATTAATTCTTTTTGTATGTAGACATACAGCCGTACTAATAAATCTCTTCTATCTAATGTATAGTTTTAAATAACGTTCTAGTATTACTTACTTTTAATATAAATGCCATTTTTCTTTTAATAAGGTAAATAATAAAAAATATTTCTATAATTAATTTTTTTTACTCACTGTAAAACGTTAGTTTTCTTTACTTTAACCCATTAGCGCCTGGTGGGCCCGTATGGACCCACTTACCCTTTCCCTAATTTTTAAACTGAAGCGCAGACGCGAGCGTTTCCATTCGGCGCAAAACTTGTCAGTATGGTTTTAGACGTGTTAGAGAGTTAACTCAAGCCGTTTTTGTGCGCATTTTGACCTTTAGTTGACCGTGGTAGGCGTTTGCTTTTAGTGAATTTGTGCAATGGACAAAAATAACGACATAAAATTGGTGTAAGTAGTTTTTAGTATATTCTAGAAATTATTGCCTAAGTATAATTATTGGTAAAAGTTATTTAAAAGTACATATTTTTAATACCTTATCTTCAAAATTTTTTTAAGATTTAACTTTTGATTATATTAGTGTGTAAACGTCACTGGTCCCATATGGGACCGCTAGGCGTTTTCCTGGAAAAAATGCTAATTGTTGTTTTTTTTATTTTAGGGGTCTTACGCTTCAAGAAGCGCTAGATATTGCGTACGCCTCGGATAATGAAGACGAAGTGACAGATTTCTTTATAGAGCCCCCAGAGAGTGAGGTTTTAACGGACGGAGACTCCGCAGATGAAGATGAAGGTGGGTCTGGGGACAACCTTAGTCAACGTTAACTCCAAGCAGGTGTCATAATTCGTTTTGTTAGCAGTAAAAGACTTGGCGGCCCCGATCTCCTGAATTGACAAATGAAATAAATAGTTCCTCCCAACAGACTATTGGCAATGAGAACAACCTATCCAATTTGAACCTAGAAAAAGAAGAACCTTCATTTGAATTCTATGAAAATGCTGATTTGGATTTTCATATCACCCATTTCCAGATGCCAATTATTCATACTACAGTGAAATGGATCCAGTGGAATTATTTGAATGTTTTTTTTTTCGGATGAATTGCTACTAAATATTATAAAGGAAACCACCAAATATGCTCTATTTATAAATTGTCCGAATCCTTCATTTTCTTTAGATGAAATGCGAGTATTTTTGGGAATATTATTGTTGTCGGGGTACAATGAACTACCCTCTAAACGCAGTTATTGGGCATCTTTTTTGGATATGAGAAATAATATGGTGGTTGAAGCAATGAGACGTGATCGGTTTCTTCAGATATGCCGACTTATTCATTTTGCCGACAACAACGTCATAGATAAAGCAGACAAAACGTATAAATTAAGATCTTTGACGGATTATTTAAAAGAAAAGTTTTTGCTCCATTTTGTACCTGAAAGAAATTTGTGCTATGATGAGTCAATGATAAGATATTACGGCAAACACGGCTGTAAACAATTTATACGAGGAAAGCCTATTCATTTCGGTTACAAAGTCTGGAGTCTCAATACACCGGCAGGATACACGATTAATTTTGAAGTATACCAGGGAAAAAATCCTAGGGCAAAATATACAATATGAACAAATATTCGGAAAATGTGCAGCCCCTCTAGTACAAATGATCAACGATTTGTATGAAAATAGAAGGAACCTAAGGTATAATTTCTTTTTCGACAATCTTTTTACGGGGACTAATCTTCTCAAATCGTTAAAAATAAACGGATATGGGGCAACGGGAACAATTCGTGAAAACCGGATTCCAAAGCAGTGTCCATTATATTCCAAAGCACAAATTTTAAAACAAAAAAAAGGCACTTATTCATGTAGTCTGGAAGCAAAAAGTGGTATTCAGTTTATAAGATGGAAGGACAATAATGCAGTTACTATTGCCAGCACATCCTTTGGTATGGCACCGCTACGAAATGTGGATAGATATTCTAGACAAGATAAGAAAATAAATTCAGTCCCAAGGTCATATGCATTTTCTGAGTACACCAAAAACATGGGATATCAAAGTAAGTATAAGAATAATAATTATTTCTATACACATTTGCTGTTCTTGTATTGTTTCAGTTATCATGTGCGAATCCGGGGAAAGAAGTGGTATTTGCCAATATTTACCTATTTTCTGGAGGCTGCTGTGCAAAATGTTTGGATTATCTATCGAAAAACGGGTCGACATATAAGCCAACTAGAATTTCGACGAGCTATTGTACAAGTAAATATAAAGTGATTTTATAATTTTAATTATTGGTTTTTAATTATATACGATTTTAGTCATATCTGATCAGATATAAGAATCCTCCAAGCAAAGGGGGCAGGCCATCTACTCCGGAAAGTGAAAGATTTCGCGTAGCTGCTAATATAAGACAAGACAGGCTTGATCATTATGAAATTCCAGTGCCGGAAGGGAAAAGAAAGCAGTGTGCCGCAGCAAATTGCTCTTGGAAAGACAGGTCGATGTGTTGTAAATGTCAAGTTGGCCTTTGGGCTTTCATACCACGTAGATGTAAATTTTGTCATTACACTGCTGTTTTATAATATAAATATTTAAAAAAAATAATTATATGTATTTTATTTGTAAATCAATTTTATTAGGAACGCGCCTGGTGGGCCCATATGGACTCACCACTTTTCTTGTAAATTTCATATAACTTTTTTTTTAATTATTTTTTGGTACATTTTAAGGCAAACTAAACCCATAAAATCCACTGAAATCATCAAAAACTAAAATTAAAAAACTCCGGCGTTAATGGGTTAAAATAATGTACTATTTTATACTACCTATAACATAAGTTATTTACACCACGTTATTATCGCGCGCCCTTAGTGACATATTTAAACGGCGGTCAGATTGACGGAACCTGTTTAACTGTGAGGCAAGGTATACCTATATATTCAATGTTATAATTTGAAGCTTTTTAGTATTTTCGTATTTATTTAATCACTGTGATCAGTAATTGTAGTATTGTACTGGCTTACACGGTATTTTAAATTTTCTCACCGTGTGGATACCGAATGAAAAAGTGCATGAGAATATGTTATCAAATTGTATCATAATCATTGTATAAACTTAATATACAATTTCTTTATTTAAATCTCACATGTTTTACTATATATAATAAGCGACAATTTTGCATTTTAAAGTAAAACTGAATTAGTAATTTAAATTTTTACATAATTTGTACATAAAATCGATTACGTGAGAAAATTAATTTTAAGCAAAATAAATGACTAAATATGTAAATAATGACATGATTATATATTATTAATATTAATTTCGAAACAATATACTAATACGTAGTCGAAATGTGTTAATTTCCTAATAAATATTAAGCTTTCTTTAATTTATTTTATGTAATTATCCATTAAAATGACGTAAGAAGCTGTAGATTAATCAAGTTCTTTTATAAAAATGTATATGGCTGATGGAGTGTATGAAAATCTACCAACAAAAATAAGTAATCATTTATTAATTAGTTTTTAGAAGATTTTTTGAACATTTCATTGTTATTTTTAAACAGAATATGTTAATAAACTTAAGAGGCTTTAATTCTTGAGAAGTGTATAAAATTTTTTATCTAGTGCGAAATGAATATTTTAAATTTTATTCGCAAACTTCTCTGTCTGTAACTATAATCATCAATATTAATGAATCAAGCTTAATGGAGGCGCCTTATATCAAAGAACAATACCGAATCTATTTGTTACGAAGGGTGTTACCATTAAAAAATAATCAGCACTCAGACCTTGTACGTGGCTCTTTTTGCATTAGTTGGCAATAATAAGATATGATCTTCTCACTATAATAATATACCAAAAAGCGAGAATCTGTTTTAATTATGTTTCAATAAGGCTTTGTTATAATCAACCCTTTCTTCATATTGTGCGTCCCTTATTTAGTTTTTAAATTTTGATATTTTATTGACAAAATGATATGCGAGAATAGATTTGTTTATTATTAATAACTTTAATAATTAAATCATAAATGGGTTTACTATCACATGTCATTTCCTTGTTTCAAAGAAAGTAATCGTGTACTTTGTATAAATTTTAATTACAATTTTAATTAATTGGTCCATTCTCAAAACATCTTTAACATTTATTAGCTAAACACGAATTTAAATTTCCTATACAAAACCTATTTCTTTATAAATGAATCGAAATCAATTTCTGTTGATAAAAAACATTCGTATTGCTGCATTTGCTGGTTTGAATAACTTTTTTTGTGAATCTAATATATTATTTACGTAATATTACGAAACAACTTCTCATAAATATGTTTTGCCATACATAAACGAAAGCAACTTCCAAATGCTTATTATCGACAAGAATGTCGTATTTATTTCGCGCGATTGTGAAAATCTTGCCAGCCTGCCGTATTCCACTAATGGGATTTCAAGTGCTTTCATTTCATAGAAATGACTCTTTAAAGTAAAGTCGAAATAGGAATGCATTTATGTTATCTAAATTCGATCCAAACACAT
This sequence comes from Vesta saturnalis, assembly GCA_036346205.1. Classification (NCBI taxonomy): domain Eukaryota; kingdom Metazoa; phylum Arthropoda; class Insecta; order Coleoptera; family Lampyridae; genus Vesta; species Vesta saturnalis. Next base: position 5,243,422 of record JARFJB010002396.1, read on the forward strand.
TCAATGCACTTCGAAAATTATAAAAAAATCATATCTTTGCATATATGTAAGGTTTCTATTATATTTAGGAGTTCCAAGGAAACTGTTAAAAATGTCCTGTATATATAAAATGATCTTGCAAAGACATCAGAACAGCTTCTTGACAACAAGCAAATAATCCATCACAAATTCACTTGACAGTGGCATTGCAACTTCGAATGCAACGTGTGTATGCAGAATACTACATGCATTATTCATTCCTATGCACGGTGTGTACTCAGAAGCCAATCTTAAGTGCGTGAGTTGCAGCTTGAGAGTTTTCACGTATAATTTACTTTAGTAAAAGATTTTTCGTGAAAAGTTAGAAATTTATACATATTATATAATTTTAATAAATTTTATTTTGAAACTCTCCAGTTATTTGCATTTGTCGTATATCAATTGTGTTGACAACTTAATATTTTAGTTAAAAGTAGAAGATTAGCAGATATTTTATAGATTGATGAATGGATATGCCAGTATGTGCAAAACATGTTGCTTTACTTATTGAATTATAACAGTAATTAATAAATTATGTAAATACAACTTTGTGGTGTTTCTTTGAGTGTATGTAAATAAAATGAGATTATTTGCACGAGATGTTTAGGAAATAGCGTTCTATTTTTTACTTTGTGCAGTAAGTTCAAATACCTCATTTATATTCGTATTATTGCTATACACAAAAAATTTTACGAATTCCCAAAAAGTAATTACCCGAATTATAACCAGCCACGTTTTCTAGTAAGCAGAATATATTGCGTGGTACGTCAACGAATACCGAATAGCCTTAATAACGCCCAGAAAAATTGATTCTTAAAAAAAAAGGTCAATTTTGTTTTAGAGTTACTCAACACTCAAGAGGGATCCTTAAATCCGCAGATGATTTGTAACTTAAGGGACTTTAACCTTGCACAATGTAGAAAGTATAAACCAGCAAGTAGTGACAGCACTTTGATGCGTATCAGGTTAATGGTCGTATGCAGTAAACTAGCGTTAACGACGTCAAATAATCTTTTAATAGCAGGGCGCCATGAACTTGTTAAAATAAAACCCTAAAAATCCGAAAAGGAATTAGGAAAGGGAAAGCTGAAGAAATATTTTTTTTACATACACAAAGAACCATATACTTGGTGTTTTATAAAAGTTGCACCATAATTTAGGGACTAATTCTACATGGAAAAATAATGGTAGTTAAGAATAAATAGGGTATTGAATAAAAATCTAATTTTTATTCGTACGTTCAAAACCGTTTGCGATATTTTAATGAAATTTTGCACGGTTTGACAGTTAATGTAGGTGCATTTGTTTTTAATTTCACCAGTGACACGCGCACCGATACATTACAACACACTTTAAAAAAAATAGTACGCCACTGCTTTTTCTCAAAACAAAAATTATTTTTGGAAAAATCTCACTCGACTCTTTTTTATCTGTTTTTATCTGCCTTCGAGTTAAAAAATAAAAACCGTTTACATGCACGATATTTTTCAGTGGTTGTAATAATATTTTTGTAATAATAGTTTTCATATTCGTGCCCAGGTAGACGATGAGGGCCAATTAAATTGTCACCCACAAGGTAATAGAATGAGGGCTTTCGAATCCCATCTATAAAAACGTCGTCCGTATGGGAAATCTTCTGGGTTTGCAATTTGTGTGTCTTAAAGAACAGAAAGCGAAAAATGGGCAAATCACTTTAAAAACGTGTACCAGTCAACAATTACACCAAACAAACAAACATAATGACCAAGGACGACAGGAAATAATGCGCTCAGCGAACCTCAGCACAGCAGAAGTGGAACAAGCAATCAAAAAACTAAAAAATAGAAAATCCCCGGGAGTAGATGAAAAACCAACGAAATGACTAAATATGGAGGCAAAGCTCTAGCTAAAGAAATTACTACTCTATTTAAAAAGATACATCAAAAAGAGGCAATACCCGACGAGTGACGTAAAAGCATAACGAGCCCCATTCACAAAAAAGGATCAAGAAAAGACCCATCAAACTAAAGAGGAATTAGCTAACTATGCAGCACAGCCAAATTACTAACAAAAATACTATTACAGCGTATATTTAACACTATAGGTAGCTGTGAAGAGCAACATGGGTTCCGCAACAACTGATCCACGGTAGATGGAATATTCATAATTAGACAATTAAAAAAAAGCGATCGAATTCGAGAAACCCCTGTATATGTGCTTCGTGGACTTCAGTCAAGCATTTGACCGCGTTAGATTAAGTGATGTAGTGGAAATCTTGAAATCACGAAAAGTAAACGAATCAATAATTTGCCTAATAGAAGAATTAAACCACAATAACACAACAACGATAAAATCACATAACAACCTTACAGAACAAATACCGGTAGCAGTGGCCATAAGATAGGGGGACAGTTTAAGCCCCATCAGCAGTGTAAAAATAACAACCTTGGGATATAAAATACAACGCAGTAATTGCCAAATAGTGTGCTTCGCGGATGACGTAACGCTTACAGCCGACAGCGAAGACAATTTACAACGAATACTCTTCCAACTAAACAAAACAGCAAAAAATTACAATATAGAAATAGCAATTGAGAAGACAAAGACGATGGTAATACTGAAAGAGCCAGTACGTTGCAAGCTAATGGTGGAGGAAAGGATTATCGAACAAGTGAGTAGATTCCAATACCTGGGAGTGAATATCACAAGCAACAGAGATACAATAGAGGAAGTGAAATTACAAACAAATAAGGCGGCGATGATATCAGGGCAACTCAGAGACGTAATATGACAGGATAAACATATGAACATCGAAAGCAAGACAAGAATCTATGGTATAAGATCAATGCTGACCTATGGAGCCGAAACTGGGAAAAGTCTGAGATAAAAGAGGAATGTGGAATAGTAGTCGTGGGAAAATGGGTCAGAGATAGACGAAGAGGATGGAAGGACCACGTGGAGCGGATGGACGATGGGAGACTCGCCAAAAGAATAATGAGGGACAAACCGGAAACTAAATGGCCACAAGACAAACCACCCAAACTGTGGAAGGACAGCTGGGTCTCGACACCCACAGAAGAACGGTACAGGAACATTAGTGAAAATACAGGACCAGTCCAATATTAAGAGGAAGAAGAAAGATGTGCTAGCAAAGTTACTTTCATACGGAACGACTCGTATTGGAATTTTTCTGCATACAATTCTTCCATTACAACGTGCTTATTCGTAAATAAGATGCATATCATCAAGTTGGACTAACAATACAACTAACATACTGTGGAATAAATAAGCATTAGTTTCTCATATATGTATTATTGAAAGTGTTAATTTTATGAAGCTCAGTTTTCATTATCCGAACTTGAGGATCTGCATCTTGCTTACAGAGAAGCTAGATGTAGTCGAAGAAGAGCCTTAGGGAACCTGGCAGACTACGACATCACGGACGTCCAGGTCGCCCATTTTTAGCGCGCAATATGGGGCTCGAATATACTGTGCTTTACGAAAAAAGAATAGTGTTCGGGCTCATGATATAGTTTGGCGTGTTCTGCGCAAAAATCAACCTTACCTACACCATATTCAAAACGTACAAATTGCAAGTCTAGTAGAATCCCCATATCGACAACGTCTTTGTCGCCGGTGGGTACAAAAGCATTTAAGGCAACATAACTTTGCTAAACGAGTTCTCTTTTGTGATGAGGCCTGTTTTACGAGACAAGATTTTTTTTAATAGTCATAATAGCCACACATGGGAATTGGAAAACCCTCATACTGTTGCCTTTCATGACAATAAACGTCAGTTTGCCATTAATATTTGGGCCGACATTGTAGGTGATAATTTAATTGGCCCTTACTTGCTTCCTCCTCGCCTAACTGACTGCGTATATGAACAATTTTTGGAAGACGTTTTGCTAATGTTATTAGATTAAGGATGTGGTTCCAACATGATGAGGCACTTACGCATCTTTTTTGTTTTTTTTTTGTTGGTACGGCATCAACTAAATGAGGCTATTTGTAACAGGTGAATCTGTCGAGGAGGGCGAGTACACTGACCGGTACATCCCCTGACCTCAACCCAATTGATCTTTTCCTGTGGGGACATGTAAAGTGTTTAGTTTACGATACACTGAACAACAATGATGCAGAGCTGTAAGCAAGAATAGTGGCCGCTTGCACTCAAATTCAAAGTACACATGATATTTTTCGAGCATCAATAAATAGGAAAGCATAATTATGTATTGATCAAAATGGCAACAATTTTGAACAATTTCAATTAAGAATATTTAAATAAAACAATATTATTAAAACCACTGAAAAATATCATGCATATAAACAGTATTTATTTTTTAACTTGAAAACGAAGCGTCAGATAAGAAGTCAAGTAAACTTTATTCTTTTGAATTACAAGGGCATTTCAAAAATAATGTTTATTTTGAGAAAAAATTATTGGAAACGTTAACAATAACATTGATGTTGATAAAATTCAAAGAGATGAAGTGATTTGAAACAGGAGAATATTACCCAAATTGACCCAGTTTTATAAACAATAATGAAATTATAAAGGCAACATTCGGCTGCAAAAAGAGGTGTAGATCATCCAAATTTTTATCAATAAGTTAACATGAAGAGCAGAAACAGAACTTGCTGGAATCTATGAGAGAAAGAAGATACTAAATCAAATGTAATTTTGTAACCTTATAATTATTAATATTGCATATTTCGTTTTGTCGGTTTGTTGTGATCTTTGTGATCTCGTTGGATAATGATGCATAATCAGACGGAAAAAATGGAATAGGCAACTGTTATTACATAGGAAATACACTTTTTTTTTATTAAATCTAAAATATGTCACTTAATGAGCTGTGTTTTTTTCTTAAAATTGCATTAAAATATTTTCAGCACAATGGTACATTAAGGTGGGTCACATAGTGTAGCATCCTGGAGCTACAGATGCTCCTTTAGAAAAGTACCTATTTGAGAACTTGATGTGCTACAAAGCGCATATTTTCTTCATATGGTACCAACGCTGTAAACTGAATTTTTGGTGCAAACTTTCAAGTATTCTTAGGAATAAGTTCCCTGAAGTATTGTGATTTAAGTTGTACCAGTATTTCAGCATGTAACATCTAACACCTTTCAGTATCAGATCTCAAACACCTTTTGACATCTTTCAGTATCATAGAAGCCGTTTGCAAATTGTTAATGTAAGTAGTGTATAGTGCATTAAAAAAACCTATACATACAGATATTACAATTCCAAACAATTCATGTCACTATAAAATACAAGTTATTGCCATATAGATCATTAGTACATAGAGCAATGTAATTACCATTAAACCAAACAAATTTCATTAAAGAAATCAATTATAAAACAAATTTCACAAGCAAATGGTTATATTTCAAACGACACTTTAGTAAAAAATTAAGGACTTTTTTTATCAAAAACATTTACTCAGTTAACACATAACCGACATTTGCATATGTTTGACTTACCTACTTCTTGCTCTTGTTAATTGTTTGTTTATTTCAATATTACATTGTTTAGTTTATTGTTAAAAATATTTAATAAAATTAATTATTACTATTACTAATCTGGTATTGTGTCTTGAAATCATGGCACTCTATTAAATCGTTACGTTATAAATAATTTTAGAAAAATTAAAAAATGGAAATATTTTAAAAACTATAAATTTTAACGGTATCAATGTATTTAGATAAAAGTTAGGTCTGTAGGAGTACTATTCGCCCATATCAAAATATATAGGGTGTCCCATTTAAAATAAGAGACGTTGAACATGCTAAAGTTTCACACGGAGTCTCCTCTCCCCTATTCAATATATCAATTAAACGTTTACATCTTTCCAAAGCATATACCTAGCTTAATTATATCCCTGAACCAATTTGTCTCAACTTAGATAATAAACCAAGAATTAATTTTTATTCCTAACTTTAAATTCCGCGAAAAAATACATTTTTGTTAAATGACTTGGCAACGTTGCATTTTATACGTACAAATGTATACATCGTTGAAAAACTTATTCATTAGGCTGTCCAAAAATGTAATGATATATAGGGTGTTCCATTCAAAATAAAAAAGTTGATAGCCCCCTACTTTTACGAATCACCCTGTAGGTGGTAAAATATTTTTAAGTTGTGCACGTATTGGAACTATATAACTTTGTATAAATGATTTTAATGAAAAATCAACAGCGAAGCCACAATCTTCCGTCGCGTGACGTTTTGGACACCAGTATATATATATATATATATATATATATATATATATATATATATATATATATATATATATATATATATATATATATATATATATATATATATATATATATAACAGTTCTAGTCAAAAGTCCCCTCGCCCCCTTGTATCTTTTGAACGGTTTTACTTATACTAATGAAATTTGGAGGGTGAATATAAACGGATATAAGCTTCTCAACTAGTCATGACAAGTGACATAATAGTCATATATGACGTCACAGGGCCACAGTGACCAATAATTTTAAATAGTACCTTATGGCAGGTGACATCTCGTTTGAAAGGTATTAAAATTACCTGTTCAGTCATACTAATTTTGTTAGGGTTTAGGTTGATTTTGATAGAAAAATTAAATAAATACTAAAATTATAGTTTGGCATTTAATTAATAAAGATTGTAAAGTCTGCCTCTGGTTAATTGTCAAAAAAGTTGACGTTTTTTAATTCTCTCGTTGTTTTTACTTTGATAAGTTTTTATACCTTAACTATTCAGTTTAATTATTCTTTAACGCGACGTTTAAGTGTCTAAATAAACAAAATGGTACGTACGGTAGCCGACAAAGTAGCAGCTATCTTAATAATTGGTGAATGTAGAAACAATTTCCATGCAGCGGAACGTCTTTTTAATGAGAGGTACCCCGATCGCCCTATATCGAGCACTTATTTGAGGGAACTTCTTCAGAAGTTTGATGCAACCGGTAGTGTTCAAGATGTCAAACGATCTGGTCGACCAACAATTAGTGACGACAAAAAAATCGACATAATTGCAGAAATGGTAGTACATCCTACTTCTTCTACAGCCCAAGTTGCGTCTATCTGTGAAGTCAGTCAAAGGACAGTACATAGGGTGTTGGCTAAAAACAAATTTCATCCATACAAATTAAAAATGGTGCACCAACTTTCAGATGATGACCCCAACCGAAGATTAGAATTCTGTGAAAATATGTCCAATCAAATTATCCAACACTCAGACTACATAAAAGCAATTTGTTTTAGTGACGTAAGTACTTTCTTCCTCAATGGAAAAGTTAACACACAAAATGTGAGATATAGGAGTGACACAAATCCTCAAATCTTTCGTGAAAAACATACTCAATTTCCAGAAAAAGTTTGGGCAGGTATTTTGGGAAACCACATAGTTGGACCTGTTTTTCTCAATGCTAACTTAACCGGTGAAGTGTATCTGGAGATGTTACAAAACGCAATTGAACCGTTAATTCTTGAAATTTTGGAAGATAATCTAGATGAATTCGGCAACTTGGAAATAACGTTCCAACAAGATGGTGCTCCTGCACACTATTATGGTGCAGTAAGACGTTACTTGGATGAATAATATGGTGGCAGATGGATTGGACGACGAGGTCCGATAGAATGGCCAGCTCGGTCACCAGACTTGACACCATTAGATTTTTTTCTGTGGCGGTACTTAAAATCTAAGGTTTACGCTACAGCACCTGGCAGTATGCACATTTTGAAACAAAGAATTGTTGAAGAATGTAGAGCAATTTCCGCAGACACATTTAAACTAGTACGACAAGAGTTTAGCAATAGTATGCAATACTGTCAGGAATTAAGTGGAGCACATTTCCAACATTTACTATAAGAATTGGTCCTTGTATCTTGATTAATTAAATGCCAAACTATAATTTTAGTATTTATTTATTTTTTCTATCAAAATCAACCTAAACCCTAACAAAATTAGTATTACTGAATAGGTAATTTTAATACCTTTCAAACGAGATGTCACTTGCCATAAGGTACTATTTAAAATTATTGGTTACTGTGGCCCTGTGACGTCATATATGACTATTACGTCACTTGTCATGACTAGTTGCGAAGCTTATATCCGTTTATATTCACCTTCCAACTTTCATTAGTATAAGTAAAACCTTTCAAAAGATACAAGGGGGGGAGGGGATTTTTGACCAACTTTTTTATTGAGCGATGTCTATTGTTAAAGACATTTCTTTGTAATTTTTCTATTACAATTTTAAAACTACAACTAGTAGCATCTTTTTAACGGATTTCGTCAATATTAAATTAGAAGGCATATAAATTTTATTAAGCAAAATGTGTTCTAATGCATGTTAATTTACTTTAATAATTTATAACTTGTATATAATTTAGGAATATTTTCATGCTGCCTGTATTTTTAATGTTTCAATTAATATTCATATCAAGATTTATCAGTAGCGGCGAGTTATTTTTTAGAATGTATGAATTAAATTTAAACAATTTCGTTTATGTAAAATGCTTGCTTATGACTCCTTTAAAGCTATTCAACAGTGTAAACATTATTTTATCTATTTACATTGAATTTAAATATATGATTCATGCCATATTTGCTGTAAATGTTTTAACCCATTCGCAATTTATTTTCAACCCCTTTCAGTGGGGTAACTTGATATTAATTTATACCATGTGTATTGTAAATTGTCACATAAGATTTATTCAGATATATGAATAATGTTCATTAATATTGCAAATTAATTTGTGAGTCTAGAAGTATTCATGTTAAATTTATTCGAAACGTTACATTCCATACAAATTTTGTTCCATTTACTCAATACGCTCATAAACACTCGCTCGCAAGCAAATGCCTTAGGAACCACCACTAACGTTGTGTTTTTTCTTATTTTAGTCTCTTCTTTCGCGTGGCACTATGAATGGTACTTTTTTCTATCTCACCCTGTATATATACACACACACACACACACACTATTGGACAAAAGTGAAGCAACTTTTGTGGTAAAAGGTAATATTTAAGTATTTCAAATAAAATGAACCACCGTGCAAATTCAAATTTATACAGTGTAGGAGCTTATAGTACGCTGCTGTCATAGGTGAAATGGGGTTGTTTCAAATGTCAAATAAGTGAGTATGGAATAATATATTTCAACAATACACTTTATTAGAGCGATAAAAGGAAAGAAACTTTTAAGAAAAGAACATTTATTTCATGTAACAACTCAAAAAACACATGGAATATTAACATAAAAACAGATTCTTAATAATTAATAGGATAACCATTGTTGGATATAATAATAATAGTAATATTTATTGATCTATTTTGCCTACAAAGTAGATAAGACATGTCAAAATAGAATCTACAATATACAATAGTATTATTATACAATTTTTGTACAAAATAATTTATGCTTGGGTCAGCAGTTGGTGGTTGCTAGACATAAATTCCGACATTGTGTAGAAAACCTTTTTTATTAGGAATTCTTTTAGTTGATTTTTAAAGAAAATTAAGTTTTGTTCATTTTTTATATAATTTGGTAGATTATTAAAAATGTAATTCCGCTATAATAAGGGTTTTTTTCATAATAGCTGTAATTATGTTTAGGCAGCGCGAAATTATTTTTCCTTCGAGTATTAAATTTATGTAATTGACAATTTTTTGTAAAACGGTTCATGTTTGATGCCACGAAAACTGATACCTTATAAATGTATATAGAGGTTAAGGTGAGTATTTTATTATTCTTAAAGGCATCTCGGCAAGATTCGTTGTACCGAACAGTATCCAAATCGCTCTCTTCTGGAGGAGGAATATTAGATGGGCAGAAGTAGAATTACCCCACAATATGACTGTAAAATGTACCGTAATACGCTACTAATAGACAATCATTCGTTAATGTGTAACAACTCTCTTTTGTGTTGTAGAAAATATACCTCAATTTAAGATTTTTCCTTCATTTACTTCTAATTACAAGAAAATTTTAATTATTTTACAATATTGGTATGAGGTAGGCAACTTAATTTACATACCTATATAGTGCATATTTTCGTAAAGATTTATATTCCCATAAACTGTTTTCTTGTCATTTGAGTTGCTCAACGCATCGTGACTTAATTCTATACGCAATGCGTCTGCGTTAAGTTATTCTGCTGATATCTTGTGCGCAGAACCGCTTCATCTACTTCGAAAACCTCCATTTTTTCACTTCCTGTTTTAATATCGAAGCAGGAAGCTGCTTCTTTTTTATTTTTACCTAAATTTATGTGTAAGTGCCATCAAATTGGTGGTAAGATATATTTTTAATACATTTACATAAAATTAAAGCATTTGTTCTTTTTAGGCGCTTTCTTTACGTATTTTTTATACCATTTTTTACTTTAATTACACTTTTATCATTACTTCAATTTACAACGTAATTACATCTTTAGTACGCATTTGATTTTATTGTTGCGTACATTTTTCGTTTTATGATTGCAATTTTTTTTTAATGGATACTTCCAAATAATGCAATAACAAGTGGATTTAAAAGTTTTAAGAAGAAATTTATACGGATTTTATAAAGATAAATTCAGTTTGGGGTGCGGCTGATAACATTATGTCAAGATTGCACAATGATGACGTAAGAATGACTTCATGCAGGTTAACCGCTTCGTAATCATATTTAGATACCAGAGGTTGTCAAAAAGAAAAGTTTGTGTACAAAATTTCTAAGGTATTTATTTAGTGATTTATTTAGTACTTTAAGCATAATTTTAAGACCTTCATTATTTCATCATTACATCTAATATTTAATAAACATAGTCTGTATATTGTTATTTGGCGCCCGAGATAATTTCATTAGTTTTACCTTTTTTATTATCTGGTGGTAATTAAGCAAATCATTTTATTTGAACCCACCCTATTAATCAACCGACTTGAGTCAAAGGCACAACTATAAGTGGTGTAAGGTTTGTATTTTTGGAGAACTTATTATTTCATCACTTTATAACTTACTTTTTATTATTTAAAATTTACGATACACACCTACGTTACTCATTTTTTTATTACAAATGATTGCTTTAGAGATAATAAAAGAAATAACGCTTTGTTTAATTTAGACTCTAGTTTACCAAGGACAATTGGTAATTAATATTTAACCCAAGAAATTTACAACTAGGGGAGGTACTTAGAGTAATATTAACTACGCTCAGATCTAATTTTGAATGTCATTAACGGAGTACAAAACCGCATAACTACGGTTTTCTCCATGTTAATGATTAAATCATTTGATTGACACCCCTGTGCAAATCGTTTAATTACTACATGAACGTCATTATTATAGTATATTATATTATATTATATCATATCATATCATATCATATCATATCATATCATATCATATCATATCATATCATATATCATATCATATCATATCATATCATATCATATCATATTATATTATATTATATTATATTATATTATATTGTATTGTATTGTGTGTTGTGTTGTGTTGTGTTGTTTTGTGTTGTGTTGTGTGGTGTTGTGTTGTGTTGTGTTGTGTTGTGTTATGTTATGTTATGTTATTCTATGTTATGTTATGTTATATTATATTATACTATATTATATAACTTTTTGGCAACGACGCGGCATTGATGAAATTAATGATAGTAATAGCCGGCATATTAATCCCAACTTTATTAATTTTATCAATCAAGGAATGTTTATTTGGGAATCTTGTAATCCGAATACGACGGTCAACCTCTTCCCCAAGGTTCTCAGTGGGGTTGAGGTCTGGCGATTGTGTTGACCATCGAAGAACCTGTATATTGTTCTCTTGAAACCACTGCTGAACAAGGCGAGATGAATGTTTCTGCCGTCTATAAAATGAAGAGGATCAACTCTACTCCTCAAACAACCCCATACAAATGCACTACCTTGTGTGTGCTTTATTGTTGGTGTAGACGTCTAACGAGCCTCATCAGAATTAAAAATTTTGTAACGACTTTCGTCACTAAACAATACTTTTCCCTTCTATTACACTGGCAAGTTCAAATGGCGATGTGCAAATTCAAGCCTGTCACGGCGATTTATTTCGGAAACTAACGGTTTCTTGGCTGGACGTCTGCTATAAAGTTTAGTCTCAACTGTCAACGAGAATTGAAAATTAGTGTTTTTGTAAGTCCGACTCATGTATTCTACTGAAGAAAAAATACAGATTATTAAGAGGTATTATTCTGGAAGACTGCACAAGAAATAATGGACAGGTTTGCTTTTTCCTTTGAAAACAGGCCAATTACATCAGAAAGTACGATTATTCGTACTGTTTGTAAATTTGAAAGGTGTGGATGTGTAAATAATTATAGAAAATGCAGTAACATTGATGATAAATATGGTGAGCATCTTGGTCGTAACTTAGACGAAGAGCGCGAACTCCAAGAAATTGCAGTGTGTAGTTTAGCAGAAACTCATTTTCCCGTACAATAGTACAAACATTGCTGAAGCAATGAATATTGAACCAAGGACAGTTCGCAAAATCTTGAAAAGGAATAATTAAATACCGTTACTGTAAGTTGCAAACTACACAAGAAATTTTTCCAGAAGATCATCAAAAGCGTATGGAATTTTGTGAAGATATGATGAATTGGGTTAATGAAAACGAAAGATTTATTGAAAATATTTAGTTTACCGACGAGTGTTATTTTAACTTACATGGACATCACACTTCGTCTGTCGCTGATGGTTACTCTCGGGAAAACAAACACATTAGTATTCCTTACCGGACACAATACCGTCAAAAGTTAATGTGTGGGCAGGAATTTTAGGCAATTCCATAATTGGTCCATTTTTTATCAACAGAAACTTGAATGCGGACAAATAGTTTCAGTTGTTCAACGCCTCAATATAAATTTTGATGACATTTGGTATCAAGAAGATGGCTGTCCTGCTCATGCTGCAATAAGAGTTCAACAGTTTTTGGAAACTACGTGCCCTAACCGTATTATTAATGGGAAAGGTACTATTAAATATCCTCCTCGCTCACCTGATATCGCACTGACCGACTTTTTTGTTTGGGGATACGTATCCCAACAAATTTATGGGCACAGGCATGAACGTGCTAACAATTTGGACGAACTTCGTGTCAAAATTGCAGACTATTTAAACAGCATCGCCCAAGAAATGTTAGAAAACACTCGAAATGAATTTTATCACAGATTGGGTTACTGCCTTGGGCAAGGTGGAAGTCTTTTCGAAAATCTTATAAAGTAGAGTTTTGAAAAATAATTGGTTTTTCAATAAGAATTATTTTATTTATAGATAATTCAGGTACGTTACGAGTTCGTGGGCGTCTTCATCACTCAGACTTCCAGTATGGCAAGAAACATCCGATCATACTATCTAGCAAACACCCTCCGACACGTTTGATATTTTTACATGAACACTTGATATTATTTCATTCACCACCTCAATTGTTATTAGTGACAGTTCGGGAAACATATTGGCCTTTTTGTGGTAGATCATTATCCAAGCGAATTTTGCATCTGTGTGTCAGATGTTTTAGAGCAAAGCAAACTCAACTACCATCACGAATGGGCATTCTACCACATGTACGCGTTACACCTATAAACGTTATATTTGTGTCTTTATATGCTTTGTGACAAAGGCCATTCACTTAGAAGCAGTCTCAAACTTGTCTACTGATTCCTTTATTGTAACCATTAGACGTTTGTGCACACATCGGAGCAAACCATCGTACATTTATTCGAATAACGGAAAGAATGTTTTGGGAGCAAATACAAAATTAAATGAGTTATTGACATTTTTGAAAGATCATGAAATACCTATTACGGAATCATTGCCATCCAAGGGTATTAAATGTGTTAAAGAAAATCCGCAATATATTGAAACTTTTAACAAATATACAATTGTTTCGCATCGTCAGGATTGACAAGAAATTGACATTTATCATTGACAGCTACTTAATATAATTTAAGTTATTTGAATAGCCAATAATGGGACTCTTTCTTGTATGAATGTGTATAGACATTTAAGTTTCATAAAAGAAAGTTCACAATAAAATTATTAATTTAGGAGACAGTTCAGAAGTGGAGAATTTCCTAGATCTGTTCGTTGACTACTTCATACTGAGAGCCTATAAAATGCCTTTTTATTTCAAACTCTTCTAAAAAGTGAAGTTCTTGTTTCTTGTGCCAAACTTGTAAGATTTTTGGTTCTGTGTTTGGTGTGAGTGAGTGACCTGTATTAATTAGATGTTTAGAGTAATGAGAGTTTTCTATGTGGTGTAGTCTATAAGCTCGTTCACTGTACCTAACCTCAAAATTCCTTCGTGTTTCACCGATATAGACTTCGTTACATTCAGGACATTTTAATTTGTATATACCTAACTTCTTTAATAAAGGTATTTTTGTTTTAACATTTAATAAAATTGTGCTTGCATCATTTTCCTTTTTAAACGAAACAGAAACAGATGTTGTTCGAGATATTATTTTTGAGTATTATTTAAAATGTTAGCATAATAGGTACCTGATTTACATGTTTTACTTTCTTCGATTTTTTTTGCAAAAATTAGTTCAAGTGCTACCTTTTCTCCTTGTTTATTGCAGCAAAAAGTGCATAAAGCTTAAATATAAAGTATAATTGTTTTTTTGTTAGGGACTGTGGTAAGGAATGTCAGATTTGAATCCTGGGTTGGTACGTTTATTATAGTAATTACACTGAAATTTCTTTTTTTAAGATGATGTCTACATTTTTCAGTCTAAACAGTTTATGTTCGTGCAGAAAACTATGTGGGTGATTAATGCAACTCACTTACATTCTAGTAATAATAACACGGCTTAAAATGCGATAAATTTCCGTCGGGTGCAAAATAGGAGCTCACAGATAAACTGATGGTTGTCGGCTACACAAGGTAAAAGAATATAATTTAAAACACGTTCAGACTATAGTAACTGCAGACAGTCTGCTATGGATATACATTAACTAAAGAATGCGTATGTATGCTTTCAATCATCAGGTTAATAATTTTTTTACCCTGAACCCTTAACACACATACGGGCGTTTTCTAAACTAATCCCAAGTTATTTTGCTATTTTTGTAAGATAACAAATTTTTAACTAAAAGATTATTAATTTATTAAATTGAAGAGACTTGTAACATACCCATAATGTATCCTTAGTTCATCTTGTGGAATTTCTCAATGCGCTTATGTTAACATATGCAAATAGTATATAACAAAGGCAGATACAGAATAAATTTGATCATAGACTGAACATATTCATTTGTTATATTTAAATAATCGTGCAGAGCAACATAAATTACGAATAGCTTGTAACGTCAGGTATAATTTGCGGAAGGTTGCAGCAAAATTTACTATTGCGGTAAATCACGATTAGTCAGAGAGATTTGCTTATGAAAATTAAGAGTAGCGTTTTATTAACAATGTTGTTTTGTAGAAATTGTATTGCAAAAAATCTTCATTTCAGATACCTGAGGGTATTTAACCAGAACAACTTTTGATGTGAATGGTTTATTACTTTTGCTTGCGCGTAATTAAAATCTATGTAGTTAACTTTAGTACACATTGTCAACGATATTTTTCTTATTTTGGTATAAATGTTTGACATTTAACTTTTGTAATCCTGTACACAACTCTGTATAGAAATAAATATACCCACATAAAACTCAAATAATTTATTATTATTATATTTACAAAAGAAGTTTTTATTAGATTGTTCTATTGTAACGAATGTTCTATAGGTATGTACACACTGAATCATTGAAAATCAACAGGGCTATGCAATCCAATTTACACATAATGGGAAAATGTTTTTAAAATGGCAATATAAATAATTTTTCAAAAGGTTGCTATGCTTAACTAGTTTTTGAAATACAAAACTGTAAATCTGACTTAAGCGTTATTTTACTGTCAAAAAATAGAACGTTAGTTTACTACCATGGGTAGACGGTTAGGTCAGCACGACTCTACTTTAGAAACAAGAGGGATGGTGATAAGCATGGCAGAGCTTTCTTATACTGAAATAAGCCAGCGCGTGGATCTTTCGGTAATCTTACTTTTTCTTTACTTGTTGGATATTGTTGTTCACAATAATCTTTTAGAGAATTCAAGTTGCACGATGGGTTCAAAGACACATGTTAGGTGGACATAGACCTCTTACAACTGTTAGACTGGCAAAAGGCGCAAAACAACTGTACAGGAAGAATTTACGGTAGCAGCAGCTAGAAATTATTTTACTCCAGCTACTCGCATACGAGAAGAAACCGGCGTTCAGGTTTATCTCTCTACAATACGCCGTCGTTTACATTCACCCGGAATACACCATAGCCGCCCAGCAAGGAAACCATTGGTCACTAACGCGCAAGCTGAGGCCCGCTTGAACTTTTAATGGAAAATTTGAATAGAGATTGCTCCAATGTAATATTTACTGACGAAAAAACCTTTTCCTCTATACAAGACAGTTTTGTGCACTTATGGCGTCCAAACAATACCCGGTATAACACAGCGAACGTTAGGCCTGTTAGAAAAAGTGGGAGAGTTCAATTAGGATTTTGGGGATGGATGTCTGCTGCTGGTCCAGGAGAAATAGAAATGGTTTTACCACCTTCTCTTCGATCACAAAGATACATCGAGGTTCTCGAAAACGTTACCATCAGTATGTCCATTGTATCCAGAGGAAACAACTGTTTTAGTACAAGACAACAGCCCAATGCATACAGCTCGTATTGTAGCAGAATAGTTTGAAGACCATCCGGAAATAGAAATTCTGCAATGGGCCGCAAACTCGCCGGATTTAAACCCCATAGAACACCTTTGGGCTAAATGGTTAGCCAATGGGAAGGACGCATCCAGGAAGCTGTTGTTCTGCGAAATCAAGCAGAATTATTCAACCACACAAAAGCTGCTTGGGAATTAATACGAGAAACCAATTTTTATTCGAATCTTGTAGCTTCTATGCGCAACAGAATGCTGGAAGTCATAGAAAGGAACGGGTTTTATACCCACTATTGACATGTTGTGATATTTTTGTTAAATTCTTTAATTTTGTTATGGCTTTGAAAATATATATATTTTATTACTTTATTTAGTTTTACTGTTTAGCCAAATATTCTAACTTCTCGGTTATTGCTAAATTATTACTCTTTTAAGGTCGTAGATTATGCTCTATCCTTTATTATTATCTATAACCCTGGTGATAAACAAGGATGAAATCATCACGTAACATGAAAATGGTAATAAACTGCTACACCATTTAGTAACAGCGACTGTGTATAGACCGTTCTAAAAACTTAAATTATCTCCTGTAATGTTGGTTGCATAGCCCTGTTCATTTTCAATGATTCAGTGTTTACGTAAACAAAGTTACGGTTATTGCAGTACTATACTAGTTATTTACGTATCAACACAGACCGCATCCATTAACACGTAAGGACCATAAACGCTGTTTGCGCCCAAAATACATACACAAACATTATAAGACAAGACAAACCATTATTATTGAGAATGAAGAAATTAGGCAGGCCATGACAAACAAAAAATTTAGCATCGATAAGAGCAAATCTTTACGTGACATTAGCCGATTCATTGGATTATTTATCTTAAATAGCATTTGAAAAAGATAGTTTCGCAAGTGTAGTGAAAAATTTTACTAAAAAAAGTGCGTATTACTGCGAAGAAAGTTTGAAATCAACGCCCCTTCCTTGTCAACAATTTACAGATGGTACAAGGAATTCAACGTGGAAGA
The DNA here is from genome assembly GCA_036346205.1 of Vesta saturnalis. Classification (NCBI taxonomy): domain Eukaryota; kingdom Metazoa; phylum Arthropoda; class Insecta; order Coleoptera; family Lampyridae; genus Vesta; species Vesta saturnalis. Next base: position 5,261,191 of record JARFJB010002396.1, read on the forward strand.
ACCACAGTTGATCACCAGAAAGACGCAGGCCCTCCCATTACTACTCTTACAGAGGAAACATTGTTGTTGTGAAGAAGGTTATAGAAGAAGATTACAGAACAAGTTACTCCGTAGTACAGGCTCAACTGGGGATTGGATCGTCATCTGTAAAAACAATAATATCATCTAAAAAAAGTCTTAAGTCGCTTTGTACCCCATCATCTTACCGATTTTCAAAAAGTAGAACGAGTACGAATTTGCCACGAAACTCCAACGTTGCTTAAGAATGGTGGACACTAAACTTTGTCGAAAATTGTAACAGGCGATGAAACTTACATACAATTTTTCGACATGAATTGTGCTACATCACTATAATGGTTCATCTCACTCTGCAGAGCTAACTCGGCAGGATTTGGGTGCAAACAAGATTAATGTAATGGAACACCCTTCCTATCTACCGGATCTGGCAATGTGCCACTTTTGGCTGTTTTTTTGAGCTAAAAAAGAAGTTACGAGGAAGAAGGTTTTTTCATCAAGAGATAGATGCTGCTGTTTGGTGTGATTGTAATAGTATTAATACCTAAAGCTGCTTGGCCTGCAGCATTTAAAAAGTTACACTGGTTCTTTTATTCTCAATAATAATGACTTACCGTCGTATGTATTCTATTTTTTCTGTTCATCTTCTGTGAATAGTTTATTATAAATGTTGTTTTAAGTATTCCTTATTATTAAAGAAAATAGTAATTCTTATTGTGACTAGTAAGGTAAGAAAATAATCTGTATACCTACGTTCGCGTTACCATAGCAACTAAGTCAATAAAATTAGAATAGGTGATCGCCATCTTTATGTAACTACTAAGTGAATGTGAATTCTGAATGCAAAGGAAACGACATTTACTTTACCTCCCGGGCGCGCCGAAGTAGATTGCGGGCGCTAAGGTGGCATTTTACGCCCGCGGTTATAGACCTGCCTCGTTAATTACCCATTACAAAATTATAGAAACAGTTTAGATCCAACAAGGTATAGCCAAGATGTAAAAGTCATTTGCGTATTCATGGTTATAACCAGAGCTTTCGTAATGAACTTTTTACAGAGTTATAATGGCGTTTATATCTATTTATTGAATTATTTGTTGGATAGAGTAGATATGTGAAAATGAGGAGTACCATTCAGTAACTCAAATATGTTGCATGTGGAGATCCTTAAGAAACCGTGCTTGGAATCAATTCTCTTTTTGTGTCTATTGAGACGGTATACATTCCCTAAATATTATAAGTTCATTCTCTGATTTTGCATACGATATGCGTTCTAGTATAGTAAGAAGTAAATGATGCGCAAGAAAATGCTGAACTTGATCTAGTATTAATAAACAAGTGGCTTAATAACAATGTTTAACAATAAATGTTAGTAAAAGTAAATGCAGTACGTTTAGCTATAATTTAACTAAATAAATCAGTAGGTATTCAATTTATTTCGGACTCAGTTGGAAAGGTAGTATGAATTATATAAATACGAACATGTTATTACTTTAAAAAGGAAGTCTTAACCCATTAACTGCCAAATTTTTGTTTTGTTTTTTTTTTCTTTATTCATATGTAAGTAGATCGTGATTACCCATATTGTTGTCAACAATATTTTAAGAGGAATTCAATTTTTTAATTTTTTAACGGTACCCTACCATTTGTTCATCAACGCTGATGTGACTGAATATTCCAAACCTCATAGTAAGCACATTGAATTTACATATGATTGTTCGAATTTTATACAACTTATCTCGCTTTTCTTTATTTACGGGAATCTGAGAGTTATTGTTGAAGTAGAAATTCCTTTTTCAGACTATATAGTCTGAGAGATGACCTTAAGGTAGACGTGAACAAAAGAAAGATTGTCGGGAAGGGGAAAAGGAGAGTAGAGTATTTACCCTGCATCATGAAATTATTGAACAAGTGGACCAGTCGGTATATCTGGGTAAAATGTTCACTGCAGGTGATACAATGGATAGCGAGATTGGACGACGGGTCAATTCTGGAATTGCTGGAATCGCTATGATTCAAATCTGAAACTTCTACTTAATAAATAAATCGTAACCAGTATTGTGTCAATGATTCTTAATGAATGCGAAAGAATTACATTTTTTAATCGATCTGACTCAAAATAAATAATTTTCAAGTCAATCATGTATCCAAAATGTCAAAAGTTTCATTATTTCTAAACGGTGTAATTCTTTATGTAACTTCACATCAAAGAACATAATGAAATCTTGAATATAATGTTTGTTCTCTTTATTCGAATATTGTATAAATATTTACATACGTTGCTTTCATGAAGCGACACACAACAAAACAGAAAGGTATGACCTTTCAAATATTCATTATTATTTAATTTTTTTCGAGATAGATATCTTCTCTGAGCTTGGCACAGGGTAGTTTTTCGGGTAGAAAAATATGAATAACTATTTACTTTCAACGTAAAAGACAGAGAGCAACATCTTACTCATGTTTCTGGTTTCCGCTGTATTTTTTGTGGATAAAGATTTTGAAAGACTTGTTAACATTTCTGAAAGATAATTTTATTTCTTTAAAAAAGGTACTCTTATTGTATATCGCTAAATGATTTCGCTTTAGGGGAAAATGCACTTAAAGTGAACTCTGCATAAAATTTAATCTAGTAGGTATCCATCACGAAAACGTAATTCTGATTTAACTTCTCATAAAATATCTTCGGTGTGTTTTTACCTTGTTTTGTTTGTTGTTAGTTGTTTTAAGTATTTCATTGTTTATGTATTAGCTTTCAGTTTTAAGAAAGCCACGACATAATTTGTTCTCAAATAGTAAAATGAGTGATATGGTGGCAATTTACGCTTAACAAAATTTCAATGAACTTATTGCGGCAGAAGTTAAGGAAATATTTTTTCAAATCGTGGACAACCAGACAGAAAATTATTTTGAATATTGTTTTCAAGATTGCGAGAAACAGGTAGCTTTCGCCCTCGCCAGCATTATGGACGACCTATAGTGCGTACCGTCGAACAAGAAGAAGAGGTTTCTAGTCTAGTTGAAATTGATTCGTCCATTAGCATTCGGCGAATATCTGCAAATAATGAGTTATCTCACCGGGCAATATCAACTGTTTTGCATGAACAGCAACTACACCCGTACAATTACACACCAGCCTAAAGTCTGTTGCCAGTTGAATTTTAGGCAAGAGTGAATTTTTGTAACTGGATTTTAAGCCATCGTCGACGTGTTCAATCTTTTATAAACATTATTTTGTTTACGGATGAGGCAACCTTTACCAGAAGATTGGTATTTAACAGCAGAAATTGCCTTATTTGGTCTGACGAAGTCCCAAACTCCACAAGGGAGCCCCATTTACAACACGAATTTAAAATTAATATTTGATTTGGGAAGTGAACGATTCTGTTGTCCTTTTCAACTCCCAGTTATACCGAATGGCCGCGAGGAAGTGAACATCGTTGGCGTCCACGAAGTTTAATGTACTTTTTCTACTGGGGGTACATAAAAACTTTAATATATTCTGCTGCTGTCATTAATACAAGAGCTAAACTGTATCAAAAAATTATAAATGCAATTAGAAATCTACATCCATCGTTTTTTTTTTGCAGTAAGAAGAAATTTTTGAAAAGATGCCAAAGATGTATTGGGGCAAATGGCGGACATTTTGAGGATATCATTCATCATAATTAAATACCTGTTCATTGTTTTATAGTTTTTTAGTTATTTGTAAATATGCAAATGAAATATCGACATTTTGCAGAGTTCACTTTAAGTACATTTTCCTCTAAAGCGGAACCATTTAGCAATAAGAGTACCTTTTTTAAATAAAATAAAATGACCTTTCAGAAATGTTAACAAGTCTTTATCCACAAAATAAACACAATGGAACCCACAAACATAAGTAAGGTATTGGTGGCGCCCTCTCTCTTTTACGTTATGAGTAAATAGATATTCGTGTTAGCCTACCCGATAAGCTCCCCTGTACCAAGTTTAAACAAGATATTTTGAAATATGCGACAGCTACCGAAAAAAAGTGAAATAAGAAATGCATCTTTGAAAGGTCATAACTCGTTAAGGAAGTAGAATTTGACTAAGGTAGTTGGTCTAAATGGGGTTATTTTAATCCAAGGAACTATGGCCCATTCTTAACGGGACACCCTGCACATATATATATATATATATATATATATATATATATATATATATATATATATATATATATATATATATATATATAGTAGTCCCTTATGCGGTGTAATATCCTACCCTCGGTTGATTTTTTTTAAAATAATCTTAAGTATGTACATTCATCACTAAGCCGTCGCACCATAAGCGTTGATTCAAATGTCTGCTTTCATTTACACCCTTTTGCTGTTAATTATGGCACATATATTTAACTCCGTATTGTATAATTTACAATACTTAAAATTTTATAGATTCAAGATGCATCTACAAAAGTAACTGTAAAATGCAACGCGCCATGTAAATAGTTGTGTACGCCGTCTTTATTGAATGCACTCATTAAGTATAAGAACAGCGCACAATGACTACAAACATCAATAAATGTTTGCCTGAAGTTTTTGTAGGTCTTGGATGTTGCATCACGTCAGTGCAATTCCGTGATACTCATGCGTTAAAGTTGAATACTTCTGGGGTCGAACATCCACCGTATTCACTTGGTTTGACGGTGGCTCTTCTTTAACCCGAAGAAAAACCTACTTCCAGGAATAAGAGCAATACAGGAATTCGTCAGTATTTTGACAGTATTCCGAAAATGATAATTGGTAAATGGAAATAAAAAATGGATTGAAATGTTTGAAACCAGAGTAATCCTCGTATATCATATATGAAAAATATTTCGATAGGTTTGAAAAAAATTTTAGACTGTCCACTTTTTTAGTTTTCTTCACGTATCAACAGAAAAAAAGTTTGATGTTTCCCGCTATACACAACTCCCAAACGCATTAACCTATCTAGCAAACATTGCTGATCACTTTACACAGTAGTTTGGTTTTGAAATAATAGACGAATTGAGTTGAATTTTAGTATTTTCATTACCCAATTCTCATATTTTAATTTTTGTTTGTTTGTTGGGGACAAGTGGACTACTCGAGTTAAACTTTAGTCGGGATTAGTATTTATTGTCCATAAAGGGGATTAAATGCAATCAAATCCAAATTTTTTGTATATTTTACATTTATTTTTGTTGGACTGAGTTGAAGTTTGCACAAAATTAATAATCAGTTCTACATACATAAAGACAAAATTTACATCGATTGGGGCTTGAATCTCGATGTATGCACTTAATAAAATTTATAATAATTTTTAATAATTATTCTATCAATTTTATTGATAGATAGGGGACGTGTTTTATAACCCAACTATCCTTGTTTTTTTAAATTTATTTCCATACAACGGGCTAATGTTGAATTGAAACTTAGCTCGTATTAATATAATAACGAGATTATAAATATAAAAGACCAATATTTAAAATTGATTATCTGCATTTGAATACATAAATACATAAAATTGTATAATAACAAATACGTGTGCTAGGAACCATAATATTCGCAATAATTCCAAATAATTGGAATATTAATTAAACCTGTTCAGGGTAATACATTATAGGAGCATTTAGTAGAATTTTCTTTTATTTTTCGATTTGTTTGTTATGCGAATTTTATTTTATGGATTTCGGTTTAATATGATTTTTCTATTTAACGTTATTTAGTGGATAAGTTGAATATTGCTGAGATCTGAAAATTGGAAAGTGTATACATAGTTATTTGGTGCATTAATACAAAAAAATTTCAATTTTTGGGACGGGACGAAGTTATCGTATGCCAGCCTTAGTCGGTGATTATTGATGAATGGGTGATGTGTAGTCTTCTCCTGTTCCAAGCACTGAGAGACGTAGTCTTAGGCTTCACCATGAGAACACGGTGCAAAACATCCAAGCATTGCCTTCTAAGCAATCTGGACTACAGCAGCGTCTGTCAGACGTGACCCTTGTCAGTGACAGTGGAGTAAATCTCCAGTAGTTAACTTGGCTACACATATTATGTTAACAGTAAGAATGATATGTGAAATTTAATAAATAGGTGTTCTACTTTAATTAATTAAAATTGTACATTTTTGTAAAGTATCATTGATAACGGTCTGTCCAAATATAGTAGCAGTAGAATTTACACTACTTACTAGTTTAATTACTAGAGCAAGTATTTTTTAATCAAAATTTAATTATGTGAATTTAAATTCTTACCGAATTTATAATGTAGAGAAGATAACGACGCTGAGTTCCATACATAGTTTTTCCTGTAAGTGTAGTGGAGTCTCTGTAAACTCCAGAAACAAGCGGTACATTCGGAAATGCTATCGTTTGCATTAATAAATTAATTATGTGGTATTTTATTGTTTTCTAAGTATGAAATTAATATTTACCACATTAAAATCAATCTTTCAACGTAAAGAAATTACTACCTTGTTCTCGTAAAATTAACTACCCCATTAGAGGGCTAAGTAAATACTTTATTTAGTTTTTCCGAGTTAGATTTTTAAAATACGAAAGTCGGTTTTCAAATTTTCAACAAGCTGCAATATTTTATAAGAATTATTATTAAAATTAATTTGGTGAATTGATAGTAGTTGTAAGAAACACCTTTGCAACTAAATATTAATTCTAATGGCACAGTGACTTTTAATACTTTTTTATACAATGATTCATTACTGTTGTTTACAGTGACATGGCATTTAAACTATAGAAAAGAGGAAGCGGTAAACAGAGGAACATAGAGGAACATAGGATGTGCTGGCGAGTATCTATTTTATATAAGATAAAAAAACTATTGTAACCTAACAAAAGTAGATTGGATAAACAAAACTACAGTAACCTACAAAAAAAATTGCATGAGCCGGGATTTGAACCCTCACCAACAGCTGGAAGACGATTCCTACCACTACACCATCAACGCTCTGGCAGTTTGACATTGAAAGTGATATTTAAACCATTTATAAAATTCCTGTTTATGTAGATAAGGCATGCGCAATTTGTCATCGGCACCACATCCTATGTCGCCCTATGTTCCTCTGTCTATTGCCTTCTTAGGACTAAAAACTAAATTTATCATGATATGGTAACAAAACATACCGAATACGAAATAATAGTAATCGTATAGTGTTTTAAATTTATAATAAAAGTGTTGCATTAAAATTAAATCTCCTATATAATATAACTTTATTAAATAATTTTTTTTTGTTGCAGGTATAGTTCAGTCTTCACAAAAAAAATTATAAACATGTCAAAGAAATTCCTACGATACTGGGTAATGAATAATGCAATTGTAGACAGTTCCAATATTACTCTTTCTGTTAGTAAAGCTTAACGTGCAAGTATTCAAAACTGCTATTCTTATTCTGTTCCAGGAATATATGGGAATGGTTAAGTTGTATTCGTGTCATATTTTTATCTATTAGATAGGTAAGGTGTTCAATGGTAAATCTTTGTCTCGTATACTCGAAAATCTTCTGTAGCGCAGAGGTGTGATAGTTGGACACAGCTTTCTAATAATTGAAAAAATAGTTCACCCGAAGCCCTCCACAACCTTTGATATTCTTAAATAAATGTTGGAATTTGTAATTTGAAATTTGTAAGACTATATAGTGCCCGTCCCATGTGCCCCCCCCCCCCATCCCCCAAACCTATATGTGAATCATAAAACTGAAATTAATAAAATTTTGAGAAACCGAACTGAGACACATATACAACGTTTTTGGTGGTGTTCAGTTACGTAATCGTTCACAATAGCGGACAGCCGCCATTTTCTAAAATAATTTTGAATGGGTTCATATGGCAAGTAAGACCTTATTTGAAAGCTCGTTTCAAGTCCGTTTCAACGACATCAACAATATTAAAATATTACGACTGATTTATGAAAAACCTCGTAACATTAATTGGCGTTTTTGGGTTGAAACTAATGAATCAGTAGTAATATTTTAATGCTGTTAATGTCGATTAAAAGGATTTGGAATGAGCTTTCAAATGAGATATTATTTGCTATATAATCCCATTTCAAACTATTTTACGAAATAGCGGCTCTCCGCCATTTTTAATGATTACGTCATGGAAAACCATCCGTTCCCCAAAATTTTATTAATTTCAGTTTTCAGACTTTAGATGGTTACGTAACTATCAATCAATCTTGTGTCACTGATAATATTTTATATTTGTGTTTGTGTATAGCATATGTACAGTGTGGTACAATTTCAATGAGATTAAAGGGTTAACTTTCTTATTAGCGCAGATAAATGAAAGCAGCTTAGGTATTCCTGACCTCGTTTATTGGTGATTATTGACTATTTTTCTCTCTGCAAGAAAAACAGTAGCCGATACCTTATTTCTGTCAACGGTAATGAAACAAGCGTGTAAAAGAGTTCAGGTGTATTTAAGCAGTTTTCATTTGTCTGCGCTAATTAGTGTTACCCATTTAATCGCTTCAAAATTGTACATTGACCTTTTTACTGATTGGTAGTTCCCTTACGTCTACTCATTCATGGTTTGTCTATTCATGGTACACACTGGATCTCGTACATTCTTTCGCAGTGTGGATATAATATCTATTCATTCTGATTTTTACTTCCTATAAAAATTACTATATACTGCAATGTTTTATTGACATAATGTGCGATATTTTTCAAGTACGCTCCTTTTTTCTACTTTGTATTAATAAACACACAATTACAGTGTTAGGATAAGTTTAAAATAAAATATTATGAATGAAAATTTTAAAACAAATTAAAAAACGCACTAAATTTGCAACAAAAAGTACATTTTTCACATATTTAATATGTCGCATAAGCAGTTCGAAAAATAGGAAACCTTAGTTCATTTAAACTTACGAAAAACGCATTCAAAGAAAATTTGACAGTGACTTATTTCTTAATAATGTTTAGTGAAAGAACATTATAAGGTAAATTTACATCACTCAATAGAAGAATTGAAGTTACAAGATCTGTCAGGTACCACTAATGTGACTTGACATTAAATAAACTACACATCTCCGAGACACAAATAGAATATTGAATATATAATTTTATATAAATTTCATTCCTTCGTTATAAGAAATAGTGTGTATATCACAAGGGTAAAGTACCTTTAATTCTTTGAGTAGTGTTCCAGCACTTTGAGTAGTGTTCCAGCACGTTGAGTAATTGTTGTCCGAGCGTAAACGGTTAAAGATTGTCCTTTAATCCCTGGTATATACTATTTAATCTCACGGGAATTAAAGATAACAGTAGTCAAGCCTTGGGTAAACGACAAATGAAATTTAATTATTAATCATTACGTTTATATATAGATTCTTGCAATTAACAAAATTACGATTAAACTCGTCCGTCCTCTAAGTGATAGTGTAAATGAAACTGATGGTGAAGGTTTAGAATTATTTTCTTCTTCACTTCACTTCACTTCAACGTGCTCCAGAGTGATCCGAAAAGGATATGCCTGAAGTAGTGGTCTGTGTAGTCGGTAAAATTGAGAAATATAGTAATAAATTATGTGTAATGTTTTCCCCAGTGCATTTTTTATATTGAACAAATAAAACGTAAGTGCTCTTGTCTAATTTTTGCAGGTTAAGATACCTTCTAAATAATTTGACATAATCAATTTGATTAGTTTCCACGTTTTTATCAGCAAATAATTTTGGTCAATTTGGGTTTGACACTTTTCCCATTAACTAAGAAAAACCTAACATAATCTAATATAATATAATATAATAATAATAATAATAATAATAATAATAGTAACAATAATAATAATAATAATTTTTTTATTTTATTTATTTATTTATTTCACCATTTGTACATACAGTTATTGGGTCCTGCTAAGTCACAGACTTCTCAGTAGGTTCCACTATTTCATAACAGTGTGTAAATTAAGATTTTTTAATAATAGTTAAATAGCGCTGAAGGGTTAAGTGCAATCGTTATTTACAAAGGTTTACTTATTTCATAGGTGTAAACAAATCAATCAAGAAAGACTTATTTGTAAAGAAAAATGTTTTCAATATTATTGTTAAAAATAAAATAATAAATATAATGTCAAATAATCAATTAAACATCATGTCTTAGCCATATTTTTAATTCATTTTTGAATTGCGACATGGCTTTATCTTCACATGTAAATGGAATTTCATTATACAGTTTTGGCACGATGCATTTTAGGGCTCTGTCGCCATATTTATTATAACTATGTGGGATTACATATTTCCGATTTCGCGTATAATGAGAGTGATCAATGGTTTCTTTATATAAATCATTTTTATAATGATCTATTACAATATAGGATTTATAAAATCCTAGAGGGGTCAAAGTATCAAATTTATTAAACAGTTCATAATTTTCATTTTCTTTTCCTTCTATCATTTGCAATACTTTCAGTTGTAGCTTGCATATTTTTTCTGTGTAAGTGATTTCGGCACAACCCCAATTTCGTATTCCGTATCTTACTATTGATTCAAATAGTGCCTTATAAACTAATTTTAGTACATTTTTTGTTAGATATTCGTCTTAAAGGATACATACATCCAGAAACTCTTTTTAATTTGTTGAAAACTAGGTCTATATGTTTATGGAATTTTAGATGGTGGTCAATTTTGATTCCTAAATACATAGTGTCATAAACTTGTTCTATTACAGAACAATTACATATAACTTTATATCCTAAACAGTTACAATCATGTAATTTTATATTTAATCTGTTTTGAGCGTCCATATGAGACGTTTTAAATAGCATGCATGTTGTTTTTGTCGTGTTAAAATACAAATTTCTACCATGCAACCATCTAACAATACAGTTTAAGTCATTTTGTATAGCTAATTTACAAGTGACAGAATTACTATTACTAAACAACAACACAACATCGTCCGCATACATATACAACTTAGAATTTTTAACAACACTAAATAAGTCATTAATGTAGATTAGAAAGAGAATCGGTCCGATATTGCTACCTTGCGGCACACCAAAAGAACACATTTTAACATCACTAATTTGTTTGTTTACTTTCACTACAAATTTTCTGTTGGCCAGGTAACTCTCCATCCATTTCAGTTCCTTATTAATCACTCCAATTCGTTCCAAACACTTTAGTAATATTGCGTGGTCAACGGTGTCAAATGCTTTGGAAAAGTCAATAAAGACACCTATCGTATAATTTAATTTGCCCAGGCTGGTATTTACATAGTCATTAAACTTACACAAAAGCTGTTCTGTACTCTTCCCTTTTTGGAAACCGTATTGGTTAACGTTAATTATTTCATTATCACTTAGGTATTTTTTAAAATGTTTAACTACATATATTTCCATCACTTTCTCTATCACAGATAATACACAGATTGGTCTATAGTTATTATAGTCTAAAGCGTCTCCTTTTTTGTAGATTGGTCTCGTTAATGCAATTTTTAGTTCATTGGGAAAAGTTCCAGTTTTCATTGTTAGATTGAGTAATTGTGAAATCATATATCCAAATACAGAGTGGTTATTTTTTAAGTCAATTGGTCTTATATTATCATATCCCGGTGATTTGTGTGTATTTATGTTTTTTATTATATCTTCAATTTGTTTTTCATTAGAGTAGGGTAGGTAAAAAGCACAATTAAGTTCTCTAATATTTACATTCACTTGTATTTTATGTACACATTGTTTTCTAAGGTCTTCTATTTGGTTGATGAACAAGTTAGAAAAGTTATCCACGATGTCTTTATAATCTTCAGATTTACCAATAGTGCTTAGAATTTTTTCGTCTACACTTTTTTTTTTTTGTTTTATTGTATATGACTTTATTAATTTCGTTCCATATGTATTTCGATTCTTGTGACTTTTGAAATTTATTACTGATAAATTGTTGTTTTCTGTCTCTTATCTCATTATTTAATTTGTTTCTAAATTTTTTGTATATGTCTCTCTGTACAGTATTCTTAGCATTAGATTTCCACTTTTTAAATAACCTATCCCGTTCTTTTATCTTATTGTAAATTTCTTCTGTTATCCAGTCATTTTCTTTTCTACTTTTGTTGCTATAGCGTGATGATTGTTTGTATTCAGTAGTGGAGTTGTCATAAATGTTTCGCATTTCAATTGTTATATTTTTCGCAAACTTATCTACGTCTCTATCTATTACTATATTCCAATCTTTACCCGATACTAATTGGTTTATCTTATTGGTATTTAGTTTCTTGCCTTCTTTTACGGTGGGAGTGTTAGTCATAACATTATCTAATCTAAAATGAGTACATATAGGGTAGTGATCAGAAAGCTTATGATGTACCACCGATGAATGGATCTCCATACTGCGGGTTCTGATAAATATGTGGTCAAGTAAAGATTTGATTAACACTCCTTCTCGAATTTCTTCTCGCGTGGGAGTATTTATTGCACATATAAATCCTTTAGAATATAATATAGCTTCGTATTGGTCTCTTATTTTTGTTGTTTTGTCGATAAGATTGATGTTTATATCACCTATCATTATCGCATTATAATCGTGAACGGTTGAAAGTAACGTTTCCAGTTCTACTAAGAAATCAGAAGCTCTTAAACTAGGTGGACGATAAATAAAAATTATGCTTATTTGAGAATTATTGTGCAAATATTCCAGTTCGCCCTTTATGCATTCGCAATAACGTGTACTAACAGTATTCTGTTTAAATGCAAACTTGTTGTATTTATAAAATATTAGCAGTCCACCCCCTAGTTTGTTTTCTCTAAGTTTGTAAACGCTGTTATAATTAAGTAACTTAAAACCATTTAAGTCTTCTTCAGTAATGTTAATTTCTGACAGGAAAATTACATCAAAATTGCCTAACTCAATTAGTATTAATAATTCGTCCCAGTACTTTCTTAATGAACGTATATTTATATGAAACATGTTTACATTATTGATTATTGTAGATTTATAATTACAAAATTTTTTCCATTCTTGCACGTCCTCACTTATTTTAAATTTAATTTGCGGGTTATTGACTTCGTATTGAATCCAATCCATAAAAATTATATAAATTTATTAAACTAAAAATCGATTTTGTTTGTAAATAAAATTGTGCGTTAGAAAATAATATTATCATTTTATGAACTTTCACATTCAATGCAATTTACGACAAATTCTATACAAGCAGATTTAGATAAAATTAAACTAAAACAGTATTCTATTAAATTATTAATGGAAAAATTAAGTTATATAATTAGCTGTAGATCAGCTACAGAATTAATGGTACGCACTTTATCTTTTTCTTCTTTACGTATCAATATACGACCATTACTAATCCACACGTATTTGTAATTGTACATTTTTGCACGCATTTTTACCTCTTTTAACAATTTACGATTGTTAAATGTAAGATTTTCATTAAAGAACATTTTGGTCCTATTGCCCTTATCATGTTCTGATAAGTTTTTCCACCAGATTTTCCCTTTAGATATAAAATTTCTTTTCACATTTTCTGATTCTAATTTAGCAATTAATACTGAGTTATTTTTGAGCTTAATTTCAATTACATTTACAGGTTTTACAATTTCACATCCGATGACAGAAGCTATTTGTTGAAATTTTTTTTCTGGAGAAATATCCTCATTACTTATCCCATGTATTTCTACATTTTTTCTTTTCGAATGTTGTTCCATTTTGTTAACCCGAACATTTAATTCCAAAATTTGGGCATCCATACGCTCAATTGTTCGATTCAGAGTCTTAATTTCTTCCTTCAAAGCCTTATTCTCTTCCATGCATTTATTAAATTGTATTGTCATATTATCAAACTTGTCTGACAGGAATTGAATTGAGTCTAATATCTTATTTATTTTTGCATTTATTCCAGGTGAAATTTCTATGTCCTTGTCCAGAATATCTCGTTCAACATCATAGTTACTTTTTATCTCCCCTGCAATCTGTGCATCTCCAACTTTGTTTAGCGGATCGCGACTTGGCTCTAAAGGTATTTTCCGTAATTGAACAATTAAAATGGTAATGGAATTTACATCCGTGACAATAAACCTCTTCTGATACCATATCTTGTTTACAACGATTGCACTCCATTCTTAGATTAATCTATATCACAGTTGTACTATAATTTACTGATTTATATTTAAAAATATAAAGTATCTTGATCACAATTAATAAAATCCGGAGCACACGAAAACACGTCTAACCGCGACGAGCGCTAACGTAATAATAATAATAATAATAATAATAATAATAATAATAATAATAATAATAATAATAATAATAATAATAATATAATATAAAGTATAAGTTAGAACTTACAATACAAGAAGTAAAAACAAAAAATAAATCTACCTACTTCGAAGCACGACGGGAAGTTCTAAGGAATACACCCACGGAAACATTGTATGCAACTGTTGCTAGCACACCTGTAAAACCTAACTTAATAAAATCCACGTTAAATGAGCTGGTAACTTGCCTAGTACCCCTACTAATCACGGAATTAAAAGACAAGCTTCCACAAGAGCGTCTAGATAAGTCAATTTGCGAAACACAAAGTCAGATCGAAACCGAAAACACTCATGAAACTTTTGAAAAGATAAGTCAAGGTATGGATACAGATACTATTGATAAAAGAAAACGATCCGACTTCAGAAGCCTCATCCGCAAATATAGACAGCGACGAATTAGAAGAAGCTACGAAAGCTCTTCTACAAAGAAAAAGAAAGGTTGGGTGGCCGAAAGGAAAGCCACGCAAAAATGATTCAAGCAATCCCTCGTGCTCATCAAAAAAACAAACTGTGATAAAATAATAAATGTGTTGTACCCCCTATACAGGTAGACACATTATTACGTTTTAATTATTTATGTGTTTATTTCTTACTTATTTATATATTTATTAATTTATTTCATTTTAATTGTTTTGTCCCCAGTATATTTATGTTACATATTTTAAATTTTTATTTACGTATCCCTCTAGTATTATTTTATTTAAACAAAATAAAAATTTTAAGTCTGTCTTCCATAATACAATGGAATTGCAATGGGTGCAAAACGCATTATCCAGAAATACAACTTATCGTATCAGAATACAACCCTTATTGCGTTTGCTTACAAGAGTCACACCTAAAAGGCGAAAACACATTCTCTTTAGAAGGATACAAATGCTTTAGAAGGGACAATGAAAGACACTTACGAGCAAAAGGAGGTATTCTTACTCTAATTAAAGAAAATGTCCCTACCACTTTTGTTAAAATTAATACCAGCCTACAAGTGATAGCAATTGAAATAGAATTCCCATTAAAACTCACGGTTTGTAATATTTACCTCCCCCACTTTACTTGGACTAAGCACGAAATACAAAACATCATACGACAGTTACCAACACCCTATCTAATTATTGGTGACTTTAACTCACACAACACTCTGTGGGGTTCTGAAGAAACAGACACTCGCGGACGTATAATTGAAACAATCATTAACGAATTTGACTTGGTAATCTTAAACACGGGCGAAGGAACGTATGTAAACTCGCGAGCAAACAAGTTGTCGGCAATTGACATAGCTATGTGTTCACCACAGCTGGCATACTTGTTTACGTGGAAAACTCTTGAGGGTAACGTACACTCCGACCATGTACCCATTTCCATCGATTGCAATTTGCAACAACCAGAAACAGCTACTCTAAAGAAATGGAACCTACAAAAGGCTGACTGGTCAGTATTTCGTAGAAACTTGAAGAATCCCCCCGATTCAGAAAACATTAGTGTTACTGTCTGTGAATTCTCTAATATGATCGTTAACGCAGCTTTACAGAGTGTTCCCCAATCTGGAGGAACCTTTACCAAACCGTGCGTTCCATGGTGGAATATTACTATAAAAAAGGCTATACAAGAAAATAAAAAAGCTTTTAATAAATTTAAAAAGCACCCTTCCCAAAGCAATATGCTAGTGTTTAAACAAAAACGAGCCGAAGCGCGAAAATTGATTGTACAAGGTAAACGAAACTCTTGGATAGAATATGTGGACATAATAAAAACAACCCCTTCAGCAACTGTATGGAAAAAGATCAAATCTCTAAATAGAAAGGAGATCAATTTACCTATAGTACTAAAGCTAAACCAACATATCCATACTAACCAACGGGAGGTAGCAAATATACTAGCACAATCATTGCAAAACGCAAGCAAATCTTCAAACTATGAACCTGAATTCCTGCAACTAATAAACGAACAAGAATTACAATTTAATAGTGCAGAGACAGAAATACCATGCTACAACCTACCTATACATATTGATGAACTGGAAGAGGCATTAATCAGTTCCCGCAAATCAGCACCAGGTCCGGATGACATCCCATATGAATTTCTAAAACAATTACCCCTCATCCAAAAAACTAAACTACTAAACATATTTAACCAAATTTGGCAGCAAAACGTTTACCCGAATACCTGGAGAGAGGCAATTGTGATTCCGATTCCCAAAACCAGCCATAACAAAAATAACCCGTCAAATTTCCGTCCAATTTCCCTTACGAGTTGTATGGCTAAAACCCTAGAACGAATAATAAACTCACGTTTAACTTGCCTTCTGGAAACACACAAACTTCTACCTAGCAACCAAATGGGTTGCAGAAAATTTCGGTCTACCATCGACAACTTGATGCAAATCGAACACCACATTCAAACTGCTTTCGCAAACCGACACCACTCCGTAGCAGTATTTTTCGACTTACAAAAGGCTTACGACGTAACTTGGGGAGACGGCATACTACACCAATTACAATCTTGGGGAATTAAAGGAAACATTTTCAACTTTATAAAAAAATTTCTAGAATGTCGTAACTTTAAGGTACGGATTGGTACTGAGTACTCAAGCGTTTTAACGCTAGAAAATGGAATCCCGCAGGGGTCAGTTTTGAGCGTAACTTTATTTGCCATCGCTGTTAGTAGTATAACTGCAAATATCGATAAACGAATCCATAGTTATTGGTACGTAGATGACCTCGCTATGGTATATTCATCTAATGAAATCACAGAAATTGAAAGGGAACTACAAGCAGCTGTAAATACTGTAACACGTAATGCCAGTTTAATAGGATTCAAGTTTTCCAGTGAAAAAACACGATGTGTTCATTTTTGCCGCCTAAGGCATACGCATGCGGAGCCTATGATCACTATGTATGATAATGCTATCCAGATAGTGTCAGATGTAAAATTTTTAGGCCTCACACTCGATAATGGATTAAGATGGAAAGCCCATATAGATACCCTAAAAAAGGATTGCAAAGAAAGCGTGAACATTATTAAGTGCCTTGCGAATACTAAGTGGGGAGCAGATAAAGACATACTACTTAATATTTACAAATCCATAATCTTATCTAAAATAGATTATGGATGTGCAATTTATTCATCTGCTCGTAAATCCACATTGTGTACCCTTGATACCATACATGCTACATGCTTAAGATTATGCATAGGAGCTTTCCAAACTAGTCCACACCTATCTATCTATAGTGAGACCGGATCACCACCTCTGAAATATAGACGCAAAATTATTATAATGAACTATAGTATCAAATTGTTAACAATACAGGATCACCTCAACAATGAAATTCTGTGCAATAAAGAATTCCTTAAAAGTTTTCAACTTAGGCCTAGTATAACCCGCCCACTCGCCACCAGGTATACTGAGCTCCTTAATGAACTTGGAATCGAAATACCTCCCCTATACAACATGCAGTTTGGTGAGGTAGCACCGTGGTTACCCCTGTTTGCCTCTTACAATTACGAACTTAACAAAGTAACACCAAAAAAAGACATGCCACAAAAACTTCAGGAGATATTAGATTCTTATGAAGACAAAGAAGTAATATACACTGACGCATCCAAACGTGAGCAAGGTGTTGACTGTGCCATGGTTAATTCAAGTGAATGTCATGCTTGGAAACTACACAATTGGTGCAGCATTTTAACAGCTGAACTATACGCACTGTGGCAAGCACTGAGATACTCCGACTATAGGGACCACAAAAACATAATAGTGTGCTCGGATTCACGAACTGCCATTGCAAATTGAAAATCACTATTCCCTAGAACCATTAGTCACGCAAATCCTAGCAACTATCCACCACCTAAACACCCTAAAAAAATCGATTATATTCATTTGGGTTCCATTACATTCAGGAATAAAGGGGAACGAAATTACGGACAAAGGCGCCAAAACAATAATATTTTCTAACGAAATCAACACCATACCCATTCGCCATAAAGATGCTCAAACTAATATTACTTCAACAATAAATAAGCAATGGCAAAAAGAATGGATAGAATCAAGTCACAGGTTAAATACCTATAAAACAAACGTACAGCAAACGAAATTCCCGCCTATTCTAAGTCGAAAAGAGTCAGTATTGATAACACGAATCAGAATAGGCCATACCAGATTCTCTTCCGAATACCTACTGTTAGGGAGTAGGGCACCAACTTGCACAGACTGCCGGACCAAACTAATAACAGAACACGTAGTCCTTCACTGTATAAAATACACTAGGCTAAGAAATAAATACAACATAAATGCAGAAGTTCTCTATAGTACAAACGAGGAAGTAATTAAAAGGATACTTGAATTTTTAAGAGAATCTAATATTTTTCGCATGATATAACTAATAATACTGGGAAAAGCAGCTAATGATAGCAATCGGTGCTGCACAAAAAAAAAAAAATAAATAAAATAATAATTATAATATAATACAACCTAACATAAATAACGTTGTGGTTTACGATTATCTGTAATATTGCCTTTAACATTGAATACTGCGACCAAAGCATAGAAAAACGAATACTCTTATACTATTTGCGAAAGGAGGCGAAAAAAAGCTTGTTACCACAGGACTAATGTGAGCGTTGACCACTGCGGTCGTTTTTGTCCTTAAATGTTTTTTTTTTATAAGAAATGACAAAATTTTGCATGAAAAACCACAAATTGTGCATCTCTAACTGCCCAAAAAATCGATTTAGGGCATAAGCTATCCAGTAATAATTGAGGTCAATAGCTTTGGAGATAATCGACTTCCAAAGCGAAAATTCCTAAATTAGCTGAGCTCGAGATATACGTAAGCATGAGTTTGCAACATAACTAATTAGAGATTTGGTTTTATTGCGACGTCTGTTTATATTAGCTGTTGTTGGCAATAAAATGTCAGTTTAACGCTGTCGTACACGTCCACAAAATGTTTCAATTTCATTGTCGTTCAGAAAAAGTAAGATATTTAATGCCGCGCTTGGCTAAATCGATTAAATATTTTAAAACCATTTCTATTATCCTTAAGTGACGGTACAATTAAATAGGTTTTTATTAATACTGCTTATTCAATTCAACATAATTAAGCTATACCTCCTGGGCAGTAATGTAGATACTTCAGTCAGAAAAAGTCACTCCATAAAAAAAATTAATAATTTGTCAAATTTTATTCTCTCGTATTGTTGCAACGCCTTATTCAACACAAAATGTTCCCTAAAAGTCTAACTTTTTTCAGCTATTTCATTTCAGCAAAATATGCACTGTAAACTAATTATTAGTTGTAAAAATTATATTTTTCTTCAACCACTTGTTTTGAATCATAAGCGAGTATTAATATTCAATATAATTTCGCTTTTTATTTTTGTTTTTAGCAAGTGTAAGGGTATTTAAATGTTTTGAGTGATTATCTTCTATAAACAGAATTTTAATTTGCTGTCGCTGGTGGTGCTATCTATCTTTACGTTATTTCACCAACATATGTTAAATCTATAGTAGAAGTAAAATCCAATGAATATTAATTAAAAACTACACATAGCAACATAATTGAGGGGTTGCCAAATAAGTAGTGAACTACAGATAAATGACTATCATGAATATAAAGGTAAAAGTGGTTAGAGTATTTTATTCGTGCAAAAGATGGATTTTCAGGACTCGGAAGTCAGCTGGGCGACGTCCCGAAAATTTTTTATACCATTAGAACAAATAACTATTTTCTTAATTTTTTTGAGTTAAATTAATTGGTAGTGTATTGATTGTAAACTGTTACGATCCAGATATTGCTTCTGTAAAACAAACTATATCATGAGAATTTAATTATTAATCTTGATTATATGTATTGGTGATTATGAAAATTCCTATTAGGTAGGTTGCTAACTTCTTTATCAATGAAGTTATCTAAAAAATAATCTTAATATCCTAACTTCAAGAATTTGTTAAGTGATCTTGGATGTTATGGCTATCGTCCAATCAAAAGGGCCTTAGATGATCAGAAAATCAAGGGTGAGTGAGTATTTGAAGATAAGGGCTTGAAAATAAAAGGTAAAAGATAACGGATGAAAAATGGAGATGAAAAAAATGATGAGTAAGAAGGAGGGTGAAAATTGAAAAAAAACGGGATGAAGGTGTGGATAAAAACAGGAAAATAGTGTATAAAAATTGAAAGAAGTGGATGAATATATGAAGAATGGATGAAGATAAACAAAATGGGGGATGAAATAGAAAAAAGGAAATAAACATGTGAAGAAAAGGGGAAGAAAATAAGATAATAGGGATGAACATGGGAATAGAATAGTGGATGAAACGGTAGGGTTACGACCATCGTGTTCTACTTTCTGGCAACGACACATCTTGTCTCCGGAACATCCCGGTCCCAAAAGGACGACGCCGAACTGCCGGCGCCGCAACGTTCCGTACTGGTTCAACCACGGCGTACTCTATACCAGGCAGGAATGTAGGAGTGTGAAACGTGACGTCAGTAGGCCTCTAATTGTAATGAAATGCATGCAGTAGAATATAGAATTCGCGGGAGTTTTAGGCTCCACCAACAAATTCTAATTGATTCTAATATGATTCGCAAATGCCATGTACCGGATTCTCGAAACACCTGTCATAGTACTACTTTATTTAATGTTACAAAATATTGCATTGTATAATTATAAAAAATTAAGAAACCTCTGTAAATTAATTGTGAGCGTCAAAAAAGTTTAATATCAGCGAAAATTTAAAGCATTGCAGTAAAAGTCTAATTAATGGTTGTATTTACTGGAATTGCAGTTACATATGTGTTTATTTAAAAAAAACATGAATATTTTACTAATGTTAAGAAATCAGTTAATGAATCGATACAATATCCATGAAACATGCTGATGCAATTTGTTTCCAATGCACGTAATATTGTTTTATCTAACTATAAAAATTAAGAAATAATGTAATTGCCGACCACAACATTGAAATGAATTCCCGACTTTTTTATTATTCGTGTTGCATTAGTGTAAATTACAGTTAAACAAGTAAATTATAAAAGTTACACTTAAACATTTATTATCCTAATCACTCTTTCTTTAGAGATAAAGAATAACAAGCATGGTTCAATTCTAGGAACACGAAACGAGACATTATTACTAAGATTTTTGTTTGTTTGGATAGTTATTATTAAAAAATATAATTTCCGATCATTTGAGACCAGAGTTTTGGTTTTTAGTCGTTAAAATTTGATTAACAACAAAGAAATCTGTCCGTGTTTCAATACTTTCCGTGCGGCAATCGGCCTACTGACGTCATTCATTTCCCTTATTTAAGATGATGGAACAAAGAATACAAACTTTATGCTTTATTTAATGCCCTTGCATTTACAACGTCAAAATTAAAACGCATACTTAATGCTGGAAAATTAGCGTACCCGTTTAACCAATTCTCAACCTTAAAAATTAATCTTCAAAATTACTGCGTAATGTAGCAGTTTGCGAACTCCAAACTTCTACGGATTAAATTAGTACTCTGGCGCACGCGTAAACGTCTGTTCTAAGCAACCTAACAAACACAACAAACTAAAAGCGCTGATGCCATACATGCGTCTCCTGAGTAGGCTAGTATTAATGACACATTTAATTGCTACTGTCAACGAGAATTGAAAATCAGTGTTTTTGCAAGTCCGACACAATACTCATGTATTCCACTGAAAAAAAAATACAGATTATTAAGTGGTATTATTCAGAACTGCACAAGAAATAATGTGCAGGTTTGCTTTTTCCTTTGAAAACAGGACAATTCTATCAGAAAGTACGATTATTCGTACTGTTTGTAAATTTGAAAGGTGTGGATGTGTAAATAATTGTAGAAAATGCAGTAGCATTGATGATAATGATGGTGAGCAGAAACTATATATATATATATATATATATATATATATATATATATATATATATATATAAGAGAGAGAGAGAGAGAGAGAGAAGAGAGAGAGAGAGAGAGAAGTTTATGGCTCTCAATTGGTTACTAGTTAAATAATGGTAAACTTGGTACTAAAAGACATGCCCTTTAAAAGAGTACAAGAAATCAAGCCCTTCTATCTTGTGGACGATGAAGTATTTTCTCTTATATTGAAGCTGTTGCGGTCCTTCGACCCTTCGGAGGAAAGAATTTAGCCAGTTACCACGTGTATGCAGGTGTATAGAATACTACAATACTAAAAAGTTGTTAAAAAATGGGGGGTTCTTCAAAACTTTATTAAGAAAGTCCGTTACTGGTGATGCTGTTGACTGTGATTGAGTGAAATATTCTAGTTTCACTTTGACATTCACAGTCGATAAATCCAATTACTATTACACTACATAACTAACCAACAAAACGTGCGTTTATAAGCATATACGATTTCTTTTCAAAAATCGGAATTTCTGTAAATTAGTGTGAATACCAAACAAAATATTCAACAATAACCGTAAGGTAACAGCCTTCACTGTCTCCAAAAGGTGACTGGCTCACCTAATGGCTCGCTAGTCACATGCTTCTGTCAGCCAGTAAAAACCCTCTTACGACAGTAGTAACGTTATGGTATTAGAAACGGTAAGGGTTGTTTACTGATCGAATACAATGTTTGCCTGAGACCAGTTGAATCCTTAATGTTCGTGATGCTTATACTATTTTTTCTCAGATGCCTTTTTTTTAATTATTTACATAATACTCATGGTTTTCATAGATAGAAATGCCAATGGTGAAACTTACTTACACATAGAAACCAATCATGAAGAATAAGGTCGTTCTACCGATTTAAACGTAGTCAATGTCTATTGATAAATACGACTGATCGGACGAAAAATACTAAAATTTTATTCCATAGTTGGCTTTATACGTTTAACAAACTGTTACATTAATAGCAAGCTTATGCTTGCGTTTTCAATTTTTTAAATTACACAAAATTGTTTCAACATCTTTAAGAATTTTGAAAGATAATTTTACTACTGACGAAGATCGTAAGTGTTACCAAAACGTTTAGATTGTATAACTTAAATATAAAAATACACTATAAAAAAACTTAATCTATTTATGCGGGCGTTTATGTATTAATTTATATGTGGTATCATTTTATAAATTTAAGTGTAAGACATACATTAAATACGAACAAATATGTGACTAGGTTATTAAAAATAAATGTAACTAATTGGAAATTAACAGCATACCCACATATGGAATTGTTTCATTTTAAACTATTATAATTAACCGTTTACGACCATTCTTTACCCGAAGGATGTAGTTCTAAGTTTTTAAAATTTTATAAATTACAATGTGCGTTAATATTTTCTTTTAACTTATTTAGGTTGTGGTTAGAAATATAACTTAAATCATTTAAAAAAGTTTTGCAATAAATAAGATTTATGTGGTTAAAGTTTTTATAGTTATAAATAATTATTATTTGATAAATATTGAACTATAATGAAGGTATAAATCAGATTTTATTTTTAATCGTTTGTAACTTCAATTTGTGAAACACTTGAGTTTTGTGAGTCTTAAATACAAATGCGAACCTAAATTTAAATTCGATCTTACTAAATCGTCCTTAGGTATATTAAAATTAAAATGATAAGGAAGTAATCCTACATTATTTTCACAGTCTGAAGCAAGCGAAAACAATGTTTCATCAGATATTGTTTTTTAAATCACGAAATCTTAAACATCCAACTCAATCTGATTTATTAACAGTAGTATTTAATATGACATATTCTGAAGTTTAATCCATTTCCAGTGAAGATTTACAATAAAAAAAAATTCTTTGCGTCGTGACTTTAATATTTTTTTAATAATTTATTGTTGCGCATCAAAGTTTACATCGACAATTTTTAATCATACCCTTGAGCCATATAAAAAAAGAAAACAACATTAAAATAATACTTGCACAAATACCATACTTCACTATTCAAGAAAACGCTTTATAACTATTCGCTTTACCACATTTTTAAACTAATATATTGAAAAGTGAAATGTTAACTTTGGTGGATGAATCATTTGTATTGTAAAATATATTGAGTAATGATTCTCATTTCATTTGTGATTTTACATTATAAATGTTGCATTTAGGTGGGCGCTTTGGGACTATGCAACTTCCGTTTCCAAGTGCATAATGGTATTCTTTTTATGAGTTTTTTTCAGGAAGTTGTATCGACATTATAACTACGTAGAGGGGCATCGTTCATTTATGTTGAGCAAAATGCTGCGACTGAACTGCGGCTGGAAAAATATTAACCTGACGAAGGGAGTCCTAATAACACTCACAATCATGGCATGTGGAAGTTTTTTTTAAACTTTATGAGTACAGTCCTTTATTCCGGTAAGGTTTGAATATTTCGTGCAAAACACACCGAGGTTTATTTTCTCTTTTATATTGTGTATATGTTATCAGCATGAAACTAAAATCAATTGTTTTTATACTTAGAAATTTGTGTGTTTAACTCTATAT
The DNA here is from genome assembly GCA_036346205.1 of Vesta saturnalis. Classification (NCBI taxonomy): domain Eukaryota; kingdom Metazoa; phylum Arthropoda; class Insecta; order Coleoptera; family Lampyridae; genus Vesta; species Vesta saturnalis. The sequence continues at coordinate 5,285,932 of JARFJB010002396.1, forward strand.
TTACAGAGGCAATACTCTTCGTAATTACTTTCTGAACGGACTTAACTAGGAAAACTTAATTACATATTTGCAGGATGGCTCTAGCTAGACTTGGAAATGCTAATTAAACTAATTAGGGAGTTATTGTAATTGGAATTAGAATGATTATGTACAAGATGTATTTACAGTGATAGTGATGAATTATGAAATGTTAATTGACAATATTAACATTAGTGGTTTACACGGTTTAAGTATTTCACCGGACCTCTTTCAGAAGTAAACTTTCACGATTATCACCCATAATTAAAACACTTATCTTTTGGGTATTACGTTTCAATAACAATTACATCTATCGCCCTCACTAAATGGTAATAGTTTTAAGAATTAATTCAGATGTCAAAATAATTTTATGAAATATAAAAACGTAAATATGTTTGTTTTTATTATTGATTAAGTATTGTTCTTTGATTATAACGTTTTTCATTGTTAGCCTTCGTCCGTAGAGGATGTTCCTATTTGTCATCTTGAAGAGAGTTTAATAATGTTTACTTTATTAAAGATCTAAGTATTCTTTACTAAAATAAAATAGCAAATTGGACGATGCAATAGAAAAAACCGCTGCAAATTGTATCAATACTTCCACATCAATAAATCGTTTTGTTGTACATAACTCGAAAACGATTAACTTCACAAAAAAAATACAAGACTGATTTTCGATCAGAAATGTGATTTTCTATCTAATACCAAAATTTACAAAAATCGAGTTTTTTGGAAATATTTCGAAAATCACAAAATTTTCGAAAAAATTTCTAAAACAGTTTTTGTGACAAATTTTATTTCCTAACTAATGGTATTTTCACTTTTTGAAGATGTTAAGTAGTTCCGGAGATATTTAGGAAAAACCGGTTTTTTAAAGTGACGGTTTTTTGCTATCTTGTAAACCGTTTGACAGAAAAATTATAGGGACAAAAATACTCACAATTATATTACTAATCACATATTAAAAGGAAAAAATCTAAACAAATACAAATTTGCAAAAGGGGTACGTACCCCCCCCCCCCCCCAATTTTACCCCTTTCCTTATGCCCCAAGTCCCAGTCGCTGTAGGTGGTTGACATCTATATTTGTGCCAAATTTCAAGTCCTTCGAAACACACACACACGCACGCACGCGCGCAAATATTTTCAATGTTTAACTCGGGGATAGGGGGTTTTCACAAAACTGTACTTCGTAATGGAAGTAATTATATTAAAACAGGAAATTACGCTCACTAAATACATATTATTTATTTTTATTATGTGATTCTATATCTGGATTTTTATCTTCCAACCTACATGTACCGGGTGGCCAACTAAGAACGGCCGTCGGCCATATCTCAAGGATGGATTATAGCACAGGTTCGGGAAACAATTTTTATAACAAAAGTGGCCTCGAGAAACGCCTGGAAATTATTTTCAGAATTGTAGGTCCACCGCTAGAGGGCGTATTTGGCAGTTAAAATTTTAAAAAGCAAAATTTTTCAAAATTTACTCAATTAAGGGGCATATTAAATATTATAATCAGATTCCTCGACAAATTCTGCATATTTTTTATTTGACAAGTTTTAATCTATCTCTTCAAATAAGGGGGGGGGGGGGGAGAGTGGGAACCTTGTTACCAAAAAACGCCTTTAATTCAGGTTCTGCTTGACCGATTTTAATAAACTTGATGTTGTTTGAAAGAGCTTTTGTTAAACAATAGAAAATTTGTAAATTTGAAGCAATCTGATTAATAACATTAATGCTAGAGGGCGCTGTTTTTTTAATATTGTGTTTTCTCTTTCAAATTTTAAATGGAAGCATAAAAATTTAAGTAGGTCTTTAAAACATAGACTAAATTAGTAATAAAATAGTGAAAACTGCAAGTCGATATCTTTTTCCTATTCTGAGATATCGTAAGAAACAGGTAATTGGCGGGAATTGTTCTTCCAACGTCTAGTTGGCTAGTTCGCGTTAACGGAAATTATTAAATTTAGCCTGGATGAAAAGATCTTACATTGGTCTGCAGTAATTTAAACTGTTATCATACTAATGTTATGGTTGCCGCTAGGTAAACCTAAAGGTAATGCTGTCGCTACTAACAATGAGAACAAATTATAAAATAATAATGTGATAAATCTAACATTTTTTTAATTATATAAGAATGTTATATTTGTTTTCAAGCGATGTGTTAGTAAATCAAAAGTATAAAATATCAATAAAAACCTATATTTGCCCAGTAACAACAAATACAGTTTAAAATATGAATTACGATTTACTGATGACAACAAAATTAGTAAAGAGGGCCATGTAAGATATAAAATAAATTCCCTGTTGAAAACAAGCAAGCTATGATTTTCACGCATATGTCAATAATTATTCATCGTGTTGCAATTAATAGACTTTCTTTATCTTTTCGTACCAAAATGATTCTTACAAATGTAGAAGCATTTGATATGTTGGCAGTTTATTTTGAATGTATGAGAAATGCAACCGTTGCTACTAGAGTGTATGCACTACAGTACCCAAACAGACGGCATCATAGCAGAAGAGTTTTTCTCAGACTCGCACACCGTGTGCGTACTACTGGAAATGTGAATCTTCCTATGTACTGAAGACAACGCAGAGTTAGAACAGAGGAAAATGTTATTGATGTTTTAGCTTATGTAAATGTTAACCCTCATTTAAGCACCAGAGCTGCTAGAGACTTGGGTATATGTCGAACCACCGTCCAAAATATTTTAAGAGAACACGGGTGACTAATTATTTATTAATGCATGTTTTATTCGGTATTATAATGATAAAAATGTTTTAATTTTTTTCGTTTGCCGTTATATATTTCTCATTTTTATCATACCGAAAATGACATTTCATAAAAGTTAACTTGTGTCAACATGACTAATGTATTTGCCGCCATTTTATGTCCAGTTTTAAGAAAACACCAAATTATTTAATGAAATTATCTTATGCTATGTGAATAGATTTCAACTAACAACATAATTAAGTGAGGCAAAGTAAAGTAAAAAAGTACCGATAATAAAAAGTAATGAAAGGCCGGGCGAAAAAAATTCGTAATATACGAGAGTTAATGCAATTAAAGTCCTTTTTCGTTTACTAACAACGAAGGACTTCAATATGTCTTATTGATCTGATTACTTTATAATATATACTATTTTAGATTGCACCCATATCACATGGCCCTACACCATAGTTTGAATGCTCAAGATTTCGATACCAGGTTGGATTTTTGCAACTGGCTCTCAAATATGATACACGACGATCCTGAAATACTTTCACGAATTATGTGGACAAGTGAGGCTACTTTTCATACTGATGGTAGCGTAAATCGACATAATATGCACTACTGGTCTGAAACGAATCCCCATTGGATGCAGGAGGTCCATCATCAGGGTCGTTGATCTGTAAATGTGTGGTGCGGGATTCTAGGTGGAGAAATAATTGGGTCTTTTTTTTTAATGAGACTGTTAATGGAGAAAGATATTTAGATTTTTTTAAGCAACGAATTGCCACTTCTTTTAGAAGACATACCCTTGGCCATTCGTCGTGACATGTTCTTGCAAGATGATGGGTGCCCGGCACATTATTCTAGAGATGTACGGAATTTCTTAGATCAATCATATCCTGAAAGATGATTGAAGGAATACGACAGACAATACGAAGATCTCAAGGGCAGAAATTGAAACTGCTGTTCTTTCCACCCGTCAGCGATTGATTTCATGCATTGAAAATGATGGACGACATTTCGAACATCTAGGGCGACACTAATTAGTAGTTATTTATTTAAGGTTTTAGTTGTTAGATTTATCACATTATTATTTTATAATTTGTTCTCATTGTTAGTAGCGACAGCATTACATTTAGGTAATCTAGCGGCAACCATAACATTAGTATGATAACAGTTTAAATTACTGTAGACCAATGTAAGATTTTTTCATCCAGGCTAAATTTAATAATTTCCGTTAACGCGAACTAGCCTACTAGACGTTGGAAGAACAATTCCCGCCATTTACTTACGATTTCTCAGGATAGGAAAAAGATATCGACTTGCAGTTTTCACTGTTTTATTACTAATTTAGTCTGCTTTTTAAGGACCTACTTAAATTTTTATGCTTCCATTTAAAATTGCAAAGGGAAGACACAATATTAAAAAAATATTAAACAGCGCCCTCTAGCATTAATGTTTTTAATCAGATTGCTTCAAATTTACAAATTTTCTATTGTTTAACAAAAGCTCTTTCAAACAACATCAAGTTTATTAAAATCGGTCAAGCAGAACCTGAATTAAAGGCGTTTTTTCGTAACAAGGTTCCCACTCTCCCCCTTATTTGAAGAGACAGACTAAAACTTGTCAAATAAAAAATATGCAGAATTTGTCGAGGAATCTGATCATAATATTTAATATGCCCCTTAATTGAGTAAATTTTGAAAAATTTTGCTTTTTAAAATTTTAACTGTCAAATATGCCCTCTAGCGGTGGACCTACAATTCTGAAAATAATTTCCAGGCGTTTCTCGTGGCCACTTTCGTTATAAAAATTTTTTTCCCGAACCTGTGCTGTAATCCATTCCTGAGATATGGCCGACGGCCGTTCTTAGTTGGCCACCGGGTACATGTGTAGGTATAGAAGGTTATGCAATCGACTTTTTTTCACTATCGCTAAATCGACTTAGCGCATTTTACAATTTTTGGCCAAGTTTCGCCAAGAATCGGCAGTCTGTATGTGCGCATCTGGATGTATGTTAATATACACGATAATTCCAGAACAAAAACACGTACGTACTTAAAATTGTGTGTTTAATCTTGTTTTTATTTCTCCTGGAGCTGATTAGATTTTGGAAGAAATTTATCGGCGGGGGAGGGGGGTTTATTAGGTGCTGTTTTTGACTTTTATCAACCATTTTTGAAATACCTGTATATTTCAAAGATATAAAAATAGCAATATATAGACCTTAATCATATAGATTACGTTCTATGCAATTTTTTGATACGACGCATAATTTAGCGGCCAAAAAATTCCTAAGGTAGAATTCAAGTGTTAGTTCAAATTTTTCAATATCTGAATAATTTTTAATTTTATAAGAAAATGTGTAGACATATTTCTTAAAGAAAATTTAATTTTACATAACTTCTGTTTATAAAGTTTCTTAATATAAAGCGAAATAAGTTTAAAAATTAAATAAATATGATTGAAATTTCTTAAACTGTATTATCGATATTTTTATGGAAGCCGGCGGCTTCGGACTTTTTTTAAGTTAGTATCTAGATGTCTATCAACCTCTATCTGCCATGAAGTTTTAAACCTCTGTTTAATATAGATTATTGTTTTTGTTTTTACAATGTAACCTATTTTCGTAATTAACTTCTTATAAAAGAGGTTGCACAATTATTCTAAAAAAATTGGTCTTAATATTATTTCATTTTCACACTAGATACTGTAACTAGGAATCGTAGTGGACATAAGTGGCGTAACTTCTCAGTACTTCTAGGGAGGCTGTGAAGTTTGCAAAGCAAGAAAATAACTCTGGGCAAGGTTAAGCTGTTTTAACATAGAAAATCTTCTAACAGTTTTTGTAATATTCAAGCAATAAGCAGTACTTACAACAGTTCAATGGAAGTAATTATATGCATTGCACGGTATACAAAATTTTCACTGTTTAAACAGGAACGGTCTGATATTATTTATCAACTAACTACCTCTTCAACTTCATAAAATGCATATAGAACAAATGAGTACTTTTAGTATCATATGTTACGATTTTCCTATACCCTGAAGGGATTAACGAAAGCCAGATGTACATTAGTTAATTAATTAATGAGTTAATAGCTGCCGAAGGTATTCGTAATTGTAGCTACGCTTAGAGGATTACAACCATATAAAGTCGGTGAACGTGTATAATTCATATTAATAATTAATAAGAGATTGCAACATCAAGTTTTGTTTTAGAAATTTTTTATTCAAAGTACATGGCCTTAAATTTATATCTCAGCTGATTTAGGGTTCTTTTTAATTTATACTAAACATGGAAAATTATTCTTGTTGTGTATTTTAGTTAATTGTCTTGGTGATTATACTGGAAATGTTGTTAGAGAACAAAATCGATTGTCTTTTACTAATACCGCTAAATGGGACTATGTAGTTGTTTGATATCAATTTCCAACGTAAAATTTAAATAAGTAGCAGCAATTAAGCAAATTTTAATGCAGAAGTAGGGAAATAAACGTGTATAAAGTTGAATTAAATAATTATTTGACATACTAAAGCATAAAGTTACTATCTAAGTAGAAAACGCAAATGACGTAAACGTGAACAGTGGCGTAACGTGCGACAAATTCAGAATGAAAGGAAGAATTTGGGTAAAACAATATAAACAAAGTTACAGACGTTACAAGGTTCTTTTATTCAAATTTATTTTTTATTTATATTATGTGAGATATGCTCACTCTGAATATGTAATACATTAAAATAATCCAATTGCATTGGAACAACGAATTTACAATATTGCCCAATCAGAGTATACATAAGTTGATTCTTTTATTCCACTACGTACACACATCCGCCATATGATTTTAATTAATGTGCTCTCTCCTGATGTATTTCCTCGTAGATATTGACATAGGAAGCAAATTACACTATGAAGGCTCGACACGTCAAAAAAGATTTAGAAACTAATGGACTATTTTTCCTAAATATACATCAATTAAGATTTATATTTCAATTGAAACATTCTTTTTAGGTGATGGTCATACACTTTGTATAGTGTGACTCATTTTTGATGATTTTTCTTGGTATCTCGGTTATAACTGAAGATAGAGAGATACAATTCTCGTAATACAATGCTATTTTTTTTTGTCAAACAAATGATGCCGTTTTCATAATTGTCATAGCCTACGGCGTCTTTGAATTCAAAGTCAACTTTAGAAAAATGTAAAAGTTAAAAAGCACGAATTAGTCTGTTGTATAAAAATTTAGATGCCAAGTATTACATATTGGTGAAAAGCTTTAAAGGATTCAATAAGCTGAAAATGTATACGGTGTTCCATTAAAAAAATAAAAGATTGGTTGATATTTCAAAAAATATTACACCATCGAAATCTGTGCAAAAAGTTTTATCGATACCAATTTTTACCTGTTACAATGGACTAACGGTCCTCGCCAATTAAATACAACTCTTGTAAAGTCCTATGTTATTAGTTGATAAATTTATCTAAGACAAATGTTCATTATGTAAGTTCGGAAAATTTGTGTAACGAGCATGATATTTGTGGGACGGGCATGACGAGATTCCGAACATACAGCGCAAATTAGACAAAATGAAGTTTTCTAACTTCTACCTTAAAATTATACAACTATGTATTGTAGAATTTTTTTTAATTTGTCAAGCCTAGTTTAGTATTTCATAACTTTTGTGTTAAATGTGAAAATGTATTTGGATCAAAGGAAACGTTTATATATGATGAACAGGTACTTAGAATTTTTTAATTACTAAATCAAAAAGTATTTATCAATGTGCTTATAAATCTTATATGAAATTATGCAGAGAAAGAGGTTATTTACTTCAACGAGAAAAGGGAAAAAAATAAGATATTGGAATCAGAATCTGATATGATAATTTGAGTAAAAATCTGACAAAAGGACCTTAGGCAATACCCCCCAAAAAGAACCTTAGTTGCTGGGATAAGTTTGAGAACTTTGATTTAAATCTAAGCAACCTATAAAGTAACGATTCAGTTAGGAAATATTTTTTATTCTCTAGCTAGATAGTGTTAGAAAACAATTAAAAAGTTGTGTATTTGACAATAATTGGATTATGATGCCAATTCGTACAACTAGACAATACGTTGATATGTTTTCACATTGTAAAAACGTTATGCTAAAGGTATACATTTCAAACATGTATGCGTATATCATGAGAACAAAGACGAAAAAGAATATTAACAACCGGTGCATTAATTTATGTATAGTTTTATTGCTCAACATTCTTTACTCTTTAAAATTTTCTTTAGTTTGTGTAATTTGCGATTAGAAAAGCAAAAGTTATAAATGTTAATTAAAATAACTTAGTAACTAATTTTTGTTGAAAACTGCTTTCATTTAATAGTGTGTTTGTCTACTTAGTTTTATTTGGAATGTTAATCAAATACTTAAAAAACTTTGAACAATATTTATAGTCCAATGTTGTAGCTTTTAGTTTATTTAATTAGTATTTTAAAATGCGTTTGTGAACCTAATTAAATTCAAATTATTTATGTGCACAATCAGTACTAAAATTCTCAGTATGCTGCGAAATGGAACGGAATCAAATTTACCTAGCAACGCGGATACGTCAAATAACACAATTTATCTTATTAGGTACCTACATTTATTTGTAATACAAAGATGCTGATAAATCTGCACAGAATGCCATCTATTACTCTACTAAAAGTAATTCAGCGGACAGAAAGGTATTTTGTGTCCTCTGCCCATGGTAACGGACAGGAAACTATTTTGCGTCCACAGTACATGGCAACTGATGCAAAATTGCATTTTGCGGTCCCTGTGTGGGGTGCAAAACAACATTTCGCAGGCGGCTGCATACAGAATATATTAATTAAATAATTAATATTTTGTACTCTTTGCTAATATTCATATACAGGGTCCGGCAGGGAAGTATGGTATTTTTGAAAAGACTATCACACACTTATTTTCGACTATATTTGAAAACTTTTTATTTCAATACACTAGTGGTACATTGCCATTTGAGTATCAGCAAAAAATTAACTGCAAAAAATCACATCACTTAGGTGGCGTCCGCTACCGCGTGACGTATCGCCGAGCGACGAGGGTTGGCTTCAACCGCTTGTCGCACCCTTTCAACGTTTTCTGGTCTTAAAGGTCCTGTTTGAAAGATATTCACCCGCTTCATAATGGTATCTCGTTTCGGTACGCGACCATGACGACCAACATTAAAATGGTTCCGGAATCGACGCTGTATGAGCACTACAGAAGGACCCATTTCAATGAACGTGTTGTACACAAAAACACGATGTCCTACGGACCACGGCTCGATGGTTACTGACTTATTGCTACTGACAAAAATGGCGAGTTCCAACGAGTCAATATTAACCATTCCAAGAACATTCGGTCAACTCCATTACGCATGACACTCTTTTCAAAAACGCCATATCTCCCTGCCTTACCCTGTATTAACGTATATTTGGTAGAGGCCAGCTTATAGAAAAGAAATCTCTGAATTATCTACGTTGTACTTGTGTAATCAAACCACGGATGTCAGGGATCCATGATCTAAACCAATCTATCCCCATAAAACCGATCTAAATAATATTGGTATTATTTTCTACAATTTATTCTTGTTTAGGGTTAAGTGTAACATTTTGCTTTTAACGTATCAAGCAATACTTACTTTGGATGTTCAGTACAAATCTAGCCCATGTATTCAACAAATATTAAATTCAATTTAAAGAAACATCACAACACACTCTTCAAGGGTGACGATCAATTAAAAAAATGTGTGAATTAAGTATTAATTATATGTATGTGATTAATGTGATTTCTCAACAAAATGGAAAACCTATTTTAATACAGCAGCATGTTGTATTACATACAAAAGGTACCAATGTGAACATTTAACAAAAGTCATGTCTTATATCTAACGTAATAGATCCATATACTAATGAATTTAAGTACTATTGTAATCAGTGTGATTTTACAATAGAATCAAAGAAAGTGTTCAAAAACGTCAACCGTGCGTGGTGTTAAAAAAATTTATATTATTGAACCAAACCTGAAAAGTTTTAATTGTGTAATTTGTTTCAAATATGCCCTAACATCGTAATCACTTACTTTTTCATCATGTTTAGATATTTTCCGATCACAAATTATACATATCTCGTAAAAATAATTTATTACCGAATCTTACACCAGTATAATTTTTTAAATATGTCAACATATCGCAAAAATAAGTTACTGTAGTTTCTTAAAACACAACAAAATATAAAATTGTATAATGGAATACTACTACCACTATTATTATAGTTTTGTTTTGTGTGCTATTTTTGATTTAAAAGTATTTATTTTAAAATGAACCAATTTGGGTGAACCAAAATCAAAGACATCGTCGAATAAAAAAGAATTATCCAAAAGTACAGTAAACAAAATTTTTATTTGATACTTATTTTTAAAATTATCCAGTGGCAACCGCGACTTAAATGGCAGTATTAAAGTTGCTGAAAATTTTGATTATATTAATAAAAGAAGTGGTACAGCAATATTATTATAAAAATTTTAGCACAATATTTAATTCCTTCATCGTTCCTTTCAAAAAAACCCAAAATGCAAATGTGAAAAAATGAAGGAGATACGGCATTTACCGGAGAAAAAAGTAAGTATTAATGAAAGAAGTATAATATGGAGAACACACCTAATGGCGTACAGTGTTGGAATAATTGCGTAGTGGTTGACCCACCGGCAGATTAGAGTAGAAGCCAATACTTTTGAGGGTACACAGGACTCCGGTGAAACAGTAAGTGATTAATGAAATCTTTAGGAGAAGCAAGCGGTTACCGATTTCTCTTTTTTTTTTAAAAAGTACTCTCATGTCATATAACATCATATCGTGCCTACTAAGAACCATCAAATTTTATAACTGATAAATGTTTCTTTAATACTAATACCCAAAGTTGTGATTGTACAATAAGTTTTTCTGATAAAGTTAACGCTTTCATTGTGTTTAAATTTTCGGAAAACGGTAGAGGACGGGTGGTAAATGAGTGAGATCCGGTTGGGAATAATCTGTAAATAACGTGGAATATCTTATTTGAACGTATAAGTATAATTTTAAAGAAATATTTACAAATTTACCAGTATAGCTGAAACGCACAAAAGGTGAACCACTTCACTAAAAATCGTTTAAATAATTACCAATTTAATTATATTGAGTAAAAATTAATGATACGTAAGGTATTTAGATTATGTAGAAATTGTAGTGAGTACAGACTTTCGATCTAAGCTATTCTTCATGTAGGAAATTGAGCTTCTGTGTAAAAGTTTGTAACTTTGGGGAAAATATTTATCGTCTTCATCCATATAAAAGGACGAGGAAACACCATAGGGATGAGTTGATATATACATATTTGTACACTTCCAATTCACTAAAATACTTGTGAAGAAAATTTTATTGTCTCCTAATTTTTTGCCGCCTTTCTTAGTTGTACACCTGATATGGTCTTAGTTACTGAAATGTTCAATCGTAGAATTGTCGAGTACTGTTGAGTTTAGGTTAGGACATGAAACCTACTTAGAGTTTGAAGTAGAATTCGAAAATGAAATTATAAATACGTGTTATTTGAAAAATTGGTGTTATTGATTATAACTCGTTTTTGGAACACCCTGTTTACATAAGTTTACATCAAACGAATCGCATTGAAAAATAAAAATTAAGTTATGAGATATAAAATTAACAACAAATATAAAAAAGATTGCAAAATTTTAAAATAAAAATCACAATGACCTCTGTATGTGAACTATGATAATACTGTTTAAACAATTACTTAGATATCTAAATTACCAAAAATTTTGATTAAACAATTCTAAGAGATTAGCATAGGTTATGTTTAAATTATTAGTATGGGACTTGAAATTTATGGAGTCTGAAGATGAATTAATATAAATCTTCTCTAATAATAATCTCTCTATCTAGATGTGAGGATGGCAAATATGATTTTGCCCAAAACGTCGTTATAATAATATAAGTTCTTACCAGAACTTCAACTATACACGAGGAGATAAACCTGACAAAAAAGTAATTAATACTGCTATATATATATATATATATATATATATATATATATATATATATATATATATATATTTGTGCGTGTGTGTGCGTGTGTGTGCGTGCGTGCGTGCGTGCGAGCGAGTGTGCGAGTGTGAGTGTGAGGGTGAGTGTGAGGATTAGTGTGAGGGTGAGTGTGAGTGTGAGTGTGAGTGTGAGTGTGTGTGTGTGTGTGTGTGTGTGTGTGTGTGTGTGCGTGCGCGCGTGCGTGCGTGCGTGCCCGCGTGTGTGTGGGTGTGTGCTTGAGTGCGTACGAGCGTGCGTGCGTGCGTCATTCCCATTCAACTCTTTACTCACAGCATCTGCATATTTCATTCTCGCATCATTATTCACTATTATTAATTTTACCACGAAAAGTGACCCTTTTCTAAACAATTCTCGACAACTATAAATTACTATTATGCAAATTATAAATCCATATTACAGGGTATTACTAAGTGAATAAGAATACTACAGAGAATTTATTAAGAGAGCTGAAAAATATGTTGCGGTTGAAAACATTGTATTCTAGCCTTATTTTAGATCAGAAATATATGTTTCAAAAAATTTTGCGATTTATATATATATATATATATATATATATATATATATATATATATATATATATACTATATGTATGTATGTATGGTGTAATTAATTCCTTCCAATAAATTAGTATTCTTGGGCGAACTCACGCTCCATTTCGTATTAGTGTAGATAAACTACCGTTACACTCATAAATTAATTGAGAATTTCTGAATTAACTCAATTTTTGGTGCAAATTAACACGTTTTTGACAATGAATTAATTATTAACGTTCATTTTCTTTTATCTGTTAAGCAAATACAAAATCACGATTAAAGATTTTTATATACGGTTAAACTTGTGTTTAGTACAAAACAAATATCCTTTAGGTAACGAAAAGTTTAAAAATTTTAATTGCCGTATATGACCCGCGAGGCAGATTAACAATGCCGATAATAATTATCCATGTTGAAAATTTATTCAATAAAAACACTTCGATAACGCACTTAAGCACTAATGCTAATGTATTAAAGTTATTAAATTTTCTAAACTAACTTAATGATTGATTGCGTATTCATCTTGGTATTAGTTGAAATTAGTTAGCTTATTTAAGTAAATTTGACTGTACTTAATAAAGCTAAAATGGAAATTTAGCATTTATGTTTGCAATTAAGCCTGTTAGTGTATCGTGTGAGCTATGTTTGTAATCTAGCCATGCGAAATGGATCTCCCATGACCGAGTCCCGTACAAATATTTGACGATAATAGCGCTCTTTTACTTACTTTGCCTATTTTCGATATAACGAATAGTAAGGGAATGGCATTAGAATTATTTCTGCTATTCAACAATCTTAGTAACCCTACGGCCTTCTCCATTGAACTAACACGGTAACCCGGTTTTATAAGGAACTACTGCGACTACTGTGGATGAGTGCTGTAAAAAATTTTACCTAAATATATCTTAAAGATCCCTTGAGAATAATTTTTACTACGGCTGTTTAAAATATGAATATTGGTAATTAATAATGCTTTTATTTTTGTTTGTTTCCGTTCGTTTACGTAGTTGCGGAGAATTGTTATTTTTCGTTATTCATGAAGATAACGGAACCAGCTGTAAATGTCTTACAAATGCATCTACGTTGATGTCTTTAATATCTTGTTGCTAGGACTATCTAACGAGTTTCTTGGTAAAAATTCTTTATCATTTTTCAGTTATATTATTAATGTTGTTTGAATCTTTGATACACATTTTATTCAGCATCCCTTTTTAGAAAAGAATGAACCAACAATAAATTTTTATAACAATTTACAACTCCCTGATTAATAACCTGAATTTGTAATATTTTCACCGCAAAAACTTCTAAAAAGTTTTATAACCAATTAAATTTTCGAAATAACGTATTATGAATTATGGGTTTATCTTGAAAATTTAATTGGATGGTTGCCAAAATGACGTGACATTTAGGACTGTTAAATTTAGACAGGCGTATGTGAAATTATGTTTTTAATATATTTATCTAGTGTGTTTATTTGATGTTTAGTTATGAAACATTTAATTATACGGTATAAGCGAGTTTGTTATCTTTCCATTTTCGAGGTTTATTGTACATGTTGTTACAAAGTTTTTTTTTAGAAAATTTTATTTATGTTAATTTTCATTTTTGTCTAACTCATTGAAAAAGAAATTGTGACAGAGAACGAAAGGAGACTTCTGTTACCAAATAGTTTTTATATGGAATTATAAATCTTGGATGCGATTTTTGATTTATTATACCCTTAAATTTATAAGCTGTGAAATTTGACGTAAAATTTTCTCTGGATTTGAAGGAAAAAGCAAAGCAAGCTCAAGGATGGTTTTATTGTTTATCATGTGTTCGGTTTCTGGCTACTTTTTTGGTACTGAATATAACTGAATATAACAATAAATGTGTTTTTTAATTGATTTTCTTAATTCGTCTAATATTTCATGTGATTCAGTAAAAGCTTAATATTCATTGCAGGAGAAATGTATCTAAAAAATTATCACTAATAATTATATCACATTCAGACCTAACAATTTTCTGCTCAATAACTCGGTGACTCTTAAATACTTACTAAAATAAACTTAACCTTAAGTTAAAAATTATTATTAATTTTATTAAATACATAAATAAAAAGTTTACCTCGAGTAGGATTTGAACCTACGACCTGTACTTTGCTAGAGTACCGCGCTACCAACTGCGCCACCAAGGTTCAAGCCCCAATCGATGTAAATTTTGTCTTTATGTATGTAGAACTTTATGTATTTAATAAAATTAATAATAATTTTTAATTACATATTTACCTTTGAACTTATTCGTTCAAAACAAAAACTTATAATAATTTAACCTTAAGTTATTATATGTGATTACCACGAACAGATGTTAGTGATTTTTTCCAGCTAAAAGTGCAAATTGTGTCGTCGTAATACTTTCTGTGTTCAACCGTCCGTTGCCATAGGCCACCCTTTCTGTAAATTATTTCCAGCAGTGTGATGGATGGCACTCTCCAAGCGAATATTCTTGCTAGTGCTACTAGCAGTATCACCCGTAATAATTATGTCGCTCTCGATTTTATAGGTCACCGACTCTTTATAACTCTCAGCAATGGATGAAGAACACGCAGAAAGCCATGTATATAGCTCTAATTTAAGTATTTTGGATAAAGTACTTATACCCACTGATTGAACTGTACATGTACCGGGTGACCAGATAAGAATGTAAAGTGCTGTTTCTCGGAAACTTTTCGTCGTAGAGAGTTGCGGTAAACAATTTTATTACTAAAGTGGCCAAAAAAGACCGTGGGAAATATTTTCAAATTTGCAAGATGACCGCCAGGGGGCGTAACCGCCAACCTAAACTTCTGAAGTGATTTTTTACTGAAATCCACCTAATAAATGTACCAAAAAATTATATGCTTTTTAAAGCTCAGCTTTATGCGAATAATTTTTGTTTGACGTATTTATTAAAATAAAGTGGGAGGGGGGGGGATTCAGTCATTTTCAAATAAACAGCTGTAACTCGTAAACGACTGAACTGATTTTATAAACTTGGTCTCATTGGAAAGAGCATTTATTGCTCCATCAAATCCATCTTACCTGTAATATGTCTAATTTTTAGTGATGACGCTAGAGCGCGTTTTTTGATCTAATACCAAAAAATTGCAAAATTCTCTAAACAATTAAATGCAAGAATATGACTTTTTTTTTCATAAAAATGAGATGAAATCATCGCTAAATAGGTTAGTGAATACCACATCTCGATATCTTATTCATACCCTAATATAAAACACTAGCTTCAACTTCTACTCTTGGCAGGCTAAGAATGGTCTCTCGACTTCGTACCTTCATGTCGTCTCTCGTTATTAGTGGAGTTTCGTAAACAATATCTTTTAACCGACCGCATAGATAAAAGTCCAAACAGGTTAAGTCCGGGGGCCGGGGTGGCCAAGGAAATAGACTTTCTCGTCCAATCCACCTCTGCTGATATATTAAATTTAAGTGTTCTCGCACATTTATTGAAAAATGTAGTTCATCAAAGAAATAGGGACCTCTAATAGTTCCGTCCAGGATGCCACACCACGCATTAACACTCCAACGACCTTGATGTTGGACTTCGTGCAACCAGTGAGGATTGGTGTCAGACCAATGATTCATATTATGCAAATTAACGTTTCCATCACTTTTAAAAGTAGCCTCATCCGTCCAAGGAATTTCGGATAAAAATACTCTATTTCCCTGTAGTAGTGACATATCCAACTCGAGAGACATTGCTGTCGTACTAACGTGGAGTCTCTTCGCAACTTTGGTCGAAATCTTCCAGTATTACGCAAATTTTGCACTAAACGCGGAAAAATACTCGCATCGCGTGGACGCCGATGTGGATATCGAGCTGAGTGTACTCTCTTAGCCAATACCGCATCATTTGTAAAAGACATTATACGCAGTTTTAAGGACTTACTTGTGCAAGAAACATAAATTACACTGTCTGTCAAATTTTAATATTTCTTTACAAGTTGATTTTAGGTATTTGTTTTTTTTTCAATGGCCTACTCCTAATATTCTGCCTATTCTGCACTTGCATATTCTATGCATTGATTATTATTATTGAAATTATGAAAACTTTTATTATTTAAAAATTATAAAATGATGAAATTTTTCACTGAATCTTGAAAAAAGATAAATAAATAAGAATAAATACCGGTGTAATATCGACTTTTTCAAATTTGATAATGACTAAATTTTCTTTCTTCGATATTTTAGGGTAGGAATATCGAGATGCAGTTTTTACTAACCTATTTAGGGATGATTTCATATCATTTTTATGAAAAAAAGGTCATATTGCTGCATTTAATTTTTAATTTTACGGGTATGATGGATTTGATGGAGCAGTAAATGCTCTTTCCAACGAGACTAAGTTTATTAAAATCAGTTCAGTCGTTTAGGAGTTACAGCAGTTTTTTTAAAAAATCACTGAAGCACTCCCCACCACTTTATTTTAATAGATACGTCAAACAAAAATTACTCGAATAAAGCTGAGCTTTAAAACGCATATAATTTGTTGGTACATTTACTAGGTGGATTTCAGTAAAAAATCACTTTAAAAGTTTAGGCGGTCATCTTGCAAATTTGAAAATATTTTCCACGGCCTTTTATGGCCACTTTAGTAATAAAATTTTTACCACAACTCTCTACGACGAATAGTTTCTGTGAAACAGCACTTTGCATTCGTATCTGGCCACCCGGTACATTTCCTTGATCGATAGTTCAAAACAAATTTCTATCGTCAAGAATTTTAGGACGCAATGCTGCATGTTTTCGGTAAGACGCTAAATAATTAAAAAAATCTCCAGCTCCTGTCAACAAAAGAACGCGGTTTGTCATTTTTGGTCTTAATAATATTGAGAACCAATATAGAGTCTGTATCTTTATCAATGTTTTTAGATTCGCTAACTCGTCACACCTGCAGGCGCCTATAACTCCCATCACAACAACCATCTTCATTAGCGAGTAAATTTCGTCGGAAACTTGATGTAGAAACTTTTTCACTTCTTTCTGGTCAAATGTTTTCACTTTCTGTCTTCGACCAACTCCGTGACGTACCGGTTTTTAGATTTTTGGAGCAGCAGATTAAATGTGGCTCCATTAGCTTCTTTCAAAGTGTCATCGGGTACAAATACACCGTTTTATTTCTCTATTTTCTGTAGGGAGAAGGCTTGCTCGCACTTTTGCGAGAAAAAACTATATTTGTTAACAAATTAATTGTTTGATGAAAACCATAACCACGAAAACTGCATCCTAAATTTTTTGCAATTAAAATTTATTTTATTGAACTGTAATAGCAGGATTTAACAAAACGATTTACTCGTAAGAAACTAAATCACTCATTTGTGTGTCGACACACAAGTTGAACTTTTAGTTTCCTCACTCGTACTGTAATATACAATTGTTAGACTTGTACTTCGTATCAAACAACTTATACTCGTCAGCAGTCTAGAAGCCTTTATTAGTGATTAATTGGGTACCAGGAATACAAAGATGTAATGTCTTAGAATTCAGTAGCAGTGTTATATAACATTATGAGTTAGGTTTACGAATGTTTGATGGCGTTGAATCACAATAGTAACGTAACTAATTATGTTTTCATAACTTTGAGACATTATATCAATTGTTTGATATTAGTATCAAAATTATCGCCATACTGTAGGGAAGAATTTGACAGTATGAGTTGAGATTGCGTAAATTGATGTAATTAGCAAAATGTTGTAATATAATAGTTGGATTTGTATAGGAAAAAATCCAGTCGATGTTGAGTGTCCAATCTCTTATTCATTGGGTTAAAAAGTTATGACGTAAGAAGAGGTATAAACGGAAAAGTAAGGATGGAAGAAGAGACGCGAGCAAGGTTAGTGCAAATCTTAAAGAATAATTCCATATGGGTCATCAGGGTGAATCTGAAAGTGTCATAAGGTAACGTGTAGTAATTCTTAGAATTATGTAACCTGTGGTGGGATATGGTATATACAGGGTGTTTATAAAATACATGACAAAAACTTTGGAGCGCATACCTTACGTGACAATAAGAAAAAAATTTCTGGGGAAAATGGGCCCGAAAACGCTTCTTTAGGGAGCTAGAGCTCTTGGAAGTTGGCTTTCAAAAACAGGTTTTCAGTTTATAGTTCTGGAACGACTTCAGCTATCGCAACCAATTTTGGCTAAATTCAATTGTTTGAGACCACTGAGCAAAGTAATTTCTTACAACTACTCTGAAATGAGGGGAGCCCCATCATGCATTAGTAATTTTTTAGCATAAGGGGGAAGTTTTCTAGTAATTCTGGTCGTCTACAATAGCAGCCTATATATTTAAATTAAATTATTTTTAATAGCTTGATTCAAGAAAAGCATGGTCATTTTCGTCAGCCCAAACGTGCGTATTATGAAAATTTACAATACCCTATCTTCGAAAACATAAAATTTTTAAATTGACGATTTTCGAGACGTTTTTGAATAGATCATTGGGAAAATTCTAGCCGAGGAAAATAATTCGTAAACGGTGACAATGCTGGTTACCCTTTGAACGTGGTGCGGCTTCAACTGTTCGTGAAGTACTCGCCGGTTACACCCCGGTTCATGGGTTTTGGCGGTATACCTTTTCCGCACCCCTTTTGCACTATTTGGTAAGGGTAAAAGGATAGGGAGCTCATCGTTTGAAACTATTTTTTCCAATATTATGTTTTTTTCGTTTTCCATAATTTACTTTAAGTTAGTAGTGAAATAGATACATAGCGCTTGGAATTGTTGATTTTTTAAGGACGCGGCTTATCCCATCAAAAAAATTCAAATTAATTTATTCATATCGAATATAACAATGTGTTTTAAAAAATTTTTGTCTGAACAATCAAAGTACTTGATAAGTTAATTCACTTTTTGATCGACGTTATGCTAACACAACTAGGTCCATTTTCCTGTTAAAACGGGGTTCGCTGAATAGGGGGCCGCTGAATAGGGGTTGTGCCTACTGGCCATACTGTTGCATTTGGTGAGTCCAAATGATCTGCAACTTCTAGCGTACTAGAGCCTAGATTTTCTTGTACTGTACGTAAGACAACTTCATATTGGGGTGTTCTTGTCGTTCGTGATGTTCCCCGGTTAGCAACGGATACGTTAAACGTACCTATCAAAATGATTAAAGAGAAGCAAATAAAGTACATAGTCGAACTTAAAACACCTGTTTCCCGTAATATACGATCAATACTTTCAATAGTTTTTCTATCAAAGACGCGGCGATTTGGAAAGGCATCCTGATACATCCACCGTGCTTTAAAAGCATTGGCAAAAGATCAACCATACATAATGTGCATATATCCTCATTGGTATAATAATTCATCATTAACCGAAAAGTAACTGTCTTTACCATTCAAATTATTGCTGACTTATGCTAAACTGACACTCATGTGACAATACTTGCACTTAGATTTGAACTCATTGTTTACCCTCTCTTAATTTGTTTTTTACCCATTTCCGAAGAAACGGTGATATTTAGCGACTCTTACTAAGAGTACCTTTTTTATGTGATAGGTATGTAATAGGGACAAATCATAATCAGGTGTCGAAGTAGCATAAAATAGAAGTGTTAGAAAAATGGGGCCAAATTTACCTAATTGCCCTCTTGGTTCTCACGCTCATGGCTCAAGCTAACTTTGCTCAGTGGTCTCAAATAATTGGTTTTACTAACAGAAATTTATGTTCCAAAATTAGTTGCGATACCTGAAATCGTCCAGAGCTATAAACTGAAAACCAGTTTCTTAAAGGCATCATTAAAGGGCTGTAGCTTCTTGAAGAAGCGTTTTCGGAAATTTTCATCTTATTTTCACGTTATGCGCTCGCAAGTTTCTGCCGTGGATTTTAGAAACACCAAGTAGATATTATGTGCAGTTCAGTTATTTAATTATTTAATAAATTGATTCAAACTTTTACATTTTTAAAGAAAGATAGTGTCATAGTCAGCTTTAATACCAGCGACCAGTACTGTAAATGTATGTTGAGGGCATATAATATCATTAGTAATTATTTAAAGTTCAAATTAAATTGCGTATAAGAAAGGAAAAAGGAAAGGGGACTACTATAACCTTCATTAAAGCGTATTGTAAATGAAAACTGCTTAGGGTAAATTATTTGCCAGCAATAAAGTGCATAGAACATGTAGCAGGTGAAGAACGATTGATATACACCAGAATTGAGGTTTCGTGTAAAAAACTGTTTTAATGTAATTGAACACTGTTTTAATTACAATATCAAGTCTAATGACGTCTTATGTTTCTCTAAAGTTGATTAAAAGATATCTTGAATGAATTTAACCTGATTGAGTGTACCGAGTGGCCAACTAAGAACGGCCGTCGGCCATATCTCAGGAATGGATTATAGCACAGGTTCGAAAAAAAAATTTTATAACAAAAGTGGCCTCGAGAAACGCCTGGAAATTATTTTCAGAATTGTAGGTCCACCGCTAGAATGCGTATTTCACAGTTAAAATTTTAAAAAGCAAAATTTTTCAAAATTTACTCAATTAAGGGGCATATTAAATATTATAATCAGATTCCTCGACAAATTCTGCATATTTTTTATTTGACAAGCTTTAGTCTATCTCTTCAAATAAGGGTTGGGGAAGAGTGGGAATCTTGTTACGAAAAAACGCCTTTAATTCAGGTTCTGCTTGACCGATTTTAATAAACTTGATGTTGTTTGAAAGAGCTTTTGTTAAACAATAGAAAATTTGTAAATTTGAAGCAATCTGATTAATAACATAAATGCTAGAGGGCGCTGTTTAATATTTTTTTAATATTGTGTTTTGTCTTTACAATTTTAAATTGCAGCATAAAAATTTAAGTAGGTCTTTAAAAAGTAGACTAAATTAGTAATAAAACAGTGAAAACTGCAAGTCGATATCTTTTTCCTATCCTGAGATATCGTAAGAAACAGGTAAATGGGGGGAATTGTTCTTCCAACGTCTAGTAAGCTAGTTCGTGTTAACGGAAATTATTAAATTTAGCCTGGATGAAAAGATCTTACATTGGTCTGCAGTAATTTAAACTGTTATCATACTAATGTTATGGTTGCCGCTAGATGACCTAAATGTAATGCTGTCTCTACTAAATTTATGTAAACACTGGAGGGTGGTTGTTCCAATCTTAACTAAACGCATTAAGGTTAATGGCTCATACTTGTACTTTACATAAAGTTCCTTGCTTATATTAAGAATTAATGTTTATCGATCTTGTTTATGTAAGAATTGATAACATTCGTTCAAAGCGAAATCACAGTGGCACCAGTGAGGATTATTATCGAATTTTGAGAGCTAGTTTTGATAAGTGTAACGTTTTTCAAGTTTCCTTTCAGATATTTTACGTCTTATGTAGACCTACAGCCTCCTCCCATGAGTTACCTTGGCAACTCACTTATTTGATAAGCAAATGCGACGCCTAGTGCGGTTTGAATGCTTAACAATACCACCTGCCGTCACTTTGTAGGTGGTCTCTTTGGTCGCGTTGAAAGTTCCTTTTTCCTTCCGCCGCACCACAGTTAACGCATTGTGTCTGCTAAGCGCGAGGCTTAATGCATTGACTGTTGTCTAACTTGACTCAGAGGTGAGCGACATGGTTCATCTGCCGTATCTGCTTTCAATCTTTGTTGGTTGGGGGCTGAACCACTACGGGCAAGATCGGGAGTCTTTGTCCTCGTTAAAGACATTAATTCTTTGTAACGCTAAGTCTAAGTAGAAACGATCACTGTGTTCCCGGTATGTATGTTACTGAATACCGTATACCTTAACAACCTGTGTCGGTCGTATACAGTTATCGGCTAGATCTGGATTCCATCGGTGGAACTTTTAGTACAGGTGAATCTTATCTTTCGTCGGCCCAGTCCTCGACAGAGGGTGATCTAGTTCTCCTTATAGCGAAGGATTACCTGAGGTACCTTTTCCCTGGTAACATTGGCGGTCGTCGTCTGCTAGATAGCGACAGGTCTGTCAGCGTACTTTCAACGGCGTGAAATCGTTGTCGATCCTCGATGGCGGCGTGGTATTATGTAGTCTCCTTTCGATTCTTTTGTGTGAGACATAGCTCGCCGACCGTGCTTGATCCGTGACGGATTTCTTCTTTGTCGGACACGAAACCGCTAGTGGACCTTCCGTTAAAAGGTCAACGTCTGGTGGGGGCGCTATCTTCCTTTTTCTGGGTTTGACAAATGATGCGTAGTCGGTACGGTAGGCTGATACGCGACAGTATTGCATTCTCTGGTGACGACAGCCAATCTACAGTAGATATAATACTCTCGCTATCACTCCTCTCTGCTGCATCACATCGTGGAAATGACGTCTCCGGTTCTATCTTCATCTTTCTGACACAAACCTCGGTTCCAAGATATATAGGGATTTATATTGACACCTCTAAATCTGGTAACCATTTGAGCATTAACTACATCAGCAAAAGTCAGAATTCGTGTCAATTTAAAACAAAACAATTCATGTGTAGCGTGTTATTAAGAAAAGAATGTTCTTTTGGAACAGAACAGAAAACACATTAAAAACCTGGAAGAGAAGATGTGAAGGGATGGGAGTACCGGTAAGAAATGAACATTTATACACATTAAGCTTTGCGGACGACCAGGTGGTCATAGCCCAAGATGAAGAAGACTTAAGCTTTATGATAAGAAAACTACAGGAGACATACACAAAGGCAGGACTGGAAATTAATTTTAAAAAGACAGAGTATTTAACCACGAAAGAAGAAGAAGTGAAAGAACTAGAAATAGATGAAAATCAAAGCATACAAGGGACAATTAAATTCAAGTACCTAGGTTTTGTTATATCAAAAAACGCAACAACGGAAGAGGAAATAAAAAGCAAAATGGGACAAACAAGAACCTGTATTAGGCAGTTAAATTCACTACTCTGGGATAGACACATTACAAAAACTACAAAAAAAAGAATATATTACTCCATGGTACAAAGTATAATGACATATGGCGCCGAAAACTGGGTGATAAACAAAAGAAATAACGGAAGAATAAAAGCAACAGAAATGCAGTACTGGAGGAGATGCTGCGGAGTCACGATAATGGACAGAATAACCAACGAAGAGATCAGAAGAAGGATGGATATTGAAAAAGATGCAATACAACATATAGAAGAAAAAAGACTAGTATGGTATGGGCACGTCAGAAGAACAGGAAGAGATAGATGGATTGGAAAGATCACGGATTGGAGCCCAGTGGGAAGGAGAAAGAGAGGGAGACCTAGAAGATCATGGAGAGATGAGGTGGATCAAGCGATGGAAACCAGAGGACTGGAGGAGGGAGAGTGGGAAGATAGGGAGAGATGGAGAACCTGGTTGAGGGAAGGGAGGCAGCGCCAGCTGTAGCAACCTATATTATATATTATATGTTCTTTTGGTAGTCTTGCTTACTTTATGTAATTTAAAAGTTTATCATATGTGGCATACAGTTTTTCTTTAAATACAAACGTGTACTTCTTTCAGATAGATGACACATTAGCAAGCATTTTTTAGACTTGCATGTTGTTATTTTTTTGTTTTCATTGAACATAGCTTCTTTACCATCTGTATAACACAATATTGAATATATTAATAAACTAAAATCGAATAATCACATAAACCGTCACTATTTGTATCGCCTTTAGGCAATTAAATTGTGTAAAATTCACTTTACTGGAATTATTTGCTCCTAAAACTAGGTTTTTCACCAAACAAAGTAAATTATTGAACGATGCTTACATTTTGAAATAAATTCGAATAACTTTCAATAAAAGCAAATTTAGTGTTGTAGTATGTTTTTATATTATATATATATATATATATATATATATATATATATATATATATATATATATATATATATATATATGTATATATATATATATATATATATATATAATATATATATATATATATATATATATATATATATATATATATATATATATATACAGGGTGAATCTTATCTAATCCGCCAAAATTAAAGGCGTGCTAGAACTCATCATTCTAAGCAAAAAGTTCATATGTACATGGGTCCGGAAATGCTTCGTTTCCGAGATACAGGTGTCAAAGTTGAAAAAAATCGCGTTTTCTTCAATATCTTTCGACTGTTTCGAAATAGTTTCATGAAATTTCATATACGGGTTTTTTTTGGGATGACAAATTCAAATTTGTGGTCCATTTGGTTGTCGTTTCTAGAGGGCACCAGCGGCAACGATTTCGACCCCTTTAAATCGTAGCAATTTTTTTTGCTACACTGTATGCAATTTTGGACTAGAAAAATCGATTCTCCTATCTTTTCTTCTAAAAACAGGTATATCTTAGTGATGTCGCTAGGAGCAACCCTTTCCGAGAAAAACGCTTTTAAAACTCATGATGCATACACATTTTCGGAGGGTATTTTTTTGACAAGTTTATCAATAGGGATTTTTAATTGTTACTAAGTAACTTACTTGTTTACTTATGTACTTATCTGTCTCTTTGCGTTCATTGATAATAAAATTTTAATAAAAAAGCCATAATTAAATACGATAGAATGCCTAGACATACAACATGTATACTTTTGATATTAATTTTTTCTTTTTAATGTCTTTTCTCGGAAAGGGTTGCTCTAGCGACTTCACTAAGATATACCTTTTGTAGCAGAAAAGGCAGGAGAATCGATTTTTAGTCCAAAATGGCATACAGTGTAGCACAAAAAAGTTGCAAAGATTTCAAGTGGTCGAAATGGTTGCCTGGCGCCTCTAGAAACCACAACTAAATGGACCACAAATTTCAATTTGTCATCCCAAAAAAACCCCGTATACGAAATTTCATGAAACTATTTCGAAACAGTCGAAAAATATTGAAGAAAACGCGATTTTTTTTTTCAACTTTGACACCCTGTATCTCGGAAACGAAGCATTTCCGGACCCATGTACATATGAACTTTTTTGCTTAGAATGATGAGTTCTAGCACGCCTTTAACTTTGGCGGATTAGATAAGATTCACCCTGTATATACGTGTTTTCAATGCAACGTGTTTTATGTTTAATAACGTAATTAACGACTAATTTGCCTGGAAATTGAGTTTCTAGTGCAAATTATGAGTGCTTATATTGCAATTGTCATATGTGTAAATCATATCATTGCATTTTTTATGATGTAATCAACAATTTAATCAATCTGCTTGAATTTCAGTATATAGTAGCAACTGTCCACGGTGGTTTAATACACAGTTGAAAGATTTAAGCTAATTGTATTTACAAAAAGACTAGACGTCAATTGGGTTGCATTCACTTTTCTAAGCTAAGAGAACAAATCAAGGAATTATCTAGCTCACTTTATGACACGTACTTAAAATAAAATTCAGCAAATATTTAAAAAAAAAACCTAGTGCGTTTGGTCTATTGTTAGAAATTCGACAAAGAATTGCAACGTGGTTAACACCCTGCATTGAGATAATCACATTTATAATTAAAGACAGGTAGTGGTGAATGGTTTTTCCGATTTTTTGCAACATATGTTAATGATACGACGGCTCCGGACATTACTAATAAAGTTTAATATTGCAGTTTAACGATCTGTGTTAGCGAAGTTTAGAAACTCATGATATTGTTAAGATCTAAAGTAAATTATGGACCTGATCTATTACCTAGTACACTTTTAGCCTCATGTGCTTTTACTCCAGCTAACCCGCTATGTTATTTGTTTTCTACTTCTCTGCTAGGACACCAAGTTCCTAATATTTGGAAATGTAGCTTTATGACTCCCATTCTTAAAGCAGAAAACACGATTCTATCGATAATTATACATGCATTTCAATTCAGTCGTGGTTTTCGAAATTGCTAGATAATATTGTATCAGTGCAATTGTTTTCTATTTGCAAAAATGTATTAATTGGAAACCAACACGGTTTTTATGTGAGATAGTCAACAGTTACAAATTTGATGGATTATCTCTCATACATCATTCAATCTATGGAGAATGGTTATCAAGACGACTCCATCTACATCGACCTTACCTAGGCTTTTGACCGACTTTCTCACATCATATTATTTGCGAAACTGAATTCCTATGGATTTCATTCGAATATTATTAACTGTATAGCATAATTTTTGTCCAATCGGATACAAAACGTGAAAATAGTTACAATGAATATATCAGTGACCTATGGAGTACCACAAGATTCACACTGTGGCCCTATCTTATTTCTACTTTTCATAAATGATGTTGCATCTTACCGTTTACTTACTATTTGTTGATGATCTAAAAATAATTAAAACTGTTAAATCTGATGAGGGCCGTTTGCTTAATCAAAAAGATGAAGATAATCACAATAGTTGGTGTAAGGCTAACAATCTAACTTTGAATCTAAATAAATAAACGCTTTGTCGGTTTATATTTACAATATAAACGGTGTTATTCTCGAAAACGTGAATGTTATAAGGGATTTAGTGATCATCTTTGATAACAAATAAAATTTTAATAACCATATTGACGCTGTATTGTTCTATTACAAGGTCTCATCTAGAATATTGCAGTATTGTTTGGTCTCCTTACTATACTGCCTCTATTCACAAAATTGAAAATGTTCAGCGTAGATGATTAAAAATATTAGCTCGTACAGATCATTATTTAGATGTGAGCCCTGAATATTATAACTTTTTAGAGAAATATAACCTACGTCTACAAAATGGAAGAACCATAGCGCTGCTATGCTTTGCTTATAAACTATTTTCTGGGTTTATCGATAATTCTAATTTACTTCAAAACTTTAATTTTATTGGGAATGCAAGTTGGCGTTCGAAGCGAAGTTAAAATTTATTCGGATTAGAACACCATTCAACCAATTATGATAAAAATAATATTATCGAGCGTATTTCTCCGACAATTAACGCAGCTAATGATTGTGATTGTTTGATTTGTTTTCTAATTCTATTACTATGTTTAAATCTAGTTTAAGAGCGATTATAAATATCTGCTCTTATAATTGTTTATGTATGGAATTCCAAGATAAATCGTGGAGTAAAATATAATTTATACTTTTGTTACAATTAGATTAGTTTATTGACCCGTGTTACTTTTCTTTAATTCATATTGTTTTATTTTTATCATTTATCTTAAGGTTGGCGCGTTATGTACGAAATCAGCTTTAGTTGTGATTAAAATTCAATTTTTATTCATTCTTTTATATTAAAAAATTGAATTTTAAGCATTACTTTGTAATTGCATTATAATAGAAACTGTATTTTCAAGCTCAGCGAATATGTACCTTATCTAGAAGATGCAAAATATAACTGAATTATGCAAATATATTTGAAATTAATAACCTCAACTATCAATACAATTTTATTCCACACAGCGTTAGTATTTTGGATTTAACATAATCACTCAAAACATATATTTGCTTTTAACGTTATGAAACAATAAATAATAGTAAACAATTTATATAGATACAAATGTAATTTTTATTGTAGTGAAAATAACATGAATTTTAATTAACTTATTTATAAAACAAACGAAAGGATTGTACTTTGAGTTCATTTGTAATTTGCGCATCAACGTAATTTAATTTTCAAATGTCGAAAAAATAAATTAAAACATATCAGGTTCATGCAGCAACCATAGCATAATGTGAAATTGTATATAACCAATCAATATGAACTCTAATTAAAATATATCGATTACTTCAATATTATCTGTATTTCCTACACACTCTTTACTTTTTTTGTGCACAAATTGTAACATTATACATAGCATTTTATTAAAAGGTGATTAAATCTTTTGCTGAAGGGAATTAAGTTAAAAGAAATGACTTTTATTACCGTGTGCAAACATATATTTCAAAAATTTTAATATTAAACGGTTTTACTGCAATGCAGGTAACATTTTGTTATCAAAACGAACTATATTTACAGTCAGTTCATATCTCAATAATTCAAGAAAATAAATATGTACTAATTTGAGGGACAAAAGTATTCGACTTGAACTTTTAAGGTTTTGGTATTGTAAGGTTATTTTGATGCATCGTGTATGTGTAGCATTTTGATATCGTATGTGACGTGTTTTGAATGTAGCTGAAGTGAGTTTGCATGAAAAGAATGTTTTTTGTGTGTATGCGTAAAGTAAGTTGGAGTAATTGATACGCCACTGTAATTTAGTGAGGCATTGGTTATCGTGTGAAGGAACATTTGAATCCTGTAGAAAGGTTTTCGTGTTGAAAACGTTAAATTTGGTTAAGAAATAATGTTTTGGGTAAATTTTTATTGATACGGCACTGGTAAAACTACTGGTCTTTTTGCTGTGTGTGAAGGAATTTGTACTAAAGAAATGGTTGTAGACGTATGAATGAGTGAGTTTAAGATCTATTGATATTTCTTTAACGTGCAGTAAGGAATATCTATAATATTTTTGTTTGTATAAATTTTTGTAATATGGTGTAATAGGAAAATTTAAGGCATGTTCAAGAATAAAGTTTATAGAAAGTGAGGGAGTTCGTTAAATTGTGCGAAAATGGAATTCCCCCACATGTCAGATTTGCATAAAAAGTTGAGATGTAATCAGGTTAACCTACAGTGTGATTGTAATTGCAATTGATGACTTCTTCGGAAAGTTTTCAATGAATTTACAAAGTAATTCAAGATGGCTAGGTTTATGTCAAAGAAACGCGTGAAATACTCAATTGGGATAGGTGAATTTTGATCTTAGCGCGAATTTGTTGTGACGTATTGGCGGGAAGAGGGTATATAAGCAAGTGTCAAATTTGAGGGGTGGGTTAGTTAGTTGGTTAGAGAGGTTGAGTAAAGGTCGTGCGCGCCTCATAACCATTAGAATGATTAGTGTTGGAGTTTATTTGTGAAAATTATAGTTTAGCAGAGCTAGTATAAGGACTGCATTAACCTATAAGGGGATAAATCGTATAGACATTCACAAATAAATAAATTAATACTTTGTGGATTGAAGGAAAACATTAATGATTTGTTTCAAGAAATAAAAAGTGCTTACGCAGATTAGAAGCTAACAGAGCAAATATTTTGCTATTAGTGCTCAATTGTGACTTAATATTATTATAAAGAAAACTGAAGGTAACCATTTAAGACCGAAAGAAAAGTTTGTCAAATTTAGTTAAGATATCCATGATCATCATTGACATTGAACGTGTACAATCATTAGCAATACCAAATTGATTGCATAAAAGCGAATAAGAACTTTAATGTGTATATGAAAGTAACCATTTTTCCATTGTGGTAAACGTTGTGAAGAGAAAACATCACAGTATAAGGTGATGTGATAGGCTAAAGAGCCCCTATACCACGTACGCGAGTGAACAAACCATAGATACTGCGTGTAGGGCGAATATACGGCTACCTCTTGTGTTTTGTGCATAGTGCATCTAAGAATTAAAAAAAAAGGATTATAAAAAGCATCATATGGACTACAACTACCGCACCGAAAAAGGATTAATTAATGTAATACGTAAGAATTAGATTTAAATTTTATTGAACCAAAACAAGTACGATTATCTTTTAAATACATTTTTTGTTGTTGTTGCATTAATTACGGTTCATTCAAAGCAAAAAAAGGTAATCGAACTTTAGTTATTTTGTTGGTTTTTGTTTTAGGAAGGGGGGTAATTTTAGTCTTAACGTATTGACGTGCTGATGGTTGTTTTTAAACCACGCCGTTGTATATAATTTACATCCGAATTTGTCAATATATACCCACTGTTTAATTTATTTTGTCATTTATTTGTGTCAATTGTGTGCCTAACTGGTTACACCTGTGAAATTAGTCTTTGCATATTTTCGAATTTAAGGATTGATTCGAAATTGCGTAATGAGCCAGATCGATCACAAAATTTCATTTTAGCTTTGAAATATTAATGCAGAACTCTACTAGCAAAGTACTTATTATTTTTTTTTATTCAACATAAATTACAGTTTTTTTATTTAGAATTTCCTAAGTTGGGAATATTTATTTAATTCAAAGCTTTATGACAGTTAGAAATATAAATTTACAGATATACGAAGGATACTTAAAAAGTATTCAAATTAACGTCTTACGGTTTGGGAATTTTCATTTGTACAGAGTGTGTTTAATAAGTTTACGACGACTCGTGTATTTAATAATTTCCTTAAGCTCCCGGACTGACCCTTGTGAGCTGTAGATTTATGGTACGTGTAAGGTGTTTGAAACTACCTTTCAATCATTTTACTCCTTACATCGACCACGCCCATTCCCACTGTAGCTGGCTTAGCAACCCGCTTCTTTCGGTAAGCATACGCGATTCCTAGCGCGGTTTGGACGTGTAACAGTATCTGATGTTGAAATTTTGGTTTAACTGAAAATTGTGTTATATGTTAAATTACAACAGCACAACATAAGTAGTTGAAATTAAGATTAAAATTAAAAAATTACGGCATTCGCCGTTAGAGGATGTTCTGATTTGTCACTTTTAAGACAGTTAACAATATTTAATTTTTAATGACCTAGTTATTCTTTACTAAAATTTAATTCTATAGTTGGCTTTATACGTTTCTCAAACTGCAATATTAATAGCAGGCTAATGTTTATGTTTTAATTTTTCAACTTTCACAAACTTGTTTTTAACATCTTTAACAATTTTATGGGTATTACTACTGACAAATATAACGGTAATTGTTATCGAAACGTTTAGATTGTATAATTTCAAATACATCATTAAACAACCCAAAAAAAAGTATTTTATTATGTGTGATAATGGTGAAAGTTTCCATTTTCATAATTGAAAATTGTTTTAATTGCCCCTAACTACCATACACCGAGGCTAAGTACTTTTGACATAAATAGTTACGTCCTTTCGTTAATATTTCGAAAAAATGCGGGGAGGAGTGCTTTATTAAAGTAAAATCTTTTATTTGTTACTCATTTGTAAATGTCAATTTATCAAGTCAGCTTATTGCCGTTGAAAGTCAATTTTAACAAGCTAGCTACTACTAAAAAATTTACAAGTTAGAGACGACAGTTGATTTTTTACAAGTTAGAGACGATCGTACCTTGTTCACATTGTATTAGGAAAATAATAAACAGCAAAATAAACAACAACCGCCGTTTATTAGTAATGATTTCAAAGGTAACGTGACATTTTTCCAAGTTAAATGTTGTCAGTTTTACAAATTAGTAGCATTATTTACATTCGAAAATTGTGTTGTATTTGCGTCATAAATGAGTAACAAATAAATTACATAACAATACACGCAAGGTAACGGGTTTTACTGGCTCCAGAAGTAACTGACTCGCCTTCGGGTCGCCAGTTATATTCTTCTGTCTGCCCGTAAAACCCTTTTTACCTTGCTAGTAACGTTATGTACTATTTCAAAAACTTTTTTTTTTCAATAAATATTGTTTCTGTTTTTTAATTTTTAACTTCGACGTAATATGTTTTGTCGATACTAGTTCATGTGCAGGTTAAATCGACACTAATTTTTCTTTTTTGATAATTTTTTTAAATAAATAATAGGTCATAGGTCAGTCAAGCAATATTTCATATAAAAATTAAATCTTTATTAAAATAACAATATTGGACCTTATGAATAAAAATGGAGCATTTACTCGAAGTGCAAAGTAAAAGCAAAAGAAATAGAAAAAGCATTTGCTTCGTTTCTAATGAACAATGATTTGCTTTTGCTCCGCAGTAAATGCTTCGTTATTTAGACCGTTTGCTACACTTTTTAACTAGTCTAGACAGGAATAATTATGATGCTTGGTTGAATATCCTTTGTAGTAGTTAGTTAGTGCGAAAGAAGAGGTAACGCTATGATCTCCAACGAAGAAAGCACGATCTGTGAAGAGAACGATTAAGTTAAATTTGTAGACTTACTACAAAATTATAAAGTGGTACCAGAAAAATCGCAAGTACACCCACTACAAAAAAAAACCGGAAAAGAATGCGTTAATAATATTACAAGCGGAATTGCAAGCGGTGTGCGGAAAAAAATAAGTGTGAAACAATTATCTAAAAAAATCAATAACATGAACACAAAACTCAAACAAAAAGTAGATCGGAGACTGACTCATCTGTTCTGGTTCCAGAAACTGCAACAAGCGTGGTATCAAAGAAAATAAATAGACCTTTCCGGAGACAACGGAAACACAACCGCTGAATTACGAAGATTAGTTTTGTTACACCAATTGGACGCCCTGAGTCTAAAAAAAAGAAAATTGATGAGAGAGTTACAACAGGAAGAGTTAATAGTAACAGAAAATGGTAAAGTGTATATACACTTGTAAACTATTCCAATGTATTTTGATAGTGAGATATTAGGTTGAGGCTTTGCTTTTAAGTATTTGTTTTTTGTTAAATCTTATACATATATATTTTGTATTCCTTCTCTTGATTTGGTTTTGCGTTTATGTTTGTTATATTATTTTCAATCTATTTTGTGTTCCATGTCTTGGATTATAATTATAAGTTTCAACTTACCGTACAAATTTTGTTGAAAAATCCCGTCTTCGCATTCCACTTCTCCAAATGTTAATGTCGTCTTCATTTTCTTTAATTTGGTTATTTGCGGCGTTATTAAGCTCCGCTTCATTAAATTCAAAGTCTGGAGCGCGTCGTGTTTTTGGGATGTTGTGCAGAATAAGGCAGCACACTATTGTTTTATATCGCAGTATGGAAAATCTTTGCTTCAATTGTTTAAAGCAACGTTCAATGCACAGCCTTTCCTTCTTCAACAAATTATTGTATCGGGTATATTGTGGTGTGTTTGGGTTTCGATAGCGAGTCATTAAACAGGGCTCTATTCCATACCAGCAAAACACGTTGTGTATTACGACGTATAACGGCACAAATGTCAGACCTTTTCCAGATTCTACTGTAATGGGTAGAACCGGGCCATTGTACATCTATCTACACTTGTAAATTTGTCCTGTACATCGAAAGTTGCTTGTACATTGTTGCTAGCAAAACCTTTTCGGTTTATATGTTGATCTCCAAATTGGGAAGGCTTTCGAATACGGACATGTGTACAATCTAGAACTCCAACTGCGGTAGGAAACGTTTCAACTTGCTGCCAAAGGCGTTGGTCTTCGCGTATTTGCTCAATGCAAAGTGGACACTTGATCCATAGATTTGCTTTTTTCCAGATTTTGTCTATTACTTCAGCAATTGTTTTTGACAAAGTACTTCGGTGAATTCCAATTATTTCTCCAACGCCATTTTGGTAACCCGGATCATCGATACAACGTAAAAACACGTTCATTTTCTGGAATGGTGATAATGCACCACCTCGTGTCTCATTATTCTTCTCGCCAAAGAAATGGTTGGATAACCAATGCACGTTAGCTTCGTTGAAACGAAAATATGGCTAAAATCATTCGATGTTTCTACGCATCTTTTGTAACGTTTTACGGCCCCTGGATTATTTAGAAGTGCCATACTTACCACGCACGTCTGCAATAGCACCTTCAGAACCTCCATATAAAGTATTTGCTTATGGTGCAGCAAATGCTTTTTCTACGGTTGTAAAGCAAGTGCTGGAAACTTATTTATCATATACATCGAAGGTTACTCGCAAGAAAACTAAAACGAAAAATATACCTAAATGCATAACAATAGTAGAATGTATAGGTATTGTTATCTATTATTGGTTATATTGGGACGAATTCATAGTTTCTTGGTTTAAAGAATTAGAGACTGGGTTAAGTTAGGAAACTTAGAGTACTTTTTGAACCACTAGAAAATGTTATTTCTATAACAAGAGACCATCGCCATAAAAAATTATAATCTTCAGTTTTTTTTTTAATAGAACACAATATTTTACTGGAAACATGGATTTTGTATTAAATTCAAAAAAAAATTTAGGTAACATTTTGAATACTTAAATTCAAAGATTTCTGAGTTATATTTTGTTAACACTTTATTTGGGAAAAAAATGGTGTAATAATTTATATATATATATATATATATATATATATATATATTTATTCTCAGGTATATATATATATATATATATATATATATATATATATATATATATATATATATATATATATATATATATATATATATATATATATACACATTTGTTCCGGGTACTGGTCCGCGTTGGTGTTGATGATGCAGTGGCCGAAAGTTAAATGTATGCTGAAGATGATAATTTGAACCCACGATCTGTTTTAGAGAACTGCGTTACCAACGACGTTACCGAGGGAGCAAATCACTTGATATAAACTTAATTTATATGTATTTTGTTAGTACTGATATACACTAATTTTAGTTGGTAACGGAGTTTTCTAGCAAAGAACAGATCGTGGGTTCAAATCCCACTCGAGGAATTCTTTTGCTGTATGTATTTTTAATTTTTAATTTACATACAATTTGTATAATCAGTGATCTTTCTTCAAATAAAATATTTCCTTCCATATATATATATATATATATATATATATATATATATATATATATTATTACACCATTTTTTCCCAAATAGTGTTAATTATGTCAATTCGTGACATTTTATGTTTATTTTTGTTACACTTCATAGAAATCGTAAATATTTCTAGTATTTCTTCGCCATTGTAACCCTTATTTACTCAATAAATTAATCGTTTTTTTTCGCACTCATTCAAAAAACACTTTTGCATGATTTTTAGTTATTACGGTTTTGAAGTAATATTTTTTTCAATAGGTGAAATGTAATTAGGCCAATGTATTCAGCCATTATAGTTGAATTTCAAGTAATCAAATTTTTTATTCCATTTAAATGTTTACAAAAAAAATTACGTTTTGTTACTGTCTTTCATACGAAGATTGTTTTATGTGCACCCTATCCTTATATTTTAGTTTTTTTTACCGAAAATCGGTTACGAACAAGTTTCTTACCTACTCATTAAAAGTTATTCTGGTTTGTTAGTTTAAGTAAATGAAAAAAAAAGTGCAAGTCTAAAATAGTTTTATAGCTTGAATTGAAAAATATTATTGAAAATGAATGAATGGTAGTAACAATGATGTTTTTCTTTTGACACCCTGTATTGGCAACTGAAGTATTTTTAAATTTAATATCTACCAAATCACTCTAACAATGATAATCAATCACATTTAAATATTAAATATTACATTATTTCAAAATATTTTTTTATTTATCAACACTTATGGCCATTTAGTAAAACCGTTTTTTTTTTTAATGAACGTAGAGAAAAATAATGTATGCAACTCGTGCAAAAACCGTTTTTTGCACTCGACGTGTTGTCCTACTCAGCCGAAAGGCTTCATTGACAAATGAACGTCACATGCAATAACCACTCACTTTTTGCACTTGTTACATAAATAACTGATACCTCTTACATTTGGGTATAGATAATTATGTTGCTATAGAAATTCAATGAAAACCGTAGTAACTTTATTTTCTATGCAAATGTAACTGGACAGAGGTGTAGGGTTTATATATTTATTAAGGTAGCGACATTAAAAACTCTGAAATCGTTTTTTATCTATTTTTTTTGAAGGTAGGCTGGGATTGATAAATATCATTTAGTGAAACACATCATTCTAAATTATTTTTAGTTCAAAGCGTAAGTAAAACGCAAGTTTATTCAATATTTTCTCTAATTGAGCATTCTTCTATATGTATAAAATCTCTCAAGAAATGAATTAATTGTATGCAACTTAACTTGAAAGAAATGGCATATATGCGCAAGAGTGTCAAGTAACCTGTTTGTAACCGTTTACATAATAACAAATTTAATGACGCAAGCGGAGAAGTTTATATATTTATTTATATTCACTGTAATAGCACTAATATTTGTTGTTTGATTTACTACCCTTTTCGAATATTCACTAACAGAATTATAGAGATTTTAGCAGCAGAATGCGAAACTCATCTTAGAAATAAGTCAACATCACAATTATGCCAAATTTCCAATTGCTAATTTACTTACACAGTTTTCTTTGAAAATGGACAAAACTTACACCATATCTTACAAATATTTATTATCAGTTAAGAATAAAGTTAACAAAATGAATCTAATTTCTTTCAAAGCAGATCATGGTAACATTTAGTGATTATTTCCAAAGATATACAGAATGTGAATGATTTTATTATTAACGAAAAAGTAGGAATGTTAAGTAGAGATCGTACAACAAGATTTCAAAAAGATGGGAAACGAAATAAAAAAAAATAACACATTTTAAACAAGAACCCACAAATACCAAAACTAGACGGTCTTATAAAAATTCACAAACTTAATATGACCATTAACTCATTAGTTTCTTACATCCAAGCATCGAACCATATCTTACCAAGTAAACTAAACCACATAATTACTAACAATTTAAAGTATAAATCCAAACATTTTATTAACAATTCTTTATAACTAATTAATAAACTTCAAAACATAAAATTACTACGACAGAATAAACAAAGTTTTGATGTGACTAGTATGTTTTCTAAGAGATCTCAAAAATGTATGCGATTATTAAATAATTTTTTATTTAATGATATTATTGAATTAGTTACAATAATGCAGTCAATTAAATTATTTGATCTTTGTGTTAATCCAAATTTGCATTCGATAATAAGTATTTACAAACACAAGGTTTATGTATAATTTAGAATAACAAATTTTTGAATTAAACGTGTCTGAAAAGATTGTATTTTTCGGTATGTTAATGAGTTCTTACTACTCAGAAAACCTACACATTATAGCTATTACAAATTCAAACGATTCATGTAACCAAAAAACATATACCGACATTTTGAAGTGGGGTGTTTATAAATTAAACTGCACATCCTGTAATTCTTTTTATATTGGGCAAACACATAGGAACTTTGATATTAGATGGAAAGTACACATTAGATGTTACAGATATAAACACACATACTAATCGAATTACGCCAAACATTTAATAGTAAATAATCACCTTTCACAAAACAATACTAAGTATATTTGCATTTTTGTAATAAAAACGACAAATTAGGTGTTTTGGAAACGTTCGGAATTGATAAACATAAACAGAAAGTACCTTTGATGAATGAATAGAATGATCTTGTAGGCTCACCGTTAGCAGTTATTTTGAACATAGGCTTACCGAGTGTCCATCTAGTGGGTAATAAATAGCTCTTTTGGTGTAAGCGATAGAAAGATATATGAGATGCATATTTTAAAATTAGTTTCAAGTATAGAGTGCGATCCATAAATACAGTGCACATTGAACACCTTACATATTTTTAAATATTCGTCATCAATTGCCTATCTGGGAATGTTTTGTTTTTTTAATTAGGATCTGCCGTTACAGAGCTATTCAATTTTTTAGGAGAAATATGACGTATGCAAACACATCAAATAAAATCTGCAGCGCCACATTGTGACAGATTAATCAAAAATATTTTGGCAAACGTTTGTCAAAATCATCTACTGCCATCCAAAAATTAACCGTTAAATTCCGTTGTACAGGGTGTTTCTACAATAACTTAACATTTCGATTGGCCATAACTCAATTTTTTTTAAATGGAACACCTTGTATTTTGTAAGTGATTCAGATAGAGCAATAAATTTTCTTTCCATTTTATATTGCGCTTCCTATACCTAAAGTTGACACTTTTTAAATTATTGGATTTTGAGAATAACAGGACCGTTTTATGTGAATTGTAATTTTTTAGAGGGCTGTGAAAGCAACTACAAAAAATAACCATCATCTGTCATATTAATTCGCAGTAAATTAGAATGTGTATGTAGTGCTGCATAAGTTCACTGTTTTGTGCATCAGAATGAATTTTTCTAGGGCATAATGTGTTGATATGATTTATATATTACGAGAATGTGATCGAAACTGTCTTCTTCCATCCCGAAGCTATGCTCAGAAGTATCCTGACAGAAGACACCAACCTGAAGGAGGTTTGAAACAACAGGCAACGTTAATTATACAAAATGTGTGCGTGCGAGACATGTCACCAATGAGGGAAACACATTGATGGTTGTTGGTAGAATGATTGGAAATCCTCACCAGTCCACTCGAAAAATCTGTACACCGTAATTTGACAAGTAATAAATTCCATCCCTACCATATCCAAAAACACCAGAAACTGTTTCCGCAATATTTTGAAAGCCGGAGGTAATTTTGTGAGTGGATTAATAATAAATTGAATGCCGAATCGTATTTTCTGCACTGTGCCCTTTTTGCCCATTAGGTGACTTTTAGTAACAGAGGCCTCCCTAATAACGAAACTTTCATCATTACACTTCCGATAAGCCCGAATTCCTGAGATATCATGAACATCAGTGGTCAATCAACGTTTGGGGGTGGAATTGTCGGGACACAATTTGTTGGTCCACATTTTTTTTTTGAGAACCATCTTAATGCTCAAATGTATCTCCACTTTCTTAAACATGAATTGAACGTTTACTGAAAATGTTGTCCCTAGATTGTGGTACCAACATGATGGTAGACTTCCAAATTCGACGCCGAATATTCGAAATTTTTTAAATATTAGATTCCCTGGTTGCTGGATTGGACGAGGTGGTCCACGGAACTGGTCTGCTAGGTCTCCAGACCTGTCCACTAGTTTTTTCCTTTGGGGCTGTAGAAAGGACTAAACTCCTCCAAATACTAGCAACAATATGAAAGAGAGAATTCGTGATGCTTTTCGTCAAGTGACCTATGACATGTTAACTGTTGTTAAATGTTCATTTAAGGAACGAATTCAACTGTGCCTGTAAGGAAATGGCGGTGTGTTTGAACACTTATTGTAAATTGCTCTGGTATATCTTCTATTAATTTCATTATGTAGGTGTTAAAATTTTGTAATAAAAATAAGTCGTTTCTTTGTGTTGATGATTTGGTCAACTTGTTATTTTTATGATAATCTTGTAATATGCAGAAATGACGCTCTCGGAATATTTAACATAGCCTTCTAAAATTAGAATTTGCATAACACGGTCCTGTTATTCTTAAAACTGCAATAATTTAAGAAGTGTCAACTTTAGGTATAGAAAACCCGATATAAAATCGAGAGAGAATTTATTTCTCTATCTGAATCACTTACAAAATACAAGGTTTAAAGAAAATTGAGTTATGGCCAATCGAAATATTAAGTTACTGTACCACGGTAACGTACACCCTTTACAACGAAATTTAGCTCTTAATTTTTTAGAGGACATTATATTTTTTATTAATCTGCCACAATGTGGCCGCTGCAGACTTTATTCGTTGTGTTTGCATACGTCACGTTTTGACTAAAAGAATAACTCTGTAACGGCTGATCCTAACTAAGAAAACAAAATATTACCAGATAGGCAATTCATAACAGAATAATAATAATAATATTTAAAAATATACAGTGTGTTTAATTTAAAATATTTAAGTTGGATACTGTTTTCCGAAAATGCAACTCCCCGTATATTATAGATATTTTTAGGTTACGGAGAAGCTAATACACCATTTTCCTATTTAAAGATTTTCTCTATCTAAAATAGTTACGGAGCAACATAAGAATTACACACTAATTTTTCACCCTGTATGTATATATATATATATATATATATATATATATATATATATATATATATATATATATATATATATATATATTGTTATGTTTTTCGGTTCTACTTGTAACCTTTTAATATATCATACTAATGTGTTCTACTGGGTGCTTTAAGAGCTATAGCAATTTCAAGTGCAAATTGACCTCATTTTAACGTCGTTTCTATAATTACCAAATGTAAAAATTAAACTGTAAAACGCACTAAAAAAAACTAATACTGTAGTTTGTATTTAAAGAAAATCGCTAGTGGCATACAGGGTAATTCTAAATCTAAATATACAAATCTGTTAATTTTTTCTAATTGAACACGCTGTATATTATCTTATCAAATTAATTATCTTTCAATGCCTTTTAAGTTTTATTAAGCATTCCCTATGTCTAACTAATTTTAAGATGTGAATCTCACAACTCTGTATAATTTTTGTGTTAAATTTTTTTTTATCGCTTACACCATTGGAGCTATTGATGAATTACCCACTAAATGGGTGCTTGACAAATATGGACCCACATAATTACTAACACTATTTTTCAGTTCGTCTTTCATTTATTTACGAAACAATATTCTGATTGAGGTGACACCAATTTTTCTGGTGCTCTTAAGCACGATTGTACCCTGTACTTGGCGCTGGGTATTTACATTCTGCCAACTTATGCAATTTGGAAGTGAAGTTTCACATGTCTGGAAAACATACATACTGCGTCTAGAGCTGCAAACAAGTTGATGTTCAACCGTCCATCCATGTTGTTATCATACCATATTAAGCTATTTCGGTCATGAGGAAAAACCTTATTGTTTTTGTTAAAAATCAGACCTCCTCTATGAGCAGCTGGGTTATCCTATTCATTATTAGTCTTAGAATCAATGGACTAATTGAATTGTAATTTGGGCACGATTATTATTGTTGAACAAGGAAACATTCCACAAATTTTGTTGGTTTTATGACAAACCCTATTTTGTTTTTTTTTTCATTTATTAATGAACAATTTTACTAGTATATCAACCTACATTCCTTTTTTTTGCATGTATTTCCAAGTTTTGCATAACAAACGCATTTTTTTGTGCTTTAGTGAAATACTAACCACAGTGTATTTATGGGACAGGTGTGTTATGTAGCGAATAAACCACTTGAGAAATGTCTTAAATCACGAGTCGTAACTTTCTCGATTTGCCGTGACGCAAGCGTGTCATATATAATTTTATCCAAAACCTCCACAAACTCGTTAAAAGTTAGGTACTTTTTTTGCAGGATTTCGATGTTTTTAGTTGAAAAATTAATTTGATTAGCACCGCGAAAATGTTAGTATCAATAAGGAATAATTATTGCACTAAATATTTGTTAACATACATTTATCCAAGACCTCCCCAATTTCGTTGACAGCTCTGATGTTTCTACTTGACAAATTAATTTGATTGGCAACGGGGAAATGAGGTGAGTGTGTTATAAATTATCTAACTCGTGAGTTATAGGCCACGTAATTCAACTGAAACGAGCATCATTATGACGTTATAACCAGAAGGTGTTGGATAAAATTAAGTTTATCTATTCTTTTATATAATTCAAATTGCCATGGACAATGTAGCGTTACTTATTGGCGTTTACTATAAACTTGACAATTGCAAATTCTTAATATTTAATGTATTAACACAAAATCAAATAGAAAATTGTCAATGATGATGAAATGAAATTAACTTCATTCACTCGATGTTAAAAGGCCCCTATATCGTCTTGTATAATAAATTACTTTGGACTACCCCTACTAATTTGGTAGTTTTGCAGGATTTATGCAAAACGCTCAAATACGACAATTTAGATTTTCATTTCCCACATTTTGATAGAACTCATTTCTCTTAAAAATATGTCATCAACAATTTTATTAAATGACAATATGGCATGTGATACATCGTTTGAAAGGTCTTATTTCCCTCAGTACGTTTCTAGATTTTTCTGCGATTCTGTCGCGCCGTTTTACAATGGTGGCCGTTCAATTGTGAAAATTATTTTAAATTTACTCCCAATAAAAAAATAACTGTTTGTTGTTTTGACAGAAACAAGCAAAGTATCCATCAGTTTATTGACCTGAGTTTCTTTTTAAATCAATGGTGGAAAAATAAACGCGATATCTCAATGTCGTTGCAATAGTAGTTTTGGTCATAGCTTAGACTTAACTTAACTTAACCTTCACGCTATTCCCTTGCGGGGTAGGTAAAACTATCCCCGCCTCTTATTTATTTTTCATTCACAATCTTTCTCCATGCTTTCCTATCTCCGCATATCTTCCTAGCTTCCACAAGATTCATACATTGTCTCTGACATGCCCTTTTATTTTTAAAACTTCTTATCTTTCTTTCCTTTATCATATATTCTGCTTCATGCAGCCAAGTTTTACGCGGCCTACCAGTCCCGGCCTTTCCTCTAACCTCACCCACATATATTTGTTTTGTTAATCTTGCGTTGTTCATTCTCTCAATGCGACCAAACCAACGTAATGTACTACTTTTATATCTATCCATCATCGTCTTTTCCTCGCTACACTCCGTCATTATGCAATCATTTTTTATCTTGTCCCTTCTCGTTTTACCACATGCGCTTCTCAGGAATCTCATACCCACGGCATTTATTTTTCTTTCGTGCTTTTTTTGACATACCCATGTCTCACTTCCATAAAGTACTGATGGCACGAACACGCCATTATGCTCGTTTCGCAGCTAGACTCATCCTTTCATTTCTCCTTATCGTCCACATATTTCCAATCCAATCTCGCCCTCCATTGTACCATCTGCAGTGAACATTCTACCGAGATATACCAGCTCGTCCGCTTGCTCCACAATTTCATCTTGTAGAGTAAATACTCTACTCTCCTTTTCACCTTCCCGATTGAACACCACAATCTTAGTTTTGTTCACGTTTACCTTTAGGGTCTATGCTCTCACAGACTGTATCAAAACTTCCTCAGAGCGGTTTGCAGATCATCCGCATTGTCACTTAATAAGACTGTGTCATCTGCATACACCAGAAGTCGTACATGCTTGTTTAACTCATTTATCCATATATACATTTATCAACAATGGTGACATCACACCTCTCACCATTACACATGCCCGACTACCGTTGTATACTGTCCTTATTCTATTTATTAGACCTTTATTTACGCCATATTCATTTAATATTTCCCATAGCTTCCTCCTATTCACTCTGTCGTATGCTGTCTCCAGATCTACAAACAAACAGTACAACTTCCTTTTTATCTTTAAACACTTTTCGATCACCTGCTGGAGAGCAACCATCTGACCGACAAATCCCCCCCTGGGATGAAGCCACCCTGCACATCCCAAATCTTAGTTTGTGCAGTTTCTCGTACTCTATCAATCAGAATTCTTCCAAATACTTTACCAGGCACGCTGAACAAACTTATTCCTCTGCAGTTCTTGCAATCACTCTTGTTCCCCTTACCCTTATTCAGTGGTACAATGATCGCGCTCTTCAAATCCCTTGGCACTTTTCCACCCTTAAGGCATACATTGAATAGTTTACTACATAATCTTCGTATAAGCTTTGCACCTCCATACTTTAGCATTTCACCAGTGATTTTATCTACGCCTGCTCCTTTACGGTTTTTCAACCTTCCTACCGTTTTCTCTACCTCATTTTCATTCACCATTCCTTCTATATTTTCCTTATTTAACCCTTCAGTCTTACTTTCCTCACTACTGTACAGATTTCCGAAATATTCTTGCCAAGATTTCCTCACTTCACAATCGTCCCATACTATTTCGTTGCTGACAAACCAAACAAACAAAACAATGTATTTATTAACGTCAGTATTTATTATTGTCAGTATTGACAAGTGGTAATGTTAAATATAGATAACATTTTACTGTCATTAAGTTGTAATTCAAAAATGCCTTTTTTTAATAAACCAATAATGTCGCTCAGTGAAAAACACCGTATGATGGTTGATTAAGGAAATTGTCGCAGTTCTATTAAAGAGGTACGTCACC
The DNA here is from genome assembly GCA_036346205.1 of Vesta saturnalis. NCBI lineage: Eukaryota > Metazoa > Arthropoda > Insecta > Coleoptera > Lampyridae > Vesta > Vesta saturnalis. Next base: position 5,329,859 of record JARFJB010002396.1, read on the forward strand.
TTTTTAATAAAACTCATGTAGACCGAATGGTGATTACGAACATCCACCGTTGGCAAGATTTTAAGGAAATGTGAACATGGCCATGGTACAAATTAACCTAAAAATTGACCTAAAGGTAGATGAAAATATGCAGCTTGAGTTGGCTTGGTTTGATTGGTATTGAAGAATATCCGCATTGTAACTAACAGTTGATATGGGAATGTCACACGGGCACCACCCGTACTAACTAACTTTGTAATCCTCAACGGTATTGTAAATAGGCAGAATTATCGATATTCGTCGAATAAAAATCCACATTGAATTCAAGAAGCTAATTGGTGAATCATCTCAGAAAGTTAATGTATGGGCCGTGATATTGAAAAATAGAGTGGTAGGACCATTTGTCTTTGAAGGAAATCTTACAGGTGAAGCCCACTTAAATTATTTACAGCTTTAATCATTTTTTATCCTGACCACAGTAATCCTGATTTGCCCAGTCCAAAAATTTGGCTGCAACAAGATGGAGCCTCTCCCCATTATTCAAGGGATTATCTCAATTTGATGTTTTTAGAGGGTCGCATTGAAGGACCAGCCAGGCCATCTGAGATGACTCCTTCGGACTTCTTTTTTTGGGGTTATTTGAAATTCAACTTTTTTTTAAATAGACCAATAAATATTGTTGATTTAAAGTTTCTAGACTTGGGCACTGTCAAACTGTCAACGATCGTCACTTTCAGAATTTACTGAACTAAGTTTTTTCTATTTACAATGTGTTTTATCCTCAACACATCATACTTACTTTATTATTATTTAATCAATTTGAGCAAATTTAAGATGATTTTCACAATTGAGCGGCCCCCATTTCGAATCGGCGCGACAGAATTTCAAAAATCTATTAGCGTACTGAGTGAAAGAAGAGCTTTCAAACAATGTATCACATGCCATTTATTGTCATTTAAGAAACATGTCGATGACCTCATATTTTTGTCAATGAAAAAACAAATGAATCCTATCAAAATGTGGGAAACTGAAAAATTAAATTGCCGTGTTTGAGCTACCAAATTATTAAGGGTAGTCCGTACTTTTTTTCCACACTGCACAATTATTACACTTATGTAAGCAATTATTTCACCCAGTCGCGTTGGTAATACTGTTTACTTTTATCTATAGAGAAGAAAATGCAACTTTCTTTGCTGATCTTAAGAAAATGCTATGTTCTAATCGGTTTTGTAAGGAAAGCTTCTTCTATAGTAATAGTCACAAGAAGTTTTCTTAAGGTAAAAAGGAAAAGGTAAAAAAGGAAATACGGGACATGTATGCAGCATCTGAAGAGTCTGAGGGGTATCAAATACTCCTCAGTAGGGGGAAGGAGAGTGAGAATTTTTTTTAAAAATTAGAACCAAAATTATGAGTCAGAGTGACAAATATAGTGGTTGTTTATGGTGGGTTTTCGGGCGTCCCATGTCATAATGCAATAGTGTCAAAAAAAATTAAAAAATCTAATTATGTATTTTACTTCGGTTTTTAAAAGTATATAGTTAATAAAACGGCGAGCGAAACGTTCCTCATTTGTTTATTTTTCCATTGAATGCACTATTCGTAAAATATCTGAGCGATCTTGTTGATACTTAAAACATTCAAGGCAATTCATTTCAAAATTATGTTTTGTCACGAAAAGTCCTTTTGAAGTTCTTACAGTAAGGCTAGTTTTTTCGCTGGTCCAAATTATATTCATATCAGAAAAAATCCTTTCCGTGGCGACGTTGGATCCCGGTAAACACATGCACATTTCAACAATTTTTAATATGTTGTGATGTAAATCTTCACTCTTGAAGTGGTTAAACAACTCAACCCATTGTTGTGTTTTTATTTGTACGTAATTTCATCAAAATGTTCCGAATCTTCGATATGAATACCAGGGTGATGCTTTTGAAAAATAGTTAATGAGATACCACAGAGGTTTTTTTTTAGCAATACCCTACGTAGCGCTTGCGAATCTTCAAAGTTACGATTACTTCTTCTTCGTCATTCATTTACCAACTCTACTTGCATAGTGTTAACCCCAAATTTTTTTGGTAAAATTCGATTTTATTTTTCTAAATAGTTGCCTTCGAGGGCAATACAACGATTATAGCGATTATGCAATTTTTCGATACCATTTTTATAGTACGATTTCTCTTTAGCCTCAAAATAGGCCTCAGTTTGTAAGGTTATTTTGATGCATCGTATGTATGTGTAGTATTTTGATAACGTATGTAACGTGTTTTGAATGTAGCTGAAGTGAGTTTGCATGAAAAGAATTTTTTTTGTGTATGAGTAATGTAAGTTGGTGTAATTGATACGTCACTGGAATTAATTATAGTGTGAAGGAATATTTGAATGCTATAGAAATATTTTCGTGTTGAATGCGTTAAATTTGGTTGAGAAATAATGTTTTGAGTAAATTTTGATTGATACGGCACAAGTAAAACTACTGGGCTTTTTGCTACTGTGGATAAAGGGATTTGGACTAAAGAAATGGTTGTAGACGTATGAGTGAGTGAGTTTATGATATATTGATATTTTATTAACGTGCAGTATGGAATGTGGATGCATATTTTTGTAATATGGTGCAATAGGAAAATTTAAGGCATGTTCAAGAATTAAGTCTTCTTCCACTATGGAACCTTCGACGCGGCAAAGAAACACACGAAACACTCAATTGGGATAGGGAATTTTGATCTTAGCGCGAATTGATTGTGACGTATTGGCAATATGGCGGGCAAAGGTATATAAGCGAGTGTCAAATTTGAGGAGTTAGCTAGTTGGTTAGAGGTTTTAGATAGCTCGAGCATAGCTTGAGTACGAGTCGTTCGCGTTGCATAACCATTAGAATGGTTAGTGCAGGAGTTTATTTGTGAAAAGTATAGTTTTATGATAAGTTTATAATAAGTTTACGACGACTCGCGTATTTCAGAATTTTCTTAAGCTTTTGGATAAATTTATTTTGAACTGATTGAATTTGAATGGTGAATGGTTTTACTGAGTAGGCTGCAATCCTGTCTTCCACAGTCAGATAGGATTAATTTACCATCCCGCCTAAGACTTTATTTTAGCAAAATTTAAAATTATGGTGGCGCCTAGAGACAATTTTTCCCGGACTGAGTTTTGTGAGTTGTGGTAAGTGTAAGGTGTTTGAAACTAATTTTCAATCATTTTACTCCTTATATCGACCACGCTGGCTGGTCGTAGCTGTAGCTGGCTTGGCAACACGCTTATTTCGGTAAGCATACACGACGCCTAGCGCGGTTTGGACGTGTAACAAGTTTCAGCGATTACCTCTTCATTAATGCTGAATTTATTTCCAGCGAACATTCGTTTGAGGTCTGCAAACAGGAAAAAGTCACTGGGAGCCAGATCAGGAGAATACGGTGGATGGGGAAGCAATACATAGCCTAATTCACGCAATTTTGCCATCGTTTTCATTGACTTGTGGCACGGTGCATTGTCTTGATGAAACAGCACTTTTTCTTTTTCAAATCGGGCCGTTTTTCCGTGATTTCATCTTGAAAGCGCTCCAACAACACTGTAATAATCACTGTTGATGGTCTGGCCCTTTACAAGGTAATCAATGTATATTATGCCATGCGATCCCAGAATACTGATACCATAACCTTGCCAACCGACTTTTGCGTCTTTCAACGCTTTGGATTCGGTTCATCGCGTGCAGTCCACTCGGCTGACTGTCGATTAGACTCTGGAGTGTAGTGGTGGAGCCACACTTCATCCATTGTCACATATCGACGGAAAAATTCGTTTTTATTACGGTTGAATATCGTTAAACATTGCTCCGAATCATCGACATGTTGTTGCTTTTGATCGATTGTGAGCTCGCGCAGAACCCACTTTGCACACAGCTTTCGCATGTCCAAATATTCATGCACGATATGTTCAACACACTCTTTTGATATCTTCAGAGACTCAGCTATTTCGTTCAAGTTTACTTTACGATTATTCATAATTATTTTGTGAACTTTTTTCATGTTTCATCGTCTTCGGTGCTCATTACGCTCCGTTTAAGTTTAGCAAACCACTTCTCAACGGTTGATTTTCCTGGAGTCCGAATAATGTTTATCAAGCCATGCTTTGGCTTCAACAGTATTTTTTTCTATGATTCATTAACACACGAAATTCGTTTTTATCCATTTTTTTTCAAATTAACGAAAGTTGCTTAACTCACAATGTTATATCACACGAACCAATTATTCGACAGCTGTCAAATTTATACACTTATCGTCTGAAGGTTCATACTGCTATCAATCATATGGATTTAATTCTAGTAACGCCATCTATCTGTCAGCCTACGAACTTTTCAGCCGACCTGTTATGTGCCTTTTTATGATGCTTAGGTGTCTATATGTACTAAATAATATCCGCCTTTCCACCATGTGCAAGTAAAAACTGCACGGCATTTTAAGCGCTTTGTATCACTATATGAGGTTGTCTTTTTAATAAATGGATATTTACTTTCTACCGTCCTAGATACACACTACACTATAACGATTATTTATTTAAAAACAGTTATTTATTAACACTTATTAACCCTAACGAACTATTCACACTATATTTATTTACACCCACGTATATATTTATTTTCCACTCGTACAAGACACTGTCGCAAGCAATTTTTTTTCGAGCTAGACTTGATACATAATACTGTCTCATAGGCGGGATCGCGCGCTAATTATTTAAGTCGACAAAAGTGCTAGAAAAGTAGTAACAGAAACTGTTAATAATGCTTTATAATAGAATGCTCACGTTATAAACTTCTAAGAAAGCTACATTATATACATTTAAATGAAAGGTTAAAGGAGATGTCAAAAAATTCACACAATATTACGAGAAGATACAAATATACATATCGTATTTAACATAAGGTACGTGTTGTACGTAATACGTAATGCCATCATCATATCTGATAGAAAGACCGAAGTATTGCACGTGTCCCACACACGCAACGTATAGTCGTGACATTACGTCACTAGTAACTTTGAAGATTAAATCTTTTAAATGTACGAGGAAGAAATTGTTATACAATTTTAGTTCATCTAGGAATTCTTTACTATGAAATAATCTTGTTAATTTATTTTGTCATTGATACCGTGTTTGTGTAAAGCGATAGCTGCTAATTAAATCGCCCTAAACCGATTTAATGGTTTTAACAACTGTTTATTCCGCACACACTTTCAGTAAACATGGGAAAGACACATAAAGTGACATGATATTGGTAAATCGAACGGTGTAAATTGCAGGTTTCTTTTTATATTTCCGCCGGACCTTCCATAATGTAATACTGCGATAACTTTTTTATATGCTCTAGTTTACAACGATTGAGCGTTTTGCACGGAAAATAAGTTTTTGTTTTTTATGCCCTGCATTTACTTTTTTGTTGCATCTATACATGACACTTTATTTTTACTCTATTTGTCCCGGTTTAATTGTATGTTCGAGTAAAGTAGTTTAAGTATGTTATTTGTTATGTTGTATTTACTAACTTTTAGTGACATACTTATAATACAGAGTTGAAACATGCTCTATTTATAATTGTAAATGTATCTCTCTGAAAAGTAATTAGTACTTATTATATATTTATAGCAGTAAATAATATTGTTTTAAAGTATTATATTACCATTTTAAAAGATACCTAATTTTGTGTATTTGTAACAAATCAAATTTTGTTTGTGATGCTACATTTTACGGAATTTCAGGCCATCCCCTTTTGTCTACCATTCTCCGTCATAATAAATAGTTATATTTACTGTAAGTAAAGAAAAGTATTGTTTTTCTTTCTAAACGAGGCGAAGCCGAGATTTGAATCATGATGAATAAAGAAGAACGTACTTTTCTTTAAGAATGATACATAAAATTTTTTCGAACACTAAATAGAAATGGATTACATTTTATAAGAAATTATTTAAAAAATACATGACAAGCGAGAATCAAATCGCCGCTGCAGCAACTAAACAACAATAGGAAAATCATCCTAAAATATCGGCATTAGCGCTTGAATCTGTTGCTAGTTTATTACCCTTGAAATCACGAGATAAATATTAAAAGACCTACAATATTTTCGATTCTTGAAGGACTTCAAAGAATGTAAGAGATATCGACGAATATGTTTTGCTTGCTTTTTTTCATAAAAACCTTATGTTTCCTGAATCTATATTTGATTTACAGGCTGAAAGACTGAAATCCTCCACGTTGTGGTCGACATATTCCGTGTTGAAAAGTACGTTGAGAGAAAATAAAACGTCGGTATATGGAATTATTGGGAGTTACAGTTATATTTAAAGCGCCAAAGAATGAAGCAAAAAAATTAAAAATTCTATCGCAAGATGTGTCAAAATTTACAGAAGCGCCTGACGATACTTTTCTTATGATTAAAGTTCTATATAATATATAATCTATAAGACACAATAGGAGAAAGTCATAAATTAAATCGAATAGCATAATTGAATGGGCGCCAGATTGTTTTTAATCGCTGTTTAAATACCTATATGCGAGTATTCCACAACTAAGTTCAAAACCAACCAAAATAATTACTACCTTTGTTCACATAAACCAGGTGAATCGGTAAATTAAAAGCCTAAATCCGGTGTTTGGTGTAAAGCTTCAAAATATTTACACGCAATCACAATAAAGTGACGTGCTAATAGACCAGTTGATCGGTCATCAACCTTATTTACTCTACTATTACGTTACGTTAAATCTTAATGAAATAAAGTCATAAAAAAACGCTAAAACATAGCAAAGAATCTAGTAGAGAAAACTCTCATAAATTATTACGTTAAAAGATTTCATCAAAAGCATAAAAAAAATAAACCACTCGGGAACTTGAACAGTATCTTATCTTTTAAATTTAGTGCACCTAAATAATAACGTTGTGAAGAAATAATGAAACCACATATAATCGTATACTCAATAAAGAAATAATACTCTCAAATTCATTAACACTGTTCATATATTATTATAATAATTTAAAAAAACCAATCAGAGTATTGTAGGTAGTGGACCGCGAAAATTTTATTATTGTAATGAAGGTTTGTCAAATCGCCATTGTTACCGCGATAGAAAAGATAATTAGTGGATTCTTAATATCTTGATCTTACGTCGTAATGTTTCCGAAATATTTTATTGTGTAAGAAATATGAGACAAGGGTTGAAAAACATATGCTGGGCTTTGAGTAGCAGGTGTACGCTGAAAAACGCTTTACTGAGGAGGCGTAACGAATCATTGAAATTTATTATGTGCGCTCTTGATGTAAAAATGTCATTGAGCTAATGATTAATTACGGCTAAACATAGCGCATATCCAAAGGGATCTTTGTTTGGTACTTGGAAACTCAAGACCTAACTGTTCTAACATAATAATTTTTTGTTTTTTATTACTTTTGAAAATGGGGGTTGATTCCGGGAGTAAATGCAGTTAGTTTTGAAATCGGGGGAAAAGTAGTTACACGTAGAGTGTCGACGGAGCCAGATTAAATACCTTCATTGCAAACAGTTTGTCTTTAAAAATATTTCATCCGTGAACATTTTCTTTTGAATTAGCCAACCCCAATTTGTCTTTTCTTTTGGGGGTTAGTTGTATTGTGTTTTTCAAATATTAATCTATAATTAACAGTAACTTTTTTTGAACTTAAACCGCGTATTTGTGTCTGTGATCAATTAAAGAAATATATTGTGTAAGTGTAAGTATGCATTTTTATATAAATGAAAGCTCGCAGCAAATCATTTTACAAGTCTATGTAACCTATTAAAAATCGAGCATTGCCTTGCAAAGGTATCTTATTCGCACGCGGGCTCATTAAGCTGAAATCTGCTAAAATAAACGACCGTACAGGACTCCCTCACTCTGGTATTTGTATGAATTAGTACTGTTGTTTGTTGTTAATGTTTATATTTGTGTAGAGGTGGGATGGTGAACGGGTACATGATACCGCTGGTTATTAATTGTAAAAGGCAATTGCCAGTGAGTAGGCATTCCCGGGTCCAGATAACCATTAAACACCTAGATTTTACTTTTATTGTTGTATAGGTGAATGTGTAACCTGACAAAGGGCGCTGTATTTTTGTAACGCACTCAAACTTATACATCGGTCACGATGTTAGGATCTATTTATAACTTACTCTTGTAAGGCTTCATTTTAATGGAGTTTTTTTGTCAGTTTCTCGTTATATGTAATTTCTTTAACAGTACCGATGTATTTTATACTTTAGTAGTCACTGAACAATTGTGTACGTGTAAATTTCTCGTCCATTTTCTTTTGTCCTTTCCTTTATAATTGTGGGCATGACTGCATGGGTTTTTAATTGTGTTTATGTGTAACTAAACTGCTTTTTATTTATTTTTCTCTTAATGGTATAATTTTGTACGCACTTTAACCTGATTGGGTGTTTTGTTATATATTTAACTTTTTCATTGTTTTTTCTTTCTGTTATTTGATTTATTAATGTACTTGTAAAATTATTTATTTTTTCGCGGTTTTTTCCCACAATAGTATATTAACGGGTTGATCCACCATTGCGCAAAGCTCGTTAATTTTAATTTGAGTAGTGTCATTGTTTACCTGCCCCTCATGATGCAACAGTTACCTCATCCAGCCTATTTAATTCAAATAGCACAGCGTACCTACCACTAGACGACCACTTCGTTTGATCAGATTTGAGGTTTGCGAGTAATTAAATATCAGACTTGCAAATAAATTCTAATCTTTTAATTATTGCTAGGAAAGTACCATGTAAGGCAAGCAATTAATTTGAGTAATAGTAACATTATTGTCAGTAAAGTCAAGATAAATCACTTATCGATTGTATTGTTCTTGAATTTGCATTCTTGCAAATAAGTTCAAATTACACTTTTCAAGATAGGGTACCTGGGGGATGCTAGAGTATTGGTACGGTTATCGTCAAATCAAAAATAAATTTACTTCCGGAAGGGAATAAACCTTTCTTACGTAAAGTACTAATTATAAAATCCCTAACACCTTGAAGGAATAATAATGACGTCGAAAACATAAATGACAAATATTCGTAATGTGAATTTTGGTACACAGTAATAAGAATAATAAAAACGACGCACAATATGTAATACTACGATACACGGGTGAATAAACTTTTGTGAAATTATCTTAACCACCTGAAGGACTTCTATACAAAACTATGCACAAAAGAAAGCGTATACATCCGCCTAAAGAAATACAAAAAACAACTTCATTAAAATCACCAAAAATAAACAGAAAAGTAATTACCTAATTTGCACAAAATGATCAATCTAAATTCTTTCGTTCCATCTCACAGCGGTAAACGCAATCTCCCCTTACGTAGTAATAAAATAATATGTTGAATTAAGTTCTTAATGTAAACATCTATTACCCCCTTGGGTAATTGATCAATGGATACCAATAACTCTTCAATCTCCTTAGCTCGGCTTCCAGTACGACAACTTCACTGTACTCAAATTTTAACTATCCGGATATTTTCAAATTATATTTACACGAGTTTAGTGGCGAAAATATTTAGGCCAGAACCGGGTGATTTAATAACTAGTTCATCTGGTTTACTATACACAAACATTAATCTATTTACAATACGTTCTTTGTTTTTTATATACACAAATTTATTATCTCGATATATATATATATATATATATATTTAGAACAACCTTTTATTTCACTAATCAGCTGTGGACACGGATGTACTTTCTCGATGCACAAATACATTTACCAATCTTACGATATCAGGTTCTACTAAGCAACGAATGACAACACTAAAAAAGGTCCCCGGGATGGTTGAATTCTTTTTAAGATCCACACAAAGTGAACAGGAAAATTCCTCCACGATAACCTCAAGTTATCCAGGTAAACGTAGGTAAATCCTATGTGCCGTAAGCGTATATCACACGCTCAGCGTTCAATATCTATCCTCAACAGTCGTTAACTAACTAACCGAAAAACAAAGCTCTCCTTTCCCCACAAGTTCAGGTAATCTTTTAATTGTCAGATAAATATCCTCCATACTAAAATTGCATAACGGACATTTCTCAGAAAAAAGAACAGACTTTATATCTAGAATCGAAACGCACACATGCTGTTTTTTCAATCAAAAACCCTGTTACTCAAACAAATTTTCTATACTCTCACCAACAATTCAATGCATAAACGAACTAGAAAACTTGAAAAAATGCAGAACTACTTAAACGCGACTAAACCTTTCGTCATCAACGACGGTAACACAAACCAATTTGTACCTATACATTTTATGTTTCTTCCTAAATGAAACTTAATTTCTTTTGTCTTGGCTACGATAACCAACTTTAAAATAAAAATTCTCGGTAATAACTTATTTCTACGTATAACATTTTAAATGTTCGACAAAATCTACGGCAAATTTTATCCACACGTCACAACGTTCTTTTTTTTTGTAAGTCACAATCAAAAATTTGGTTTCTGTCAAATATCTTATTGTTCTTTCCATAATCTTATACTCGGCTTATCTAAAAACTGACTTAAAAACGAGACACCATTCATTATATCTGGTCTACTTCCTAATCCTAAATACATTACCTATAATGTCCTTGTAAGACGTACTAGTTACAATCTTATATTTCTCTACATCTACTTGAAATTAGCCACTATCGGAGTTTTGGAACCTTTACAGTCAAGAATACTAAGTTTTTATAGAATTTTATCTATTAAAGCTATTTATGATATTTCAATCTTGTTTTCTAGTCCTCCTAACACTTTCACATTAAACTCTTATTTCAAACTTGACTCTATTGTTATCATTTCATGAATATCGTCAGTAAGCACAATATCATCAACGAACACTAACAAATGATTTAGATCATTGCAAACCTAATTTCACTTATTCCTTTATTCCAACATTTAGGTGATTGCTTGAGTCCATATAATGGTCTGTTTAACTTTAATGTATGGGATTTACCATAGCCTTGAGGGCTATTTATGTATATGTCATTTATTAAGTAGCCATGTAAAAATGCAGTTGAAACATCTAACTGTCTTATCTGCCAATCACTATTTAAAGTCATCAAAAGTATTATCATACTATTGGGACCAACCGACTTATGAAGTTTTGAATTAGCTAAACTTGGCATTAAATTTCCACCACCCTGTATGCATTTAATTAATTTTAGTGGAAACTGTTAATTCAGATTAACTGCGCTTTGCATCGTTTGGATAATTATATACCGTGTGTTTCACATATTAAATTTTGGTTGTGCAGAAAAATTTGTAGACTTTAGTTACGTTAAAGTATGAAAATAATAATAATCACTCTAACAATTGACTTCCTCTGTTTCTACTAAATTAAAATTATGAGGTTTTGTTGTAAACCATACACCTTATCGCGTTTTTACAAAGAGAAGTATTCATAAGCCATTGTCAATTTGTAGACATCTAATACGACGCCGCTAAAAATTGGAAACATCAATTTCAGGGTGACACATGTTTATTGTGTCGTTCATTAGTTACAAGTGTGATTTAAAAATTATCTACTCACTGTAGTTACGCTTAACGGAAGCTTATTTTCTCTTTTTTGCACTGCAAGTAATTATTATATGAGCGGAATGAGATGAATATACCGTTGTTGTTAAGTTACTTAATTTTGTGTACGATTAACTTTATATATGGTTACTTTCATAGTATTTGGTTGTTTTTAAAAGTAATTTTAATGTGAGTTTTTCCACTTACTTAGTGTGTATTTAATAATATACTCATTTATGAGATTAATTTAGTTTTAATTGAATTTATCGGCCTATTTTTAGAGTTTTTGCTTTTATAGCGGGACGTTTGGGAAACGGAGACTGCTTCCGTCATCAGGCTTAGTCCTGAGAAGGACTGTTTTCGCACTTTCGATTTCATATATTATGATTTTTCCCCGAGCACTTGACTACTCTCAGATTCAAACTTGGTACCTTTCACTTGTAAGTCTGACACCTTTAGCGATTAGCCACTGAGTAATCCAATATATATTTTTTAGCCTTTGCGGTTGTTGTTCTTATGCTCCTAAATTCTCACTTTACGTGGTCTACTTACTGATCTCTGCTATGCCGCATTCGCATGGTAGGTTGTATACTCAATTCTTGGGAATTCTGGCGTTCATTGTGTGGTTTGGTTTAGTATTCCTCTGAGCATTCTTGTCGACTTGAAGGCAGTGCGTATCTTGTATTTGCTGTCTATCCATCGTATTTTGTCTGAGGTACATTGTGTATGTGGTATTATCGCTGTGTATTTAGGTTCTTCTTTTTCTTCGGTTACCATTTCGCTGTGTTTGTTGTGAGCATATTGTTTTCGCTCTATCGTACAAGCATCTTACCACGCCTAATTTCATACTTTTGTGGCGATTGGAGTTGTAGGGTACGTACCTCCCCATGTGGGTAGGTTTCTTGTGTACACTTGAAACCTGAAAGTGTCATTCCTGTGTACAAGTACATCCAGTAATCGCAGTTTTGTTCCGACTCCAATTCTATTATAAATTTTATGGAGGGTGCGCGGCTGTTTAGATGATCTAGGAATTCATCTTACTTGTCGTCGACGTATCTAAGCCACATCGTTGGTTTTTCCGTAAATTCGGATATCCTTTGACCTTCGAAGTCTTCCATATGCTCACTATGGGTGATAATGAGGAACCCATCGCCATCCCAAACTCTTGTTGGTAGAATTTGTCTTCTACTTGTAAGTATGTAGTTCTAATGCATATTGTCAGAAGTTGCATTATTGTGTGTACTAAGAGTTCGTCTAACGCTTGATCCTTTTCCAGCCTGTCCCTTATGATAGTTCGTGCGTTGTCGTTGGATACATCTCTGAATAGGCTCACGATGTTGAAACTTACCAGTATTTCTTCGTGGTTTGGTTAGAAGTTTCTAATGGTTTCTAGGAAGTAAACAGTTTGCAGGAGTTATATACGTTATAAGTGTCGGTAAATAAAAAATATTTGTTAGTAATGAAGCTTTGTATACATGCGTAACGTTCAATACAATTTTTATTGCATTTGCATTTTAGTGCTCTAAACGATAACTTTTTACATAAAATGCAGAAGTTAATATATGCCTTCTAATTTATTTTTGGGGAAATTTGGTAAAAAGATTTTAATACAAGAATTACAAAAAAAAGGATTTAATAATCGATTTTCCTCGAAAAAAAAACGTTAGTTCATGTATATTTAATGGTATAAATCTTAAAAAAACTGTCAAATTAAAGTTTCATATTAAATTTAAAGAATTATTTAAGTTATTGCGTAGATATGGGAGAGGTAGTTTAGCACTTTCTGAGATGGACATGAAATGAGCTATAGAAGGCCATTGTACGTTTTTAAATTTTTATTGGTTAATTTGAAAAGACGCACGGGAGAGGAAAGTTTAGTATGTAAGGGGATTTTGAAAAGAAAAGTGAAATCTTCAATTTATAACCGCGCGAGACCATTGTGAAGCAAATTGTCGTGGCCATTTTAAAAAAAGAATAATATTAAATAAAGTGGATACTTAAGGTCTGTTTGTCATTTCGAACGTATCTTGGATGTCATATAAAGGTGTTTGAACACTAATAAATACAGAGATACTTTTATTTTATGATTGAGTGAGCCATTGAAACTATGTGTGCTAAACTCAACATGCGTTGCCAGAAATATGTGGTAGTTATTGCACCCTTTCAAATACTTGAGAAAATTAGTTAAAATATTTTTTTAAATGATGAAACTTCGCAATTGATCTGACATAATTGGTAATTCAAAGGTATTGCTTTAATTGTGTATAAAAACTTAATAAATAAAGCAAAATAAACAGTTTGTGGAAGTGCAAATTGTACTAGGATTAATAAATGTAAATTATCACCATTGTTCTTTCAGCAGAATTTGACCACACGATTACGTATGTTCAATATTGATTACAGGTTGGAACAATTAAACCATTTCAAAATTATGGTCAGGTATTTAATTAATAAATGCATCGCTGCTACAGAAAATGGTGCCCAATGTGGCGACGAAAACTAGTTACGTTACACTTAATTATGAAACCTTAAACAGAATTAGCGGCGCTCTGTGAAATTAGTTTAAGCATTGAGTATATATTGTACTCAATGGTTTAAGGTTTTTCTTCCGTTTATAGGGAAGTATTTCACCACGCAGCACAGTCTCGTCATAGTCCCTCTGAGATTAGACGAAGACCGGGTAGAGCTGGATATTGTTTGAAACTTTACCAAGGCACCGTTTTGGACAGTGCTGCTGTTTTTTGTATTCTTAAAAACAAACATATTAACTAACTTAACACTACTAACACGTTTCACTTGCGAAGTGACAACCGTATTTGTGATTCGTAATAGCATATTACGGTATAATTCTGAATTCGTTTACCAAGATTTTAGTTAAAACTATATCATGTAATGTCAATATCATTATTTTATAATCACTTACCGAATATCTTAATTGTATATTTGGCAACTATTGCTGCGGCTTTACTGAAAATCGGATAGAACTTGATATTAGTATGATTAAGATCTTTAAGTATTTGGATTGTTTCCTTATGTACGTGATTTATTATTTGCAAAAAAAAAACAAAAAGTTGGTACTGACCTGCAAAGAGACGAACATTAACGATACGTTGTGTACAGTGGAAAAGAAGGTTAATTAATAAAACAAAAATATTGAACGCCATTTTAAAATTTTCATAAAAATTTCCACAGTGTAAAAGGCTGAAAATGTGTATAGTAGAGTTAAGAAAGAATAATACACATATTAATTAGTATAAATAATATGTTAAAACATCTGGTGTACATACGTACTTGTGTATGTTCATATTTAGATGTATCTGAGATTCGTGTCTTGCCAGTTGGGCCATTGCCAATTGAGCCAACTCATTAAATTGCCAGATGCGCCACATAAAATTTTGCTTTTAGTGGATATTGCCATTTGCGCCAAACATAAATTTATGAGAAATTGAGTTGATAACACAACAATAAACTGTCATTAAAGTTAGATTATATTAGCGAGCATTTTTAAAGCAGGATACGTTGGTAATTAACTAACAATAACTCGACAATCAGTAATTAGTGCAACATAATTTGGATTAATAATAATTATTCCCATTAATTAATTAAATCTTTTGTACCTAACCACGTAAAAGGGGTTGTTCTTAAGAACTGATAATAAAATAAAAAACATTTGGAATAGCCTTCAAATTTTTCATGCGATAACGATTTTTAACACGGCTGCTATAAAATGGAATATATTGAAACCTCTAAAGGCAAAGTTGCTTTATTACACGCATCAAAAGAAGAAATAAAAATAGCATAGTGTGAACCTGTGTCGAGAATCTCTGATTGCGGAGTCGAAAAGTAGTAAAGTTCACCGTCGTTTATCTCATAACTGTATTTCTGATGTGGCCAAGGCGGAAGTCGAAACACAACTTTTTAAGTGTAAGAAGAGAGGCAGGGAAGAGCTAACACCAGTTACCAAGATATTTGATAAAGAAATGAGATATGTTATGAATAAAGGGTATGATTTTGTAACCAATGTACCACAATTTTCTTCAATGGCTTCCTCATTATACCGAAACCGACGAAAAGCTCTTGGAGCATCTTTTATATCAGGAAAAAGAGAAGACATTAAGTTGCCTCCGAGTCTAACACAAAACTTCTTATGGATTGACGATGGCTACGAATACCGTATCTTGATATTTGCCAGTCCAACTGCAAGGAGACTTTTGGCCGATAGCAAATATATTTTCATGTATGGGACATTCAAGAGCTCTCAAAAACAGTTTTACCAGCTGTATACGATCCATGATGATGTAGGCAGTACTACTGAATCAACTTGTGTTTTTACATTGGCGTACGCTTTGTTGCCGAGTAAGAAACATGAAACATACCTGCGACTTTTTACTCTAATTAAACAAAATGTGCCTTTTTGGTTATCGGAATTAATTAAAATAGAATTTGGAAGTGCTGTTCTTCAAATGTCAAGAATAATCTCATTGTTACTTTTCGTTATTTATTATAAATTTTGTCGCTCAACATAAAATTTTGTTTAATAAGGGAATGTTAAGGCAAAGTCATCTAATATCTAAATTGTTATATACGAGTCTCAGCCTACACATAAATACATGAATGGTCTACAGTTAAACACCTGTTTAAGGTATAAGACAATAAGACAAATTAATTTAAACCTTAGCTGTAACCACATTAATTGTACTTTTATATATATATATATATATATATATATATATATATATATATATATATATATATATATATATATATATATATATATATATATATATATATATATATCAGGGTGTTTGTAAATAAGTGCGAAAGGATTTTATTATTTATTTTTATTATTTCAGAGTTTTAAAGATGTTGACTCGAAATTTGCAAAACGCTTTCGAGAGAAATGTGCATTTTTTCCAAATATTTCTACTTGCATCAGTGGCGTTCGTGCGAGGATCCCACAGCCTTTTTAATCAGAAAGAGTGATGCGCCACTGACTTTTTCTCGTTTTGATATTTTTATAGAAATCCTCCATCAATTCTAAATTAAATTGGTCTCTTGATTTTTTTTCGCAGGACGCACACGTATTTTCACATTATCTCCTCCTGAGGCCCAACTGAGAACGGTTGGACAGAAATGCATGAAACTTTCCGTATTGATGAACTGAGTAAAAAAGTTTAAATTAATTTTTTGAGGGGGTATTCAAAGGTTTCCTGAAATAACCCCCTGTATCTTCGAAACGGCTAACCCGATTTTAACAGACTTGGGTGCGTTGAAATGAACTATTCTTGTGCTACAAATGTTATAATATTTGAAGTATTGTTAGTTTCACATGTCGTCGCTAGAGAGCTTTGTTCGACATTCCGACGGAAACGGCTAATTTTCGCAAAAAAATTAAATCCATTGCTGACTTTTTTTTCATGAACAAGTAGCTAAATGATGCCTAAACAAGCTCGCGAAAACCGCATCTCGATATCTTGTTCCTAACCTAAAATATCGGGCAAAGAAAGCTTTATACGAAAATCCCTTAAATTTTTATTTTTTTTTAACTATATTTTTCTGGAATTGTTTCTATTATGTAAGTTGTGGCCATAAAAAGGACCGATTTAAAGGAGGAAGGTTTTTAATGTCCCCGTAAATGCTCGAAATGCTGACATCACGATCTATTCATTGCTGAAGCCTCTCATGACTAGACAAAACTGCAGCTTCAATTTCGGCTCTCGGTATGTTACGTATTGCGTTACGAATCCGGTTTTTCATACTTTCTGTAGCAGTAGGTTGAGTCCTAAACACGATGTTCTTTAAGCGCCCCCATAAATAAAAATCGAGGCAAGTTAAGTCTGGCGATCGCGGAGGCCATGGAAACAGACTTCCTCTTGCAATCCACCGCTGTTGAAATACTGCACTAATATGCTCTCGCACATTAATAGCAAAATATGTTGGGCAACCATACAACTGATAGTTAAAAAAAAAAAAAAATTTAAGGCATTTTCGTATAAAGTTTTCTTTGGCCGAGATTATTTGTAGCCCAAGAATAGCTCATTTCAACGCGCCCAAGTTTGTTAAAATCGGCTGAGCCGTTTCGAAGATACAGGGGGTTATTTAAGGAAATCTTTGAATACCCCCCCTCCACTTTATTTTTTGCGCAAGCCTCTACGACGGATAGTTTCCCAGATACAGACCTCGCATTCTTAGTTGGCCACCCTGTACATCGGGGCGTAGTCAAGAATTTATGTAGGTAAACAAAGAAAACGTTCAGTATTAGTTGACATTTATTTTACAGGGAGATGGTAATCATAAAAACAATTACGTTCGCCGGTAATAAATAGATAAAGGTTACATGTTGCGCAAAAAAAAATTGTTTTTTTTTGTGGCAATTGGCGAATTTGCACCTCATAGAATTTTTCATTTTACTTAATTTCGGTAAATGATTCATTACTTGTTTTGTTGGGGTTGATCGTGGCGATGGAGCATAGCCTCCAGGATTGTCATTTTCTTAATTACAATTTTTTTTTCTTGAAGGAGGTAGTTTGTTGAATTTTAAAACAAAGGAATTTTAAAATGAAGGAATTTTAAAATGTCCGATGCCTTGTCACCCAGTTTTTTTCTGTCCTAGCGATATAAAATTCAACGAGTTAGTTATCGCTAAATCAATAAAATTCCAAATCGTTTTCACCGTCCATTTCTTTGTTCTAGTAGACATCCTGCAGTAACTTATCACCCTGTCTATTAAATCAATTCCTCCCGTGGAAGCATTGCGACTTTATTATGTTAGGGCGAGGTACCTGGAATGATCTGTAGGGAATTTTGTAATTACTTTTTCTGCAGTTAAATGTGCTGCCGCTAGTATGCTATATTTCATTATTGTTCCCGTACACACCATTTTCTTATTCAGTAAATATTCCAAAATTGGAATTGTATTAACAAATACATGGGTACCAGGAAGTAACGACCTCGTCAAACGTATTACAGCAGTTGGTCCAACTCCTACATCTGCATCGCAAACTTGGAGTAATGTTCCTTTACCCTGGCAAATTTCAAAATCCAACACCAATCCTTCCGGTGTGGCACATACACATTTTTTTAAGCCCTCAAGGTTTGGTTTGCCCCTTACAAACTGTTTAAAGTTGAATACACTTGTGAAAGGGATCAACTGCTCATTAACAGCTTCATCTGTCGACAAATTTATGGGTTTATCGTTCTCCAAAAGATATTTTAAATTGGTACAGGCGCAAATATTTTCCACATCACAATCTTCAAAATACATTGGGATGTAGTCTGAGATTTTCCAGTTTTTTCGCTACAAGTCTATCAGTAGGAGTTGGTGCATCAAATTGTGGTCCATTAAATCTGTTAGATTTTTTCCAAGAGTTTCTTCGTCTATAATGAACATTCACATTAATCAGAGGAATGTTCAATTCTGGATCTAAATCCGAACTTTCGTCGGCATATGCTTCCTCTTCTTGTCCATCTGGACCTTCTTCAGGTTCTTCATTTGGACCTTCAGCAAAGTTTTCATTATCTTAAAAATTCTCATTTTGGGAATCAAAATTAATTTCGTCGTTCTCGTATCCCTCGATATCCGAATTTCATAGACATGTAGTAATTCTGCATCATGTACTCCAGTTGGAAGGTGGGTTTTATTCCCAAATATTGCTAAATAAAAAAATATTGATTAGAAAGTTACAAAAATAATGTTGGCAGAAAGACTCCAAGTGTAAATTGTTGTGAAGTGAATAGAAATACATTATAAGAGTAAAATTAAACCATTCTGCCTCTGCCTCGAAATTTTTGCTTTTATATTTTCAAAAATATGTCAAAAACTTACCATCAAGGCCTCGCCGAACGCACTCATTTTCATCATAGTCTTACTGCTGATCAACTAGTTACAAGTAACCCTACTTGGTCAATCCACCGATAGATGGCACCTTATGAATGCCTATTTCAATGGACTGCGGGATTTTTGTACAACAGAAACGAATTTTGTCAATATTTTTAAATAAAATACAACCATCTCGACAAAATATCAAATTAGCATTTTTTCATTGTTAGTTTGCTACCAAGTTAATGTCAATAAGTGCATAATTTTCGTGTCTTTAAAAAAAATTTCGATATAGTATCGTAGTCACCTGAAACATGTACTTGAAAAATTACCAACATATTGAATTCACCGTATTTAAAATTCTAAAAGAGCAGCAATTATATCTGTTTCATATTCAACGTGTAAAAGCGCTACTACCTCGAGACTTCTTACTGCGTCAAGTTTTTTGCCAATGGATTGTCAATGTAGCTACTCAAAATGGCGTTTCGTTTACTGACGAGGCAAGTTTTTCCAGAGATTCTATACGAAATTTTCATAACAATCACTTATGGGCTGATGAAAATCCGCATGGAATCTTTCGAGCTCATTCTCAACATCAATTTTCAGTAAACGTGTGTCTTGCAGTACTTGATGATAATTTAATTGGTCCATATTTCCTCCCATTACGATTAAATGGCGAATCGTATCATCACTTTCTATAGGAAGAGTTACCTACACTTCTTGAAGAAATTTGGTTTATAAACTTATGGTCTTTAGTTACGACTCAGCCTATAGGTTATTGGAAAATGGCAACATTGCCAATAAACTCGTTCTTAATAGGAAATTTTTCAAACATGTGACCGTTTTAAATTCTCGTATTGGTAGAAATTAATCAGGCTTTCTTTTTTTGTTTTCTGGTACCTTCAGAGAAGAAGGAAAAACGCCATTTTTGGCAAAGAAATTTAATGCGTAGTTAGAAGCAAATGTAAAATGTGGAAAAGGTTTCCTTAAAAATGTGATTGAACTTCTCAAGTAAAATTTTAACACAGCCTGTTGCTGGATTTAATCTTTTTCATATAAATAAATCCTGTTGGGATTTCGAATTTGAGTCCGGCTTTAATTTTTTTGTTTCTACTACACCTTAGCTTCGCTCACTTTCTTTTCTTATTTACTAGACATAACTTTGAAATGCATGTGTACATGTTTTGAAATTTTAATACAGCACTTTCTTTTCTTATTTACTAGACATAACTTTGAAATGCATGTGTACATGTTTTGAAATTTTAATATCTTATCTTATTTATATTAATATCTTATAAAAATTTGGGTATTGATTTAAATTCTAACACAGTTGTCTTACATAGGTTTTTTTTGGTCCTTTACACATTTACTCAAGATTAACATCTTCCATAAGAGATAGTTAAACCATTTCTGACAGCACAATTGGATACCATTCATCCGAGGTGTGAAATATTAGTTATGGGTCTTCGAACCTGGATTGAAACCGTTTACGATTACTCCTTCTCCAAGCATCTTCTGCATTAACTGAAGAAATATACGTTACACCTACGACTATTTTCGATAAGTATTTTTTTACACGCACACAAAAAAATTTACTTACGGTGAGTGACTTTTGTTAGCTTTTCTACATAACGAGGCTCTCGTTTCCTGTACATTACTGAAATTCTTATAACAATTACATTACTGTGCTTGCTACATTGTATTAGTGTGTTTCCGCAATTATCCTATTCCTAAAATTAATGCTTATACTTTACTGTTAAACATTTCCTTAGTAATCGTTAGACTAATATTAGACATTTGTACCTGTAAAAGATAATTTGGGTTATTCCAAAGTTTCTCATATACTTACATTTAACTTTGCAGTAGAATTTGTACTTTAACTATCCATTTCTAACTGTTTTCTTATGTACTAGTTTTATTTTGATATCAAACCGTAGTTTGTTCAACCGTTAGAACTATCTGTGTCTACTGTATAAGCGAACAACTGTTTAGCTGACGGAACGCTACCATTTGAGTCGAAATGTACAATGGGTGCCATAAATTATGCTAATTGCTGGGGTTGTATAAATAGTTATTTATTTTAATTACTGTGTAAATCACATTGCATAGTTTATTTATCATCATTGGGGAAAAATTTTGTTACTTTTCACTGATTACAATTTAATAGTTGTTTATTACAAAACTGTTTGAATTAGGGTTTACTCATGTTAATTTTTGTTTTGTAGCCATATGCTTACTAATGAATGTGTCAATCTGTGTTGCGCCTTTATTAAATTCTTGCATTGTGATTGCCAAATCTGTAAAGAACTTAGCCTTTCTTAATTTTCTAAACGCTTCATGCTTACTTTGTCTGTAATGCTTATATTAACTACATTGGAATTTTTTTTCTTACATAAGGTAAACAACAGGGTGGACATCTAGTGATAATTTTCGCTTTATATTTGGGGTTTATTTGCGTCCGGTAGATTGGAAACTGATAGATTAGTCCGACGGAGAGCTCTTCGTGGGATATCGGTGCACAAGTATTCAATTTCGGATAATTATATATATATATATATATATATATATATATATATATATATATATATATATATATATGTTTGGGTATTCTTTTTTTTAGGGTCAACGCTAGATGCCAGACCGTATTATGTCTGATTATGTAAATTTTAAGTATAATTCATAGTTTTTTCTAGATTTAGTTGAAAGGTAAGTTGATTACTGGTGGTTTATTTTGTAGATATATTGTATCTGATGTATTATTGATTGATGTATTGGGAATATTTCCTGAAAGAATTGTATTTATGTCTGCGAGTTGGCGCTCCATAATTTTTATGTTAGATACTTACGAAAATTTAATTATTATTATAAAATTTATGCTATTTTACAGTGGGTATATTAAATAAGTGGTGTTAAACGATCGTAAGTTGTTTCGTTAATCCTGTGATCTACGATCAACTTCCTAGCCAGTCCTTTGTCAGTGTGGACTTAGTTCACCATTTTATTTTAGTTGTCCCTTTTGTCCTGTGTGGCCGTAGCCCTTTTCTTGATAGAGGAGCGATATAAAATTAAATCAAGTGGTGCCCTTTTTAAATTCTATGTATATCTTTTCTCCTGCCAAAACGCCCATGCATCCAAGTGCTTAACCGACCGACTGAGCTTCCGGCTAATTCCTTAATCTATGCTACAGCACTTTAGCCACAAATTTCTACGATTATCCCTTTGTGCACGTAACAAATTCCTCTTCACCTCAGACAAAATTTATGGTTTGTGCACGATGGTGCCCTAGCCTATTTTAGCATTAATGTACGTTGTCACTTACATACAGTTTATCCAAATTGTTGGATAGGTAGGGGAGGTACGCCACATGGGCCAACTCCTTTAGAATTCTGCATTTGGGGTTTTTTCAGGTCATTAGTTTACTACAATCACGTCGAAAATATTCACGATCTTAGGAATCGAATTACAGCCAATACGAAATAAGAAATACTGAAGGAATATTTCAGCGAATACGATAGTACAACTGTTGTAGGTTTGTGCCTATTTAAAATTATGTTCATTGCTGTTTTGGTTTTATGTTACTGAATTAGATAATAAAACCTTTTAGAAATATTGACAACAACCTACCCTTGAAATAATTAATAACAAATTAAAACAATATCTCGGAAACGAAGCATATGTCGACCTACGTTTATAGGAACTTTTTTTTACAGAATAACTTCGGCAACCGCCCCCTAAAATCTTTCGCACTAACTTACAAACATCCTGTGTGTATGTGTGTCTATATATATATATATATATATATATATATATATAAATCTTTTTCTTTCACCATTAAGTAATTATTAATATATCGGATAGCTGAGAACCTTTTAACGTCAGTAGGCTTTCTCAGAATCATGGGTTACGTATATGCTGTATGGATCGCAGAATACTACATTTTAAGCTTTAGTAAACCAAATAAAATTAAAGTAAGAAAGGTGAGTTACTAGTGGTTTTGTTTCACCTAGAGCTTCCATGGTATGTTGTTGCTTTGAGTACATGTCGATTAAGTTTGGTTTAATTTTCGTTAATTTTAAACATTGAGTTTGATTATACGTCTACCTACTCAACAACTATTTCCTCGTATGTAAATTGTTAAATTGACTGCATTTTCTTTTTTAGCTACGTTATTTTAGACTACTGCTTTGTTCTTCACTGTCTGCCCTATTAGAGTTTTGGTGGCTGTAACGGGCGTAATACCTTTGGTTATTACGTGTGTTGCTTACACCCCGCTACAAAGAATAATATTAGGGCTCTTTTAACATTTTTTATAATTTCACAATAATTTGTTACGTGCACAAAATAATTGTAGAAAAGGAGAAAGTGTGCGGTAACACGAAATAAGAAATTAACCGGAAGCTCAGTCAGTCGGTTGGGCACTGGGATACGTGGGCGGTTTGGCGTAGGAAAGTATATAGAGAGATTAAAAGGGCACCACTTGATCTAAACTTTTGTATCTCCCCTGGATCAAGAAAAGGGCTACGGCACAAGGAGAGAGACGTTACAATTAAAATAAACGCTGAACTAAGTCCAACTAGGTAAATGGTCTGGCTAGGAATTTTAATCCTAGGCTACAGGAATTAAGAAATAACTGACGATCGTTTAACACGAACTTGTTTAATATAGATTTTTAATATTCGTATTTTAACAAAAAGTTATTATTTACAGGGTAGATAACCAGATAATGTTTATATAAAATGTGATAATCTAAGAAACAATAATCTGAGCAATGCACACAATCGTTATCCTAAGTTGGGATCGCTATCCGATTTGTGACCCAATATATGAGAGAAATTAAACGAACTAAAATAAAATTTTACCCAAATGGTCTAGTAGTAACCCACTTACCTTTCTGGAAAGTACTAAACCTATAATTTAAACAAAATGTTGAACAAGCTTTATAATACGTAAAATCAAAGTATAGATGGGCACCGTTCGTCATCCAATGTTGACCCTAAAAGTAAAACAACAAAACATGTGTATAAAGGCAACCAAATAACTATAAACCGGAGTCTCAGGAAGAGCTGGTAACTGGTATTTCAGTTTTAAATCAAATCAAAAGGCACTTTTAAACCCAAAATATAAATAAAACTTCCACTAGACGTCTACCATTGCTTTTCTTTTTTGTAAGCGCAAAGAAGTTAAATTTACTTGCAATTAGCAGTATAGACAAATCAAACATAATACATACAGGTTGAGAAAGGCTGAGTTTGTCAGTAGTTTTATAAATGTAAAACACAAATTTAAATAAGCACAAAGCAAAATCTTAAGCATTAGTTTTAAACACGTGGCTGAAGGCCGTAATTAGCAAATTGAATAGCTTCCTTATTAAGATAGCGTTTGTAGCTTACACAATTTTGAAGTGAAATGCAACACACGCATTATCCGAAATAAGCATAACATTGATGAAATTCATATAGGAGCAATCCCCTAAACAAGCAAATTAAATTTTATATAACCCAAACGTTACTATAGTTTAGACGCACTCTGTACAAGGGCGACCCTATTTACTAAGTCCAAAGTACATATCAGAACAGCTGATGGCTGAACTGTAGGTACACAGACATAAGACTATTAAAACAAATTGTGAATTTGGTGTAACTGTAAGACTAAATACATACAAAAATAGTCAAAAATTGAAGTTACAGGTTAACAGTTAACGAATTAATTACAGGTGTAAGTAGGCCACCTCGAATTCCCACTTAAACTTAACTAACGTTTGTAGTTTGAAGTACATAACCTCGTTACATATGATCTTAATAAGAGGTTCACCAAAACGGTTACAGGCATTAAATTTTCTAAAAAGGATAAGCGTAGCAGTACAACGGTAATTCGTGATAATAGCGAGTTGTTCTCAGAGTAACCCCAGCAATTGTATATGTAACGAGAGCCTCGTCATACAGAATTATTCATTAAAATGCACTCACCGGGTGATGTACGTGTGTGTATTACTTAGCCGAATGTATTACCAAATATAATTTATGTTTTAGTCAAACGGATGATACCATGTGATGGAGTACCCATAAAATGTTCTATGCTTGGTTTGAGAGCAGTTGTATGTTATTTCATAACTCGTAGAAGCGTTGGCCGACTATACTGGTAGTATCGGTATCTTGAGGACGGAAGAAACGATAAAATCCAATAAGACGAAAAGAACCTATATAAACCAATTGTGTTAGAAAATTCGTGGATACGAAATTTTCTTTTAAAATGTATGTTTTTTTATAATATTTCAATATGTACTTATTGATTTCAAATTATTAATGTAACGAAAGAATGTGATTTAACATACCTCTTGACTCGAAGCGAAATCAATTTTTCTTAAAATGGCGTTCCCCTTATCAAAAAGAACCAGAAAAGAAGACGTGATTTTCTTCAACAAATTAGAAATTTTTAAAACTACCACATGTTCCAAATTATTTGAAAAAGCAAAAGTGTAATGTACACTGTTGCCAAACTTACTGATATTGAAGTTAAAGTATAGGATGTTGCGAAATCAATAAGCATAAAAATTTCAACTCATTCAAAAATTTCCTTATACGTATCACATTGAAAATTTATATTGTTTTTGTGAGACTTAAAATGATTACCTTTTTATTTAAGCAGAATGGATTTGATTTATAAAGATATCATCTGGTAGTTTAATTTTAATTCGCTTGCTATTTAATTTCAGTTGTTTAAATGAACTTTAATATTTACGTTTCATCGGATTCCTGCCTTATCAAAATGCGCCAGCTAGCTCAAGTGTAAAAGAAATGTTCAATTTTAATTAGCGTTCTGCAACGAACAGCGGCGCTTCTTCTTTAAACATCAATAAATTCGAGTTATTTTTCTTTATATATTAATTTCTTTCTCTATTTATGTTTATCGTTCACTATTTAAACGCAATCTTGGAATACTTTCGGTACGTACAGAAAACGTGATTTTTATTATTACGTAACCTTTAACGCGATTTTAAATTATTACGCAATCTTTTTTATTATCACCCACTTGACACTATTTACATTTAATTATTTACTTTAGCCTTTTATTATCTTAATAAGGAAGGTAATTTCAATTCTTGCCTATTATACACTAAATGTTATCGTACTTTATTTCTAAAATCAGGGTAACCTGACTATTATCCTCTTATCAGCTCAACTCTGGCGGCTTCCTTAAAGCGACTGTTACTGACTGAGTCTTTCCCTCTCGATAAATCGTTTATGCTTCTGCAAACTGCCGCGTTTATTTGAAAGCTTTATAATTAAACATGTAAATACTCATT
Source organism: Vesta saturnalis (assembly GCA_036346205.1). NCBI lineage: Eukaryota > Metazoa > Arthropoda > Insecta > Coleoptera > Lampyridae > Vesta > Vesta saturnalis. The sequence goes on from JARFJB010002396.1 coordinate 5,356,503, forward strand.
GAAAATAATCTCAAAATTTTCATTTTAATATTAATTACATTTACATTCAAATAACCAACAACCATTTCTTTACCTAGAAAATAACATTTAACTATCGAATCTCCTATAATTTAGCGCGAAATTTTGAACTTTTCTAAGGCACCTGTTACATAACTCAATAGAGAAAAAACTCGTGGCACCTTTTCTTCTAGCAATTTCCTTGTTTCTCAGGTCCTGAGTATCATACACGCCCATGCATCCCGTGCGTCGAGCTATACTGAGCACCAATGCTTCTTATACGTTACTTTTGCTGTTCTGGCTTGTAACAATTTATAAAACTAATGTTTGCGTGTATAATTTTGAAAAATGTTTAAGATTTGTATACTAGAAATATAAAATCGATGACATCAACCATTTTTCGTAAATCTACAGCTGGTCAGTAATGTCTTATGCTTGATTATAAATAACTGGTAGTAATATTAATAAAGAAAGGTATACTTCTGCTAATAATGAACACCTATGTATTTTTTTAAATTGGCAAAACTGCCAGACTAAAAAACAGTGGTAAACATATGTATGTCTTTCTGTATCTACTTGTCTCTTGTTAGTTTATAAGTAATTGTTTTCTAAAACCGTACTTAACTAAGTAACAATAAAACTTTACACTCTTACTATCTTATTTTACATTCAGCAAGGACATCAAGTGAACTTCTCCATTTCAATTGCGTTAGATACAAAACGACTTTATTTAAAGAAGTTCTCTAATTAGTGCAACGTTGTCAATAATCATGGTTGTAAAATGTTAATATACATTGTAATAAAAATAAGCAGAAGGCATGTCATCTAGATACTGGACAGGATATTGTTTTTTTTTTCTTCTTGCAAAAAGAACAAACAGCAATCTTGATATAATAAAATCAATACGGCATGTTCCAATATTTCTACGAGGGTCAATATTTCGCAAGTGTAAAGATATATTTTTTTTGTCAAAAAACTGCGTAATCAGCTTATTCTATACTTTGGTATGTAAAAACAATGTGTTGTTACGGCTACAACTGATTTTGGATTAATTATTTATATTCGATTCTGTAGAGTTCGCCTGTGCAAAACTCATATGAAAATAATTTAATCTGGTCTATATGTTTATAGTCAAAAGGTGTTTTTTTGAGTTTCCACTTAGAATTTTCATTTGTTCAAAATTTATGGAAAATTGCTTGGTGTGTACGTCATCTACAAATAGCGAACACCTAAAAAATCGGAAATATAATTAGCTAGCTCTTGTAACGACATCATCATCATTCTTTCAAATTCAAAACTTATTTCTATGTAGACACATTAATATAAAGTCATTGTTATAGCGTGAATGATACAACTCCAGAGCAACACAAAACAATAGTTGAGCCGCTCTTTTATCAAAAACTAATCTAATGGAATATATTAATTAATACACGATCACCTTTCTGTAACATTGCGACTTCAAGTAATCTATTTCAACGCCAATTTATTTATTAAAAAGTTTTGAAGTTTATAATTTCTTGTTTAATATGTTGTATAGGCTATTTTAATGAGAAGTTTAATTGATACGAACGCAGTAATGAGTAGCATCGCTATATCATACACCGCTTAAAAAACTAACCATCCATGAATGGTTTATATTTCTATACAACTTTTTGTAACAAAAGATTGCGATTTTAAAAGTGAAAAACTGGTTATGTTTTAGTTAGTTGTTTTGAACATGAATTAATTTTTGCTCTTAAACGGATGAAAAAGTTGTAATTCCATCTTTTATTCTTAATACAAACTTATTTATAAAAGGAATATTGGTAATGGTCTTATAGCGTGACAGCATTATAATGTTCAGAATGGAGAAAAAATACATTACAATTTAAAATTTTGTGGTGCGTATGTGCAAAAGTGTGGAAGTTAATTTAATATTGAATGCAATCACCGCCTTTCCTTTTATTTACACAATTTCATATTACATGTAGGTATTTACCTCAAATTACTTACAATTTGTTAGTATAATAATGCTAGGTAAATAGTTTGTCACGAAATTACAACATGCATGAGAGCACTTCAGCTACATACACACAAGTTAACTAAATTACATTTACAAGTAAAAGATTGTGTAAACTGTAATAAACGTTTAAATTCATTTTCTCGCGTTTGTAACTTCAAAAGTTACACATTAACTTCTTTTTATATGTTTTCTTAATTTTGTGTGTTTAAGTTTACATTAGACTTCGATTTATTACTCGTAGCTATGCGATTTTTTTGACGCCACACGTAATTTCATCTCTTAACGTTAGCGGTATATGTGGTTTTTTAAGGGTAGTCGGATGACCCTATCTCCCCAATGTTAAATTGTTAAAGTTTATGTTCCTTTTTTTCAGAAACAGTACAAGATATCAACATGATTTTTATTTTATTTTCATTTTTACTCTTTTCTTAAAATTTTGACCCGGGGATTTAATTTTTTTTAATAAAGTATTTTTTTATTTTTTTAAAAATTCATGTTTTGTTTTTAAAAATCTTAACTAATTTTTTTTTAATATTTGATAATAAACCCGGGTAAAAGTGTGCATATATACTGCCCCTACAAAACAAAAAAAGTCATGAAGGTATCGTTAGTAGTTCCTGAGAAAAAGGTACATATGTGCAAAAAATCATAACTTTCGGGAAATTGCATTTAAAGTTAAAATTTATTTAACATTGACAAATAAAAAGCATACACCAAGCGCAGTGCTTTCCAGCCCCATATGCTGGGTTGTCTGGGTCCTCTTCTGCTTCATGGTCATCCTCCAGCCGCCTTTTCGCGAAAGTTAGGCGTTGCCGGCACTGCTTCGCTACATCTTGGATAGATTTTTCAGCCTTAGCGATTCTTGATTCATCGATTTTTTTAACGCACTTACGCAATTGACTCCAGGAACTATGCCTAGCTTTGCTAAAACTTTACATCTAGCTAGGTTTCCGAAGTTAAAACAAGCTAATGGCTCATAAACTCCAAACTCAAGTGTGTTCCGCATAACAAATGTCCTTTTGGGCAACCGATTGTTGAGCGACTCGATCGGATTTTGTGTTCCGCCATGTAACATTTCTTAAGAAGTTCTGGAGTGGCTAAATCTTTGAAAATGGGCTTTATTTTAGTCAAGACACTGGCAGGAAGATGGAAATGTTGATTATGGTCATACTTTTCATTGCTCAAAGTTGCTTTTTGAAATTTGCACCAGCTAGTTTTATCTTTAAGGCAAAGACTATGTGCCGGTTTCAACTTTGACACAGTAGAAAACGAAGTTGTGTCACCATCACCAAGATAGTTCTTATACCTAACATTGTGGAACTTTTAAGACCGCTTGAAAATTTCTACCACCCCAGCAATCTCCGTGCCTCCTCTCGACCCCATTTAATTGGCCACATAGTTAGCCTGATATTCCCTCTGAGTAGTTCTTGGACATCTGTAGCGCTTAGATAAAATCTGGGCATCCATAACTTTACTTGTAGACCACACTAATTGCAGTCACGACTCGATTTAGTGCAGTGTGCCCACGTTTCTGCCATGAGCCGTCCAGCGCGGCAGTAATATTTCTATTTTCTTCGGCAACAGCATCACTATCCCTATTTTCTACTTGCACAGCTTCCTTGGCTCTGACTTCATGGCTTCCAAACACACTTCTTTTGTTGCATCGCAATAAACATTGCTGTAGTACTTGAATGATGCAGGAGATGCCATGTTCGTGACACCACAAAATGTTTGTGCGCCTTGCTCGCCTACTCCAATACAGCGGGTAGCTTAGGTTAACCTAACATTTACATCAGCCTTTTCTGTAGACACAACAGGGCTGTTCAACTCCTTTGCGCTCAGTTCACAGCTATTACACCTCAGTTCTAATATAAAACTCAGACCTACTCTATTTGTGGCAATAAGATCAAGTTTCGTACCACAATGTACGCATACAGCTATTTTATTCAGTAAATCTTGAATGGTTTTCTTTCGTCATTGATATATTGGTGTACAAACACAAGTTTACGCCTTTTAAAAACTTTAGATGATCTAGGCATTTTACTAGGTACTAAAAAAATAGTAAAACATACTAAGAATGAAGTTACTGGTAAACGAACCACATCGCAATCACAAAACTTTGTTTATTGTTTTAAAATACTAATAAAGTAAAGAAAACAACAAAACTTGTACAGCTGACAGCTCACAAACCAGTGAGTGCCAACATCAGAAAACAAAAACACTAAAACAGAAGTAAACTAAATACTATGTGAACGTAAAAGAAAGGCAGTATACAAACGGGGTCTCGCGCGACACTAAGGGTCATCCGACTCCCCTTAAACAATTGTGATTGGAATTAGGAGAGGAAGTTTCTTAAACGTTTCATGACGGCCAAAAGATATTCAGAAACTGAAAGTGTAATTTTTAACAGATTATAAGGTAGGAGTGAAGATTGCGGTATGATGGGTTTCTTAAAACAGTGAGTATGGTTATGCAAAATTATGAGGGACAGGTTTTACGTGTTTTATAGGGCTGAAAATTATAGATTATGTTTGTTTTTAACAAAATATTAAGTGTACAAATAATTTTCCGCCGTCTTTTATAAAACATTTATTGTGAAAAAATGTATCCTACTATTTTATTCGCTTACGAGTACTTTTTCCCATCTCTCTGGCAGCATACGTATACCACGTTTGAAGAATGCTTCATCTTTTAAGGATATCCACGAATCAATCAAAACAAGTGGGAATCAGACGGAGTAATGTATAGTGAATACGGCGGGTGGGGTAAAACTTCCCAATTGAGTGTTTTTCAATAAATTTTGCCCGGGGGCGCAACACGTGAATGAGACAGTATCATGAAGAAGTATAATTTTGTCGTATCTGAAGTAGTATTCGGCGAACTTTTCGTTGAGTGCTCTACTAAATCTCATCAATTGTGTTCTATAGACAGCCCTAGTAATGGTTTCGTTTGGTTTAATCCACTCATAGTACAGGATATCAAGCTGATCTCACCAAATACATAATAAGAGTCTTTTTCCATAAATATTTGGCTTATCTGTAGGTGTTGAGGCAATTCCAGGTGGTACCCATGATTTCTTCCTCTTTGGATAATCATATTGGATCCGTTTTTCATCGGTAGTAACTAGAAGGTGCAGAAAACCCTTTTGTTTATACCTGGCAAGCAGCATTTCACATGTAAAAAATCAAGGTTTCTCGGCGTCAGTTCATATGGAACCCAATTTCCTTGTTTTTGAATCCATTCCAACGATTTCAACCGTTGTGAAATTGTTGAGTTTGTTGAATGTAAGTTCTTCTTGCGTTTGGCACGAATCTTGATCGAATAATTCTTCTAATTCCGCGTCTTCATACACTTCGTACCCATTTTTTATTACATGTTGTTTCATTGTTTATGAATTTAATTATTTTTTTTGTTGCAGGTAAGCAGTTGAAGAAGTTGTTGCAGATCCGTAAGTATTACTAAGATATTTTAACTTTTAAGAAATCGATAATATAGTTAAATGTTATAAAATGTGACACCCTGTGCATTTATGAAAGTAATTTTAAAGTTTATCTCATGTCCCTATCTATCCCAAAAACAAAGCTTTTTTTAAATCTTACAGGTTAGCCACAGTACTTCGTGCCATATACCATGAATGTGTTAATTGCCATTGGCAGATACTTTAATAGTTTAATATATTTTAATTGTAAATGGTTATTGGGTGTTTTTTGTTGTATGTTCCGAAACCTAGATTAATATGAAAGAGTGTTTACATTAATTAAAGCCTAAACAGAATTGACTGCAACCTCAGTTTTCTGAAGAACAATTTTTATATGAATAAGACAGTCAAGATTACCCTCTTCATTCATTACTTATATATCTATATATATATATATATATATATATATATATATATATATATATATATATATAGTACGCGTGCGTGCGTGCAGAGTGCGTGTGTTCGTGTGCGTTTGTTCGTGTGTTCGTGTGATCGTGTGTTTGTGTTCGTGTGTGCGTGTGTGTGTTTGTGCGTGTGTGCGTGCGTAGGCGTGTGTGTGTGCGTTCGAGCGTGCGTGCGTGATTGCGTGCGTGCGTGTGTGTGCGTGTGTGCGTATGTGCGTGTGTGCGTGTATACGTGAGTGCGTGTGTGCCTGTGTGCGTGTGTGTGCGTGCGTGTGTGCGTGCTTGCGTGCGTGCGTGTGTGCGTGTGCGTGCGTGTGTACGTGTGTGTGCGCGTGTGCGTGTGTTCGTGTGTTCATGTGCGTGTGTTCGTGTGTTCGTGTGTTCGTGTGTTCGTGTGTTCGTGTGTTCGTGTGTTCGTGTGTTCGTGTGTTCGTGTGTTCGTGTATTCGTGTATTCGTGTATTAGTGTGTTCGTGTGTTAGTGTGTTCGTGTGTGCGTCTGTGCGTGTGTGCGTGCGCGTGCGTGCGTACTTGCGTGCGTTCTTGTGTGCCTGCGTGCGTGCGTGCGTGCATGCGTGTGTGTGTGTGCGGGTTGCGTGTGTGCGTGTGTGTGTGCATGTGTGCATGTGTGCGTGTGTGCGTGTGTGCGTGAGTGCGTGTGTGCGTGCGTGTGTACGTGCTTGTGTGCGTGCGTGCGTGCGTGCGTGTGTGTGCGCGGGTTGCGTGGGTGCATGTGTGTGTGTGTGTGCATGTGTGCGTGTGAGCGTGTGCGTGAGTGCGTGTGTCCGTGTGTGAGGGGGTGCGTGCGTGTGTGTGTGTCTGCGTGTGTGCTTGAGTGTGCGTGTGCGTGTGTTTGCGTGTGTGCGTGGACGTGTGGGTGAGTGGGCACATGTGCGCATATGCGTGTGTTAATGTGTATGTATGTAATATATGTTAATATGTTAAAATGAATGTGCATCTGTTCGTGACCACTAACCTGTCACGCCGTTCGACCGATCGACCTCATATTTGAAACGTAGGTTGGTCTTGGTCACCGTTGGGTGTTGGATATTGATCATCCAAATAGAAGGCGTTGGTGGCAAATATTTCACAAATATAGTATAGTACGGAAATCTCAAATGTAGGACAAGGTCTACGGATCGCATAGTCTTCTACAAATTGAATTTTTTTAATTTTATCAATGAATTAATTCGAATTTGAAATACTAAAATTAGGTTGCTGATAAGAAAAACTATTAAATATACTAAACATTTGGTCAGCATAAAAACATACATTAATATCACAAACAAGGGGCCTAACATTGTTGAAATTCTGCTAAAATTCCGATATCGGATTAGCGCGTTTATTCAAGCGCTACTTTTAACACATGTACTTAAATTGAACCTACGTTGTAACGAACAGTGTAGATTTTAGTTCACCACCCGTGGGGTTATACACAACCAATTTATTTCCGTCTTAGTCATTTAAAATGTACAAAAACGACAAAGTTGTATGATCTACCGTAGTGATTGATTAATAGCACTAATCCGATATCGGAATTCGTCCATAATTTCAACTATAGCAGTACCTAGTTTATAAATCTTAGGTACGCAATACGTGCTAATAAGTATGGGATTGAATACTCTTAGTCATTCACAACCTTTTTTAACGCTTTTATTCAACGCACTTTTCTTCTGTTCGTTTCAAATCTTGTAATTGAATTTTCAATAACTTCCTGATCTCCGATTTTGCATACATGCGTATTCTTGATCACAATACACGAATATGTGTGTTTTGTTTTGCCTTTTGCGGCCAAATTTGGCCAAATATGGTCGAAATTTTTGTTTATAAAGCTAGGGCCTTGAAATTTAGACTTAAGCTTTTCGCATAATACCATGCACAATAATACGCGACAAGTTGGGTTTCAAGGTCCGGGGGTTGCATTGCGGCCAAATTTGGCCGAAATTTTTGTTTGTAAAACTAGGGTCTTGAAATTCAGGACTTAAGCTTTTTAGCATAAAGACCAAGTACAAAAATATTCGACAAGTTGAGTTCAAGATCAGGGGGCTGCGCCCGAGGGTCAAAGTGTTGTATTCGATCAAAAAGAAAATTAACTATTTTCCGATCTCCGGTTGAGCTGAATTTCGGCATACATGTGTATATTGGTTTATAAGTAAGTTCGAAATTTATGTTTATAAAACTAGGGTCTTGAAAAATTGAGTTTCTTTATTTGTTGTAACTTACACTTAAGCGACTAAAAAGTAGAAAATAAAAATAAGCAAAAAAATTCTTAAAAAACGCTTTTATTTCTAAATGTACTAAAAAGAATAAAATACATTTTTTATGTACCCAGTAACATCAAACATTTTTGTTACTATCAACACCTGCATTCAAACAATGAAGTGCAAGGCGCTACGAAGAGCGCCCCACACTTTTATTTTTAGTCACGAACATTTTTGATGTTACTGGGTAGATAAAAAAATTATTTTATTCTTTTTAGTACATTTGGAAATAAAAGTGTTAAAAAAAATTTTTTTTTACTTATTTTTATTAAATTCTACACCTTCCTAGTTGAAGTAATGTTTTAGGGAAATGATCTTTGGTAATGACTGAATGAGAACCTAAAATGGCCATTTATTTATCAGCTTTTAGGTAAGAACTATGTTTACTTTTGAGACTTTTCGGATATTCTGAATTGTCAAAATTAAATATTAATTCTTTTTGATCTTTTTTGTAATTTAATTTTTAGGCTTGTCTAACGTACAAACACAATTGTCTTGGAAAGATTTACTCAGAACTTTCTATGTCCTCGATGACTTTATCCAATGTCTTATTAAAAATTGATATTATATTTCAAACTTTTATTTAAGATATATTTTCTCTTTGTTAAAAGCCTCGGAAGATTTGTGTATTACAATAGTTCTCTTTGTGACCTTTCCTTTTTACTTCACTTGTTTGTTGAATCTAGATAATTTTTACATTTTAACTGTGTGTTTTATGCTTCATTCAAATGGCATATTCATTAACTGTTATTGTCGGGATAATACTTTAATTAACATTAATTAATGATATTTCATGGTGGCTTAAATAAACAAAGAAATGCATCATAACTGTATTTCCGCTGGCAAGTAGGTACCGCTTAATTAGCGGCAATAATAATTTTTTTTACGGTGTGTGTTTGTTTATTGTTTCAGTATCCTTGGTGTGATTTGGTAATTGAATCTTCATTTTTCAGTTAGATTTTACGGCTTTTGGGTTTTAATGTGGCGACACTTGTTCGTGTTTATAGGCTGAGCTTGCCGTTTCGAAATTAGTAATAACATCCTATTAGTAGATTTGAAGATAAACCACTTGTTGAAAATCATCTTACAATGGATACAGATTTCAATTCAAATAATAACTCTTTATAATCATATTATAAAATGTTATGTATGTAAAATTTACCGTTCTGTATCTAGAAGTACACTTTAGTGCTATAATTAGTTTGAATAATAAAAAAATCTAAAGGCGTTTATTTGTTTTAGTATTAATAATTTATGCTTTGCGGGAAACGTCCTTTTTTGAAAGCGTTGGTTGTGTGGGAAAATTTAATGAAAAATTAAACTTTTAGAAAACAAGTTGAATGTTAGGTTGTACAATCAAAAATTAAGGGATACATTAAATGATGTTCACCAGTTCATCACTGATGCCCGGATCACATACAGGGTGTCCCATTAGTGTGTATAAGTCCCATATCTCCGTTTGTACACTAGATATCAAAAATTTTATATCAAAATTGTAGCCAGCTATGAGCTTCACATTTTAAAACTAATAAGGAATATACAGGGTGCTTTATAACACCGTGGTCAACCAAAGTTATGTTTTTTTTTAATGGAATACCCTGCATATTATTATAAATTTGAATTACACTTATATTACCCATTACGTCAATATAAGGTTTTGATATGTTATGCTGGGTATTTTAAAAGTTATGACCAATTTTAGATAAAAATTGTTATTATTTCAACGCCCTGTACAGCCCAAGATAATTAATAAAAAAAAATTGCTTTTAGCATTCAGGATTTCGTATTACAATGTACATTCATACAAAAAATTATTTATTTAATTATTGATTGTTTTGTATATAGGGTGAGTCAGAACACGCTTATAAAATTTTCTTCATTATTTTAAATGAACCACCCTATGGTGATTGAATAGGCTTTTATTAACTCAATCATTTTTGTGAACCACTCCCTATACCTACCGCTTTCCGTTTTTTAGATATTATCAATTTTAAGAAAAAATACTCACTTTTTATTCTTTTAATAATTTCAATTTAAATAGTAATTTAAATAATTAGGTGAAAAATTCATGAAATAATAAAATTATTTAACATAAAAGGTAATTAACAAATCGAAAAAAAAAATAAATGAGAATGGTGAAAACCTGATGTGAAAAATTTAACTAATGACTAATACAATTAATAAATTTAACTAAAAATAACGAAACTCAACATTATACTTCTAAAGAAAATGTTCAAAATGACCACCTCCAACATTAACGTACTGATCTTAAAGTGTATACAGTGATGTTACTAAATACTCGTCTAATTCTCTCCTCCATATCTTGCCGTGTTGTTGGGCGGTTTCTTGGTAACTTCGTCTCTTACGTGCCCTCATAAATAAAAATCTATCTTACTTAAATCTGGTGACCTCGGAGGCCACATAACTGAATAATCTCTTCTAATCCATCTGTTTGGGTATTCTGCGTTTAGGTAGTTTCGGACCATTTGAGAATGATGCACAGGAGCACCTTCGTGCAAAATTCACATCCGACGTCTTATATTGTGAGGAACATGTTGCATTGATCTAGGGAGATGATTGCGCAAAAAATTTAAAGATACTTCACCAGTTACATGCCCTTCAAAGAAATGGGGTTGATTTCACCCAAACGTTAAGGGACCATCGGTTTTGGCCGTCTGTTCTTATCACGTAAGGGTTAATATTTGAAAAATGATGGCAATTGCCTCTGATTACAAATCCATTCTTATTTATTGTCGCTTTATCGCCAATGAGAACAAAATCAAAAAACTTACTTTTATTGTTAATTCTATCTAATGCACATTCACTCAAATTTTATTCTCATTTGATAATTATTTTCGAGCAACTCCTGGTGCCGTTGTAAGTGGTAAGGATGCATTTTATGTTTTAATAAAATTATATTTACTGATGTTTTGCTGATTCCTCTTTGACTATACACTGCTCGTGTACTAATGTGTGGATCTTCTGTAAAACTTAATAGTACATTAAATTCATTTTGTTCATACGCTACAGTACCTGTACGTTTAAATCTTTCCAACAAACTTGCCAGCAGGCAATTTTCGTCACCACTAAAAATTGTTGATAGCATATCTACTAATTCATTTCTATCAAAATTCACTTTAGAGATGATTTTTGGAACAAGACGAAACACAGTTTCAAACGCAAACAACCTCTATAATTGTTACTAACAAATGTCAAATTAAAGAAAATTTATTCATTTTTTTATGGATAACTAGATCCAAAAATTGAGATCATTACTAATACTCAAACTTAGTTTTTTGCATGGTTTGGCTAAAGATAATTGTTTATTCTTCATCATACGACTTTTTGACCAAATTTGAAACTTCACAATGTACAGATCATTCGTATTCATAATTTATATTTTATTGTAAAGCAAGCCGATGATCGCAAAGGTTACTTGAAAAAATACTGAAACGTGAGTATTTCATTATTTAATTGGAAATATCTAAAAAACGGAAAGCGGTAGGTATAGGGAGTGGTTCACAAAAATGAATGAGTTAATAAAGGCCCATTCAATCACCATATAAAATATAGGGTTGTCCTTTTAAAATAATGAAGAAAATTTTATGTTCTGACTCACCCTGTATACAAATTAATCAATAATTACAAAAATAATTTTTTGTGTGAATGTACATCAGAATAAGAAGTCCTTAATCCTAAAAGTAATTTTTTTTTATTAATTATCTTGGGATGTACAGGGCGTTGAAGTAATAACAATTTTTATCTAAAATTAGTCATATTTTAAAATACCCCCTATAACATATCAAAACCTTATGTTGGCGTGATGGGTAATGTAAGTGAAATTCAAATTCATAATAATAATAATATGTAGTCTACAATTGTAGGTTTCGTTAGTAAATAAATTAAGGATACTGAATATCTGGAATCTGCAATGTTAATAGAAATATCTCATATCATTGAATACACATTCAATGTGTCCATATGATATGGCCCCGGTAATTTAAGGTTTTATTATGAAACTTAGGCGAAATTGCTTCAAACAAACGTTGTAGACAATAACAGTATATTTTAAAATTAACTATATGTATGCAATGTATTACGCAAATGCAGCATACACTTAAGCTTGTATTTTTTTTTAATGATGCCCTGTATATTATTGCATTTTTGAACTCACTTTTTATATTCCGCAATATAGCATAGAATAGGTTATATTGAGTGCTTTAGAAATAAGAGCCATTTTTGTGTCACACTTTTGATGTCTTTGAAACTATGTAGCCGATTGGGGTAGGTATGTTATTAAAGCATTATTCGGTAGTAAAAACTTTTTAAATTTTGTAGGAATTGGTAATAGATATTTGTATGTTGTAAATTACTATTTTGTATATAGGTAATGTCATTTTCTCAATTTTTGCAAAAGAAACATCCTATATATTATAACGCCATTCGATTCCTTTGATGTTGCTCTATTATTTCTACGTATTGTTTTCTATAGGTACCTAAATGAAATATTTTCTACATAATCCCAGCTCTGTGTTTAAAACATATCATCATAAAATTTCAATAAAACGTATTTCTGTTGTACGAGTCTACAATATTCTAAACCACACATTTCATCAGATTTCTCTAGAAAATTATAAAAACACTGTAAACTATTACAGTTATCTCAATACTGGTTTAAATGTCAACCATCTTCTAAAATACATTATTCGGCTATTTTATTGTTTCAGAAAATTTGATGCATGTTTGTCAGTTTCTCACGTATCAAAAGGCTTGTGCCGTTTCCAAGCGTTCTAAGTAATCCTATACCCATTGTTAGTCATCCTCTTCCTTTTTGTACGTGCTTGGGTGAGAGATACATTTGTATGCCACATTCTGATACGAGTAACGTTACTTTTATACGTATAGGACAAATTATGTATTTCAAAGTTATTTTCAAAATAAGCTAAAGCTAAACATTATAGACCACATTGCTTTAAACGTACATCTGCGTATATCGTATGCTTATTGTTAAAGTCCGATAAAATCTTAACACACATAGGATCACACTATATTATATATATATATTATATATATATATATATATATATATTATATATATATATATGACTATATGCTTTGTATAAATTCTTCACGGTACCACTATTGTTCGAATTGTGCGCTATTATTATGATCTTATGAATTGTCTATTTCACTAAATGAACACTGATGCTATGCAATCCCTGAAGTGCATTTTGGTGGGTGCCAACAATTTTTCTCGATTATTGCTTTTTATTTTATAAATTTAATTTCTATAGTTCCCCATGCAAAAGAATACTGGCTAGACAGTTAACAAGTCCAATTGGCTAACCATTTATGCGTATAATTTGGTTTAAGCTTTGAGCTGCATTATGGGTTGGTGTAGATTCATTACTAGTAATATGTGATTCATTATCTTATAATATAATGAGATTAAGCGCTGCGATTTGAACTTTTTTGATTTTTAGGGTTATTGTTTCATTGTCTATATGTGGATCCTTATTCAAATGGTACCTTACATACCATTACCATGACAATCTATTCACTTCTTTGTCATAAACGTATAGGTTTATTCTGCGTCTAATAAAAGAAACCCGGTTCAAATCCACCTAGTACTTTTTGTGTGATGTAAACTGAAAGCTTTTGGTACACAATTCGGGCAGCCCTGGAGTAAAACACGCATGGAAACTATTTTAAATGTTGCTAATAAGGTAGGGTGAATATGTGTCCTTAGGTAAAAGCACGAAAGGCAGATGAGGGTTAATAAAAGATACTAAGTGAAATGTTAATAACTAATGTAACAGAATAATTCAAGCAGAAGTGCTTTAAAGGCAAGAAATTTGTCAAAAACAAAAACATAAAAACTTGGAGGAAGCCGTTAGTCCTGATGTATGTATTGCAGGACCTCCAGGCAAATGCTATCAGAGCTTTGTCAGCCAACTGTTACGAGCACTAGGTGTTCATACTCCCAAAGTAAAGGTGACTTACACAAACTTTAAAGAAATTGCCGGTAATTTAGGTGGCCACTACACTGTGCTGAGAGCACTTGGTTGCGAAAGCGTGTAGTTGGCAAAATTGTAGAGCTTGTTTTACACTTATAAAGCTCTCAAAACTAGAAAGGAACAAAGACACAATCAAGGCATGGTTTGTACAGCTAAAACGGAAAGCTTAAAGAAAACAGGTTAATAGGTCTACAAGTCAACAATACGCTTCAATAATGATAATAATAACAATAATGTTTATTTATTCAACAGGCGGGAAGTCCAATTATAGAAAAATTTTATGATAAACAAAAACAGTTCGTAATAAATCTAACAAAGGGGATACATTAACGTCCAGAGAAAGGACTGCGTCAGAAAAAATTTACCATTACAAAAACTTAACGCAATTTAAAAATATCTTAATGTTTTAGAAAGTGTTTTTATGTCAGATTAACAGAAAAATACAAAATTTTTTTTGCCAGAACTGGGCAATCTTGTTTGATATACCAGCCATTAAGGACTTTTTGTTTCTTTTAAAACCTTTACCGATGCAGTTTTTCACTTCTTTTTGAAGATTTCTATGGTTTTCGCTTCTTTTTTTGTTCCTTTCAACTGTTTTTTGCTCAGAGCCTAATGTCTTTCCACTGGACGGAGTTCTGGTGAATTTGGTGAATTTGAGTTTCTCGGGATAAGGTCGACATTATTCTCTTCGACCACGTTTTGGTCGCGTTGCTATAGTGACTAGAGGCCAAGTCAGGCCAGAAGAAAGTAGACACTTTGTCCTTTCTTATAAAAGGCACAAGTCTCTTCTGAAGGCACTCTTTTACATAAATCTCGCTGTTGATAGTCCCGAATGTCACAAAGAATCGGCTTCTGTCACCACAATTACAAATGGCCTGCCAAACAAGGAATTTCTTCGGGAATCTAGACTTTTTTTTGGTTCGAAATTTCTTATCAACATTGTCACAACCAGCTGCAGAATAAAATTCTTGGCAGGTAGCTGGGAAAAATCGGAAAGGGCATAGGTTTCATCGTCCATTATTCAACACACTTTTTTCTGTATAAAGTCACATTTCAGCTTTCAAGTTCTTCTCAGCATTCCTGATTGGTATATCTTGAATTTTGTAAGATTTTATATCCACACGTTTCTTCACTCTTCTTACGGTTGCTTCCGAAATCATGACTTTATCAGCTAGTTTCCTGATTGACAAGATTGGCAACAACTTTCATAGCCTTCTTGAGAGAATGGAAACATTTTTTTTCTACCAGAACCATGTTTCCTGAACAAATTCAAGTCTTTCGATAACGTTTGATGATACTAGATACTGTGTTTCCATTAACCCTCACTTCTTTTCCTATTTTTTTGAAAGTCCACTGCGGATTTTCTAGATTTTTTCACAATGATTTTTCTCTTTTCCAATTTGGTCGACATTCCGCACTTAAAATTTATTATGTAAAAAAACTATAAATGTGTCATTTACCTGACATTCAATACAAAGCTAACTAGATCAAAAAAGAAAATTTTGTTAACGCGTTATGGGTGAAAATTCAATGGTAAATTTTTTCTGACGCAGTCCTTAAGTATTACAACTGTTAGACATAATAAAAACTGGCGATTTTAAAACTAAATTAGTTTTAAGAGTAGAGATAACAGATTGGAAAAGAGTTATTCATGGGGACATCTTCTGTTTGTGTATATTACATCTTCTCTCAATAATCTGAAAGTAGCCAAGTGCTTGGGAAAAATCATTATAATAGAATACGACTCAAGTGCGAAATCAAGTCTTCTCAGGACTAAGCCTGATGACGAAAGCAGATGCACTTCTCAAACGTCGCACTGTAAAAGCAAGGAACTGTGGAAACTCCACTCATATGAGACCACAGTTATAATACAGTACTATTTTATTGAGCAACTCAAGTTCCGCTAAAACAAACTTTACGAAGGGAGTCTTGTACTTGTGAAAAAAAATAAGAGTGCACAAATAAAATGCTGAAACCATCTGAAATGAAGCAAAATAGCTGTACTCGAGTTGCGCCTGATTTTACCACAAAACGGATTTAAAAGGATTAGCTATTCCAGAGGTTATATACCTTTGTCGTTCTAACTCATGGTATTTGGGTAAGGAGCTAAGTGTGTATTGAATTTTTCTAATCATGGGCGGTAAACTAAGAAAGGAGCTTGGTTATCGCCGTTTTCAATGAAATACCTGTGCCAAAAAGAGATAACAAATGGGTAATAGGATAAGTTTTACTTCATATAGCATTACATTACATTCGTCATTAAAAAAAAGTTTTAATTTACACAAACGCACACGTGGTAGTGATTAATAGAGAAAAATAGGTGATTAATAATTATAATTAACGCCTTCATGTCGGGATGTACGTAATTAGTTTTGTATTTGTACATATCCGTAATTTCGATGGACCGCTAGAGAAAATAATTAGGGTAATTGCGAAATTAGTTTCTTATTCTTATTTCTTATATTTTGGAAAGAATAATAGTGATTCACCGTTTGTTTTAATTCGATAATTTCTTAATTAATTTAAATACATTCTACAGTTTAAGAATCTATTTGGATATTTTGATGTATTTACACTTACCTCATAAATATGAAAAATGTCAGATTTGCCATTGTCAATTCATACTTAATTTGGGAAAATCTACACATTTAGGGAGCCTTTAATGTGAATGTGTAGGCAATAACCGGCAATATAGACTATTTCAATAGAGAAATCTCTAATTAGATAATTTTCAACTTCATAGCTTAATTAATTATGTATTTCGTGTTACTGTACAAAACACATAATAGAATATTGCAATGCAAGTGAGCGTGAGTGTGAGTGAGTATGAGTGAGTGTGAGTGAGTGTGAGTGAGTGTGAGTGAGTGTGAGTGAGTGTGAGTGAGTGTGAGTGTGAGTGTGAGTGTGAGTGAGTGTGAGTGAGTGTGAGTGAGTGAGTGAGTGAGTGTGAGCGAGTGTGAGCGAGTGTGAGCGAGTGTGAGTGAGTGTGAGTGAGTGTGAGTGAACGTGAGTGAGTGTGAGCAAGTGTGAGTGAGTGTGAGTATGAGTGTGAAAATACGCGTGCATTTAAATGTTTAGATTCCAGTTATTTGTAGTGAAGCTACGCGGTAGTGAGTAAGAGCGTGTATGTGAATTTTCTTTCGGCCGCAGTAACTAAAAAACTTGTTCAGAGATGAACTTTTTTTTTGTTTTACTTTTCATTTGCTTGTTTTTTGTTGAATCTACTCAAATAATTGAAGGTGGGAACGTTTTTTACGAATAGATAATAGTATTGCTAGTTAAACAAAATTGAATTATTCTAAGTAGCTATTAAAACGTGTTCGGGCGTCATCAACATATAGGTCATTCGTTTAACTTATCCCGATTGGTCAATGAATCAAACGCCCAAGATTGTCGTTTTGTATGTCTCTTATTAACTCAAGTAACTAACAAGGATAACATCAACAATAAATTTTGTTTTCTTGTACGAATAATTTTGATACCAACTTAACGTAAATGTCAAATGTACATGTCATAATGTTGCAAATAAAAACAACAGTTTAATTTACGTACCGTAGATGTACGCACCTAAAAGCATATTATTTTCAATAAAACATACAATATAATAACGTAGCAGATGAATTTTGGTAAGTTATTCTAAAATGTAGCAAAAATTTTGTAAATATTTGTAGGTTAAGACCAATGAACTCTTTCAAAGAAAGGAAGTCATTGTTCCAATTTTTTTTTACATAAAAGTGGCGGTTCTAAATCTTTGACGGCATCGGGTGCATATAAACGATGTAAAGATCGAAGTATTAGATGCTAAGGTCACTTTGAGTAAATATCACTAGGCCCGAACACTGCTCTCCTTTTCCGAACTATAACGGCAATATATTCTATAACGCAAACTTGTAAGTTAATGGTTATTTATTTAATTTATTTATAAAGTTTGAATTTTTAGGAATTCTACTAAACATTATACTTTGAGAAAACATTCAAATTCCAAAATACGGAAGCATAATTTCAATCATCGGTGTTTGCACTCGTTTGTGTAGAAGATTATTATACTGGAATTTTAAATACACTAAACACATTCTAACCCAGTGTTTCTTACTTATTCAGTACATATTTACACCATAATGTAATAAAACGTATGACAATTTGTCCATTCACATTTAAGCATGAGTGTGTTGAAAATAATTTATTGTTATAAACGAGATCACTTTCCGGCTGGCATTTTTTTATTTATCTATCAATTTAAATGAAACTTGGAAGGGTTGTTACTCTAACCAAACGTCATTTTTAGGAATTTTTGACAAGCATTTCCGACTTCCGGTTTCACCGGAAATGGCCTTAACTTTTGATTTTTAAATGACACCCCCTGTACATTTTTTTTTCGGATTCTGGAGGTCATTTTACGGCCGATTGCGTAATATTTAAATCGATTTTTTTCCAAATGTAATTTTAAAATTGAATTTTATTTTCTCATCCAGAGTGCCATGACCATCTTAAAATCATTCTACATACTTAACTCACTTCCAGAAAAATGCAAACTCACTTTTACCTTTGTTAACTTTTTTACTAGAACGTTCTAAACTTTATTTTTGCCGTAGCTCAAAAAAATTAAATGGAAGCATACCACTTTCATAAAACTACTAAATGCAGTATTTTAAAACGAATTTAATGACGTATAACACGTTTTGTCATTTTTACGAATTTTCGATTTAAAACATTTTTATTTTTATATTTACGTCTTACTCATTAATAAAATTCACTTCCTATGTCACAGCACATCAGAGTTGCCATGAAAACAATAGGTGGCTAGGTTGCCATGGAAACACTATGGTAAATGTAAAAGTTTGACAGGTAATAATAAAGGTTGTTGTTTATTAACATAAATCTAATATTTTACTTAAAAATTAAATTAAAGTTTGTACTTAGTTTAATTATAAAATTAACAAAAATGTTTACCAAGAGTGAGCAGGTTGATATACTTATTATGTATGGACCATGTGCCAAAAATGCAGCGGAAACCGAACGAGTTTATCGGCAAGAATATCCTGAGCGTCTTCATCATCCTACAAGACAATGCATTATCTACCTTATAAGAAAAATGCGCCAAGAACCAGATAATTTGCAACAACATTTTATTATTAATGAACAAACGGAAGAAAATGTAATAGCATATGTCATTCAAAACCCCACAGTGTCCACAAGGGAAATTGCCTTTGAATTAGACGTTGGCGCAGAATCAGCAAGAAAGATCTTGAAGAAACATGGATACAAATCATTTAAGTACCAGCTTCACCAACATTTGTACGAGGGAGATTTTGTTAGAAGACTGGAATATTGCAACTGGTTCTTGGAACATAACGATGCCGATAATAGCCTAGCCAATTCTATTTTGTATTCTGACGAGTCGAGATTTACCAATAATGGAATGTTCAACCGGCAAAATACAAGATATTGGTCAACGATAAATGAACACCGAATGATGGAAGGTAATTTTCAAGAGATATTTGGAGTAAATGTATGGGCTGGAATAATTGGTACTCGTATTGTGGGACCGATTCTTTTCCCAGGGCATTTAAATGCAGAACGCTATTTGGGTTTTTTACAACATGAAATTGAACGTTTTGGAGGAATTACCGTTGGAAATAAATAATCAACACCTTTATTATCAACAAGATGGTGCGCCGGCTCACAACGCTATTGTTGTGAGAAATTACTTAGAAGAACGATTTGGAGAACATGTTATCTCTACCCGTGGACCGCTCCGGTAGCCTCCTGGTTTGCCTGACCTTACACCTCTTGACTTTTTTTGTGGGGCCATATTAAGGAGATTGTTTACCGAACACCGCCAACAACACTTAACATCTTAGAAAACCGTATACGAGCGGCATTTGCTATCATTACCCCCGACATGCTTAGGAATGTCGTAGAAAACAACGTTTTTCGTGTTTAGAAATGTCAAGAGGTGGAAGGGTAGCACTTTGAAAATTTAATTGGTGGTTAAAAGGTCCAAACTTTATAATCTAATACCTATTGTTAATGTTATACGTATTATTGTTAATGTTATTAATTTTTTTTTGATTATTTTTAATACTGTTTAAAATTATTACACTCTGTTTTAAAATGAATGTTGTTCAATCGTTGACTGAAAAAATTGGGAAAATACGTAAAGCAATGCACTAAAATTGTGCTGCTTTAAAAACAACTCTCAGACGCGCCCATAATGTGTCTGTCCTTTTCTTTCTTTTTTGCTACGGCAAAAATAAAGTTTAGAACGTTCTAGTAAAAAAGTTAACAAAGTTAAAAGTGAGTTTGCATTCTTCTGGAAGTGAGTTAAGTATGTAGAATGATTTTAAGATGGTCATGGCACTCTGGATGAGAAAATAAAAGTAAATTTTAAAATTACATTGGGAAAAAAATCCATTTAAATATTACGCAATCGGCCGTAAAATGACCTCCAGAATCCGAAAAACTAAAAATATACAGTGGGTGTCATTTAAAAATCAAAAGTTAAGGTCATTTCCGGTGAAACCGGAAGTCGGAAATGCTTGTCAAAAATTCCTAAAAATGACGTTTGGTTAGAGTAACAACCCTATCAAGTTTCATTTAAATCGATAGATAAATAAAAAAATGGCAGCCGGAAAGTGATCTCGTGGGCATCCGGTATATATAATGATTGGCTTGACTTGGACATCATAAACTTTTTCTTGTTCCCAACACTTTAGAATTTCAGCTTCTGCATGTTTAATTTTATTTAACCAAACTGAAGGTCAAACTGTTTCTAACGCTTCTTTCCACATGTTTGACATTATCATCCCCATAAGCATCTCTTCCAATGTGTTTATCATAATAACAACAATTTCTATTGGGTTAAATTGACAGTGGTGAGGAGGCAAGCGTAAAATTTCATGTCCATGTTCTCTAATAATATAGTCGACCAAATATTGTTTCTCTTCCTTATGCAGCTTTGCTATATGTAGTAATTCCGTTTTAAATACTTATTTTTCATAAGTAATTTTTCTTCCCGTTTGTAGATATTTTGTTTCATAACTTCTCAAAAATTTTACCCTCATCGGTGTTATTGAAGTTTTTTCGCACAGGGCTCTTCTATTGTTTGTTTGCTTGAAAGAAAATCCAATGTCCAACAAAACGTGATAGAGGCTTGTACTTTTACACTCAAGAATACCTCTTTCTTTAATTTTTGTTAAGAGCGTATCTAATGTAACATGTTCATGATTAATATATATGTTGTAAATTGTAGTACGGATTTCACTTTTTTGTCGTTGATCCATGTCTTTTGTTTTTAGACTTTTTCGTTGAGGTTCATTTTCCTTGTTTTCTTCTTGATTTTGATGTCGTCGTAAAGCATTAGAAATATGTAATCAAAAATTATTATTAATTTTATTAAATACATTAATAAAAAGTTTACCTCGAGTAGGATTTGTTTTTGTGGCAATTTTCATGCACTGCTGTTAATGGTCTTAAGGGTCCGTTGTTCTGTTTTTCTTTATTAAAGTATTCCACTAAGTTATGGATCAATTCTTCTACGGTAATTGACCTACGAGCATGTTGATGTGCTGCAAATGAAAACATAAATGTTATCTTTTTCTGTAAAAACTAATTCATCTTTACCTTAAATGAACACTAGAAAGTAATGTGGTTCTGAAAACAACCGATCTTTTAAAATATGAACTCAAGAAGCAATGAAAAACTAATAAGAAATAAACAAACCGGCGCGCGTACGTAAGCTCAATCAACAAATAAGCAAATAAAGAAAGGTTGGTATCAGTGCTCATATTTTTGGTTTAAATTATAGACGACGGTCATTTCGTGATTTAATGCATACATGACGTCATCGCGATAAGTTAAACGAATGAACTTTATCTCAATTGAACTACCAATGGGTAAACTTTTCTTGTTAACTTTTTCTATTCCGAATAATTTTGACCATTTCAGTAAATCAGTATTCGTATTTGTTACGAAATTATTTAATACTGAGATGCATTTTGTGCACAAAAAGATATGTTAACCTCAAAATTAGCAAGTTTAGTGTATTATTTGGAGTATAAATTACACTTCACTAAATTCTGTGTAACATCCTTTTGAATACTTCAAACTACAGTCCTGTTGAAGGTTTATATAATTAGTTTTTATTTCATCAAGATCTCATAAAATGCCATGCTTTCAGGACAACATTGTTACGTGTACATTTAACATATGGTCAAATTGTCAGATACAAATTATTTTAAAGACAGTAGAATTTCTTAATGGATATTTAAAAATACTGTTGAAATTTTAAATATTTCTCCAAATTTATCATATTATACTTTTAGATAAAGCTCATAAAAATATTTAAATGAAATTAAGAGAACTTTTCTGTGTTTCTGATATTGCATTATCAACTTTCATAATGTTGAGTTTAAGTATTATATTGTTTATATTTAGTGTCAGATTGTGCGGCAAAGTTTTATTGTTAATTTAATTTATTACTTTTTTAATTATTTAATGTTAGATTCTTTCTGGACTACAAGAAATATCACGATCTCATACTTTTTGTTTGCGCAACAGGTGTTGACGAACGTTTAATTTTGAAATTATTTAGAAATTTGATATATGCAGAAGATTGGTGTTTAAAATGCTACCTTAATTGTATACGTTTCGGACATAATTTAATGTATCCTAATTGTATGTTAAATTTGGAGAGATGGATAGCAGTTCTTGGTAAGAATCGCTAAATTCTGAAATAAATCTGAACAAAAATACCAGATTGTTGCCAATAGGCGTTCAATTTTTCAAGGTTCATCATACACGGAAATTTGTATATGTTTTGCAATATGAATATGTGACATAATCCTTATCTTTATTATCTTTTAAAGAAACAATATTGTAGATAATGCATATCGTTGGACTTTATTTTATTTTTTGGTAAAATATTGATGGAATGTTACATATGTTAAACATATGAATAACAACATTTTTAGATTAATGTAGTTAATTAATTTTCAAAGCTTTCATTATTATCTCTTTTCTAATCAATTTTGGTATTCGAGATATTTCAGAGTTACGTTACGTTATATGAAATCTATTTTAACAATAACAATAATCTTTCATAAGAATATTTGTTAACTTTTCATTGTTGGTGTAAACAATCTTAGCACCTTTATGGATATTGTAATACTTTAGTATTATCATTTAAGGTAATAGTATACAATAATCCGTTCTTATAATAATCTTACAGATTTACTGTAATTGATTAAAACAACTGCGAGTGCCTACGTTAGGTAGTTAGCCTTTTGCATTATTTTTAAATAATTTTTAGAAGCTTTTTTTATGTGAAAGATAGTGTTACGGTATTTTTATTAGTGTATAAAATGTAATACTGTTTATTTTATCTGGTTCAACTACGAATGTGAATACTTTTTATGGACGACATTTATAGTGAATTTTGGTATTTTTATTCTTATGTGATCTATTAAAGCAAACGCAAGCGTAATTTATCTTTTAACTTTTTATTTATAAATTATGTACTCTGGTTAGCAGTAACTCTTTGTATATGATTAATATTATTCGTATTATACCTAGCATACTTTTTAACTGCATTTATGAATGTTGAAACCTATTTTATATCTGTCACCCTAAGCATTCAGTCTATTAATATAGTTCACAAACATCACCTATGCAACTCATTACGTTTAGTACCTTTTTAAATTATTACCATAAGCGTATCAAATCAAATTAACATAATTTACCATATTATAGTATGGTGGTTATTCGATTTGTTTGTTGTTTAGGGCTTTATATAGTATAATATAAATTTCCATATTTTAATGCCCGAGTTTAATACCTACATAAAAAAATAGTGATGTTTGATAAAATGGGTACATTTGCTTATTGTTTTTACGTTAGTATTTTAAAACTTATACTGCCGGGTATGCCCGAGTTTATTTACACTAGAAGCAGTACACGATTGTTATACCTAGAACCACCGCTACCGCTCAAATTAATCAACATAAGAATAGGCTGTTTTAAAATGCGTTTTTATTCAGAAGTTTAATATAAACTTACAAATTAAAAGAAACTTACTAAAAAGTCACATTTTAACATTTAAAAAATCTATTTTGCAGCTTTAGTGATGAACCTACATAAGTAAAGAAGCAGTTTGCATTTGGTTACACGCACCTTTTTCGTTAAGTTTGTTTATAGCTACACTCACCACATACATATTTTTGACACGTTTCGCACACATACGGGGTTTTATTTTCGCACTTAGTTGTTTGACATGTTCAGCGTTTTCATTTTGGAGTAGTTCTGCTGGTTTTAGTTCCTAGTGCTTCTTTTGTTACCACTTCAGTCTGCCTTAGGGCGTACCCATTTACCAATTCTTTTGCTAGTTCGAATAAATAATCTCTTCTTTTATCTTTTTTCCGCTTATCTCTATGTAGAGCAAGTATGCATTTATTGCTGCTAAGTGCAGTGTGTTATAAAATACATGAACTGATCATTGACGAGATCCAGGTTTTACAGAATACTTGTGAGCGATTTGGTCAATAACATCAACTCCGCAATTTGTATTATTATAGTAGAGTACGGTCTCTGGTTTTTTCTTCGGATTGGGCTCAGTACATATCAATGTCTGGAGAGTACTAAGCATAAGAACACTGTAGTCTGTTTTTACTTGCTATATCGTAAGAATGCTGTTTTCATCTTTACTTTTCAGTAGCGCAGTTTCATGTTATTAACATTTACAATGTTTGATGACATCGGAAATTCTTCTTCGTATTATGTTCATTGTTCCTACGTTTGTTGTGTTTAGAGCAGATAGTTTTTAATAATTTTAATAATTTTGTAAAGCCACTGTTGAACAAAACCTGCTTTCATAATAAAAATGCATATATAGTAGTTACTAGCAATTATAGTGCGGCTACAATCTAGTAGTAATTCCTGACTTAACTCAAGAAGCACCTTGGTTGGCACAGACTGTCGGGAATCAGCTTCTTTACATTTGTAAATTTTTAGATTTCATGTATATCCTTCGTTGCAGCACAACTTAATTACTTTAACACCATATTTGTGAGTTTTTTAGAGGATGTATTGCTTTATTGTTAACCTCCCTCATCAATACAAACGACTTTCGTAGGTGTATATGCCATTTTGCAATTTCTTGTACAATTGTCAATCAAGCCTTGAATTTTGGAAATTTTAGTATTTTTAATTTTTTGTTCATTGTCCGAAAAATGTAACATAGACAGCACTAATTGAAATCTGTTACGAGACATTGTTTTTGGCGCTATCTCATTACGAAAAAAAAATTTGTACACCAACAGTTATTAATCGACCTACAGTCCCTTGAGCATAGAAGAATAGTTTCGGTTCTTTCCTTCGCAGGCCATCTTCGCTTGGAACATTTGCCCATTCACACCATAATTACGTACTCAAAATTTCATCTTGTCACACTAAATGGACGTAATCTACATTTTTCGACACGGCAACCAAATTGTGGAATGCACTACCCAGTTTCTGTTTTCCTCCAAACTTCGGCTTAAGTAAATTTATGGTGGGCATTCATAAACATTTCTCGGCAGCCTAACAATATTCCTAAACCCTCCCAGTGTTCCTGAGTACTTTAGCACGATTGGCAAATCTTAGTCTGTTCAGGAATGCTATTAGTAAAAATAATCGAAAACGTTGTGACAATTCCAATGTATCCTAAAAACCAATTACAACTTTTATCTCTATTGTCGTGGTTGGAGTCCAAGCATGAAATCTTGATGATTCTGGGGTACCGATATCACTTGAACGACACTGTGTTGCATAAATGTTCGTTTGTTGAGCAATGTGTTTTCGGACATACCTTCATTAATAAATACAGAAAAAGTCATATGGCGTAGAATTCTCCAATAACAACAAAGCTTGATTTAATCCATACTAAGGTTCCAAATACACATGCACTTACACTTGGTTCCAAGTTCAGGTTCTGAGTATGAACACTTGACATGTTCGGAGAACCATGTCTCTCATTAACATTTGAAGCCGTAGTAGGAATATCGCATTCTGAAGATTCGTTTATATCACTTTCCTTATCGTCAAGCTCACTAAAATCTGCAACAGTATTTCTTTATGGAGAATATTCCTGATAACCAGGTCCTTCAATTTCATCTTCGAGATCTGGAATATATGTAGAATCCCTATCTTGTGAATTTGCATATGGATCTGCAGAAAATGTTTTTAATTTGAATTGGTTATCACAAACGGCCGTTGCCAAGTATTTGTATTGATATTTTTAAATATTAGGAGATCGAAGAGTTCGAGAAGTTAAAACGGTATAATGACTGGTGCGGCGGTTCTAGTGTTAAAGTGTGTGAATGAAAGTGCATTTATTGTTATAAAATAAGCACTTATATGTATCAAAATTGTTAAAAAAAGCTGTAATAAAAACATTAAAAATGCAAAATGAGAAATCAAAACAAGAAAACCTTTAATAAATGAAGTAAAGGAAATGATATATAATTGTGCAATTTAAGTGACTAAGGATCTGAAAAACAATTAACAATAATATACGTATATCTCCAGATTCGCGATTAAAAAATTTTGGCCGATAAGTATTTTTATAGATGCAGAAGCTTGTTTCGACATCTACTGAGGTAATTGGTGCAAAATTAAAAATGTTTAAAGGTGCCATAGTATGAGCATCTAAATTTTCAATGAAATTTCCACTTAACCCTCCTATTGTGTTCGGGTCAATATGACCCAATCGGGTTCTTCTAATGTGCATAATTCGTTAATTTATTTAAATACTCCGTTGCCACTGGATGACTTTTATTTCATTCCTGTAATAACGGTATACCTAGATTGGTAATGGAAAATTATAATTAGTTTTTCTTTTAAATGCATTTGTTACACTCACTGTGTTTGGGTCTATATGACCTGGTGGTTTGTGTGGTTCAAATTAGAAGAACGAGAAGCAGATTGTTATCATAAACGAATTTATTTTATTAGTTTTGTTTTATTTTCATAAATATGAATAACTTACATAATATTGCCACATTATCATTATTATAATCTCATGGAGAGGCAACAGCCAGTCTGTGGGATGGAAATGTAGGTCGTCCAATATACAGAGCAACTCTATAACAATTTTATGTAATTGCACGAATAATTCGCTTTGACAAAAAAAACTCGACCACAACGACGTCAAACTGGTAAAGTAGCTCCCATGTGGGACTTGTGGGATGAAAGGGTTGCTATTCTATCTAAGCTCTATAGTGTTCACGAAAATGTAACAGTAGATGAGCAACTGGTACCTTTTAGAGGCCGTTGTCTTTTTAGACAGTACATCGCGAATAAACCTGCTAAATACGGAAGTTAAGATTTTACTTTATGCGATTTTGTAACTGCTCATGCGTATAACGTGCAAGTTTACCTCGGGAAAAAGGAAGGTGAACCTCCAGAAAGAGGTCAAGGTCAATAGCTGTGCTATTCGCAAAATTAAGCCTGAATTACCAGCTGCATTGGTCTGCAACAGGAAAGAAGTTCTTTCTTCAAAATTTTATTTTACCAAGGACACGTAGAGAGTTTCCTATATTCCGAAACGGAATAAAAATGTTACGCTCATGAGCACCATGCACCAGAGTAACGGAGTGTGTAACCAAGATCATAAAAATCCGTTTATGAATTTTGGGGAAGTTTTTTACCACGTAAAATATTTTGACATTCTTGTGTGGACGTTGCAGAACATTCCGACAACCCACACACCATTGCTTAAATGCTTAAAAATGTAGCATAACACATTCCAGCTTTCAACCACGTCCCCCATCTTGTAAGTGTAGGTTCAGCAGGTATGGAAATATTTGGAAATTGCTCTTTGAAAGCTTGTATTCGAAGAGGTTTCATCCGTTTTTAATTAAATTGTTAAACAAAGGGAAATGTCCCCAAATTACTTCAACTACACTTGATGACTCATGTGGTAAGCATGTGCAATGTATTAAATTTGGATAAAAACCTTTAATGACGTTCTCCGCTTGGTCATATACGCATTCGGTCCTGTATTAGTAAATCAGACCAAAACGTTAATAAGGAATTCATTAAATTCGTTGATTACAAAAGTTGTGATTTACCTATTCACAATAGTTGTTTGTTTCATATAAAACATAAAATATTTTCTCCAGCTACTTTTACCTTTATATTTTATTTATTTGCAGTTCATTACTTCTCTGAGAACCCCTTTATCAGTATCAGATATTTTTATACTAAATGAGTATTAATCTATTTTTTAGTGACATAAAAAACTTACCATGTAGTATTCATTGGATTTTAAATCTATAAATTTAATTTGATTTGAATTTACAGATGTTGGTGAAATAACGTGAAGATAGATGGCGCCAGCAACGAAAAATAATGTCGATTAAAATTGTGTTCATAGAAGATAAAGACTCGAAACATTTAAATAATCTTACACTCCATTAAATTAAAAAACCTAAGTTATATTGACAATAAAATATTTACCTACGACTGAAAACGTTGTTGGTCGTGAACATATAAAAATTTTGAAATATTATATATTGAAATAATGACATCCCAAGTCAGTCATACTATGCTGACATTTAGTGAAGGTCAAATTATTCTTTTGTACATCCTGAAATGAGCCACTTTTGGTACTGTCACAATATAGCATCTTGTTTAGGTGATTGGAGAAAAAAAATTGTTTTTTGTATCTACACATTTTTACCTCACACGAAAACTATGTTTAATTTACCTATTCCTTGGTCATTTTTATGTAATACTAACTGTTCATGTTTCTACACAATAAAAAACATAAATTCATCAAGTATTATTGTCTTCTGGTTTGTTAGCATTTTTCAAAATTTGTGGTTAAATCGAAATTGAACTGCAACATAAATCAAGTATAAATGATTTATCGGTTTTTATCTATGAATCCGTTAACGATTTTTTTCTAAACCTTATTAGTTGTATTACTATATTAGGAAATCCATAATATTTAAATCTGGTGCAATTTGATTAAAATAACTTGCATATTAATTATGAGTATCTATATGGGAATCTACGATCATATGTAAAACCTGCACCATAATGATAATTTTCTTGAAGTTTTATAATCTAGTAAGTATTAGGTATGCATAACATCTCAGTATTAATTACGCATTAGTATCTTCAATAATAAGCTTTACCATAATGTGCGTTTTAATAACTGTGATTACTACAGCTAAAACAGCTATATCTTGTAATATATTGTTATTACTTACACTTTTGCATACATTTAATATTTTGCTAGTTTCCTTTCCTGTGTTTATGTAGTTTTTCGATGATTTGTAATGCCCTTTTGCCATTATTTCTTTTTGTAATTAACAATTGGATTTAAATCCAATTTTGCTCGAAAACAGTTAAAAACAAAAATATGTACTAGTTAATTAGTAATTAATTAGCGACGCTTAATCGTAGGGCCCCGCTCACAATGCCTTCCCTTAATTTTGTTATACAAAAATAAATCATAAAATCTTATTCTTCATATTAAGTGCTTTTTAAAAAGTAAATTTTTCATTCGCGTTCAGTTCAAATAGAATCTACTAACCCGTGTTCGTGTAGAAGTCTTTTTAGTTTTAGTGATGTATAGTGGATAACAGGTGGGGAATGTGAGTGGCATAATAAATCATGTATGAAATTATTTAAATTTAATTTAGTAATGTTGGAACTCAGAAACACTTTCACCTTCTGTAATGTTAAGCTATTTTTTTTAGTTTATTAAAAATTTAGGAAAAGTAACATTAATATAGGTAATAATACAATGCAAGTATAATATGATACCTAATATTGTGTTGTGTGGTTGGTGACTTTCCAAACAAGTCTTCATGTGGATGGTATTGTAGTTGGGTGTGGTGTTGTGTGTACTGTCCTGCTATCGCTCGACTGGTAGAGTTGTTAATTTAAGAACAACAATATCAGCAGTAATAGAATTGGATTACTGCATTATGAGACGATAGAGAGTATGTAGAAAATAGATTTACAACAGTAATCCCGTCTCATCTCCGTTCTACAGAGCGCTTAATCAAAAATGGCAAACACTTCCTGGCCGTGCATAAGGATTATTCTTCTGAGGTCAGTTGCAGTTTGCGCTAGCACTTTGCGGATGACAGGTAAGACCTTCGCCAAATATAAGCCCAGAATGGCGTCGTTTCCTAAAGCGAGTGTAACCAGCGTTCTTTCGACTGCAGATCTAACTGTGTCGGTATTCTCACTACCACTCACCGAAATAACGCCGGCTCGGTGTAGCGAGGATGCCTCTGTTGGCGCTGTCCTTTTTGGTCGTCATGGTTGTGCATCGGTCTCTTTCTGCTGGGAGAGACGTGAAAATATCGGACATACTCTTAAGTTGGGCCGGGTGATCACCACCACAGCTCACCCATTTAGCGCGATCGGTGCGAGGGTTTAGTGCATTCACTGGAGTAATGATGTCCTGCGCACTTCATTCAGCGTACCGCCGCCCTGCAGCAAAGTTGTACGTCATGGAATTACTGGCACCGCTGACACATTCAGATGCCGGATTTCCTTCTCAAGTCTACGATGAATACGTAAACCACGTATTCCATCTGCCGGATCTTCTTTAGAACTTAATCTGTTGGCAGGTGTATCAGCAGAAGTGGGATAGACCGTCCTTGTTTCTTCATTCTGAAACGGGAAATATTAATGTCGCAGTCGCGCAGCTCGGAGCAGTGGGCACCCCTTGAAAGTACGTTTGCTCGTTGCCTGATAAGTATGATACGGAGTACTATGCGTACTGATATATCGCATCAGCCTGTCACGACCTTTGGCTTTGGGAGGCTGTGTCCTGTATTTCTCAGTGATGGACTTCGCTCGGGTGAAGGCGATCCCTCATCGGCCCACTTCACTAGAGACGGCCGACTTAGGCGTGGTGGGGCGGTCCATCGATACCTTGGTCGGGCTCTACATCACGAGACTTGTGTTCTGCACCGTGAATCGGTGCCACCGGTACTAGAGGTGCGGTACGAGTCTTTTTTCTTTTTAATAAACAAAACAGACCCACATATCACACGAAATTAAAAAACACCGAAAGCATTTCAATAGCTAAGCTATTATCATCAGCGGTCAATTGATGGTGGGGTTTATAAGCTAGTCGGTCGCTGATAGCTTAGCTATTAAAACACGTGTGGTGTTTTTTAGTTTTGTGTGGCACGTGGCTGCATTTTGTTTGTTATAGATCCTGCAACAAATCCAGTGTTCCAGATTTTTTAAACTCTTCGTTCTTGTCTTTTATATTTTTTTTCTTCTTCCTCTTCAGGTTGGGTCTATGGTTGCTAGTGGAATTGCTTATCGGGTCTAGTAGCGATAGAATCTGGTGTAGGACTAGCTTCTTGCTGGTTTAAACTGGCGACGGTGATGTTTCAAGCGGGATTTATGTCCCTCGTCAAAGTGCACTTGTATCGGCTCTCTAAGTAACGACGTTGGCACATTAACGGAGACTTCTTTACTTTTACGCGTACGCGATTTAAAGTTGATCTTCGCTGTACTGATCACAGACATTGAGTGGTACATCCTTTGTCGATAATCCTTTTGGGATTCTCAATAGACGAAGTTTGTCAGAGATCATTTTTTCGGATCCAAAGACTTAGCTTTGCGGTCAATGTCCATAGACAAGGAAATTACGAACAAACATGAACTTTGAGCATATTGTGTGTCTCTCTTTCGGTGATAATTTTCCTTGCAGCTAAGGAAATAGTGCAATGACAGTAAAATTTAAACTGTCGAATGTGTTTCATTTTAGAACAAGGCAAAGTTTGTCTATTGTTCAGATAAAAGATCTTTGACTTTTGACATTTGATGAATTTTTTTCATTTAATTTGTTTTCGTTAATATTACAGATTCTAAAACTGAAATATCTATCAAAATTAATAAAGATTTAAGATTGTTGTTATTTGAAACTTACCTTTCAACACGAACGCGAAAAATGGTATCTACCAACGAAATTTGGCAACAGCTGCTTAACAAGCAGTTGTCAAACTAAATACCACAGGCATTGCAGAATGCGCGAATTTTAAAATGTGGTAATTTTAGTATATTGTATACAAATGTTAATTTCGTATTGATATTAATACTTAGTTGTACCGAAAGGAGGGTGGTTAATATAGCGACCTCTGCTCTGTTAAATGGACTAAGGAAATATAAGAGGCAAAATACGTTTAGGAGTATGTTGTACAATAACTGTAATATAATTTAATAAGAAAACAGTATTTTTTATTAATGGATTCAATAATTTCGGAGATATCTAAGGGTTTTAAAAATACCATTTTACCTCTTCAACTACCCTGTATACGTGATAAATATCTCTCTAGAAATGATTTTTTTTGTAGAATATTTAAGTATTTATAAAGGCTTCTATTGCAAAGATGTATAAATTTCTTTTTTTTTGGAACATTTTCAATTTTTGATACAACAGAAATATTCCCCGAACATTTGTTTACTAATTAGTTCTATAGCTTCGGAAATATTCGGCTATAAAGTTTTTAAAAATATTTTTATTTTTGACCACCTCTGTACATATATAAAAAATAAAGTGTTTGTATGCTTAAGAAATCTCGATTTGGAAAAAACAGTGGTAAACTTTTTTGAAACATTACGTATATGATGTTTTGAACAGTTTCATCTTTAATACAACTGGCAGGTTACAGATAATTTAGAGTGCACCGGACTAGCTCGGTGGGACAGAGGGCGTGGGCGTGTTTTTGAATTTAAAAATACTGAAAGTGGTTGGTCGTATTGTTCAAAGTCGCAAATAAGGGTGCGTCATAATTAGAATAAAGTCAAGTAAAGGGCACCAGACTGTTATTAAGACGATATCGGTAAGGATACACCTGGGCACATGTAGATAAATCATCCTTCAATAGTCAAAAGATCTCACTTACCTTACGTTGCTACCTCCAGGTGCACGTCGGAGATGCTTCGAAACTTTAGCTCTAGAACAAATCTTAAAATATCCACACGATCAAATACTAAAGCAGTTTGTACCCAAATCAGCTGTTGGGTTTCAATGACTTCTTTAACTTTATATTTCGTTACGTTACCCCCAACGCTAAATATTACACTTAAATCTTATTAACTCAAATTTAAATACTACTCAACTCCAAAGCTCCGTCATTAATTGAACTCCAAACTAAAATAATTAGACATAAACTAGATAAACGTCATTTAAAATTCCTCTAATGCGTTACGTTAAATACCAAATATTTTATAAAAACGCAAAAAAAACTGTATGACACTAAATGCTTCAATTGTAGGAAATTACCACTGGTTACTTTTAAAATTAATCAATAAAATTCAAATCAAAATTTAGCTTTCAATCAATTCTTTAGTTTGAATAATCAAATCACTACTTTTCGTAAATTGTTACTTTCACTGGTCAGAGAAGATCACAAGTAATACTATAAAATTCAATTAACTGTTCATCTATTCTACCTGAATAATCCTATATCAGAAAACACACAAGATACATATATTTACACCGTTTACGGTTCAATTTAAAATCTTAATTTCTAGAATACGGGAGCATAAGTAAGTCAACCTTGTAAGCTTACCAGATTTTAATTTTAAAATACGGAAATGGAATCACCTAAATATGGTTAAAGTTCAAAAAATTACGTAACCAAATGGTTACTCAAAATCAATTTTACCAAGCGAAATTTTCATATACATAAATTTGCAGTACATTTTATTTAATAATAATAAAAAACAAAATACCAAGGATAGCGCAAATAAAAGCAGTTCGTCAACCTTTTAATTGAGATTAACGCGAGAGCGTCAATTTCGGCAAAATAACACCAAAAAAAAACGACTGCGTTTATTTGCGCGTCAACAAATAATATCACCAAATTTACAAACAGAGATATGATAAAATAATCACAATAACGTACAATATTAAGTTAACTCTTGAATACGTCTTCACCAGGTGGCAATGAAAGCAATACGGGCGTGAACGGTTTCAGGATACCTGCTGATGTTCTCGATCGGCAAGGCAACCACATGCGGCAATTTCCCAGTTTTAAATTTCTATAGCGATACGCTTACGTTAGTTGACCTGGACGTTATATATTTTATATGCACAAAACAAATCGCTGTTACGCACGAGATATTTACACACTACCTGTTTAATGTTCCATTAATTCGGTAGCTCTATTTACAAGTCTTTTTAATATTAAAACGAAAAATGTCTATTTACAAATTATTTCGTTTGTTGTAGCTAATCTTATTACGGGGGGAAACAAACATTCGCTTATATAAAACACATCCCTTTGTGAAATGTTCATTAATTGACCCCACGGTCCGTAACTTCAAAAGAAATGACCAGGAGGGATGAACGACTACACAAATATCCACCAAACTGGTGCTTTAGTTGCAAACAACTTCTCCGAAAGGTTCGGTCCTTCAGGTATTCGAAAAAAAAAGGCACTACCCAACCTCCAACTTAACATCCTTTACTCACGAAAGACAGATCAAGAATCCCCGCGCACAATTCACCGCTCAAACTCCCTCTCCATAATATTGCACCATCTTTCTCAACCAAACCTTATCATGAAAAAACTGCTGACTCTGTGGCGTGCACGACTCAAGTGCAAATTGTTGTCCCTTAACGATAACGATAATTACTTAACACTAGTGGATTGAGATAGTATACTCCAATGTAAAGGCGGCTTCAATTACTAAACGCATTAAGTAAATTTAACATCAACAGCCTATGGTTAAACAAGCAAACCAAGAAATGGTCTCATCGTACAATTTAAATGCGAACTTTTCTTGTCTACAACTGCATTTTATTTTAACGAAACATTTTATAGAAATTCACAGGAAAACTAATTTAGATTCAACTTAAAATTTCCTATTTCCAATTAATTAATCCTCAAAATATATAATTACCAATTCAAATCAAATGGCAATACGAAAAGTTTAATTCGAAAACCGCTACAACCTATAGAAATCAAACAATCTACTGTTACTTTTACTTGCACTTTGATAAACACACAAAAAAAAACAAGTTCGTTAGCGTAAATTGAGTCACTAGTAAAAAAAGAATAAAAAGAAAAAAATATGTACATATATACAGGGCGTTCAAATACACATGACATGGTTCCTTGGATTAAGTGGAGAAAAGTTATATAAACGACCATCACTTTATGGTACATTGCTAACTGGAAATGCGTTTTTCTTAAAAATGAATGAATCGTTTTATTTAAATAGATAAGTAAAATAAAATAATATCTAATTATTATATCACATTGTCTAATTATTATATCAAATTGTTGATTTTTAAATTTTGCCTACATTCTTTAAGCCGTGTCAGAGCATGTACTTCTAATTATTAAAGGCTTAATCAATGTATTTTAAGTTGTGAAATCTACTATCATTGCCAATGGTCAATTTTTTGCTCAATTTTAGGTTTGTACGTTCTAAAGTAGCCAAAGCCCGAATTTGAATTTAGTTTCCGGCTTTGGCCGTCTAAAATCAGCCAAACCTAGGATTGTGCAATTGCGAAGCGACCAAAGCTGGAAATAATGTTCGATTTTTGGTTTAATATTACAGAAGCCTAAAAACTAGTTGTGAAATCATTGACAGGGCAGCTTCCTAGCAGGAACCAGAATTCTTTTTTAATTAAAAAAAAACACACACACACACACACACACACACACACACGCACACGCACACACAAAGGCTAGGAAGCTACAAAGGTAAATTGGAAGCATGTTTTATGGAAACTGGTAGTATAGTTTGCTTAAATCTATATTTAGGAAGGAACACAATACATAAATAAGTATGAAATGAACAAGCTAAACATTAAAATAGAAAATAAAACAAAACTCAAGTTTACAACAATGAGAAACCAAACAAGATGAGTATTATAATAGACAGTACTTGAATAAACAGTATAAAATACTTCAAAACAACAGAAACATATTTTCATAATTATTTATTTCTGCAACTTGACGATGAGTGACATTTTGAGTTCCATTTTACTAATTTTTCAAACAGTTGCATCTCTTGTTTTCGCAGTTCTTTTTACACTCACATTTAACAAAACCTTGCTTTGATTGAGAGTCTACTGCAGCGGCGGTTCTTAATGTAAGCTGTTCGCTTGGAACATTTTCTATTTCTGTTGTTGGAATTCGTTTCTTGCGTACAATTTGTCAAGGACCCCTGATGGTGTTCCTAGGTCAGTTTCGTCTTTCCGTTCCATAACAACGGCCATTACATTTCTTGGTGCAACACGACGCCCTCTGTCTACATCTGGAATTCTTATCAAAACGTTTTGGCCAATGCTAACAGAAGGAAACTTTTTACTCGACCTCTGCAGCATTTCATCAGCTTGCCTTTTTTGCGATGTGCACGATGCTTCACGTGATTGTGTGATTTTTCTTGGCGAATGCAAATCTCGCATAAATTGTCAGCTGCCAGGAATACTATAAAAAAACACGTGTAAGTGCATATTCTGTTTACTTACCTACTATTACTTACTTGTTTTTGTGGAACTTGCTTAACGCTGGAGTTTTCATGTGAAGTTGCAGGATTTTCGTCATCTGTATCCGAGTCGCTGGAAGCGCCTACATTAGGATTATCATTTAATATGTTTTCCAGCTCTTCTTCTCTGGTAATAGTTTGCAGAGTTTCCCGAGATATATCTGAATCCAGCAGGCCATTTCGTATAGGAACCTCAAACATTGCCTTATATGGACTTCTGTTTATCCCTCTATGGAACGACCTATTTTTCTTTAACTGAACGAATCGCAGTCCGTCAGCCCAGTTAGTACTTTTGTTCTCTGCCATTCAAGAAACCAACATGTCCCTAACATCCTGATTCGCTCTTTCGACACTTCCCTGGCTCTGAGAATGCCTTGGCTTTCCATGGACTATTTTAGCTTCAAACATATCAGCAACTTCCTTATTACAGCTGCTGTAAATTCCTCCCATTGTCACTTTGGAGGATGTAAGGAGTACCTATTATACAGAAAATGTCTAACAGATTATAAGCTACTTCGAAGCTTTTTGGATTTCAAAGGTTTCAAAAACACAAATTTTGTCAAGTGGTCCTGGTAATTTAAAATAAATTTATAATCTCTGCCTGCTTCGGTTTGCATGTCAATCAGATCCACCTGCCCTCTAGAGTTCATGTTCTTACTCAAGATTGGCCTAACCACTAGTCCCTTTCCTTTATGTTTTTTTCTTAACTGGCATTGTCCACATAGGCTTAAATAAATACCAATCACATCACGCGTGATATTGCAGTATCTTCTTTTAAGTTCTTTGTCCATACACCGTGTTTGTTTGTGTCCTGTATCTACATGGGCTTTGTGAATAATTTCATACAACTCATCTGTATGGCAAAAATATTTTAATTCATCCTCATTTGTCGATCGCTTTTTTATAAGTTTTTCGACATTACCAATGGTTAGAACGTCGTACCTCTTAACTCGTCGATAATCCAATGACGTAAGCGGATCTTTTCTCTTGTTTTACATAGAAGCTTTTACCTCGGATATTAGTTCATTGTACTTACACGGAGTTAAGAGGAATTTATTATTCGATTCACTTTTGTGGATATAAGCATCCAATTTCAACTTAAATTCATGTTCACTTACAGCAGACATCGTAAACGCATAAACGCAACAACACGTGTAAACTCCGTCAAGAACAATCTCAGACTGGCACCACAATGCTATACCACACTGCTATACGCAAGCGCCAAATTACGCGCGACGAGAAATAACAATTGACCGTTATTTCCAGCTTTGGTCGCTTCAATTGCACAATCCTAGGTTTGGCTGATTTTACACAGCCAAAGCCGGAAACTAAATTCAAATTCGGGCTTTGGCTACTTTAGAACGTACAAACCTAAGATTGAGCAAAAAAATCGACCATTGGCCGTTTTCGCGCTTTGCGCCCAACATATATATATATATATATATATATATATATATATATATATATATATATATATATATTACATTATTATCAGCGGGCGGTTTAGAGTCGGCTGCGATAATATTCTTATTCTGAATTTACAGGTTCGGATTACGAATTTCATTCACATTAACTTTTAACACGTTTTAGTGCAAGTTTATTTAGTTGGAACAACCTCTCTTCACGGTGATAATAGACTTACACATTTAAATAAATACTTATCTTTTTTGGTTTTTTTAAATGGTGTATTTTAAATTATACAATCTAAACGTTTCGATAACACTTACAGTTATCTCCGTCAGTAGTAGTATCTACTAAAATTGTTAAAGATGTAAACAATTTTGTCAAAGTTGAAAAATTAAAACATAAACATCAGCCTGCTATTAATATTGCAGTTTCAGAAACATATAAAGCCAACTATAGAATTAAATTTTAGTAAAGAATAACTAGGTCATTAAAAATTAAATATTGTCTTAAAGACGACAAATCAGAACGCTCTCTAACGGCGAATACTAACAGTCAGCCAAAAAACACATTTAATAAAATTTAATCAAGTTATGATGTAAGTGTACAGTTGTGAAAAACTTCAATTTTAAAATTCACAAATATAAACATGACATCAAATAAAATAATCCAGTTAAATCTAACAAAGAGATATCTTTGTCAATAAGTGCAAGTGTTATTAACAATGAAAATCATAATGCAGAACGTTTTTTTAAATTTTAATCTTAATTTCAACTACTTATGTTGAATTATAGTGCTGTGGTAATTTAACATATAATTGGTAAAGCATTTGCTTCAAGGTCTCGGAAAAACACAAAGGTATACCAAAAGTCAAAATTAAAATCAAAATTAAGACACATCATTATGCTGTTTTTTAAATTATAAGATGCCAAAACCTATTTAAACGGAGATTTTCTTCTTGTCTATTAAAATTATTAAGGTTTTTATATTTTTCTATAGTTTCACGTTGTAAACGAACATAATAATGAGTTTGTCTTGACCATATTTCCATATTGTCAAATTGAATGTCATGGTTTAGATTATTCAAGGCATGCTTAGCCACCGCAGTCGTCTCTGGTTGACCTAATATACAAAATCTCATATGTTTTTGACGTCTTGTATCAAAGATACTTTTTGTGGTTGCAATGCATACTTTTCCACATGAACAAGATATCTTATACACTCCGGAAGATGATAATGGGTTTGACACATCTTTAGGTGATCTTAAATGTTCTTTAACTTTTCTTGTAGATTTCAAAATAGTCCTAATGCCTTATTTAATTAGGATTTTTCAATTCTATCTGTAACATTAGCTACAAAAGGAAGAAAAGCAGTACCAACATTAAGACCTGGTTTTTCTTTAAGGTTACGTCTTGAAAGTGTAATAACATTATTAATATATGTAAGTGAATATCCATTCAGGGTCACAAATTCGTTTTGCTGGATCTACTAAAGATTTAATTACACAAATTTTTTAGTCGACCGCTGATGATGATAACTTAGCTATTGAAACGCGTTCGGTGTATTATATTTTTTTATGGTACGTGGGTGTATTCTTTTTGCTAAAATTGCGCTAAAAAGGTTTTTTTTGTAATATATGAGCCGAATTTGAAATCCGGACTTGTAAATGCAAAGTATGATTGTTGTTGCAGCCGGCCCTATGCTTCAGATAGAAAACTAAATATTTTGAGACAATTATTTATAACAGTGCTTGTTTTATCGCAATGCTATTATTAATTCCAAATTTACTTTGCAAATTATTATCTTAACGAAGTACTATTTAAATGCACTAAAATTTGTTTCATGATCAAATAAATAAAAAAAAATTAAGCAGCTGAATTTGTTTTGGGTTTAATGGTTAACGTTAGTACTCGTATTGTTCTGAACCTCCGTGTTTATACATAATATTATAAACCATTACTTTAATGGGAAACAGAATTGTTATGCCTTATAATATAAAATCCAGCTTTAGTGTTTAAGATTGTTTATCAACTACGTAAATCATTAATGTACAAAAAATTTTGCATAATCTTTTAAATTAAAAGAATCAGTATGTTTTGTAAATAAACATATTTGTAAAATTTATGTCTACAGTGGTTTGAGTAAAAGCTTTTTTCTTAGAATTTACATTAATAAAATAATTTAAGAATACATTTAAAAACGCAATCAATAATGTTTATATTATAAAAATTGTGATCTAAATTCAAATGAAACCGATTTATAAACAGTTTTCTTACATTATTTAATGAAGACCAAATGTGATTTTTTCAACGTTTCATACTAATGGCTTATGTGTATAATATTAGACATAATATGTTTAGCGTTTCTGCTGATGAGGATCAGCAACGATTTTACTTTCTTCTCCGCGAAGCTATGTGCTGTTTTCGTGAAAAACTCAATGTCGAGTTTTCAACGGATTTACACGTTTTCGGAATTTTTAAACGATCTTGATGTCTTTGTGTGTCTGTAGCCACGATAACCTCAAAAATACGTATTGATTTCACTTAATCTTTATATTTAGTACTTTCAATAAAATATCTCGGTTCCATCAATTAAAGCACATTTAGAGAATATTTCAAAAACTGTTAAATTTACAAAAGTAAAGACCTGCTTTAAAGATGATTGAATTCTAGATAAGTTATCTTAATGAAAGATAGTACTTTTGAAAAACCTTTAATTGTACGTCAAAAGCTCTTTTTTGATAATAATTGAATTTTAGGTAAGTTTTCTTTATAAAAGTTTTTCGAAGGAAGCCTTAAAATTAATTAAATAAATAAATTTGGTATGCACGTTACATTATGTTCTTTATATACATGTATTCGAAAATTATCGTCCCAATATAGTAAAAGTGAAATTGTGTGTTTGTCTATTAATACTTTACTCTCCGGTTGTAATATGTAATAATGATTCATTTATCATAAAGTTAACGTACAGCGTGTTCTACAAAGCATTATAAGCATATATAAATCATATAAATGTTAAAGTATGAGTATGTGTAAACTTTACCAATAAAATGTATGTCGCCGACTAGCATGAGAATGCCTTGGTAATTAATGTCAAAATCGTTAATAATTTGTCACTTTATGGGATGCGTGCTGTAATGTGCCATGAAGTCGTCTTGAGGACGAAATACAAACAAAGAAATTGAACAAATTATTTATTTATATTAATACAGTT
Organism: Vesta saturnalis; assembly: GCA_036346205.1. Lineage (NCBI taxonomy): Eukaryota > Metazoa > Arthropoda > Insecta > Coleoptera > Lampyridae > Vesta > Vesta saturnalis. The sequence goes on from JARFJB010002396.1 coordinate 5,397,808, forward strand.
AGAATATGATCTGTAATTAATGTAATATTAAAGAAATTATTGTTTACTGGTGTTAATATTAATCGTGCAATTGGAATTTTCGGTAATTGAAATTCCCTCAGATGTTTCAAGAAGACCTTCGCTTGAAATGCTTGAAGATGTTGATATAGATATTTCTCGGTAACTCATTTGTTGTACACTACTAGATCCTAAGGTTTTGGCAATTTTCTTCTTGTCTTCGATGGAGTCTGCCACGTACCCTTCAGCAACAGCATCGTTTTTCCAATCACCATCCCGTTTTAAAGTTCTAATGTCAGCTCCACTGTCTGCCAAGATTGTGTCAGAAATTCTACGAAATGAATGTCCTGTGTATTGATCGGCATTGGGAATAGTTAAATACTTGGCAATCTGTCGAGGAATCTGACCAAATGTGTTAATACCAATAGGATTACAGGTACAATTATATCCATTGTAGAATAAAAAAAACTTTTCAATCTTCACATGCTTCGATCTTAAACTCATGTACTTCTTAATGAGGTCAATATAATTAACTCTACTGTGATCGCTTAATATGGTAAAAACCTTGGCTCTATGTGTTGTTTTGGTACCTCTAATATAAATCACAAAGACAGAACCTTCTTCTTTAGTATCCCCAACACACAGATTGTACAATTCTATACGTTTGCAACCGCCAAACACACCAAATATTGCAACTACCTACAATGTAATCATATTTATTAAGAATAATCTTAAAAGCAAAAATTTACCTTCATAAGTAAGTATTTGTCGTTGGGTGGGTGCTTCAAGAAAAAAATTAGATAAGTGCTCTTTTGAAAACACTAATGACTCTCTGGTATGTATCTAACAGAACAGTTTTTCAAGAATGCCGAAAGTTTTGAAACCTTTTTGAGACATAACATCATACCTTTTAAATTGGAGTACATGCACCATAATGAAGAGGATTTGTAGATTTTCGACTAACAAAATAAATACAAAGAATGATTACCTTTAATAAATGATGTAATGAACCTACCTGATCAAGAAAATACGCAAGCAAAACCTTCTCTGTAACAGTGTCCGTATTATTCTTGCGCATCCTCTTAATAAATATGTCGAACTCTTTCTTATAAATGATTTTAGACTTTTTAGGTATAAGACTCAACTCAGCTTCTTCTGCTTTTTTAAGCATTTCGTCATCCACGTCTGAATCCATTTTTGCAAAATTTGTTTATTTGCAAAAAATATATTACACGTATAATGCAAAACTAGGGCAACTATAATAAGACCGTTCATGAACTCCTGTGAAATTATATTTTTTTGTAACGATCTGAAATTATTATGTCATTTAAATTGTGCCCCAAAGTGGCATAATCCCTTGCATTATAAACTAATTTCATAATATACTATTATCATATTATGTCTAGTAATTCTGCGCATTCTATAATTATTCTTCACTATACCAAGTGTTCCAAAAAGCAAAAAGGCAAAGTTAGTATTTTTATAACAGAACACCCTGTATATTATTCAATTTTTGGATTCTGTGTGCAATTATAAAACTTTATTTGTATAGGTTTCATGCTTGTAAAATTTGCGGTTTTAAAATAACTCGAATTTTATACATAAAATCGCATTTACCGGTATAATTTTACTATTATGTACCATAAATTCTACATGGTATTCAAAATATATGTTCAAACCTGTCACTTTTCTCATATATAACACTATATCTTTACGCTGTGTTAAAGAGAATCAAAAACTTCACAATTTTTCATAAGTATGTCCTATACCTACCTCTCACTGTTTTTGAGTTATTTTTATTTCTCTATATCATTTAATATTTCAATGGTTTTTCTTGTGATTATTCGCAGTAGCTAGGAAATTTGGAAACAGAGAGACAAGAAGTTACATTAAATACTAAACATTAACATTGATTTTGACTCCAACAGAAAATATATTACGTTGTGATAAAAACTTGATATAAAATAAACGAACATTCTCAAGTCATTGAATAATTCAACAGTTACTAATGAGTTCTTCTTAAAATATGTTCGAAAAGTTGCCCCTCGTACTGAATGTATACATTTTGTGGTTCTATTATGTTTTTCCTCACGTTTCCCAGCATCTCTAGTGTTATCATTCCACAAGCGTCCCGTATCGTACCTTCCATAATATCTTCTTTTGTAGAAGAAAACTAATGGGAAGATCGCACGACCTTGGGGGCCAATGGACAAAACCTTCACGCCCCATCCATTTTTGGGGATAATCATCATCTAAAAACCTACCTCGTTATCGTGCAGCCACATCGTTACTCAGCAGATGAGAGAGGTAGGGCAAAACTTCTTGAAGGAATTGAGGGTAGATACGGCGTGTCAAGGGAGTGTTAAAAAGATACTGTCCAATAATTCTATTGTGGAGAGTACCACACCAAACATTTATGGACCAATGGATTTGGTTTTTCTGATCTAAAGTGGATTGTGTAATGCCTATTATGTAATGGATATTATGACGATTTACCAAGCCTTTTTAAAAATAAGTCAAGTGGATTGTCGTCGATCAATGTACGTCTGAGTAACCTTTGAGCAAGAAGACAATTTTTTTAAGCCTCTCCTTAAATAAACGATATTAATTAATTTATTTTTAGAGTAATCCATTATTTTACTATCGAACACACAACATTTTACATCTTAAATGGCTAGCACAATGCAGCAACATGTGGGCAATCAACATAAAAAAGCCATTAAAATGTTGAATAATATAGGAGAATCAAAATAATCAAAAACAGTGGAGATAGGTTGTAACATCCACTATTTTAGATGTTACATTATTTAAGCAGATAGCTATTAAAATCATTTCGTTATTACTGTTTCTATTATTTTCTCATTTAATTTTGTCTTCAATACTCTATTTTCCTAAATTAAATGAACCATTTAATATTCAAAATGGCTGATTGGCACTCATACTTCACTTGCAGTTTTCACGATTGAGAACTACTGCATTACGGTTAGTCGCAATGACAAGTTTCTAGTTATCAAATTAAAAGAAAAACGCTTTCTCTTTCTTTTTCTTTCACAAGTGGGTGCAGGCCACGTTTTAATTCCTAGAGGAATCAAATAATTTTCTGTATGTGATTAATCCGTTAAAAAGTCAAGCATGCCTCGCTTCCTTTTTTTTCTATTATAAAACTTTCTTTACTTTTAGCCATCAACACCACAGATATCTCATAATTACTAACTTTAAGGAAAATACGTATTCCGATAGCTATAAACGTAAATTTGGGTTACGAATATAACCGTTTCAATTCAAAAATTGTTTAGCATTGGAGTTATCCTACTTAATTTAACTATTAATTTAATTTTCTTTTTATTATACTTTAATTTCAACAAATATTAATGTCAACATTTAGTTTTCTTTGGGGGTTACGTTGTTTAAATAAAAATTTTGGTTCTGTTTTGGCGATTCTTTCCATATCTGTATATTGTGTAACCTTCTTTTTCAGGAAACCTGGTTAACTACTTGTCTCGTCGTGTATAGATATTTCTCCTTGTTATAAGTTACCTTTCCTATTTGAGGAAAGGGATCCTTCTTCCTCTATCTGATGTCAATGTTTCCCGCGCTTTTAGTTGCAGTTCCTCCTCTCTCCCTCTCCCTGCCACCCTCTCACCCTAACTCCTGCCTCCTCTCCTCCCACCCTCCTCCTCCCTCCCTTCCTCCCTCTCCTGATCCTATCCTCACTCTCACTCTTCCTTCTCCTCTCGCCCTCTCCCTTTCTCCTCTCTCCTCTCTCCTATCTCCCTATCTCCCCTTCTCCCTCTCCCTCTCTCCCTCTCTCCCTCTCTCCCTCTCTCCTCTCTCCCTCTCCCCTCTCCCTCTCCTCTCTCCCTCTCCCTCTTCCTCTTCCTCTCTCTCTCCCTCTCTCCCTCTCTCCCTCCTCTCCCTCTCCCTCTCCTCTCCCTCTCTCTCCCTCTCCCTCTCTCCCTCTCCATTTCCTGTCTCTTTGCTCTCTCCCACCTCTCTTCCCCATTTCCTCCCTCCTCTCTCTCACTCTCTTCTCTCTCCATCCTCCCTTGCCCTCCCTCTCGCCCTATCTCCTCTCTCCCTTTCTCCCTATCTCCTCTCTTCCTCGTTCCTCTGCACCATCCTCCCTCCCTCCTCCCTCCACCTCCTCCCTTCCTTCCCTTTTGTTCCTTTTGTTTTTGTGCACGTTGCAAGGTATAGTACATACTTATGAACAATTATATGGTTTTTGATTCTCATTAACATAGCTTAAAAATATACAGGGTGTTCTATTTGGTAAAAGTTATATTTATGAATAGCAAGTTTAGCAGGTTTGAATGTATATTTTGAACACCTTGCAGCATTTATCCCTAATATTTCTTCTTCAGAACATAGGCTTGAGCTTGGTCTTTCTTTGGTCCAAATATAGAAGTTTTCCTAAAATATTCAAACCACTTGTTTTGTAAGAACTGTTCAAAAATCTGGTTAAAGTTGTGAAAGGAGATGTGCAATATTAGACTTAATAAGTATGGTTACAGTTTTCAAATGTAGTCATACTAATATGGTTGGCAATGTTTTGTTTTTAAGAATTGAGCCATTATGTCGTATTATTCATAAAATTATTTAAATTTTATGGTTTTATTTTTTCCTTGGATTTGAAATATAATACATGTTTTCTAGTTAAGGGGCTTGTCATTGTACCTTAACCTACAATATTTTATTACAATTTCTATTACACAAACAAATATAAATTTTAAAATTTGTATTGTGTATAAAAATATTTTAAATAAATTACCATTTCACCGGGTAGCCCATTCTACCGAATTTTAAGACTATTACTCGGCAGAGACCAAAACGCCCAACGGAATTTTGGATTTTTCACCGAATGCCCAAAACGCCGAACGTGACCAAAACGCCGACTACTATTTCGTGGACTACATCCATTTAGCCGAATTTTAATATTGTACTAGACCCCTTCAAGTATCTCAAGTGTGGCAACCATTGCGTCTGAAATATCATTGTAAGAATTTTCAGTAAGATTAGCGTGACAGATAGTGGTAATTGCCGATAGCTCAGTGGAAGGGGGTGAGGTTGATATTGCTTTGCGTATGGACGAATAGAAATGTCATTAATCAGTATCGGAATAGTCATTAATCAAACAAATCAAGATATGGTAAAAGTGGCGCATAATAAACGCTACTGCGCCACAGCAAATTTTAGAACAAATACAAACTTGCTTATCTTTCGTATCATTCATCGCTCTTTAATATACGAACGTTATGTAATTATAATTTACATTCAATTTAAACTATTAAACTTTGACAAATAACAATAATTCAATGGTCCTGAATTTTACGTTCAGCCAGCTCAAAGATTTTCTCCGATATCGAGTATTGATACTGATATAAGCTAATGTCTAATCGAAACTAACCATGACTAACTCTTGTAAGGTATCTTAATTTGAATTGTGAATCTAGCTTTATTAATATTAGTAATGCTATTTAAGATTTAGTACATCAATAAAACGAGCTGTTTGTATTGAATTTACTTATAAATCGTCCGATGTAATAATAGTAAGTTGCTCAATCTACCGCTTAATATAAATATTGTAAAACATTCTTCTCAGTTAGTTTCATTCAATTAAACTCTGACATTTAGTCATAAATATTGGTTTACAGTCAAATTATTCATGGACTGAACTAATAACATACACTGGTGTGTTATACGCTTTTGATTACTTTAAAACTAGGATAATTAAGGTATTGGAAAATTTATGTTGATCTCTTTTAAATTTTACTGTCAAACATTGCGCATTACTATGCCACAATGAATCTAAGTGTCATTGAAAACTTTATTCTCTATCACCAATTAAGTCGGTCCAAATACTCCTTTCCAACTTAGTATGGTGGTACCATTTACTTTAATTTGCATTAAACTGGAATAATGAATTTCAAGGTACAAATCGACTACAGCAATTTATAACTTAAAACATTAAATATAAGTGTAACAAATTCATTGTATAACGTCACAAACATAAATATTGACATCCTTTATATCAGCCTATTATCCATGAATTCAGCTACTTAATCTACGTACATATAATATACAGATTCAATGCTCAAGTTCTGATAGAACCAATTTACTTTAGCAATAATTTTAAGGAATCTTATAAAAAAAGAACTTTCAGCACGCGACCTTTGATTTATTGTATAAATCACCTTGAACTACAATCGGTTTCTTAACAAACCAATGTATTTTCCTTTCAGTACTTACGACACATAACTGTTTTTTTATTTGAAGTACACTATTTATTTTGGAATACTATCCCGATTTAAGATGCAATTATTTAAAACGTTTTAACATTCATCTACTTATTTGTCCCAAGCTTAAATACGATTTAACATATCCTTCGGCTTTTCAATTATAACCAAGTAATTGGACCATATCAATTCACTATTTACTATTGTATTTATAAGTATAAATATAAATTATTTTGTTTATTAGTTCCTTAATATAAAGCAAGTATAGAGCACTTCCTTATTGAATATACACATGTTCAACTTAAATGCGCTACACATATTAATATTTTTAACCAAATCTCACAATTTGATACTTGCTCCTTTTAAATCTAGTATATAATCACTAATAGATTTCAGAAACGTTGTGTTTAAATTATTGCGGACGAAATACTTTCAATTTTATTATTTAAAATGTTTTACAACTTCAAATTACAATAAAAAAATGGTAAAAAATTTTAAATTTCGACATTTCTGTATTGATGTAAAATGCAGACTGAATCCCTTTTGTTTCTTAGTCCTATCTATATTCGCCTTTAAAGGTATAGGAATATCTCGAATAACTAATGAAAATTCAACCAACTTTCTAGAAGGTCTTGGTTAATATCCTAGCTCGGGGTCTAACTTTTAGACCTACAGTTTTAAATAATTTGTTAGGACTACTGTGAAATTCCAATAATTTGTATATAATTTAAACGCCATGATATAAATTAACTATGTTTTTTACCCGAACAACATCGGTTACATCAACAATTTTAAATTACTTTTTGTAATAATTTCTATTGAATCCGTTTTAAAAAGTAGTTTCCATTGAGATGAATAACACAGTAGTCCAGTGCTACTGTAAATTTCTCATCTAGTAATTTTTATATGTTTTAAATATCCTAATATAAGTGTTTTTTTACCTGATCAAAATCGATTACATCAATTTTTAATTGGATTTGCATCAAATCCTATTGAATCTACCCCAAAAGTAGTCCCCATCAAACATATTACCGCAAAAATAACATAGTAGGTGATAGTATGTTCAATTCTGGTAGGCCGAAACATGATCTTTCAGACGCTGCTTACTGCGTCTTATTTCTTAACAATTTTTGTTGAATTTAGTATAAATATTATCCATAAGATGAATCAAGGTTTGATCAGTGTCGCCTTGTTATCTTTTATAAATTTTGAATTAAATGTTAGTTTATTATTAATATGAATATTAATAAATACTTCCTTTAATATTATTTAATGTCAGCTTGTTTTAAACTTGAATATAAGATTTACGTTATATTTATACAAAATGTTTCAATGTATTCGCATTTCATTTTCTACCTTTTTCCATATATGTATCTTTATTCTTAAATACGGTATTCGCTAAAATAAACAGTACTGAAATATGAATGCTTTGATGAATGCTTTGTACGATGTCTGTTTGGTATGTTTGGCTAGTTTGTCATTAACTGTCATAATAATCTTACGGTGATGTTAAAAATGATTCTGACAACTGAGGAAAAGGTATTTATAGTAGAACTTTATTTCCGTTCATACAGAAGTGGACGGGGCAATGGCCCAAGTTTGAAACAAGTTTTTGGAAAATATCGGGATCAATTTAATAAAGCTGCACCCTGTAAAAGCGTAATGTTAGCAATTGTGGAGAAATTTCGTCGCAACGGTTCTTCAGGTAGTCGAAAAGTAGTTTGTACCAACGATAACCAAGATCGGGTTCTTGGCCAGGTTTTGCAATCTCCACAAAGAAGTCTTTGACGAACCTCGTATAAATTAAACATCAGCGAAACATCCACACGTAGAATGTATGTGTGTGGCATTGGTGGTTATCTATATCGTATCCAAACTGGACGACGAAACGTTGTGGACAAATGTTCAGCAAAAGTTTATTGTGAACGCGTGTTTAGCCTAGTATACCGAGATATAGATTTCTTGAAAAATGTATGGTTTTCAGACGAAAGTCGTGTTCACCTAAATGGCTATATCAATAGACAAATAACTCGATTTCTTGGATTTGAACGCCTGACTTCATTGCACAAAAACCACTTCACAGTGCTCGAGTTACGATTTGGTGTGCCGTATCGGGGCACGGTATAATAGGTCCTTGTTTTGTTGAGGACGAGAATCAACATACAATTACTGTTAATCAAGGACGTTCCAAGCAGAACATCATCGTCCCTTTTGTGAGAGATTTATGAAATTTTTGGCGCGCACGAAATTTACAGTTGAACAGGCAATGGTTTCAACAGGGTGGTGCCACAAGCCATACAGTCAGACAGCTGGACTTACGCCGTCTGATACATACATTTGGGGTATGATGAAAGAGTCAGTATTCCACTCTGATGATGCACCAAATGGATATTGTAGAACTACGACAAACAGTAATAAGGTAATAACTTATTTCCAATATGTTCAATGACCTGCAAAATCGCTTGGAAGCTCGTTTTCGCCGTAATAGTGCTCGTTTTTAACATGTAAATTACAAAAATTAAAAAAATTAATAAATTTGTTGTTTTCGATACTATTTATTTTGGCGAATAGTTTGTATAAATTTCGGTTATGAGGTTCATATTTAAATACGAATAATGTTTACTAGTTCACTGCACATTACAACTAACAAAAACATAAACTTTGTCTCACATAAACTCAATACTAATAAAAGTAAAGTAATGTTCAATCCAAGATAACCAAAAAAATAGTTTCATCTCACGTTTTTATAAGAGTAGTTTTGTTTGTATCAAAAGCATAACAGTAATTTTTCTACGAAACCCTTACAAACTCTTGTAAATGAGCAGTATAAACAGTACGAAGCATGATTCGTAACAAAATTAACACCAAGCAATCATATTATGATCTTTAGCATTAATATTGTTTTATTAAGTTATGTTTTATAAAGTTTGAAATTAAAATATCTGTGAGGTATTCATTCAACAACATAATCTACAATTAAAACTGATCTTATTTGGTTGAAAAATGTTAATTGTACTGTGTATCTCTTAGTTTGGCAACTCCTGTATACATTTTTGAAAAATTATCACTCTGGTTAGCTAAAGCCAATATCTTCCATATCCCATAATTGTAAATCGTCTAAAATAAACCATTATGAACAAAATCCTCGTACAACGTAACGACTTTCAGTCAATATAAATTTGCTTAATTAACTTATTCATTAGTATATCGAACACGTAATTTATTATGCAAAAGTAATTTTTTACAAATTAGTGACATGCTATATTTTTTTACTTACTATCCTTGCGTTATTATGCTATGTCAATAACAGTATCGTAATTTTTTACGTAACACTTAAGTTTCTTAATAAAAAATGGGTTTGGTATGTGATCTAATTTTAGACATGTGAGTGCATCCATTAATTTTTTCTGTACATACTACGCAACATGAAGTTAAAGATTTAGAGATAAAAATTTAAAGATATACGTCGGTCATGTATACGCATGTGCTTACAAAATAATAGCTTTTAACGTTCGCTTGTGCCGTGACAAGGTCGGTTGGGGGATGTTGAAGGACGCAGGTGGAATGAACTGTATCTTTGATCTCTCTCAGTCTAGTTTCCGTAGTAAATAGTGAAGTTTTTTCTACACTTTGCAATGCTAATGAATGCGTTCAACCTTTATATAGTTTGCGCCAACCAACAGTTTAATGCATTTTAAAATCCTTGCGAGTTTTTTAAATGGCCATTTTTTTTGTGTGTTATGTCAAGATTCTTTTATTTATAGAATTGGGTTTCCCTTTACGATTTTTTTAAAAGTATATTTGCTCTAAAGGGTGACGTTACTTTCACCTACTCGCAATCTTACACTTTGATTATCTTTAACTCCATTAATGCTTCCTTTTATTGTAAATGTTGATCTCTTCTTTATTTTTATGAAGAAAAAAAATACTTTACGAGCATTACATACAATTTAACTTTTCTCGAGGTTTTAATCGCCAGTTTGTGAAGCTTTTTAACTGGGAATTGTCCATTTAAGTTTATATGACTACTATAAACTTAATACAACGTCTTTATAACCTATTCTACACACGGTGAAATAAATCAAACGCGCTGAGCACTGGTAACCATTAATTGCAACTTCTGACGTTTACAACACGAAAAAAGTTAATTGAGCGTTGTGAGAAAGGGAAAATGCATTGAAAAGTTAAAGCCTTTTATTAGTTCTAGACACCTTTACAGAACAAATTTTTTTAATCATTTTAATAGAAAAGTTTGTGAGAAATTTATGGAACACGCGTAGTAATTTGCGAAGTGAAAAATTTGTTGGTTTAGCACAAGAGACGGTAAAACTTTATCTCAAGAAAACCTATCACTTAATAATAGCCCATTATGTGTATAGTGTTATGCATGAGACATAACTGAAGTAGTTTTAAAGTTGTAGAAAGTTATAGGAAGCAGCGAAAAACCATGAAAATTACTTCTATTTTGTTTTATTTAATATCTTACTTCAATTTTTCTTCCTAATCCTTATTTTACGGGATAAACAAAATAGAGATTAAATATTTATTATTCTAACAAGTTGAAAGAGTAGCCTTGTCGCAAGGTGTACACGTTAACCGCTAGAGAAAATAAGGATAAAAAATCATGTGTGTACAGTAGCTCTAGAATGACAGTATAAACGCTGAATTGCCCAATATTTCTTAATTCTAAACATGCTGATGTTTAAATTAACAGAAGTAACATCAAGAAATATTTAATACCTTTAAATTAAAAATTTAAAAAAACCCCGACACAAATGACAAACAATTTTCTTGGGTCACGGCTAGGCACACTTCTCGGTCAAGTCAAGTTTCAAGCAAAAGAAAAAATTAAACCCTCTAAATAGTAAAGATATCCTTTCATGAACTAGAAAAAACCTGATGATCTTCAAACGGCTAAACAGATTTGCTTGAATCATACCTTCCACATCCAAAAAAAAAACTAAATCAAAATCGGATAATCGGTTTGGAAGTTAGGATGCCACAGATGCACAGGTACACAGATACACAGATACGCAGACACGCAGATACGGAGATACACGGGTACACGGTTACACGGATACACGGTTACACGGATACACGGATACACGAATACACGGATACACGGATACACGGATACACGGATACACGGATACACGGATACACGGATACACGGATACACGGATACACGGATACACGGATACACGGATACACGGATGTGTGTTTGTGTGTTTGTGTGTTTGTGTGTTTGTGTGTTTGTGTTTTTGTGTTTGTGTGATTGTGTGTTTGTGTGTTTGTGTGTTTGTGTGTTTGTGTGTTTGTTGTGTTTGTGTGTTTGTGTGTTTGTGTGTTTGTGTTTGTGTGTTTGTGTGTTTGTTGTGTTTGTGTGTTTGTGTGTTTGTGTGTTTGTGGTTTGTGCGTTTGTCGTGTTGTGCGTTTGTGCGTTTGTGCTGTCTGTGCTGTGTTGTGTTTGTGTGTTTGTGTGTTTGTGTGTTTTGTGTTTGTGTGTTTGTGTGTTTGTGTGTTTGTGTGTTTGTGTGTTTGTGTGTTTGTGTGTGTGTGTGTGTGTGTGTGTGTGTGTGTGTGTGTGTGTGTGTGTGTGTGTGTGTTGTGTGTAGTGTGGTGTGTGTGTGTGTGTGTGTGTGTGTGTGATATATATATATATATATATATATATATATATATATATATATATATATATATATAATTATATATGTTAAATAAAATTATATATAATATATATATATATATATATATAAATCTATTTAGATTTCCACAAGTATTCATGTTTAAATAAGACGATTTTTCTTTAAAACTTGTGTAAATAAACGTAAATAAACATCAAAAACTCTTATGATTTTCTACACAAACTCAAAATTGTACCCTTGGCTCCAAATGACATTTTAGTTAGCTTCGACATAACGTCACTTTTCACCAAAATACCTATTGAAGACACGATGAAAATTCTAGAAGAAAAACACTCAATAAACCAAGACATACTCAAATTGATAAACCACTGCATGCACTCAACCTATTTTACATACAAAGGACAATTCTACAAGCAAATTCAAGGAACACCTATGGGCTCACCACTCTCTGCAGCTTTTGCGAATGTATATATGGAACATTTTGAAACCATTGCTTTAAATTCTGCAGATTTAAAACCTAAATGTTGGTTTCGTTATGTTGACGACACATTTGTAGTTTGGCCCCATGGAAAAGGAAACTTGAACCATTTTCTAGAACATATTAATAACATTCACGACAACATCAAATTTACTATGGAAGTTGAAGAAAATAATTCACTCCCTTTTTTGGACACCCTAATAACAAGACTTCCTAATGGTAAATTTACACACAAAGTTTATCGAAAACCAACACATACGAATAGATACTTGAACTCATCACCATCCTGGTCAATTACGTAGCGTTATGAAATCCTTGATATACCGCTCTTACCACTTATCTGACCAAAATTCTGGAACGGAAGAGATGAAGACCATTAATAAAATACTAGTTCAAAATGGATACAAAGATCAAGAAATATTGAAAATTACCAACGAAATAAGAAGACCAAGAAATAATAACTTGTCAAACAATGAACGAAAGATTCCTGTTATTCTACCTTATATAAAGGGAATTACAGACAGAATAGCAAAGAAATTTCCCAAAAACGACTTCAGACCGGTATTCAAACCACATTCAACATTGTCCCAACTTTTAAGAAACCCCAAAGACAAAATTCCTAATGAAAGCCAAGGAGTGTATGAGATACCGTGCAACAACTGTCGAAGAACTTATATAGGACAAACTAACAGAATATTATATGCGAGAGCCGATGAACACCAACTAGCAATTAAACAGCACAATCCTTCATCGTCTTTAGCTACACATCATTTAGATACAGGACACCAAATTAATACCAACAATATCCGTTTAATTGCACCTCTATATACCTTACAAGCAAGAATTATTAGAGAAGCAGTTGAAATTGAAAGAAGACCAAACGCCCTCAATAAACGAGATGACACTTCTAGAATGCCACAAATTTGGAAGAATATCATTAAACAAGTTGATTCTACATTTCAATCAACTCCAAATCTTCCAGAAATTTCAAACACTTATGCTGCAACTATTCCTGGCGTCCCCACTTCTGCACCTTCTACATCACATACTAGACCAACTACCCAAAGTCAAACACACTCGTCCAGATTAAAATTAAATTAGTTACCTTGTTTCATATTTTGTACTTGTTAAAAATAGTTACCTTATTTCAATTTCTGTAATTGTCAAATAAATTCTTGACAAAGGGAACAAAGGACGTTCCCGAAACGTTGAATTAATTTTTACGTTTATTTACACAAGTTTTAAAGAAAAATCGTCTTATTTAATATATATATATATATATATATATATATATATATATATATATATATATATATATATATATATACATATACTTGTTCCCCTAAAGGTAATTTTTAAACTATGATATTGTCAAGCGTTTTACTAGTTCCAAATATTTTTTTTTGTAATATCTGTAGTTAGGCCCTTATCGGGTTTTGCTTTTTTAATGTGTTTGATTTGGTAAATTGTAATAGGACAAAAATTATGAGACCTATTTAGTAAATTCTGATCCCTAAAAATTCTTAAAATTGGATGTTGGACCTTTAGAAATTATAATTACTCTCAACAAAATTTGATCACCCATTTAACACAACAATTGCATTTAATTTTCAGCTTACTAATTGCTCGATAAAAAAAAGTTGATTTGGAAGATTACCATTAAACGTACTACTACATGAAACTGTATGCTCTTATTGCTTTAGTACAATCCATATTTATTTCAGTAATTCCATTTAACTAATGCTTCATTGTCGTTAATCTAATATCGATAATATAACAAAGACGGTCCTCTTATCCATATAAAATAGCTTTAAATGATTTACAAGGCATGTAATAGGCATTTTATATAAAAGGTAATTGTAACGTGCTAAATTAGTCGTAATAAATTAATAATCTATTTGTGTTGAGACAAAAAATTATAATTGACGAAGAATAATAATAATAATTATATGGTTTATTGCTGTAGTACATGTTATGGAAAAAAAATACTTTACAGAAGTCTTAAATTACAAGATTCAAATTCTTGAACAACATAAAAACTTAATTTTCCGTTTAATACAAGGGCAACACCAATTAATGAGACTTAACTTAATAATTGATACACAATATCATATTCTTCTTTTCAAACGTAATTTATGATAGATTTTAATTAAACAATTGAATATATTTTTAATGTACGCTTTTGTACAGCATATATGCGCAACAGAATTTCACTGTTCCGGGGTAATTTAAGAATGGACTCAAAATGACACCGTACGTGCTCATGCTAGTAACCTCACTTGCTCAGAATATTGCATGCCATCCGTTTTGGTACTATCTTTCCACTTTATCAATCTCATTTATCGTTACTGACCACTTTCTCGTTGCCATCAATATCTAACAAAACGTTCATTTCATTTATTTGGAAACAAATCAATCACAAATTGACGTACGACCTCAACCAAATTTCTAACATATTTACAACATGGATCCTTTTGTTATTTGAAACATTAACAAATTGACTTTTAATCAAATTAATCATGCATAGGTTAACCTTTTTTTACTGTACATTGTTAATTTTTTAATTTGGTATTTCTGGTGTGAATTAATGTAATTCAAAGACAATAAATCGTTTTTACTAATTGAATTTGAATTAATTAAAATATTTATTGGGTTTTTGAAATGTTATATTCTTCAATATATATTTTATATAAATTTATACGGTTGGATAACAATTACAGTTATCGTCTTCAGCAATTTGAAATAATTAAAAGTTTGCGAAATGAAAGAGTAAGTAAGAAAATTTGTTTTTGAAATATATTTTATTTTTCTACATCATTTCCTTTAAGTTGAAAAACACTTTATCCAGAAATATTTCAAAGCCACTATATCATGACCCAAGTGCGATGCTTCAAGTCCTTGAAAATAATCGTTTACAGCCGCTTTTACTTCTTCTTCCGTGGAACATCTTTTTCTCCCAAGCAGAATTTTTATTCGTGGGAGTAGGATAGTCAGAAGGAGCAATATCAGATGAAGGTGGATTATGCTACAAATCATAGTTCAGTTCATTCAATTTTCCCATTACTACCACACTGGTATGCAGTCACGCAGGCTGCCTATATCCTTAGCAGTTTGGAAGACCATTAATCACAATATAGGGGAATTTTTCAACGATTTCAGGCAATTTTTCCTCGTCTACTACGCAGATCATCTTTTAGGCTCTCACGACCATGTTTGTATTCATCACATACTTATACACACTTGTAAATGATCAAGCAGAGTGTTCAGAAATATCCTACATATTTTTTTAATTTCTGCTGCCTTTCAACCTTTCTTCGCAAGATATTTGATAACAGCGCGCGCATCAATTTTATCACTTTTGCAAAGCTCACAAAACTTGTTTATTTCTAAGCGTCGTAAAATTGACGAAAAATATCTCATTTGATATTTGTGGGTAAGATAGTTGGGAATCTACTGTATTATATATTTTATTCGAGCTGATGCTACCATCAGAGTTTCATTTCGCGAACTTCCTCTTCTTCCTCGTATTAAATTGCAAGAAGTAGTTTTCACTCTCAGCGGTTTCCATGATTTATACCTTCCACAATCTTTAACAACAGTTATTCTAGATTACACAAAAAGGTTTACGTTAGATGGTGCTGATATCGTTAAAACGAAGAGATTTGCATATACTATAACCTCCAAATTTCATGCCAATCTGCGAAATTGTATACATTTGTATAAACGTATAAAAATAAATCAAGTTCGTGTTATTTCATAAATATGGAAAAACGAGAATTTTGCGTGTTAATTAAACATTATTTTTTACTCGCGAAAAACAGTAAAAGAAACTGATTGCGAAAATATTAAGGAGAATCTTCGCCATTAAGTGATTTCCAAGAGGTTTAAAACTGGTCGTATGAGCACCGATGTGGTGAACGCCCCAGGTCATCACAAACGGTCACTATTGAAGAAATGATATGGTAGGTACAGATCGACGTGTGACTATGCGAAATAGTAGATGGTGTACATGTGTAGAACGGGTTCACAATATTTTACACAAATATTTACAGAGGGAAAAGGTACCGGTAAGATGGGCGCTGCGCTACTAACAGTGCACCGAATGAGAGTTTTAAATCAACGTTTGGCCATGTAGCAACTAGTATGGCCAAGTTTTTAGACTATTGACGAAGCTTCAATCCGCCACCATAGCCCTGAAGCAAGAGCACAGTCAAAAGCAGTGTGTTTCTCCGTGTGAAAGTGTTCCAAAGAAGGCTGAAGTGGTTCACTCGACGAATAAGGTCATGGCGACTTTTTTTGGTACTCCAAATGTATAATCCAAATTGAACATTTGGAAAGGGGGAAATCATATCTGGACAGCAGTATTCCGATTTATTGACGCGGTTTAAGACAAAGAAAAATAGAGCACTTAAGAAAGTGATTTATCATTACAACGCCCCGTCTCATGCGTCTGCAATTACGACTGCTAAATTTGAGAAATTACGCTAGATCTGCTCTCCTATCTGTCATGCTTCCCAGATTTGTCTCCAAGCGACTTCTTCCGAATTTGAAAAAAACCGTTCACAGGAAGAAATTGACATTAAATGGAGATGTTATTGGTGCAACGGAGATCTGTTTTGGCGAGTTTCCAAAAAAATATTTTTTGGACGACTTAAAGGAATTGAATATTCGTTGGACGAAGTGTGTAGCACTGAAAGGGAAAGAAAATAGTTTACGCTAAGCCTGTGTTGTATTCAGATGTCATTCTTTCATCAAACAAAGTAAAGTACTAGAAGCGTGGGTGTTGTTACAATACAGTAAATACTTGCTGAAGGCGCCAGTTTCTTTAAGAAAGACAGCCCCTACTCCCTAAGTATAAACAGGGGTAAAGCCGCAAAAAGAGATACGACGATAATACGAAACTGTAAGAGGATACACATAGGTAAACAGACAATAAATGAGTATCGGTGCTGCGATACTCAACAAAAAGCAGTCAGATTTAATAACAGTAACTATTTCACACCTAAAGTATCCACATGTGTCCCTTAATATAAATGAAAATGGAAGATGTAGTTTCAGTAACGACGTATCCTCCATTTATTAAAAAAGACAATGGCAGGGGTTATACTAACTATTTTGAACCGCAAGTGTATAATTTTTCTAATAAATATAATAGAAAACAAATTCAGTAGCTAGCGTCAGTAATAAAATGTTTGGTGGCCATTAAAGAAACAAAAAAAATGGGAGAAACTATAATTAATATTACTCATTTTACTCCAAAGTAAATTATCATCTATAGAGCGAGACCTTGAATGAATATAAAAATTCAAGCTCAAAAAATATAATTAGTACTCTTTAATTGAAGATCTCATCAAAGCATAAATTTAGTTAGTGGCTGTAGTAAAGCAGTCAACGTATGGTTGACACTAAGCAAAGAAACCAGTTTCCCATAATAGTTGTTAGTAAACCGTTAAAAGTCAAATGAAATTTACTGTGATACATTAACAGTTCATCTTAGATTCTCACGAAAATAATATACAAATTAATATATTTTGAACTACTGGATAAGTAAATATTTTCTTCAAACGTCAGTAAACATGACATTTAGTGACGCAATACAAGATACTAAATTGTCATAGCTACTCACGTCTTAACTGTTTGCAAAGCAACATATACAGATCCAGGTTAATGGTAGACTATCATTTCGCGAATAATCTATCTTAAAAATAACTGAACCTAGGTTAGGTTTGAAAAAATATCTTTTTTCAGCTACTTACAGGTGAGGAGTTTAGTTTAGCAGGCGATGGACAACAACAACCTTGGCTTCTTGTAAACATCGTGTTGTAAACTTTGTGCGTTTGAGGGCGTGCGCCATCTTGTTCGAAAATAAGATTTTCACACCCGCGAAGGTATGGAAGTGCTACAAGCTCCTGCATAGTGGCAATGTAACTGACTGTTGCCGTCAATGAAGAGTAATCTGCTACCCTAACATCTCGCACCCCGTATCGTCACTCTTTGGGTGAGGGCTGTGTTCTGTTGTACAAAAAATGTTGAATTTTTGCGTTCTCTACGAATACGGCTGTAAACAAAACGAGACACTAAACACAATTTCATCCATTTGACCAATTTTCTCTTACGTTTTTCCATTTGGGGGTTACGATGAAGTGGAGTATTATGGCACAAAAATGGACGGTACGAATGCAGCATATAAGAGTTTATTCGGCGATAAACGGATGACTTGACATTCTGCGTCCTGTAAATACCATCCAACGTATTACAACCGACCTAGTTTTAAACGCCATTCTTGACGATCGGTAGTCACCGGGGGACGTCTAGTTCCAGGGCGGCGGTGTTGAACCCCTTCATCGGAACATCTGACCAACATCTTACCACCGTTGCAATATCACGATTTACACGGCCAGCAATATCTATTATAAAAGTATGATGTCTCTCGGTACCAATAGCTTGTTTAATAAAATTTATCGTTACTAAGTGACAATAAAGAAATGACAAAAAACAAAACACAAAAAGAATGTATAGATTTTATATAAATTTGATTCATTACCTTGTTTCATCAAAATGGGTATATTTAAAAAGTTCCAATAAAATTGATTAACAATTTCCATCTGTTGTGATTTTTATGGAAGTCTAAAACTGTTTTTGCTCTTTATGTTTTCCTAAACTATTCATTCGATTGCGATTAATAGTTTTTGATTGGGTTTGGGCATTATTTTTATTTAGAAAAAAAAGAGGAGGGACGTGATAACACGGGAAAAGGATGAACAAATTTGAATGTAATTTGGTATATGGGGCTTTTGGGTAGGGAAAGTGTTTTTGAGGTATCTGTTTTTTTTTATAAAAAGTGGAGAAGTGGTGGAGTTCGATAGTAGGAAACAGCTGAACGAACAAATTTAAATCAAATTTACTGTACATATAAGGACTTTTGAGTACGGAGTTTGCTACTAAAAATATAATTATTAATTTTTTCACACAAACAGCTTATACAGTGTAATTTTGGCAAATATTGCATTACTTTTTATAAATATAAATTTTCTATGTATAAAGTAAGGAAATGAAACATATTAACCCAGTAAACGAGAAAATTCATGAAAATAGTAAAGATACTGTATTACATTTCTCTACAGTTCAATTTTAACGAGGACCAACTTGAAAACACCTTTTACCATTTGTAACTGTAGTTCTAATTGCATACATAATTTAGCTTTTTTTTTTATTTGCATATTCATAATAAGCAGGAAATACACACATGCAACTAACAATTTCAGACAACGTGAAATGTGAACCTAGAGAGCGCACAGTTCATAATGCATATTATAATAGATTCGATTGAAAGTGGAACATTTATTTATATTTATTTCTTTGGAATTGGGTTCATGTGAATAATTGTGTCTAAGTAAACTCTTAAAAAAATATGTAATATTTGTTTGTAGTCTCGCTATATATTTCGATCTCTTGTAATTTCAATACGTTTTCAGTTTCGAAAAAGGATTAGAGTTACAAATGCGAACACAGTTAATTAATATTTCTTGTCGTAAACTCGGTTTAAGTATACTAATTCCTTTTTTTAATTGAATGGGCATTATCTTGTACAATCATAGATACTTTTACAGGTGATTAATGATCAGATTAATTCCGTGTGAGATTCGCTATATGTATAAGCAATGATCATAATTGTAATGAATGTTTTAGAATATACTAATTTGTAGTTACAAAATGAACATGTATTAAAAAAATGTATGAAGTTCATTGTTCCAGGATGGTACATATGGCAGTTTACCCATATCTAATATTCTACAAATAAATTGGATGGTTATTATATGAACCCAAATTTTTTATATGAACTGTAATTACATATTACCTCTTATATATATATATATATATATATATATATATATATATATATATATATATATATATATATATATATATATATATATATATATATATATACAGAGTGCGGCATTAGTACGATATATCCATTGTGTGTTACATATTACCAGGGTGAACCAAACATACTTTTTTTAAATGGGACACCATATATATTATTTCAAATTTAAATTATGCTCATCTCCCCCATACTTCTAATATAGGGTTTCATTACGTTATACAGGGTATTTCAAAAGTTACTGTTAATTCTACACGAAAATCATTTTCACTTCAACGTCCTGTAGACCCTAGACAGAACAACCTAACAATAATTTTTTCCATGCATAACTTTTTGACATTGGTACAGTGTTACGAGAAAGTGCTATTTCCTTATTATTGCACCAATTGAATATAGAGCGAACACATGATTTTGTCAATTTTTTCAAATGTATCACCCTGTATTTTATTTTAAAAAGTGAAAATACACTTTATGTTATTTCATTTTTATATTCCCTATAGCTAAAATCGTTAATTTCTGAGATATTTTCAATTTAATAACAGAAAGAGATTTTTTTAAAAATTTCTATTATAACAAGTTAGCCGTAAACAACTAAAAGTGTAACAAATTATATATACCGGAGCTCCACCGTGTAACAATCACATTCTTTGACGAATGTTAAGAGGAACGTTTGCCAACAGTAATGGTAAATGATTTTCTAAAAAGTCTAACCATTCTGACCATTAATTGTTCCATCGAAAAAATGTGCTCCAGTTACGTTATCTCCAACTGTACCACCCCAAACATTCAAAGAGCACCTCGTTTGACTATGAGTTGCTATAAGATGGGGATTACATGTCGAATAATAATGGAAATTGTGTCTATTCACAGTTCCATTTTTATGAAACGTGGCTTCGTCTCCAATATCAAAGAAATTCGCCTGATTGTGGATTTGTTGTTGAGCCCATTCACAAAAAGCAATCGGGAATAGTCATATTCGAGTAACTGGATGTGGTATGAATGCATCTTATTTTTACGCAGTACTCTTCGGACGGACCAGTGACTAATATCATGCTGACGCGTATACTAACATGTGGATTATGCGTAACTTCAAGCATCACGTTAAATTGATTTTCCTCGTTAAGTACAGGTTTTGTCCTTTCCTTTTTTTCATAAACTACTGAACGCGTACGATTAAAACGATCTACTAACCTTTCCAACATTATTTTCTCGGGTTGTCTTCGTGCGGGATATCTCTCTTTGTAAATTCTTTGTGCTAATAAACAATTTTTCATACATTCTTCCAGTACCCATATCGTGCCTGTTAATTCCTCGACAGGAAAGTTCATTTCAAACAGTATTTAAGTGTTTACAAATTTATAAACGTTACACAATCTCAAAGAAGTTTGTTAGATGGCAAGCTACCAAGTATTACTGAATAATACCTATGTATCATTTGGTCACGGCTAACTTGTTATAATAGAAATCGTTAAAAAAATCTCTTTCTATTATTAAACTCAAATGTCACATGGTACATTTTTGAATACTTTCATTGGTTAAAATAAAAAAACAAAATCGCAGAATAGGCTATCAAATCGGTGATAATTTCATCACCGCATGTTGACTGTCACATGATTTTAATGAATAAAATAGTTTACTGCCAAAGTGACAAAAAGTTTCAAAGAAATAAATAATTATATTGATTATCTTGCAACTGTAATATTTACTATCAAAGTAACAGATTGTTTAAAATTGTAAACTTTCAAAAATATATTTTCTATTAAAGTTCATTATATTCTCCTACAAAATATAACACGTGATATGCTTAATAATTGATGATACCACTCGTTAAAACCTGTAGAAAATTTTCATCGGTTTTATCTCTAGCTATCACGATGATAATCATAACACTATTTATTTTACCCCCGAAAGTATCTCAGAAATTAACGATTTTAGCTATAGGGAGTGCTTAATAAAAATGAAAGGACATGTAGTGTAGTTACACTTTTTAAGATAAAATATAGGGTGATCCATTTGAAGAAATTGACAAAATCATGTGTTCGAGTTTTGGCTCTCTCTATATTCAATTGATACAATAATAAGAGATTACACTTTCTCGTAACCTTGTACCAATCTCAAAAAATTATGTCTGGAAAAAATTATGTTAGGTTGTTCTGTCTAGGGTATACAGGACGTTGAAATGAGAATTATGTTCGTGTACAATTGACCATAACTTTTGAAATACCCTGTATAACGTAATGAAACCCTATAAAGTATGGGGGAGATGAAATTTGAAATAATATGTAGGGTGTCCCATTTAAAAAAAAGTATGTTTGGTTCACCCTGGTAATATGTAACTGTAAATACGAAAATAATTTGATAATCTGAAGTTTGAATTTTTGCAAATAATTTTTTTGATATCTCCTTTAATAATGGATATATCGTACTTCGACTCAATAATGCCGCACCCTGTTAATATAATTATATATATATATATATATATATATATATATATATATATATATACAGGGTGAGTCAGTTTTTTTTAGACAAACTTTAACGGGAGATAGAACACATGTTTCTAAAAAGAAAAGTTCCTATAAACATGTCGTAGAAGGCTTCGTTTCCGAGATACAGGGTGTTGAATATAATTTTTTTTCTCAAATTTTCATTATAACTCATAAACGAATGCTTAGATTTTTTTCATGTTGGGGGGATAATATCTATTAATTAAGGGGCATAAAACAAGCGATAAGAATGTTCACAAACTTGCACAGTGGCGGAGTGGAGGGGGTGCTCAACCCCTTTCATAAACAGAACTTCTGCGCCAATGACTATTTTTTTAAAAACTGTTATTTTCATTATCTACATACAGTTTAATAAAAATAATGTACCTTCTTCTGTTTCGAAATTCCTGTGCGTTTCCGAGTTATTTTGATTTTTAGTGTTTGATGTGGTACTAAGTAATGTGCTTTATGTGAATAATTGAATATAAAGTTTTTAATAAAAAAGATATAATAAAACATTTAGAGCGATTTTAGTACCTAACGATCGTTTCTTTAAAATTTCAAATACATTTTCATTTATAAATAGGTAGGTTATCGGTTTTTTTTAGTATCCATTGTTATTATCCTCGTATAAAAAGAAATGTATAATTATTATTGTTATGCGGTCAATACTTTCTGTATAATTATGTATGTATCAATTTCGCCATAAACATGTATGAAGTTTTTAAGTGAGATTCTAATAAGTTATAGACCGCTGCTCACTTGCTCTCATTAAAGAGCCGCCACTGCATCAAGCCATACTCAAATACAAGACTTTTGTAAATTGAAATCTGTTTAGTACACTAATTTTAACAATCCTTATTTATTATTGTAACAATACTTAATTAATAATTGTGAAATTAATAAGAATTCTTAGCAATAAGGATTTATAAATAAATAACAATAACACTAGTATAATAAAATTAGACACTTTGTTCAAAATGTAAACCGTTCTTTTCAATACACATTTCACAGCGACGTACAATAGAACGTCTTAAGTTAACTAAATGATATAAGCGTTTGAAATTTGCATTTCTAACACTTTTTAATGCTAAAGACTTTATAAATACATACACTACACCTAAAAAGCAACGAGGTGTTTAATTGTTATATACATGGATTACGAAATGTACCTTTATTACGATTCAATTTTAAGAAAGAATTGAGTTTATTAAAACAAATAGCAGCAAATACCGGAAATGAAATATAATATTACATAAAAAACGATTAGAACAAGCGTTAAATATCTCAGTTTTAAGTAAGAATTTCGTTTCTTAGCATATCTGGGGAAACCTACAAAAACAATTAAATGTGGTCTTGAGTTCGGTGTAATATATGTATTCGTTGTTTATATACCTCCAAATATTGCAATGAGCGATTTTGAACTGTACTTTGCACTTCACGAACAGGAAGTCTGCTGTTTAAATAGAATTATAACGATAGGGGACTTTAACATTTCATTTTTTCTACCTCCGACATAAATGATAACAAGTCTACAGTAATGTGTAATTTTTTAAGCACATTTCATTTACAACAATGTAATACAGGGTTTCTATAAAAGAACTCCGGGGTTTTAAAAATTCATATATTAATAACTGTAGAAGATGCAGAAATGTAATTAATATCTCCGAAACGATTAGCTCATCAAGTTTTACTCATACCAATTGGGAATGTTTTAATCAACAGTTGGCAGCGCTGCGGAGCGTTGATCTTGAAACAACGTAGCGGGTGTCAGTGACTCAGTCCCGTCTGGATTGCCGCGCTAGGGCGACGCCGCAACAAAAAACTCAATGCGTTATTTGGCTTATAGAAACTAATTCTGTTGTTACTGTACAAAGAAACTTTCGACGTAATTACGGTGTTGATCCGCCTACGGACAAAACAATTCGCCAATGGTTAAGTGCTTTCAAGGAAACAGGAAGTGTCACAAGTGAATGGGGATAGAATCCGAGCTTCATGCCTTCGAAGCCCTAAGAAATCGTTAACAAGACGCAGTCTGGAGTTGGGATTACTGAGATCAACGGTTCATAAGGTAATTCATAAAAGACTTCGTTTAACTGCTTACAAGATCCAACTGTTACACCACATTAAACCGGCAGACAAGATTAAGAGATTTGACATTGCTGTTTCTATGCTACACAAAATTGAAGAAAATAATGATTTTTTAAAAACTGTTATTTTCAGTGATGAAGCTACTTTTCATGTGAACGGGACTGTAAACAGACATAATTGCAGAATATGGGGTTCGCAGCCGCCCCATGAGTTCATTGAGTATGAACATGGCACGCCCAAAGTGAATGTTTGGTGTGGCCTTATGCATGATAGAGTCATAGGTCCTTTCATTTTTGTTGAAAGGAATATCAATGGTGATGTCTATTGTGACATGTTAGAGGAGTATGTTTTTCCTTAGTTAGATGACATTGAGGTGGAGAAGGGTTCAGTCCACTTCCAACAAGATGGGGCACACTTCATTATGCGTGTGCGTGAGGCACTTGACGGTCGACTAGGTAACAGATGGATTGGAAAAGAAGGACCTATTCCATGGCCTCCAATGAGCCCTGACATGACTCCGTTGGACTTTTTCTTCTGGGGGCATATCAAGAATCTTGTGTATGCGGAGAAAATCCGTGATGTTGGCCATCTCAGGGAACGACTAATCAACTGCGTGGCAACCGTCCCCCCAGACATGCTTTCCAGGACATGGGAAGAGATTGAATACCGTTACGATGTGTGCGGCGCCACTAACGGGGCTCATATTGAACTGTATTAATACGTAAAAAAAACTTGAAAATGCAACCTTTCCAATACTGTATAAAACATTTATATACGTTTTGTTCTTCATTAAAATATTATGCCTCAAAACCCTGGAGTTCTTTTATAGAAACCCTGTAGTATTGTTATGGTAGATTGCTAGCTCTAATTATTACTACTTTTAAGCGTTATTTATATCGTGATGATTTACCAATTGTTAGTGAACACTGTTATCGCCCAACATTAAATATAATGATAGAATGTAAGGATAAACATTGCATGCAATTCGCTAGAAACAATAATAATAAGAAATACAATTTTCGTAAAGCTGATTATCCAAATTTATACAATGAACTTTTAAAAATAGATTGGACTTGTTTATATAGTTTAACTGTGAACAGTTATTTATGCACTTTTTGATTTATATGTACCCGTTTGCTCTACTACTACTAATATACTTTATTTGCTTAATTTTACAAAATCTTGCAAAGTGATTGCGTTTTACTGTTTATATTCTCTATTTACACTATTTACAGTCTCTCCTTTCTTTACTTTACTTACACTAACTTCTTCTCTCTTTTCTCTTCTCCCATTAACTGTCTTCTTCTGTTCCATGTTTCTTGCATCCACTCCGCTCCCCTTCCTTCTTCTTCTAGTATCTCTTCCACCGTCCTCTCTTCTTCTTTTAATTCCCTGCATTCTTGCAACATGTGCTTAATCGACTCTGTCTTCTCCGCACAGCCTACATTTTCTCTCTTCGTCCCTTCTCCAATAGCTGTTTCCCCTTTCTTCGTTTCCACATATAAATCTCGCTATCATCTTCTCTCTTTCCCTCGTCCCTTCCCCAATCAAATATCTCGGTATCCCTTCTCTCTTAATGTTCCTATAGTTTACTTTGTATTTTCCTTCTTTTACCTTCGACCATCTTTCCTGCTTTTGCACATCTCTATCCCTTCTAATTATGACCTCTCTCACGTTCACTCCTTCCCTTCTTAGCCTTTCTACTTCTGCTCTTGCATATCCGTTTCTTTCGTAATATTCTTTCCAGACTTCTTGTCCATATTCTATTCTTCCTTCTCTTATTTCTTTCCAGCATTCTTGTAGAATTTTACACTCCGTTCTTCTACTCATTTCCTCCTCGTACTTTACTGCTTCCACCTTTATTTTCTCCTCCTCTATAATAATGTATCCTTGTGTTTTTCTTTCCATTCCCACCGCGAGTATTTTTCTTGCAGCCCCTCTATCTCTTTGTATTCTTTCCATCTCCACATTTCCGCCCCGTAGAATACCACACTTTTTATCAGTTTCCCAAGTATTAATTTTGTTTTCCCTATGTCCATTCCAAACAGTCTTTTCCCTACACTCTACACTTGACCGATTAGCGTATTTCCTCACTCGCCATCTCTATTGTCTTGTCTCATGGTGTATCCCAGGTATGTGAATTCCTTTACTTTCTGTATGTCCTCATCCCTCTATTTCCATTCCTCCTTTTTCGTTTTTCAACCCCCTTTTCACATACCATTACCTTTGTTTTGCTCCCATTGACTTCCTTTTCAAATATCTTTGCAACGTTTTTAACATCCCCTTCATTTCTTTTTCCTCCCTTGCTATTAACACTATATCATTCGCGTAACCGTTTGCTCTAACGCATAAGAGATTGTGTTAATGTCTTTGCCGAACCTCTTACATTCATATTTAACATTTGGAAAGTGGAAAATATTTGTCCCGATCAATATTCTGAATAACTTTGGAAAAGTGTATGAAACGATTCTTCCTTCAAAAGTGTATCCAATGGTTAAAAGATTGATTTCTCCATTTCAAGGTGGTTTTAAGGAGCAGAGATTAACAGTGACTAATTTATCATGCATGACTCAGTTCATTTCTGCTGTACTGGATGATCATGGCCAAGCTGATGTCATTTATACTGACTTTGCTAAGGCCCTTGAACGTATTTCACATGCCATTATCTTAGCTAAATTAAAATATTTTGGTTTTAGTGACTCTTTAATATCCCTGCTTGGATCTTATTTAAAAAATCGTTCACAACAGGTTACTTATAATAATTTTACGTCTGCTACCATTGAAACCACTTCTGGTGTGTCTCAAGGGTCTAACCTGGGACCGCTACTATTTTTATTATTCATTAATGATCTCACCGAAGAAATAGATTAAATATTTTGCCGATGATCGCAAAATATTTGCTCGTATATCATCTGTCGAATATTGTAAGTTTATTCAACGTCAACTTGACGCCATACATGAATGGTGTATTTCTAACGATTTGTACTGAAATATCCTTAAGTGCAAAACAATTACTTATACCAGAAAAGTAAATTCAATTCAATTTATTTATTATTTTTTTTAGTTCGTTCAAAGCTTGAACATTGTTCGCTAATTTGGAATCCTATTTACATTAACCAAAATAATCTTATTGAACGCGTCCAAAGAAAATTTTTAAAGCTATTAGATTTTAAAATTGACAAAGTGTACCCTCAACGAGGCTATCAATACGACAGTTTGCTTCAAAGGCTAATTTTTATACTTTAGAGCTCCGGCGCCATAAGCATTGTCTTAAATTTTCGTTGCCATGGCAAGAACCCTGCTTTATGTTCATTAGCAACCTATTTAGTCTTAGTTTAAGTTTATTTTTTTTATATAGAGTTCAATTTTCTTTTATATGCGTTACTTTACTTACTCATTAGGTACGTCATTTATGTAATACATTTATGTATTCTTTACTAGTTACTCTTTTGTCATTATCCTATAATTGGATTGTTTTCTGTTGGACAATAAACATTGTTATTATTATTATTACCGTTACAACTACATAATTTTAGGTATAGAGTTATTGGTAAATTTTCATTTCCATAAACATGTTAAATCTTATTAAAAGCCGACGTAATAAAGTAAGTTTAAAGTTAATAGGTTGTCTGCTTGCTTTTTCCATTGCAATCTCGCGATTCTTCTTTAATAATCCCATAATTGTTTTCAAAGATCTTATTATTGTATGTGAACGTTTATATTATATAGCATTTGCTCACAAATAAAAAAAAAACAATAAAGCAATAAAAATGCTAAAAAATTACATTATAAATTGCATAGCCTTATATAATACGACCGACTTGCATAATTGTGCCATTAAACTAAATTTTTTGCTCTTGAAACATTTTAAACCACAGATAGATAAGAAATGCAAATATGATGACTCATTAGCAGTAATAAAGCGCTAACAGTACATACACGATTAAGAAAATTTAGTAATTCGTGACTAAAAAAACTATAGCGCACTACTAACATAAAGACGGCCGACAATATAAAAAAAAACAGACTTAGTTTTTTTTTTTGATATTAATTACATTTGCACCTTTTATAGAAATTACTTGTACTTATTTTTTATCCATAATCCATAATGGTACATCCAAGATCTAGGTTACACGAATTGAATACATACCATAGATAATGTCCTGATATATTGTAAACAACGTATTTTTTCTTATTCTTTGTGTTTTTCTTGTGCATTCATTCTGCAGGTAGGACTCTTTCCTTTAAATCTGTAAACTAATTTAGTTTTGATAAGTGTATCATACTAATGCTCCGTTGGAAAGACTTCAATGTGTATGGGGGTTTTATTACGATTTGATAAACGTGTTGCAGCAACTTGTTTAATTTTTTGAAAATTCTTTTTTTTTCTACTGGAGAAAAAAAATTATTTTCCAGCTATTATTTAAAAGGAGCCATTAATCATGTTCTTAACATGAATTTGATATTTATTTTGTGTCACCTCCCTTTTGGGAATATGATGCCATTTGGCATCATGATGAAAAAATAATGCAAAATAAATATTTTATTTAATTGTTATTGTGGAATCTAGTGAAACAGTCATTATTCTTGTTTGAACATTAATAAATTTACATTTTATGCATTTAATTCTTGAATATGCCTTAATGTGCTGTTTCTGATCTGAGTTTTCTGGCTAATGACCTAAATTGCCGCAACTGACATCATTCACTGGTCTGAGCCGAAACATCTTCGTTTAGAAAATTGTGAAGAATTTTCTTGTGATGGCCGCCGTCGTTTCGTCTAAATAGACTGAATTTTTAGAAGAGTATGTGATATTTCAGTACGAAAAGTGAGTAAAATTTTATGCTTTGCGTTCAGTAACTTATTGTATCGATGCTACACTAGCCAAGCATTAACCATACTTACATCAATAAGATGGATAATGAATCGTTTAGCACGAATACGTGTTCTGTATAATTTGACCAACATGTTGCATGGAGATTAACGTATTCTTTTATTACTGCAGATCGTGAGACGTTAATATATTGTTTACTTTTAGTGAATTAACGCTCCACTAAATCCAAAGGATGCTGCTCTTTCTAGGTCGATGCCAGATGTAAACACATACTGTTGTACCATTTTACGACAGTAATACGAGGGATAAGCCATTATTATTGAGAATAAAGGAACCACTGTAACTGTTTCAAAATTTTATTTTAGATGTATTCAAAGTGATTGCCTTCTGAGATAATGCACTTATTGGTTCCACTAGTTAAATATTCCAAGCTTTAAGAATACTTTTAAAATAACACCGAACAGCAGCATCGATCTCTTCCTCTGAAAAAAAACCTTCTTCCTCGTAAGTTCTATTTTAGTCCAAAAAACAGCCAAAAATCTCACTTTGCCAGATCCCTTGAGTAGGGAGGGTATTCGATTACACTAATCTTGTTTGCAGTCAAATACTCCCGAGCTAGCTTTGTAGTATAGGAAGAAGAATTCTAGTGATGTAGCATAATTCCCTTTTTTGACACTTACGTCAAACAATCTTCTACGTGCCATTAAGCTGTGGCAGTCTTCTGCTCATCTAGCATAACAGCGCTCACTAGACCGGTATTTCTAAAGAAGACATCGTAAATTTCTTTCTTCATTGCTCTTCGTTGTGGATGTGGCGTCGTTTTCATGGATCCACATGCGGCTCCCTTGCTGAGTTGGAATGTCGAAGAATGGTATGTAAGCTTTATCACCTGTTACAATTTTCGACAAAATTTGGTGTCCACCATTCTTAAGCAACATTAGAGTTTCGGGGCAAATTCGAACTCGTTCTGCTTTTTGAAAATCTGTAAGACTTTTTTCAGACAAAGGTGGCCGTGTATGATTGTTTCACAGATGAGGATCAAATTTCCAGTTGAGCTTCTATTACAGTGTAACTATTTCTGTTATCTGCTTCCATAATCTTCTTCACAGCAGTAACGTTTTCCTTTGTCACAGCGGTAATAGGAGGGCCTGCGCCTTTCTGGTGATCAAGTGTAGTCTTCCAAGTTCGAATCCCTCGTGCCATCTGTAGATTGTTGCCAAGGAAGGGGCCACATCGCCAAATGTAGATTTCAAACTTTATTTGCAGTCATATGCGCTTAAACCTTCTTAAAGGCATAATAAATCATTATGCGAAAACCTTCTCGGGTTAATTCCATTATTTCACTACACTTGCGAAACTTAAAGCTATCTTCTTCAAATGCTATTTAATATAAATTAGCAAATGAAGTGGCAATGTCAAGTAAAGAGTTGCTCTTCTGGGGTTACACTTTTTTTTCCATGGCCTCCCTAATTCCTTAATTTTCAATAATAAAGGCTTGCCCCTCGTATTCTTGTAAGGTTCTGTTTAGACATCAAAAGATCCTCTTCCTTATCCATGAGATCCTTATCGGGCACTAGAGTGCAACTACGCAAACGCAAAACTCGTACTGTACCAGTTGCTAAGTATCCTCTTTCCTTAGTGTATAAAGCGTAAACCAATTATCTTGCTTCTCCGGTGGTAAATCATCGGTAAGACGCACAACTATATCTGCACTTATGCCTAAATCACTTTCATGTTTCACAGTTCCTTTCCCAATGTTTCCCAAATTATATAAAATGCAATTTGCACCAGCTCGAGAAATACCTTAATACCCCATTTGTGAGGTTTTTATACAGGGTGTCCAATGACGTAATGTCACTACTTAGTATACGTAATCTTCAGTTCAAATAGAGTAACAAGTTATAATAAAGTTCTCCTTAAAGTAAAGCTTTTCCTTAACACAGAGGTTAAATTGTTATAATTCAAATAATTATATTGTCAGTTTAAAATCACTTTCAAAATTGCTGAAAATGGCCGCCATTCCTCTCGAGACATAGTCTGACTTTCTTAAGAGTTGCCCTATCAAACATATAATTATTATTCCGAATCAGATCGGCTGCCTCAACAACGCGTCTTCTAAGATCCTCCACAATTTCTGACGGTGTTTGGTAAACCATTTTTCATGTAACCCCATAATAATAATCTAAGCACGTTAAGTCAGGAGATCTTGGGGGACAGGGGTCTTGTTCTCCTCTACCAATTACACGTCCTTCAAACCGTTGATTTAAGAACTGTCTTGCGCGTAAAGTAAAGTACCTGGGACACCGTCGTGCTGATACCATATGTCTTGTCACATGGCTAGAGGGACATATTTTAACATATTTTCTACATGTTCTAGAAAATTGTTGTCTGTGGATAAATCATTGTCAAAAACGAATGGGTCAATGAGCATGTTATCAATAATTCTACACCAAACATTCACTGAAAACCTGCGTTGATATTATGTCTGTTTTTCATGTGAATTCTCGAAATTCCGTAAATGGGTATTCTTTCTATTCATAAATACACTCCTTGGAAATATTTCCTCATCCGTGAATACAATTTTATTGACTACTTGTCGATTCTCAATTATCCAGCGGCAAAATTTCATGCGTTTGGGAAAATCTGTAGGCAGCAGAGCTTGAACACTCTCGATATGAAATGGCTGAAAACCATGACGTTTTAATGTCCTCCAAACTCGCATTCGAGATACATTAACATGTGAAGATATTCGGCAAATAGAGTTTCTGGGATTATTGGCAGGTAGGTTCTCTTATTTTCCAATGCTTGTTGTATTGGACGTTGAGTCGATGGCTTCGGGAAAGTTTCATATTGGCGTAGGTGTTTGTGTACATCATTTTAAAATGAAATTGTAATTATTTTAATTAAAACAATTTAACCCTCTGTATTATGAAAACGGTTTATTGCTTCCAATTGGAATGACCTTATCGCTGATATGTGGAGAACGACCTAAATGTTCAAAGCGATTTCTCAACATTACATCAGTAACTGAACTGAATCGTGTCTCATTTCCCCAGTACCGTGTGTCCTGATTTCATTGTTTTAGTTGTTTTATAAAGATATCGTTGTTATTATCAAAGATAGAAGTTTCCAGTTTTTACATTCACGTACTACTTTGTTGACCTAGATATCATGGCAAAATCGAAAATTTAGTATCTTCTTTTGTTTTCGATGTTTCTACACTTGTTTTATACCTCGTTTAATACTATCATACTGATCTACTTCGTCAACGGTACTTATGTATTGCGAAATGCCGAATTTAGTGACGTGCTTAGAACTTTTCTAGGGGGTGCGGTTTTTGAGTAATAATATAAACTTGAATTTTTTTAATGGGAATTATAGTTGGCTTGGAAACCAGCAGTTGCAGTTCCTTCTTAGCTTTTCAAAAAACGTAAATATAGACATTCCTGAACAACATCTTCCAAATATATTTTTTCAACAAGACGGTGATCCAGCCCATAATTGTTTGGCAATGAGGAATTACTTACAAAAACCGTTGGATTGCCATATTCAGTTCGGTGTCACGGCCGCCACGGTCTTCAGATCTGTCAATGTTGGATATCTTCCCATAGGGTTTACTGAAAAACATAATTTATCAAAACCGTCATAATACCGAACCGAATGTTGCAATTCAACGATTTGGAAAGTCGTTTTCTAAGTAATTCCTCACTGCGAAAACATTATGGGCTGGGTCACCGTCTCGTTGAAAGAAAGTGATTGGTAGATGTTTTTTTGGAATGTGTATATTTATATTCTTGAAAAGTTAAGAAATAACTGCAGCTGATGGTTGCCAAGCCAACTATGATTCCCATTTAAATCACGCAACTGCATTCGGCACTTCGCAATATATAAGTACCGTTGACGAAATATATCAATGTAATAGTATTAAGCGAGGTATAAGACAAGTTTGGCTGTAAGTCGAAGAGGAAATACTAACTATACGATTTTGCCATGAGATCTAGGTCAACAACAAAGTAGAATGTAACAACTGCAAACACTAACACACTGTACATGAAATAGAAGAAGGCAATTGCGCTATATCACTGAACATATGAATACCTAACAACTGTTCATTTTCATTATTATTTGTATTAATACATCTGTCGTGTTTCTGAGTAGAATACAAAATGTTTTGATACGTTATATTTGCAAGAATCTCGTCATCAACGAACATTTTGAAATACTCCAATGGTGGATCTTGGAACAGACAGTATCTCTCTCTTACAAACAATTTTTACCCTTGTGTTCGATAGTGTTTTTTTATAGCATGCCCGAACAGGCTAAGATTTTCTTAACGTGCTAAACCACTCAGGAACACTGGGAGGGTTTAGGGATATTGTTAGGCTGCCGAGAAATGTTTATGAATGGCTAACTTAAATTGACTTAAGTCGAAGTTTGGAGGAAAACAGGAACTGGGAGTGCATTTCACAATTTGGTCGTCGTGTGGAAAAATGTAGATTGAGCCCGTTTAGTGCAACACGATGGAATTTTGAGTGCGTAATTATGGTGTGAATGGCAAACAGAGTGTTCCTAGCGAAGATGGCCTGCGAAGGTATTAAGGAGTGTATTTCGGAGACACACTCGCCATGCTAATAGCGATAGAACAAAGAAAGAAGTGAAACTATTCTTCTATGCTCAAGAGGCTTTAGGTCAGAAGTCAGAGACATTTATAAGCCTGATAGCTCTTTTTTTGGATGCAGTTTGCCATATCAAGGACGTATTGGGGAGCACTGACCCAGAGGTGGGAATCGTATTCCAGATGAGGTCGAATTTGAGCCTTATACTGTAAAAGGAGTTGTTGCGATGTGAAGTACTGTTTAGGTCTATATAGAAAGCCCAGTTTACGGGCAGCTGTTTTTCTGGCTGACAAAATGTGGTCAACCCATGAAAGGTTCGATGATACGGACATCCCTAACATAGAAATAGAGTTTGAAAACTTGAGTCCCAAGCCAATCATATCTACATCAGGAAATGATCGGTCTTTCTTGGTGGACACAAGGTAACACTGCGTTTTGTCGGCTTTGAGCGTGAGTAGATTATTCCTGTCCCATTCAAGCCACTGTTGATTGAGGCTGCTATTTTCACCTTAACGTCCTGTCTAGACTTATTGTTGTGGGAAAACTGAGAAGAACTACAATGTAGAGTGTTGTCATCCGCAAATCAATAGATCGGGTTAGTTTTTGAGGAAATTAGATCATTTATGTACAGCAGGATAAGTGTGGGAGCTATCACTGATCCTTGGGGTACTCCCGAGTTAATAGTAGTTTCTTTCGAAAAGAAGCCATCGACGACAATGCGTATACGTCTTTTGTCAACAAAGCTGGATATTCAATTTATGAGCGCATCGGATAAGCCGAACGCTTATGCCAAACCTGGTCAAAAGCTTTTGAAATATCTAAAGCTACTACGACTGTTTCACCGGACCTCTCTAATGTGTTATTCCAAAGAAGATCACCCGTTGAACGACTGTCTGAACCTATATTGGTGGTCGTTTAAGAGTTTATTGGACTCGAGGAACGAAAGTAGTTGGTGGTTGATGGCTTTCTCCATCATTTTCGACAGAATGGAAGTGATAGCCATTGGTCGATAGTTTGAGGGATCGGTTTTGTCGCCCTTTTTAAGAATAGCCTGAACATTTGCCAACTTCCACGATGAGGGAAACTCTCCAGATGACATGGAGATCGAAAAGAGTTCGGACAATACAGGTACTAGCTCGGAGTAGCATTTCTTGAGGACGATAGCTGGAATACCGTCAGGGCCAGTCGCCTTGTTTGGGTCAAGGTTATTGATAATTGATTCCAGGAGCTTGTAACGAAAGTGGATTGGTTTAATAGCGTATGTGGTAGATTTGGGCGACGGCACAGTTTTGCCAGAATCATTGAGATATGAATTTGATGCAAAGTAATCGACAAAGAGGTTAGCTTTTTCAGCAGGATCAGCTACTACAGCTCTGTCGCGAGACGTCATGGGAGGAAAGGAAGATGTACTAAAGTTTTTACTGATGGCCAAAATTTACGACCACTCAAAGGACGTGAGACTAATTTTTGCATTTACGTTCTTCAAACATCTTTTTGGCCTTGGTGATATTCCTTGCGGCAATATATGCGTGATTTTCGATAGATGTATTTGATTTCCATTTGATATAGTGTTTATGCTTTTGCGATAATGCATTAGTGCAACCCTATTAAAGCAGGGTTGGGAACAGGCACGAACTACACGATTATCTTTTTTGGTAATGTATTACTCCATACTCATCAGGATAACTTCAGTTATTGAAAGAGCAATTTTTGAAGAGGAAGACCATTTAAAGCAATACTCACGCCAGGGGAAGGTTGCAAAAAAATCTCGTAGTTCGCTTCAGTTATCTGATTTAAAACGCCACATAATTCTATCTGTTTCTCGAGTAACAGTGGGATTGGGTACAGCGGAAGTTATTTCGATTAGGCAGTGGTCTGATTGACTAAGTGGGGAAAGGACTCTTGTTTTATGGACAAGTGGGTTAGTTGTAAGAAATAGGTCCAGGAGATGTGGAGTATGGTTAGGGTTGTCAGGGATTCTGATTGGTCGGAAATGATTTGTGTGAGATCACAGGATACAGCAAATGCTTCTGCACTATGACGTGCGGGATTCGTAGTAAATGAAAAATGAAGCCAATTGGAATTGTGGGCATTAAATCTCCTAAAATTTAAATATCGTAAGATGGAAACTGTGATAAGAGGTAGTCTATTTTCAGACTAAGGTAATCAAAAAGATCTTGGAAGTTATTATCATTGCGAGACCTATACAAACAACGGTAGAAGTGCACAAATTGGGGCCCAGAATGTTTGAACCAAATCGCGTCAAATTTGTTGTTTTCCAAAGTGGATATCCTCTTACAACCTACGTTGTCCTTGGTATACGCACATACTCCGCCTTTAAGACGAAAGTTAGAGTGGAGGTTGTACCTGGGAAATTGCAGGTCAGGCGAATTAGTGCTTCCATGGGAGACTTGTGTTTCTGATACAAGCAGAATGTCCGGTTGCGCTTGTTCAAAGTGTTGGTGAACAGCATTAAGATTCGACCTGATAGCACGTATATTGCAGTAATGAATCCGGATGTTGGTACTTTCGATGACCGAGGTCGCTTGAGTCCTGCCTTCCCGGGATCCGAATGGGGTAGAATTTTATTTCTGGCAGATTTTGCTCTTCTTAGTCTTGATTTTGGCATTGACGAATTTTTGCCCCTCTCCCCCCAATTCTTGGGAGGGATCGACGAATCGATGTGAGAGTGTAGGCGCCTCGCCCTACTCACCAGGGGTGTAGCATCTGGTTTAGAATTCGTCGTGTTAAGGGTTTAGCCATTAAAACGCCACGCTTGGAAAGTGCGTGTTGGCGAGTACATAAGGAATAAAGGAGAAAGTGACCGGCAGCCCTTACCGAGCTCAGAAGATTGGAGCACCAATATTAAGGAGCCCATGGTAAAGGTGCCGCACCGGGCGGCCTTCCACCTATGGTAGTGTATGTGGACTAACGTCTTTTTGACAGCATATATTTGGTGTTTCAGAAACCTTCGGCAAATGTGAATCCTCTTGTTCCTATTGTTTTTTTGGTTCCTCTAGATGAACAAGTTGTTCCTATCACCATATCTTTAATGAGTTAAACAGTAATTCTTGTAGCTCTTCTCTATTGTGATTTGTCAGTTCAATTTCTAATTCCAACTCATTATCTTTTCTATTTTAATATTAGAATTTTCTAGAAGTCGTATCAGTTTTTCTTGGGCTAACTTCTCCAATTATTTCTTTTTTTGAGGCAAACCTAACATAACTTAGCTATCAGAACATACTATTACTAAATGCCACTGATGCCAAATGGAATTCTATTAAAAATAGGAGATTTTGATTCTACATTCCACTGATGCCAAATGGAATCATGCATAATTTCACAAGTTCTAAACTAAGCAAACAGCATATAACAGAAGCAACTACTATGTTACTTATTTCTAACACTTATACTTACACCTGTATTTTTTATTTACAATAGAAGTTACTATTTTTACAGTTATCCTCAATTGAAATATACTCGTAAACATGTGGTCACTACTATAGAAAGTAACCACTATTATTTACTGGCTACTGACAACCATAGAAGCATTCTCGTAGGTAAGATACACTGCCCTTTAGTCGCAACATGTGCCATTACTGCCGTCAATAGTATAAAATCGTACCTCTGCGCAATTTCCTATATTTGTACAGAAACAATGCTGTTTCGAATTGCTATCATTGAACAGGACCCGCTAGGCGTACCCACACTTGCTGTGAGGTAATTTTT
Source organism: Vesta saturnalis (assembly GCA_036346205.1). Lineage (NCBI taxonomy): Eukaryota > Metazoa > Arthropoda > Insecta > Coleoptera > Lampyridae > Vesta > Vesta saturnalis. The sequence continues at coordinate 5,435,805 of JARFJB010002396.1, forward strand.
GAATAAAGAAGTACAAATCTATGTTGTTGGTTGTTATTTTTGGTAGTTAGTTTATTTAGGCCAGTGAGCAAAATTGTAAATAGTTCACTAAGGAGAACACCTATGAACGATATACTTGAATTAGATTGTTTATGCAGTGTTACAAAGCATGCTGCTAGACGTTCCAATACCAATTTTGATAAAAATTGTCGCAAGTTTGTTCTATCGCATCAAAAGGTTTTCCCATATATACCACTTCTAGTAGGTTATAGAGGCTTATAGTAGGTTATCCACATCTTACCTCGATTTTAAGTTTTACGTGTGAATCTTTGAAGTAATACTGCACTATTTAGTAACGTACTATCCCCACGACGTTCATCATTGACCTACACTGCCAATTCGCTAATTTTCATAAGCAATCACAACACGTGGTGTGGTCCGAATAGGATCGGAAGGAACGGAGTTAGGGTTCTGAGCAGGAAGTTATTGCTCGATCATTTGCTTAAATGGCCCCTAATGCTAACTAAATCAGGTTACCCATGATCTACGAACTCGGTAAATATGCTTGAGCGCTTGGTCCTACGTAAAATGTGAGCGTAGTTTGACGTACGAATGTAGCAAAAATAAAATTAGTTTCCAGGAAGTAGTCGTTGTTATAAAACAGGTTATCCTTCAGTGGCATAAAATAAAATTGACAGAATGAATTAATGCGGATGCTTATTTACAATTACATTTACAATTTCAAGAATGTTGATGAAAAGTTAATTTTATAGATATAGGTTGAGCTATACATATCTATTTGTGACGTTTTAAGCTCAACTTTAATAATTGCAAATTATCTAAAAAATTAAAAAAGAAAAACCCGTTTTATATTGCAGTTTTCTTTTGATTGTAAAAAATATCAACAACAAAATAAATCATAACTGTTGATTAAAATGTATACGCTAGTATCAACCTGGATGATAAAACAAGGTGTTAAATAATTTTTTCCTTTGGCGTAGTTATTTATAATCTTGTTATAAATCAAAGTGTGTTGTTTAAAAAAAGTAAACTGATTATAAGGTGTACTAAAGGAAAAATAAACTACTACCTTAAATATACAGTTCAAATGTTGGTATAATAAACTTCATCTTCATGGTGTCCCTATTAACATTAACAAAATGGAAAGTGGTGGATTATTGATATTATAAAATGAGATCATCTCATTATAGGTAATATACCAACGTAATTAATCTTACTCTAATCGATTCTGTACAACGTGTTGCAAATTATAATAAAATAAGCTACAAGATTCTGAACAGGATTTAGGTGTACCTGAAAACTGGCAAGCGATACTCAATGTGATTTATTTATATCAACAGCATGGATGAAAATGACTCTCATCCTCGTTTATATGATTTACGAGTTTTGTAACAACGTATTGTGAAACTGTTATAATTGAATTGCTTGTACTTGCACTACACTCAAATTATAATTTATGATTACTGTTTAAAGCTGACCATTTTACCAATTAGAATGTGATACTACCTATATAATTAGTTTCTGATCGAGCACGTGTAGCTTCTGAATTACTGATTGGAATTGAAAGTATGTTTATATATTTAACATTTTGTGGAAACCTACGTTACATTAGATACACTTCCTATAAAAACAAGTGTTTATTGGTAATAATAGATTTTATTACACAAGGCTATTTAATATACTGGAATCTACAAGCTTTTAAGAATGAATAATTATAATCCATTTAATAGACATGAGATACGGTGAGAAATGTATTTAACTTAATTTTATTCACGAATGTTGCGCTAGAGTTGCCTAGTCATCTTCGACCGATTTTAAAGCAGTGCTACAAATTCGTTGATGGCATTCTTAGATTAAAATAAATAAACAAGTAGAAAGTAAAATTGAAAAGCACATTATAATAGTCTGAAAAGTAATGGGTATGTCAGTAGGAAATAGGAGATATAAATGCGATGTTCAAACCTGAACCATACCGCTCTCCTTTCTTTTTTTGTCGTTTGATGTTACTAACAAATGTATAGGATGTAAATAAACTACGTCTACCAGAAAATTCCTATCAAAAAATTTACACAATTTCAATATCACTAATGTTTCAATTATGATTCCACAAATGCTTATATCAATATTTCAATACATGTATCATTATCAAGAGAAAATATGCAAATAAAATAATTAGTAGTTATGGTAACTAATCATTAAGGTAAAACATTAAACTAGATGTAAATTATAATTTCATACTTAAAACCTCTGTTAACGGTGACAATCTGTTCATTCATTAAAGGTGTTATCTCTATAAATTTCGAATGCTTCCAAAACATCTAATTTATATCTTTATAAGGTGATTATTTACTATTAAATGTTTGGCATAATTTGATTTGTCAGTGTGTTTATATTTGTAACATCTAAGTGTTTGCTTAATATAAGCAGAATTACAGAATGTGCAATTAAATTTATAAATACCTGAGTTCAAAATATCGTTATTTTAAACTTTGGCATTCAATTTCATACAGTGTGTTTGGAAATTTACGAAAGAACCGCTCGTAGCGATGTTAAATAAGATTCTTAAGACCAAGATGTCGTATGATGCTTCCTCTGCCCTCACGAACCATTCTTCTGTAACTTCCATTTGGCAACACTGGATTATTACAGGTGGTCTTATACTACGATTTTCTGTTTTTTGCAAGTTGGCCGTTTAAATTAAATAACAATGATTTTGGATGATCACATCCAACAGATTGAGACGAATCGTACCAATTTGGGAATTAACAATTTCATACTACCTCCTACTAATAACAAAACAAAATCACATAATTTCAAATTCATTGGAAAATAATTGACAAAAATTGATAACGGATTTTATTCTTAGAAGCAAGAGAGATAAAACAAGACAGTTTTATCTTATTAATATGCTTATTATCCTTGGGATTGATTGGATCGATAGTATGTTTAGTTTCCTAGGTGCTCCAATTGAAAACCGTTAGTTTCTAAACATAGTTGACATCTTCCGGTATTGTTTGAACGACTTTTTCAAGTATTGCTGGAGTCATTTCTAAAACAGCTGCAGAAATTCTATTTCTAATTTCCTCAGGATTTCGTGGAGATGTTGAATACACTTTTTCTTTAATGAAACCCCAAGCAAAGAAATCAAGAGGATTTAAGTCAGGCGACCTTGGAAGCCATAATATGGCACCGGCGCTACCAATCCACCTCTTTGGAAAATGGCCTTCCAAATACAGCCGTACATTTTGAACAAAGTGAGCAGGAGCTCCATCATGCATATAAAACATTTCGTCGTATTTGTAGAGCCAAGTTGTCATTTACTCGTTCCAGAAGATTGAGGTATGCAACAGCATTATGACGATTTGGAAAAAAATACGGTCCAACAATTCTTTGGTTAATTATACCCAACCAAACATTAATTGAAAATTTGATCTGGTGACCATATTCGCGAAACACTTAAGGGTTCTCGTCAGCCCAATTGTGACAATTATGTGTGTTCAATATTCCATCCATACTGAACGTGCATTCATCGGTCCATAAAATGCGTGTGAAAAATCCATCGTCGTCGCGAAATCTATTTAATACTATGTTGCAGTAATTCCTACGAGTTAGGTTATCATTTTCATAAAGAGGCTGAGCTTTTGGAATATGATAAGGATGAAACAAGTTTTCTTCTGGACTGAATGAACCGTTTCATTGCTCGGAATATCAAGTGTTCTAGCTAATTGACGGGTACTCACAGAGGGATCTTCCCATACTGCATATAAAATTGCTTCTTTCACTTGCACTGTACGCCTTCGCCTTGGTCGGCCAGCGTTTCCATTTCTTACAACAAAGACGTTGGTCCAATCTCCGAAACAGATTTGCTCTGGGATGTCTCCGATTTGGATAATGTGCACGATATTCACGCTTTGACATTTCACCGTTTGCGCTGCAAAAACCGAATATTCCATAAAAGTAAAATACATTTTTAATTAAAGTAACACGTAAATAAAAGAAATAGACAACAAATAAACAATTAACGTAACACGTAAATGAAGGAAATAATCAAATAAACATAGACAGCGCCACTAGTATTTCCACTGACATACACTTTCAAATGCTGACACCAATCAAAAATATCAAACAAAAATAAATTTAGTGTGCCATTCACTATTACATACATTGTTGTCATGTTTATTTTTCAGCAAAGTTAATGAAGAGATAATTTTGGACAGAATTTTGAGGAAGAAGAGCAATTTCTTAAAATAAAACGTCATGACTTGGAAGCTCTTGCTACCGATAAATAATGAAGCAAAGATTTATTTTATGAGTGCATTTTCAAACTTTAAGACCCTAGTGCGGGCAGAGGAAGCATCATACGAAATTTTGGTGTTAAGAATTTCGACTCAGATTTGTGTGTCTAACATCGCGGTTCGTTCGCTCCAAACACCCTGTATTCAAAGCTATTCTGTACATCTTCTTTTGTAATGTGTAAGCTACATTTTCTGAAATTTTCCCAAAATATGATATTGTTATGTATTGATTCTATCGGTTCTGTGTGAATGGTTTTGATAGATAATTTGTCATTTTGATTTTTAGCTAAAATGTCGATTTTATTTGAAACGTAACCATTTGCGTGACTGTTTTATAATTGATATCTCTTTATTGACGTTTGTCTTAACGATAATGATATTGCTCTACATGCTAATGATCTGTATGCAACTAACTTATGTGTTTTATGGCGACATGATTCGTTTGGAATTGTAATGTCAGTACGTGTACGTTTTCTGAATATGGAGAACTCAAACTTTTTCTGTATATTAATTTTATATTTGAATCTAGAAAGTAATGGTATTTTGTTCTTCCTCTAGTCTAAATTTTATGTTAGGGTGTAAATTGTTCATATCAATTAAGAACTTATCACTAAAATCTGTGAGCTATCAAAGTATGCTAAAATACCATTAACATATCGAAACCAAGATACAATCGTTTCTGATACATTTACATTCATCATTTAACATTTTCAAAAATTTGATCTTCTAAATTATCCATAAAGATTTTAGCTAAAATTTGCGAAATTGGGCTGCCCGTAGATAAACCATTTTTTTGTAAATTTTGTTATTGAATGCGAAATAATTTTGATTAACACAGAGATCAAATAATTGAATTTGGTCCATTCTTGTAACTAGTTCAATATTATTATTAAAAAAAAATTATTTAATAAACGCATACATTCTCGAGGATTGCAAAAGAACAAGAAATACAGAATAGCTTTGAAAACCAATATCAATGTTCTTAAATGGTTATTTAATGCCAAAGATTCAACTAACGACATTTTGAGTCGGGTATTTATAAGTTACCTATCATAAAATTCAGATACTTTTCCTTCCAATGATAAATCAAATAAAACATCTTTAAAGACTCGCTTAATCACTACCAGTTGTGAGTCTATAACAGATAGTGTCTTAGTTACACAGAAAGTAGCCACAAAAAAGATCAAGTAACTCCTGTTTCCCAAAACGGAACAGAACTTGACAAAAAAAAAAGGAATATAGGTTTTAAGTATAAAAAAACCGCTGCTAAATTATCGGTCATAATGTTTTCTCATGTATGTAAATAAATAACTTCAAAGCCCAGAATACCTGAATTTGAGTCGTATCGGTTTTTAAACACGATAACTCCCCAATTTTGATCCGCCATTTTCATTTTTTTAATTTTGACAAATGATTTATTCTTAGCTTAACTTGCAGTTTTTAAAATTTAGATAATGTTTTACAAATTAACAAAGTTGCAAAATTGATCATTAGCCCACAATACCCGAATTTTAGTCATATCGGATTTTGAATTCCCCATTTTTAATCTGCCATTTTGAATTTTAAAAACCCCCAATATCCGACTTTCAAAAAAAAATGGTTGATAAATTAAATAAATATGATAATCTCCAATGTTTGATCCGCCATTTTGAATTTTTTTATTTTGACAAATGATTTATACTTAGCGATCTTAAAAACCCCCAATACCTGAAAGAAAAAAATCAATTGATAAATTAAACAATGCACAATTTTGTACCCACTGGTACGCCACTGGTTATATATTTTTTTATTTTGAAATTATGTAAAAAAGTATTAGTTTGTTTTTTTAATTATGTAACTTTTTAAAACTTGAAGCAACGAATTTTTTAATTTTCTAATCCCCTAAAAATGCCCCGCCACTGGTTGGATTTTGCTCATTAACGAATTTGACCAAAATTTCATGGCAAAGAGTTTTTGTGCCCAATTTCGTATTGATAGCTTTAATGGTTCAAAAGATATCCCGCACACACACAGACACACAAGACACGAATTTTTTTTTTCTAAAAACTTGTTTTTTATCGATAGCTTTAATGTTTCAAAAGATATGGCTCACATTCACAGATAGCCATGAGATTTTCTTTTCTAAAAATGTGTTTTTCGTATTGTTTAGGCCACAAAACGTCGAAAAATGTAAAAAAAGTGAAAATTTAAACCGATTACATAGTTCTCTCTTTATACGTACGTATATGAGAAAGCAATAAAAGTTTCCGGAAAAAGTCATTTCAAGCAAGAACTACCGGTAGTAGGACCAAACCAAACTTTATGAAATAAAAAGTGTTTTTAAACTAGAACATTTTTACGTAAGCAGACTTCAGCCCCATCTTCAAGCTTTTTTGGTTTATCTGATTTTTTGAAAAAGAACAAAGTACAAAAAAAAAGGTATACAAGTTTCCATTATTATATAGTATGCAGTTCCATGCTTGACAAAATGCATAACTGTAAATTATGGCCAGAAGGTGCAATATTTATAATTACGAAGTTATTTTTCTTTTCTGGACAAGTTGAGAGGAAAACAAAAAATCAAACTCGAACTTAAAAATAAATTCCGGTATAGGCGATAATATTGGCAAAATTAATAATGGCGTACATAATGAACGTTGCGTGTGTAAGCTTAATTCACACCCTACTTAACCAGAGTTGTTTTTTAAATCACGAGTTGCGATTGGTGCACCCAAATATCTTCAAATCTGTTTTTATTCCATTTGAGCAATTTGGCCATGTTTTAATATTGGTCCGATCTATGTTTGACGCATCAGTCAAGAGGTGGTGCATTATAGTAGAACAGGTAACCCAAACTCAAAACAATGGGGTTCAGTTTCAAAAAATGAATTATTTTTTGTTTGGTTATTGTAATTTATCAACTGACGAGGTAACTGGCGAAGATGGCATGTAATTAGTCAATATCAATGTTTTATATTATAGTATATTGAGATGAGCCAAATTACGTGCAGGTAGCTATGTAATTTGCATAGTGAAGTTTTAATTTAGTTAGTACGAAATGTTACATTTCATTAAATAATTCTAGATAAGAATGATTGATAAACATTGAGATGTTTGTAAAATTTAAATATTTCTTAATATAATTTTAATAATGTTAGTATAAGTAATCGACAACACAGTACGTTGAAGTATAGGATATGTTTGTTATCGTTTTGAGTTAATTCAAGTTTTCATTTAGTTTTGTAAGTTTATTTAAAACAATATTCCCCGACGACATGTAATACAGGTTGTAGTTGACAGAAATAATGTTAAAACTAGAATTAGGCTTGTATCAATGTCGCAATTCACATGTACGCAGCCAAGATTAGTGAAAACATTCGTATTAGTGCGTTAAACACATATTAGTGCAAAAATTATGAAAAAAAACAGAACAAGAACATTAGTGAGTAACTATAAAACATGATTCACGCAGCAGCTCTGGGATTATTGTGTGTAATCAACGGTTTATGACATTAAACTAGTGATTGACAACATTCCGACACTAGTCGTAGAAGAACATATTGAACCTACGAAAGTGGTAAAATAAATTAATTTGTGACTTGAACATTAAGTTTAAACACTTACATTAACAATTATTGTGTTTAAAAGTGTGAAATTTAACATTAAAAGTATAAAAACAAAATGAGGTTATGTTTTCTCCTCGCATATAAATTTTTGTAAAAAGTATTCTAAAATTCAGACAATTTATATAAAATAAATTACTAGAGGCAAAAATAGTAAGGTAGCCTCAATTTTATGTTATAATTCCTTATATTTATGTCCATTTTTGTTAATTTTAGTTTTTTAGAATATTGGTAGAATTTAAATAATTTTCCTCTCAAATTGGCCGTAGGCATGTTTAAGATGGATATTTGGGTGTAGTTGTATCCCCTATTCATGTAGAGGTAGTTTCCAGGCCTGTAAAATTCATAGAATTAGTGTAAAGTCAATAAATAGGTGTAAAAATTAACGTAGTTATTAAGTGTAGTAATTAGTCCGTGTTTGGTTTCAAATTATAGATAAAATTATGTAGATTATGGAAATGTTTTTAGATTTAAGAAATGTTAAACGGGGCGAAAGTTATAGGGCTTTAAAGAATTATCGTAATGTGAAAATTACAGTATCCAATCAGAATACAGGGAATATTCTTCGTAACTATAGAAAACATTCGATGATTTGGTTGTCGAGCAAAACCATATATATACAAGTGCAATAGATTCACAATCTCTCTTGATTTTCATCTTTTGCAACAACTTGCCAAAGTAAGCTGTTGCCAAATTTTTTGAAAATAATGTTTAAAACAAAGTAACGTCACTTCGGTAAAATAACAAAGTGCGATTTAGTATCGGAAGTGGTCACGAAAACAAGTGATAGTCTTTTGTTCGTGAAATAATTAAATTACCTTTTCAAATTTCAAATCGGAAGTTTTCGATAAGTTATAAAAATATTTCCGCAGTTTCGACTTTGTTCGTTTTTAAATTTATATTGTTTATGTTGGTGTGGATATCTAATTGTGTTATCTTCGTGCTTTTATCATTATACACCTTGTTAATCAAAAGTGTGTTTAATTTACAACAACCTTCAACGATCCATGCTTTTCAAAACTTGTTTTGAAATTAATTTAAAAAGAAGTGATGAGCCTAAAAATAAAGATTCGTCAGTATTCTAATAATAATAGTGAAACTTACCTAAATGAATAAGCTGTTCATTTAAAAGAAAAAGAAATTTGGATGTTCGAGGAGCAGAATTGCAGTTCGCAGGAGCTGTTGTCTTCAATCAACTTCAATAGCAGTAACCCACAAAAGGAGGACATTGTATGTGAGTACTTTATTGTTGACATTGATACCTTATTGTTATGTTCATAATTTCCATCCTTTGTAATAATCTTGATGTGCAACAACAGGTATGCATGTCAAAAGGGAATGTTATTTGTTCTAAAAATTTAAATGTTTTATATTAATTGTTGTTTATTCAAACGTAGGTACACGTACTTGTATGTCGAATTTCACTTTTAGTTGTGGTCAAATCATATGTTTGCGTATTCACAGCCCATGCCCACGTATATTTTTAAAAGAGTTTTGTTATGTACAGGGTGTAACACAGGTATTAATGCGAATTAAAAATTATATTTCAATTTATTTAATCAATTTAGATAATATAAAAATAAATAGGACATTAACTCAATGTGCTTTAATCATGTTAACTATGATTATTGTATTCAAACAAGCAATATAATTCCAATTCATAATCATTTATTTTATAATGTTAAAAGTAAAGTTTTTTCTAAATTTAGATCCCTATCCCCTGGTGATGAGTCTCATGTTCTACCAATATTGTTCTACCGACGAATATATTTTTATTTTAAGAGTTTTAGCCGATGTTAAATTATAATAACAATAAATAATAATTAATAAACAATAATAAGTATATAATAATAAATATATAAATATAAAAAATATATAGAAAGAGGTAGCGGGGGATAAATATCAGTACAATATATTTTTTCTGTTATATATGTACCTATACAGAGAGGATATAAAGCAAGCCCCCCCTATTTCTTCATTACAGATTTTTTAACACTCAAAGTAATTGCTCAATGTGACCACTTTGCACCTCTTGACATAAATAAAGCCTTCGCATAATTTCATTTGTAATGAAACGCTTGGCTAATCTATGCCACTCATGTTGATGCTAAATTGTATTGATTCAATAAATGCTAACATACTATACAACTGGTGTGTTATGCACTCACTTTACTTAGGATCGATGACAAATAAATTATGCCCTTGATCACTTTAAAACTAAAATAATTGAGGTATTAGAAAATTTATATTGATCTCTTTTAAATGTACTGTCAAAATTAGAGAATTTCTATTTCAAAATCAATTCAAGTATCATTGAAAGCTATATTCACTACCACAAATTAAGTCAGACCAAAACTTCTTTCCAACCTAATATCTTGGTGTACTATGTACTCTAATTTACTTTAAACTAGAATAATGAACTCCAAGGTACAAATCGAATACACCAATTTAAGATAAACATTGAATATAAATATAAGAAATTGATTGTATTCACAGACATAAACATTGACATCTTTTGTATAACCTTATCATCCCTATATCCAGCTATATTTAGTCTAAGTAAATATAACATGTAGAATTAATGGTCAAGTTCACATGCAATCTCTATCAATAAATTTAATGAAACATAAAAAAAAAGAAAATGAAATATACTTTTAGGCATTGTACCATTGACTTATTTCAATATTATGTAAAAACATAAAGTACCTTGTATCATTGGAGTAATAATCCATTTTTTTGGTTCACTATATGATCCAACAGTAGTATATATCTCGAGATAAGTGTTATATAATAATGATTCAATCACTGAGAACTGCAATTGGTTTCTTGACAAACTAATTTATTTTCCTTTCAGTACCTTTTTACTCGAATCACTGTCAGCTGTTTCACTTAAATGTGTAAAATATGTTATGTATATTTTAACTGCACTATTTATTTTTGAATACTATCCAATTTAAGATGCAATTATTTAAAACGTTTACATTGATCTACTTATTTACCAAGTTTAAATACGGTGGCTTTTTAACTATAGCCAAATAATTGTGGACGATATCAATTTACCATTTACTGTTATATTATAAGTGCAAATGTAAATTATTTTATTTATTAGTTCCCTTAACGGAAAGCGAGTATAGGGGCTTAGGCAGAAAAAAAGTTAACATTGAAAAAATTGCATAACTTTGGAACCGCCTCGTCACACACTTTCGTTTTACTCGGATCACTATCAGCTGTTTCACTTAAATGTGTAAAATATGTTATGTATATTTGAACTGCACCATTTATTTTGGGATACTATCCCAGTTTAAGATGCAGTTATTTAAAACGTTTACATTCATCTACTTATTCATCAAGTTCCAAGCTTAAATACGGTTTAACAAATCCTGTGGCTTTTTAATTATAGCCAAATAATTGGTGGCGATATCAATTTACCATTTACTGTTATATTATAAGCGCAAATGTATATTATTTTATTTATTAGTTCCCTTAATGGTATAGGGACTTGGGCAGAAAAAAAGATAACATTGAACACACTTTAGAATACGAATTTATTACCGAATAATCAACAATTAACATTATTTTAATCAGACTTCAAGTTCCTTTGTCAATGCCCAGTAGCGTGCGATAGGGCGGAGTTCTGGGCAATTTGGTGGGTTAGTCTCCCTTCATACCACTTCATGCTCGCCTTGCAATAATGACGTGAGGTTAAATTCGACCAAAAGAAAGTAGAGGAAATTTCTCTTCACAAGCTGCAGATCGCCTGCCAAACAAGAAACTTTTTAGGGAACGTCATCTTCTTTTTGGTCCGGAATTCTTTGGGTATGTTTCCTCGTCCACGACAAACATAAAACTCTTGGCCAGGTAGTTGGAAAAAATTGGAGAGAACGTATGTCTTATCTTCCATTACGCAACAATCTTTGCTGTGAAAGAAATCAGCTCTCAACCTCTTAGTTTGCTTTTTTTCCTTTGTGGTCTTCTCTGCTTGGAATTGTTTGCACTTTGTACGATTTGAAGCCAGTTTTAACTTTAATTCTGCGTACTGACTTTTCTGACAAACTCTCTGTTTCAGCCAATTTCTGATTTGAGATGTTTGCATGCTTCTGCATTTTAGACAGCGTTCTGTACCTTTTTTGTCGAGTGAAATCCTTCTGGTCTGCTACTTCCACTTCCAGGTTACCGAGTGAATGTGAGCTCTTCCTTGGGGTTTTTGATTACTTTTGCTGCCGTGTCTCTGCAAACGTTAGCTTCTTTTGCAATTCGAGAGACTGACCATAGAGGATTTTCATGAAATTTTTGAGAATCAATTTACTCACTTCCAACATTTTTACCATTGTAGACTCAATTTGGTCGTATAAAAACAAAAATTGGATGACTTAACCTGACAAATATTGCAAAGCCTGCTTCGTTAAATTTTTTTGATAATTCGTAAACTAGTGTAAAAATTATGTCAGTTTTTCAATGTTAACGTTATTTCTGCCTCGGTCCTTACAACAATGGTGTGTTGAATATAGACGTGTTCAACTTAAATGCACTATACACGTTTATATTTTTAACCAAATCTCACAATTTAACATTTGGGCCTTTTAAATCTAGCGTATAATCACAAACAGATTTCAACAACCTTATGTTTAAATTATTGCCCACAAAAACTTTCAATTGTAATACTTGATTTTTTTTACCATTTCAAATTCAAATTACAATAATAATTTACGTTCCTTAGTCCTATTTATAGGTGCAGTAGGAATATTTCCAATTGCCAATGAAAATTCATAAAGCCAACTTTCTAGAAGGTCTTGATTAATTTCCTAGCTCGTGGTCTAAATTTTATGTATAGAACCACATAAAATTTTAAATAATCTGAAATTTCACTATAATAATTTTTATATACTTGATATATCCTGATATAACTGAATCACATTTTTTCCGATCAAAATTGATTATATCAATTTTTAATTTAATTTGTAAAAATTTCCACTGAGTCCACCTTGAAAACTAGTCTCCATTGACATATTCCTGCAAAAATAACATAGTAGGTAACAGTTATGTGTCAAGTTAATACGAAATTCTAATTGACCAAAACATAATATTTCAAATGCTGTTAGTTTCTTTTATTTCTTAACAATTACTGTTGAATTTAGTATAAATTGTATCGATAAGTGTGCCTCTATATTTTGACTTGAAAACTAAATTATACCATAATTTCAACATTGCCGGTTTGTTACCTTTATAAATTCTGAATTGAATGTTAATCTATTTTTAATATAAACATTAATTTATACCTCTCTTTAAAATTCATTTAATAGTTAACTCGTAAACATTTTGAACTTGAATATACCTTAAAGCATTTTGTATAAATATAACATACAAAATGCTTTAAGGTGTGTGGAATTTATCAACTTTTCAAATATCTAAATTTCCGTTACGAGATACATGTTCATACATTCACAATGTTTACTAATTTTATAAAATAAAATAATGCCGAATTCACACTAACAAAAACAAAAAGAATGTGACCAATCAAAGTGTTCTACCTCATATTTTGCACATTTCTAAATGTTTCCAGTGGAATATTTTGGCACTGTAAAAATTATTCTTTACCTTAATTCTTGGAAATTGTTTGGCTTGGTAGCGAAAACTTTCGATTTAAAATATCCCTACAAGAAAAAATGAATCGGGTGAATGGGGTGGCCACTCGATTGGGCCTTTGCGACCTATCCGCCTGTTTGGAAAAATTCGGACAAATAATCCCACGCAGATCGAAAATAGTGGATAGGGCGCCATCCTGTTGAAACCATACCTCCCCAATCCCTCCATAAAACTCACATGTCCTCGACTACTTCTTGGTATAATTTCATTTTGCAACAATTGTAAACGCAGTGGACCAATAATATGGTCACGGTCACCAAGAAGGCCAGCCCTAACATTTAACTTTTATTTGTGTAAACTGTGTGGTTGTCTCCCGAATCCATAATGGGTTTATATCACTACAATATCGTAAATTTAATTTTTTTACTTCCCCGTTCAATAAAAAAGTGCCTTAAATCATCGAACTACAAGAAATTCAAGAATAAAGGCCTGGCAATTGTGGTTTCGGTATTCTAGGGGAGTATACTGCATTGAAATAGCTTTCCAATGAGCCTAATTTTAACCCCCATTCAATATTAAAAAAATGGCATGACTTGGCGTCGCTGCACCACCTGGAATGTTGACGTCAAAACTACCTAAAGGATTAAACCTGTCGTTTTTTTTATATCTCGTATGGTTTTTTATTAGCCTTCACGTGTTGGATGTACATCTTCTGACATTTCTGTTCAATAGTTTCCATCTACAATTTAATAAAGCAAATGTCCCTTCGATTACGCATGGGGTTGCTGCATAAGCAGTGTTATATATTGTTCGATTTTGTTTTAAATGCCAGTTGTCTTTAAAAGGAACCAACTATGTGCAAGCAAAGGATATGCTGAATCATCTAGTAAAGGTGTATTTTTCGGGAAGTAATTCTTTTGATTTGTACAACCCTTAAACTATCCTGATTCTGGAATGCCTGTGCCACAGTCAATGAATCTACAATCATCGTCACAAATTGGTTGTAATACCACTGAAACTCTGCCTTTTCGGTTAATGCATGCTGCTGAATTTTGGAGGGGGGTGGTGTCTATATGACATAAATCGATTGCACCAAGAACACCCGTAAAGAAACTATATTATAGGAACAGAATTTTTATTGTAGTTGAAAACATCCTTAAAATAAGCTTACCGCTTTATGTGCTTTTTAAACTACAGTCCACTTAATAAAATCTAAAGAACTATCTAAACAATGTAAAGCTGTACTTTTTAAAATATGTCTGCTACAAATCTGAAATTTAAAATAACTTTTTAACTTAGTATCTATCATACCTACAGGTACGGACCTGTAACTTTCGTAATTTGTCAAAACCCAAAGCGCCACTAAGTACTGCAACAAAGGAGTTTCCCTGGACCTTCCTAGTGTAATTGAATCGTTCTGTTAGGGCATTGAACATGAAACTACGCTTACTACACCTCCATTGTTTTCAGTTTTATCGTCATCGAAAAATAATCGTTGCGTTTGCGATATTAACATATTTCGAGACATGGTTAGTTAGGTTATGTTCATGTAAAAAAAAATGTTATGGTTGTTATTGAATCCATCACTTTTTAAATTATAGGAACTATACTTGCACTGAACTGTGTTCTGTTCGTACTCTATCTCTAATTCAAGGTTTAAAATAAAAACACACTGAGTATGTATACAATTTGAGTGTAGAAAAAGCTAATACGTTAAGAGCAGTTGCGTCATAACTAGCTTTGTTTCATTACCACCTTTTGAACCCGCGTATTGTGCACGAGAGGATGCAGATAGAACTGATTTAGGTTGGAATTCTGTCCGGTGTTGTCAAGCGTTTCTGTCATTAAACATTTGACATAACATATTTTCTCTTATTATTGTCATAAAATAAACATATCCCTGAAGCTGAGATTTGACAGTTGTCAAACTGTTATTTTTCACAATCTGATAACATCGGCGTCCTCTGACAACATTAATATTAGTTACGCAACTGCTCTGACTCGTGAAAATTACTTTATTGATATACTTTCCACTCCTACTTTAAAGTTTTTGTATTTTGCCGAATCGCGATATAAAATTGATTATATGAAAAACATTCACATTAATAACTTTTGATTACGTAGTTTCTTTATAGAAAACCAGTTGCACTTGGCGGTGTTGCAATTTGAACAACAGACAATTTAGATGTAAAAAAGCTGAAGTAGAAAGATTTTGTATTGAGAAACATTTGGAAAAATGTGCGATTTTAATACAGACATAAATACGAGGCGTATTTTTAAAGTAAGTACGGTTTTGAAATTCCGCCGCTGTAGCGCTTCGGTCGGCATTTGGCGCATGCGCGCTGTGTACCGATATCTAGCAGCCACAGCCACAGACGCCGTTACAGAATCATTAGATCGTGTTTACGTGTTGTGAGTATTTGAAATGTCTCTTCCGACTGAGAATCCCGCCTACTGTGAAATACACGCTGTGATTCGTTTTCTTAGTGCTAAACACATGAAAGCGGCTGAAATACATCGTCAGATCAGTTATGTGTTTGAAGAAAACATTGAGTGATGGGATGGTACGGAAATGGGTGAGAACTTTTTAAGGTCATCGTAGGAACGAAGTGGGCAACCTTCAATCATTACTGACGACTTGGTGCTGAAAGTGCTGAAAAAGTGAGATTTTGTCGTAATCTAGAGTTTCCTGTAGTCTCAAGAAGTGTGCTTAATGAAATGTAGAAACGTAGATTAATGTACAGGCTTTCATGTAAAAATAAAATTATTAAGAAAAGTCTGCTTGTTTCCTTTTTATTTCAAGACGGTACTTACTTTAAGAATATGCCTCGTATTACAATTTTTAGTTGTTATAGATCTCCTAATGGTAATTTTAAAATACTCTTTTTATACGTTCATTTAAAAAACGAGCACTTATTGCATCGTTTTTAGTGTAAGAGATTATTCTTTAGTGCACTTGTGCAATAAAAATTTTATTGATTGGATTAACAACAGAACTAAACTTCAATTGCACAGATTCTACAGATTTTAGGTTTTTACGTTTTTGATTTCATGTTTTGAAGTAATATTATTTTAACCGGTAAAACGATGTTGGGTTATTGTATAATTATTAAACTATTATGTATAGTTACATTTACCGCAATTCATGCAATCAAATTTTTCATTTTATTTAAACTTCTTACTAGAAAAATTACGTTTTGTTACGATCGAGTGGACGATTGTTGTTTCATGCGCACTGTATAGCTATATTCTAGTTTTTTTTATCGGAAATCGGATACTGATAATAAACATGTTTCTTAGTTACTCATTAAAAGTTATTCTGGTTTGTCAGTTTAAGTAAATGGAAAAAGAAGTGTAAAAATAATTTTATACCTTAAAATGAGAAATATTATTGGAAATATGAATGAATCTGTTTTTTTTTTTTTGCTGGAGGCTAAAAAGATACTGTATGCAACTCGTGCAAAAAGTGTTCGTTGCACTCGATGTTTTTTCTACCTAAAGGCCTCGTTGGACAGACGCACATCGCGTGTGGTAAACACTCACTTTTTACACTTGTAACATAAATAATTATTAATTCGATTATATGAGGTTTTAAATAGTGTAATTATACCGGTAAATTTTACATTTTTATGTGGATATTTCAATGTCAATGGTTTATCTGCTGAGTATTGTTATCAGGGCAATAATTTCAAACTGGTTAAAGATCTTTTACTATGTTTTAATTTCAAATCATTAAGTAAATTCCCAACTCGCTTCCGCTCTATTTCAACCATTGAGCATATTTTTACCAACCTAAACAGTAAATACCAAGTTTCCGATAATCAAATTTTTGATCATACAGGTATAACGAGTGAAGATTTTTTAATAAGAAACTAATAAAAAATGTTAAACAAGAACTTGTTGGACGGTTATCTCTAACGTGATGCTTTTAATCAATTTCCCAAGAATATTATTCAATTATTTAATGAACCTTTTCTATTACGTTAATATAGTAAAGATGATAATAAATCTGACAAAAGTTGGGTGACGAAATTAAACTCGCAAGTAACAGATTAAACGAGTTACATGCATTCGTTTGTCAACTAATTACAAACAGGCAAAAAAGTCATGTAAATTTGGTTACCAAAACTAAAAGAAATTATTATAAAAACAAAATATTTAATGATGGTTTTGAGCAGTTCAACTTGAAATTAATTTAGTTTCGAAGGACCCGTGTACCCAACACAAATTTTGTATTTCAATTTATTAAATTAAGTTATCGAGTACATTAATTTTCGTTGGGAAGAGTCGACTTATCTCATTTATGCACGGATATTGACTGACTTTCTAACATCGATCTTCCTAAAACAGTCTAGCGGATATAGCCGGTAACAAAATCCATATTTTTAACTAGTGCAATAATAGATAATTCTAAGTAAAAATCCCTAGCAAGCTGTGGTACCGTTCACTCTTTGTCATACAAATACACTTGTGAAACTGGAAAATTCATGCTTAAACTGTGTGCATTAGCAGACGGTAATCCTAACCGGGCTGCACGGAAATTGAGCTCGGAACTGTACAATAATTCAGCTACTAATAATGTTACAAATAAGAACATAAATATAAATGGTGAACTTTGCGCGGTACCTTTAATTATAGCAAATAAATTTAATGATTGTCTTACCCCTCTAAAATTAACCTACAAAACCTGAATCTGCCAATCAATAATCACTAGTTGTTTCTTCAACTAAATACAATGGATGAAATCATTTCATTACTAAAAACTAAATTAAAGAAAAAATCGTCAACTGGATATGATAATATACCCAGCTTTTTTATAGGAGATTTGTTATAACCACTAACATGTATCATTTAGCACAGGATGGTTTCCATCTACTCTAAAAATTGGTAAAGTAATTCCTCTCTACAAAAAGGACGTAGCTGCTGTGATAAATACTACGAAACAGATAAAAATGTAGACGTGTTACAATTTCATGCCCTGTAGAATATTCATAGCCGGTGGCCTCCAGAGCATTTGATGGTGTAAATATAAATCTTGTCCGTAAAAAATTGGAACGGTATGGGATTAGAGGTGTACTGCTTAATTATTTTGCACTGACAGACAACAATACGTATTGTTAATGTCTATGCTGATAATGTTATGTCTAATATTCATTCTAACTTCAGATAAAGTTTATAAAGATTATATTATTTTTAACATACATTAATGGCATAGTCAGTGGCTTTGATGAAGCAAATTTTGCAATGTGTGCCGATGGTACGTCTCTTATAGTCTCTGATGGATGTGCATCTACTTTATAGGATAGATGTAATACAGTTTTAGACATACTTGGTTTTTAAATAGTAAAACCAAATTTTTCAGATTCTATAACTCCCGTGCATATTAGGCTAAACATGGGAGATAGTGAATTAAACAGTGCGATTGATTATGTTCAATTTCTTAGTATTACGCCTGCCTAAGTTCCACCGACCCCAAGGGTATCGATTAAGAAGCCGCAGGCCAGAATCTCTTAATCGATATTCAGCACATATTTTACACAACTCACACAAACACGCCGCCCCAGGCTACCTAAACAACGTGCAGCGTGTCTACGAGTAACAAAGCCGCTCACAATTAGACCTTTATTTCGATCGCCCAGTTGCCGTAAACTGCAGTCCGCAAACGTTATGTAAAACGAGTGAGTATTAAACTTCTATCTCACTTAACGTAATTACCAGTTTTCTTCGAGTTTACTTCTTATTAGAAGTCCTGAACCTGTATGCGACCTAAATCGTACGTCCTGGTAACCCATATTGAAAGGATATATCCTGTTTTTAAACATTTTTTAAATAACGACGCTTGTAAAACATTTAGTTTATCTTGTCTGTCTGTATATTAAATATTCCTGAAAAATGAACGTTCGTGAAGGTTTAAATACCTTACACCACCCCCCGTTAAAGACTGATCCGGTAATTGCTACCATCCCAGGCCTAAACAGCATATCCAAACGGTAAGCGAGTTATTCACTCCTGCCAATAAGTATTCAAGACGAGAATATATAGTATCCAATTTCCCGTGTGTAATCCAACTAGCTGCGAAATATAATTAGACATTATTTTAATTACCAGCAATTAACGTTAAATATTAATCAGGAAGACTACTGTTAGTTAATAAATTAGATATATTAAATAAATTCAAGTACAATTTCTATAATAAAACTAGATAGAAAGAATTGCATAAATACAAGTCTTTAATGTCCCTTTAAATTTATTGATTTTCTGAGTAACCTAGATAAGCAGGTATATTAAAACTATTCACCTCTTTCTTACCTCTTTGAAAATATTTCCAATTCGAAGTAACATTAGAATTACCGTATAAGACCAGCTGCTTTCTGCCTATTTTTGCTGGTCAGGAACAGACTTAAAATAATCTTATATTTTTATTTAATTTTCCTTTTCTTTTTGTATCCACTTTAGATAGGAAATTAAGATCATTTGCCTTCTGTATTGTAAACACGTTGTTAATGTTATTTTCGTAGCCAACCTAACGAGAGTACCAGGGGTCCGCTGGTCCCAGATACACCTAGTCGAGTCGCCGCTTACTGCTGGGAGATTAACAATCAAATCCCAGGGCCCCCTTGGTGGATGGTTGATTTTTATTTTATTACTCACTTGTGAATATATAGAATATAAATTAGTTTCAGTGTGCAATATACTGATACAGGAAAAATATATGTATAAAACCCTCTTAGCGTTCATTGATCAGTGTTTGGGCAAAATCTGATATCAAGTGATCAGCCCTAACTAACGACCCCCTTTCACCTTCCATTTGGGCTAAAACCGCGGTACATATTATTAACGTAAGCCGAAAGGGCAGTTACAGAACATATAGATCTATGTAAATTAATATTGAATGTTTTGCAATTTTTGTTAACGTAAAATTTTGTGATTGTTTTCGAATTCGAGGAACAAAGGAGTTTCCTTATTTTAACATACATATTTGGTAGCAATTTACAGATTTTGGATTTATTTAATGAAATTTATAGTTTGATTTAGAGTTTTAAAAGCATAATTAAATGTTTTGAGATGTTATTTTTGGTGTTGATTTTGAAACAAATTTACAGGAGTCTTCAGTAAATGTGTTAACTAGATAGAGATTTTATGTTCTTTTTCTGTCTTAGGCGGACATTTGTTTATGACAGTTATTATTTGGAAATGTTAAGACTGGCATTATCAAGTTTTATTGAGTATAAAGTGTTCCCTACTAAATAGCACCAGTGTAAGAATCACGACTCTACCGCTGAGCTAGATAGGTACCATATGTTTTATGTACGGGACTGTGCTTTTATGAAATAAACAAACATTGTGTATAAACGTGTTGAATATTCACAACCATTATCATTTGCCATATGTCTTACTGTTTTTTGGTAGATAAACTGAGATAAGATACTAAATACCTTAATAAACTTAAAAGTTGGGACTTCACCAACACTCAAGTGGTCTAACATGTAAGGCAGTACTAAACAAGGTTTGTTAATTTCTCTTATTTTATATTTCAAATCTTTCGCTAAGGCTGTAAATGCCTTTGCTTTACAATAATTAAATTAAGATGGTTTAATTTAATTTGCCTCGGTCTAGCTCAAATCGGGTCTTGTCTTAACAAGACGGGGGTGGTTCGTACTTTGGTGCTCAACACTGTACACTTTGAATAACTACAACAAAAACATTTTAAACGTATATTACCTATTTCTACAAAACTAAATAATCTAACTAAATGAAATAAATTAACAACAAAACCAAATCTTATTTAAGGTTACCCGGGAGGTCTTTGCTGGCAGCGCCCGTTTGGTTGGTCCCTTGTGGACGGTGGTGGAGATTATTGGATCCTGAGTCGTTTCTGTGGAAATATAAATTATTGTGGTTCAAATGCTAGTGTGTTATGACCCAAAAATCCTAATAATGACTATTTAATTTGGTTTATTACGACCGCTCAGGCCTGCCCTGTACACGGTAGCCTGGTATTTGTGAGGTGGCGTTGTGTAAAATTCTATGTATTAGATAAGCCGGCGTCAACGATCGCGTTGGTGTCTTTAAGCAGGTCAACGAGAAAATCAATAATTTAAAGTAACCTTGGTGCGCATGACTATTCTTATACGTGATTTGGCTTTGACTGACTGGATACGAACTCAGTACTTGGAATGCTTTACACAGGACAGGTTAATATTTACACGTTTTTTAAATGCAAATTGTACGTACGCGTTTGATTATTTACTCTAACTAAACAGGCTGATCTCAGGATTTCTTAATTAGTTGAGAACGTATTTACCGTAATGAGATGAATATCTTAACATTTAATTATGCCCGGAAATAAGACGTATTAATTCTTTATTATTAGAAAAACGTCTGTTAAATGCATATAACATTTCGTATAAGCGAAACTTATTCTAACTAATAAATACAGGGAAGACGGAGTTTATCACGATCTTTTACGTTAGGTATTATTAAAAATTGCGTCTATTATTAATTGTTATAAACGAATTAATCTGAGGCCGGTTTGCATGACCTTTTAGGACTGCGTGTACTAAATTGAACAATTCTGAGAATTGTTTTCGACGGAATGCAGGTGTTTTAAGTAAGTGATTATTCTCGGGATTAAAATGAGAGAATTTACACATGTAATGTGCGTAATATCTTCGGATGCTGGTAAATTAGTCAGGCATTCGGGAACGAAATAATGTATAACTTTTCGTTGCAGGAAAATATACTCGCGATACAGGAATGTTTCTCTTACCGGATTTCCTTTTAGGAAATATTATTAGAAGAATATCTAACAAAATTTATATGCGATTGCGAGACGCAGGAGTACGTTTAATGTAATTTATCACGTAGACGCACCACGGGTTCGTCTTTATATAACTGGAGGATCACGCGGGTGATCTCGAATGCGACTTCTGGTATTGAGATTATTGTATTGCTAATTTTCCTTAGGATCTGGTCGGTGTATTGTATGTGTAATATCTGGTTAATGGAGAGCCCTTTATAAGATTCTGGATCCATCCCGTCGACTGCTGTACGAAGGGATCTCCTGGTGGAGCGGTAGAATTTGAGCGAGTACCCTTCTTACCGCTGGAGTAAATGGAAGATGACTTCAGGGCGTTAGCCCGAAGTAGCAACGTCCTGGTTTGTATGTATGTGTGCCGAAGGTAACTTCAGGCTATACAGCCCGTCGGATACTTCTAGTGTGTGTATGAGTGCAGAAGGTAACTTCAGGCTATAGAGCCTGTCGTATACTTCTAGTGTTGTAACAACCTTTTTTTTGTGGTTGTATTAAAAAGTACATTAATTTAAGAATCGTTCATTTATTTGGCGTATTATTAGAAAAGTTTTTAATTATTAATATGTAGAATTGAGAATGGCAATTTAATTGGCATTTCCTAGAACATATCTTTTGGGTGTAATATTACATAAATAGTTTTAATTCCCTTTCTTAAAAAAAATTGGATTGATATTATTGTATCCGCGCAAGCGTGAAGACTTTTAGGGGGAATACACTTGAGTTATTCTGAAAGTTTTTTTTTCAATTCACTTAATGCTGAATGTTACTACAGCAGTAAGCATGATTTTTACATAATTTTTTATATTTGGTGCCATCAGATTTTGGTGGTAAGTTATTTTTTTTCTCATTATATTTAAAACTAAAGCCTTTGCTTTTTTTTAGGGACTTTTTAAGTACTTACCTTTTTAAGTACCCACTTTTACTTACTTTGCAATTATTTTACTCATGTTTTTTGATGCATACTTTTATATGGCATTTTTATAATAATTATTTTTAACGGCATTTACTTGAATTACATTTTACAAATAAGCAAGACATTGACCTCAGCAAGTTCACCATTTTGCTTCATAGTTACCAGTTACAGTATATGTACAGAACCGTTAAAAGGTAATGTTTTTTTATATAATTTGGAATAGTATATGACTTCTGATTTTTTTTCGTATTCAATCATATATTGAATAAACTTATGTATATCATGTTATTTTATTTTCATTTTGATAAATTGTTTATTATTATTCATTAACTAGGTTTTGTTGTTCCTATATATATATATATATATATATATATATATATATATATATATAAGACAACATGGCGCTCGAGATTTTATTATTTTTTTCATAATTTTTTGATAACATTTTTTGAATTAAGTGAAAATAATTAAGCAGAAAAGAAGCAAGTAGCATTTCAGGTAGGTTAATTAAACTCTAAATTAGAACCCTCCCCTATCTCAATTTACCGATGAGCCGACGGCAGTAGCGATTGTTATTTGGTAATATTTTTTATATTAATTAAAAATTGGTTATTACATCATCGCTTTTTTTATTATAATGTTACAATCTGACGCCATTTAATAATTGTTGTTATACTTTGGCGCTTTTATAATGTTATAGTGTGTTGTACTGGAACGGTTAGATAACTTCCGGGCTCTGCAGCCCGTCGTTTCTCTAGGTGTCTGGTGTCATGTTTAAGAAAAGTGGTGCAATAAAACTTACGTGCTGTTAACCTTAGCGTATCTCAACCAGCAGTTTGATTGTATAATGCTGATTTACTGGTGACGGCGGCGAAGTAACGCGACTAAAGATGCACGACGGTTCAGGATGAGCAGTAATGATCGGTAATGAGCGGTAATCGACGGGTCGGCGATGTATACAATGAAACTAAGCACGGCAGGCGCGTGGTCTGGATCTCGGTTCTCGATTCTAGATGCCGGAGACGCGAGAGTGTCAGGATAGCGGAATCACGGAGTAACAAGTAGTCGCGGAGTAACAAAAGTCGTCGGTAGTAAGTAACAAGTCGTCGTTCTTCCGGTAGCGCCGCGGTTTTTATAGCTAATTCGCGGTGGGTGAATCCGGCTTCTATGCAGGAGGTCTTCTGGCTGTGATTGGCTGAGGGTTCTCGGACATAAAAGCATTTTGTGCTTTTTAATATCTACGTCGGAGGGGATTAAAATTAATTATTTATGGTGCAATATCGCGCAATCTTTTGCAATGGGTTTTAATTTTATGCAACTTTATCCATCTTAATTACTGCAGGGCAATTAAAAAAATAATTAATTACAAAAAATTTTAGTAAAGTTAAGCTGAATATTTACAAGGTCAGTAAGAGTGACAGTTTTAAAAATTAATTGAATTGAAATTATAAAAAAAACAAGTCTGTTGTAACAGCTAGGAGCATGAATTTGAAAGGTATTTGTTATAAAAATTCTGTCCATGTTTGATCAACGTGCGGTCATTCAATTTTTGAGGGTTTGCAACCAACGGAAATCCATTTCCGATTACAGACATTTTATGAAGAAACCTATTTTGCCTATCCAACTGTGAAGGAATGGTATCGAAATGGTGAAGAGGCAACAAAAGATGTGTCGCGATCAGGTGCATTGTGTACTGCATCGACAGACACCAATATAGCGCGTGTGGACGGTTTGATTAGAGAAAATCGTCGAATTTCAATCAGAGCAATATCACAAAATATTGATGTGATTGTAGGATCCATCAATAGTATCGTACAGAAACTGGGTTACTGGCGCAATGTCTGAGGATAAAAAATGTTTGCAGATGGGTTTATCTCAGCAATACCTTACGGGGTACAACGAAAACGGTAATCCTTCCTTTTATCAATAGTTATTAGTGACGAAATTTGCTGTCGTTATTTCAAACCATCCAGTAAGCTGTCATCGATGCAATGGAAACATTCAAAATCACCACCACATCTCCGTAGGCAAGGAGATGGTAACATTTTTTACAAGGAGCCATTGCTGATAGAATTCAAGAACACAGGCTATGCTAATCTATACAACGAAACTCTGAATAAACTTCATCAAGCAATAAGACGAAAACATCCTGTATAACTTTCCAATGGCGTCATTTTGCTTCACGACAACGCGCGGCCTCATGTCTCAAACGTAGGGAAAGAAAATTTACAAAGAAAAAATTGGAGTGTTTTAGAACATAGACCCTACAGCGCAGATTTATCGCCTTGCGATTTCCATATCTTTGGCGCACTGAACCAGTGATTGAGAGGTAAACGCTTTGAATCGGACGCTGAAATACAAAACGTCGTCCAGGAGAATTTTACGAGCAAGGTATAAGTCGGTTGGTGAAGCAGTGGGATATGTGCCTTAATTGTAAAGGTAATTATTTGTAAATTTATTTCCGAATATATTTTTTATGAACCAACGATGGGTTTCAATGAACAACCCTAGTAGTAACCCATAAATAGCTAGATCTTTAATAGATTATTATTAAACCAGCTTGAAAATGTAATTCCAGCACACTCTAACTGATAAAAGATAACAATGAAAAATGCCACAACAAAAAAAAAATTAACAAAATTTTATCGCTCCATATAAAACAAAATAACGTTCTTATTGACGATCGTAACTGTAATGGTTGTCAATACATATAAATTTTGTATAATTTATCTTGAAATACACGATTTATACACTAAAAGATAAGTATTTTAACATACAGCACTATATTTACTAAAATACTTACTCACTTGAAACAATTTTTATAAAATGTCTTTTAAAAAGATAATAATAATAATATACTTATAATGAAGTTGCTTAACGAAAAGAAATTGTTTATGTTTATCTATTTATTCTTGGATTGTCAACCAGTTTATTCATTATTTATTTTATTTGTAATAAAAAACTGTCTGTATGTAAGAAAAAGAGGGTCACCAGGAACAATTCAAACTAGTTCATTTTCTTTAATTGTACTTTATTAGTATTTTATGAAACCACCTTTGTTATGGTAAAACTAAAGTAATAAAATAAATGCGATACATGTGATGTGAATGGGTTTAAAAGATGTATGTAAGCCTAGATGTATGAACTTTTATAATGAGTTTATAATGGATTTATGTTTCAATGGATTAGTTTACAATTTAGTAAATTTTAAAATATTTAGGAATGGTAAACACAGTTAATCCGATCACGATAAATTCTGGTCAAAATGTAAAGTTAAAAAATTCCGTTAGATAAAAATTTAAGGTTTTTTTAGATAAATCCTTACGATTTTTGAAAAATAAATACCAAAAGAATATTTGTGTATTTATCCTCAGTGTTTAATGTTTAATGATTTATTCAAATTACGTATTTATCTAATTTAATTCCGTATACAAATTGTTTGAGTACTTATTGAAGTTATGTAAAAATATCTTAAAGTTAAAAATTATTATTTCGAACTGGTTTTACAAAACTAGTGTGGCACTATGCGAAGTGTTGAATAATTAGCTAATTCTATTATTGGCTACTTAGACATTCTCAAGAACTATCCGTCAATTGCGACAAACGAGAATTACTAGTCTAAGGATAAACGTATTACTGAAGATGATAAAGAGTGGCCTAAAGGCTTTAAAGGCGAATTATCAGGATAAGGGTAATTTAAGTTTTTATACTTTTAGCAATTATTGCACAGCCTCCGAGATTATTGTAATTATTTTTTTTTTAATAACACGTTTCATACTTTACTTGATTCTACGTATTTTGTAATAATAGGCTATGGCGACAGTGTGTCATACCAATATAAATAAATAGTAGTTGACAGCAATGTAAAGCATTTATGCTTTATCTTTAACATAAACTTGTGTAAAATATGTAAATTTATTATTAATGACTTAAATCTGATATTTAAAGACCTGCAATAAACATAAATGTTCAAGTAACAGATAAATTAATTAATTAAAAAAGTGTTATTTTGAGAATTTGGTTTGAAGCGTACATAATTTATTTCACGTAAATAAAAGTACATATTTGTAATGTTATAATAACACATGATCGATGATGATTCGTAATTGCTTATATATTATTAGTTTGATAACGTTTCGTTTTATGAACTAATTTGTAAACACACTAAGTTGCGCAGTGATCTAATTGAAATGGCTAGCATAAGAGAAATTGCATGTGTCTTCGGTTTCAAGTAATGGAATTGTACTCTGACGATATGTAATTTTTTTATTGTAAACATTCTTTAATTTACATTATACAGGGTGTCCCGTCAATATTGCAACAAACGCCAGGAGGTGAAAGTATACCTGTAAATATGAAAAAAGTTCCCATAAATATACCCTTGAAGATGCGTCGTTTATTAGATACAGATCGTTAAAGAATGTTTTTTCGAATTTTGCTTGTAACTTCTAAAATGTTAAAGGTACATAAATGAGATTCGGTTGACTTATAACACATAAGGAGTGACGTGTTGTGCAACGTATGAGATAATTTTGAAATTTGTTGACGCGTAGATATTGGGGTCATTTGAAGTATTTAATCCTGTGTCTTCTACGTCACTGGCATAAAATGAATTTCAGTGGCAGTTTTTGAATATCTAAAGTCTTTTACACGAAAAATGTTTACCTTGTGATGCACCTAAAGAGTCAATCTCTTTTTATTGCACAATAATAACTTATGATAAAATGAGGAATAATTTTTATTAAAAAAAAAATTATTACAATAGATTCTCAAAATGCGCTTCATTTTGCTCAATACATAAATTAGCTCGACGAATCATGGATCGGTGCACTCTTCGAAGCATACCAAGATTATCTCTAATTTCTCCAAATACTGGTATCGCCCTTTCCAAAAGATCTTCTTGGTTTATTACTGGTATTTCATATACCAATGATTTAACATGTCCCCATAAAAAAAAAAGTCAAGAGAATTGAAATCTGGAGACCGAGCAGGCCAAGCCACAAAACCTCATCTACCAATCCATCAAGTTGGAAAGAATTGGTCCACATGATCTCGAACATTCCTATAAAACTGAGCAAGTTCCCGATCGTGTTAAAACCACATATTGTGGCCAACGTTTAGAGGTAAATCGTCAAAGTACACAGGTAAAATTGTTCTTACAAAATGCAAATAATAATCACCATTTAGTCTTGAAGGCAACAGATATGGCCCTAGTATAGTATTGTCGAGAATACCACCCCAAATATTAATGAAAAAATTGTGTTGATCTTTTCTTAAAGCGATAGCGTGGGATTCTCATAATCTCAAATGTTGCTGTTGCGACTATTAAAATAATTATCTTTGGTTAAACACGCCTCATCTGTAAACAAAATGCTTCGAACAAAATCAGGTTCATTTCATTTTGTTGAATATACCGATTGGAAAAATTCAGACGATGAGGATAATCTGCTGGAGGCATTGCCTGAACCGTCTGTATGTGATATAGGTAAAGTAATTCCTCACTCACAGCTCTCCAAACAATTGATTTGCTAGTATTCACGAAATTAGCCTATGCACATACTGTCACTTAAATAATGACAGTATTTTAAAATTATTCGTTTCTAAATATTGTGAATTCTACTTACCTACTAGATTATTAATTTGCAACTAATAAATGCCGGGAACATAATATTCCAATTTCCCCGAAAACTACTTAGTTTAGAGCTTTACACAACGTAAACGTTTTTCGTGTAAAAGACTTTAGATATTCAAAAATGTTATTCCTTATGTGTTATAAGTCAACTGAATCTCATTTATGTACCTTTAATATTTAAGGAGTTACGAGCAAAAAACGAAAAAAAAAATTTTTCGTTAACGACCTGTATCTAATAAACGATGCATCATCAAGGGTACGTTTGTGGGAACTTTTTTCATATTAAGATGTGGTATTCAAAAGAAAATAACAAAAACGGTTACATAGCATTATCCAAAAATACAATTTTCCATTATGTAATCGATGAGCTTTAATAAAAACTTTCGCCGCCTTCAACTAACACGTGTTCCTTTCTTTCATCAAGTTCTTTGTGTAGTAATTAAAATAAGAACCTCATAAATATGGCATGCACAATGAACATAGGTAAAATGTGACTGTGCAGGATCCAATAGAACCGGTATGAAGTTAGCAATCCAACGCTAAACCTTCATTTCTGTTGCTATCGTTTGTTGGCTTTGTTTGTCCTTTGTTAGTTACTAGTATTTTCCTGATTTAGGCGTGAAGTTAGCCACGTGAGGTTAGAATTTTTCAATTTTTTTGGTTGCAATCGTTTGTTGGCTATTTTGTTGGTTATTCGTATTTTCAAAATTAAATATTTTCAATGTTATGTATGAATTTGGTCTCCCGTCATTGCAATTTTTAAACTTTCTTACTGGCAATCGTTTGTTGGCTAGTTCTTCGCGTGTTTGGTTTCCTACATTAAATTAAAATGTTGTTAAAATTATAGAAAATTTAATTGGGACAATACTAATAACCTAAGAACGAAAAAAATAGCCAACAAACACCAATAAACAATTACATACCTAATTAAAGTGGGCAAAATATTAATACGCGGCGAATGATAAAAATAGCTAACAAAACACCAACAGACGATTGCAACAAAAACATTGTTAACTTTAGGAGACTAATTTCCCGGATAAATTTAAAAAAAAACTTAATTTGGAAAGTACTAATAAGCAACAAACGACAAAAAATGGTTACAATAGTCAACAAACACTAGCAAACGATTGCAACAAAAAACTAATTTTAACCTTTGAGTGAGACGAGTAATTTCAAGTTTAAATTTAAGACTTGGGGAAATACTATTAACCAACAAACTACAAAAAATAGCCAATAAACACCATCAAATGACGAACGTACGATTTCAACAAAAAAAATTAAAAACGTTGAACTTGGGGGGCTAACTTCACACCGGTCACAATAAAGACTAATGTTCCAATTGCTAACATTGTGCAGCATATAATGCAATGTTTGGATGAGTAGTACTATTATATTTTGGGCATTAGAGCCTAATATACCTAACTGGGATTATTATTGTATAGAGTAATAATTTTTCTTGCATTGTGTTTGATACCTTCATTTAGCGTTATTATGTGTAATTATCTTGCATGGGCGAGTATGCGTGAGTATGTTAAATGTTACGGTTTTGTGTCTATGATTGATTAACGCGCACCATGTCCCGTTGTTTGGTAATGGCCTTTCGTATGTTCCGCAATTATTTGGGATGTGTCAATATTCGTGCCAAGCAGCATGTCACAGTAGTTTATCATTGGAGGGCCTCTGGATCGCTTAGGGGGATACGTATTTGGTCTGAAGACCTCATCTTGTTGAGTATGCTTCGACCAACATCATATCACGTGTAGAACGTTACTGTTCCGAATGTATTTCCGTCCGCAGGACACCCATTACGGCTGATCCTGACCGACCTTTTATTAAAGGAAAAACTTCAATAGTTTACACAAAGTGTAAATTATTTTTCTAAGGAAAGTCCCATTTTTAGTTAAAATATAATTTGACAAAACCCAAAATTTTAACTGAATTCCCATATCCTAAACGAAACCAATCTCTTTTCAATTTCAGAGAGGTCCGGTTCATTATGAGTAACCCTCTAACTCATGACAGTGTTAATATTTTAAATTAATATGCTGCGAATTATTAATTTCAAATATTGTACATAGAATACTGTAGTTGGTGTTCTAGTCTGTGAATTCTGTACGGTAATATTTTCTGCTTGACACTGTTCATAAAGTTACCGTGTTGTTTGAGGCTTTGATAAATTATTTAATATTGATTTAATTGGTTTTTCTTGAGACCATGTAAATATAATAAAAACTAAAATGTATTACAAGTGTTAAAAGTAAAGCTATTAAATTTAATTTATTTTGTAAGTGACGGACGAATTTGATAAATTATAAGCCACATTTTTATAAGTGAGTCGTAATTTTTGAGTTAAATCTCTTTCTTGCTTTTCTAAGTAAGAAGAAGAGAATTCAGTTTTTGATTAACATTTTTTAAATTTATATTTTACTTCGTGTAATTCCATATTTAATAGCACTAATGTTTTAAATTGTGCATTGCATTTAAAACATTAATTCTAATAAACATGTTTACGTACAATTTTTGTGAGTGAAGATTTATTTCAAGTGAGTCAAATTCGCTTTCTCCGAGTATTTGTATTGAACATTACTATTAGATGACATAGTTCTGACCTGTTTTCTATTGTACCATTGTTATTAGTTAAAACCATGCCAGCTTTTCTTAAAATTACATGAAGGTTTTTTTGGAAGTAATCTCACTCTAATGGCCCTTTATCTAAAGCTTTTATGACAAATCTGATATCTAATTATTTACCTTAATTTAATTTTAACCAAAAATTTATCAATCCTAAACCTAATTCGACAGCCATTAAGCTCGTTAAATTCGCTAAATAAATAAATTTATTTCAAGTTTATGCTCCACTATTTAACGAACTTGTGATTGGTCAAATATATTGCAGTTAATTGAACATCTAAGTAACTCCTTACATTCATTTTACGTATTTATACCTGCATGTTTTTTCAAATTACATTACATTTTTGGTATTTGGTTATTAGTAACCTACATCCGCAGGTTCTACGTTAACTGGTTGAATTTTTACTGTTACCTAATGTTTTAAATTTTTTTAATACTTGTTTAGGTAATTTTTATAACATTTGATTATAATCAAGTAATGTTGTCTAATATTGTCTCTATCTTTAGGTAAACAGTTTTGTTTCAAGAATTTACAAATATGAAAAATACAAATTGTAGGTAGATTTGCGCGACGCTGTCCTCAGTTTCTTACCGCTGTTGAAAATAAGTCTATACTTTTTCCTCGTTATTCTGTTTGGTTTATTGAATTTATCATGAATATTATTTTAGGTTTTTAATGGAATATAATTCGTTTTTTACTTGCTGTATATGCTTTTGTTGTGTTTATATGTGCTATTATTATTTAAAATTCGTATTAGATTGTATTAGAACTAAGTTTATTCTTGATGTAATTGTACGAGTACGTTTAATACTGTCTACATGTAATAATATACTTATATTTCGTAATCGTGTTAAGTAATGGAAATTTTATATGTAGAGTTGAGAGTTTGTATTCCTGTGTTACGTAGATTGGTGTAGATAAATGTATTTCTTCATGTTTTGCGTTGCTAACCTAGTTTGTTAATTATACTTTTGTTTTAGGTACGTACTCCAATCAAACAGCATAGTGATTTAACTACTGTCTAGAGAGGATGTGTAGTGAGTATTTAGAATATAACTACGTAGTTTTTTAATTTAATTTAAATTAATTTAATTAATTAAACAAGTGCCTAATATTATTGATTATGGGCAACAATATAGATTAAAAAGGAGCTTAAAAATATTAAACATATAGTGGGTGCAGGAATGTCAAGAAGAAGCTTCACCCTAAATTTATAATTAATTTGAATCAACACAATTTTCTTGTTTATTGGTTGTTTTTACGATTTACTCTATATTGTTTTTTTAATTCTTTTTTTAATATATTATAAAGTTTACTGCAAAAGAGTAAAGCAATATAATGTGCTGCTCTTCGTTGTGTATAACTTTTTGCAATTTATTAGTAATGGTAATTATGCTACATCCATAGCTGTGACAACAATTTTTAGCTTCTGCACTAAATTTAGCGTATTTTGTTTCCTTCATAAATTAAAGATCCGACATTAGACATTAAAAAACAACACTAGACACTAACATTTGGGGACGTATTAATAAAAATTTCGATTTTTTGGTTCGCTACAAACGTGGTTAATAAATTTTATTAAAACATTTTTAATAGCTAACAATTTATCATATTTCACATTATCAGGGTTGTAAATAGTCTTTTACTGAGAGGAATTTATTCGAGAGCCGCTAAAAACCATTACCTTGCGTATAATGTAATATGGTTTTTTTGATATTCATTCGTAAATTACAATGCATTTATATCAATTTATTTATAATGACGTTTCTAAATATTTCGTCAGTTGACTTAGTACGACAACGGGTTACTAATTGTCAAATTGCTGTCATATATATGCTATTAATGGCAGTTGACTTGTTAAATGTTTACAAGTTGATTGATAGCTTGTAAAAGTGATTTTATATAGCTTATGGTTAGTTACTTAGTTAGGTTAATGCATATTTACTACTGACTAACAAATAAAATCCCTTAACTTCAATGTCTCTATTCATTATTTAATTTGTCTGTTTTAAAAATGTTATTTAATAAAAGTGTCTGTTAAATTAAAAAACTTACGAAACCTAGAAATAACAATCACTTAAATTGCACATTTAAAATTTATAAAATAAATTTTAATTCATTCAAAAATTAATTTTAGTTAAAGTAAAATTATAATTCAACCAACACAACCGGGTTTATAAATCGAAAATTAAAAGATGAACATTTTGTATCCCCCAGCATACAAATTCAAAATTTAAAACATTAACAACTATTTAAAATGTTTGATGAATTAAAACGTTTACTATAATTTTAAACTAAATTTTCAGTTAACGTGGACTAATTTTTTTTGTATTAAATTGAAGGAGTTACTGTCATTATGTTTACAGCTGATATTTTGAATCAGAGCGACATTATTATTATTAGACCCCGAGCAAAAATAATCAGATTTTTTACCTTTAAAGAACTGTGGTGTCTTGTGTTTGTTTTTTTTTTAATTTCTGGTTCTGACACCAATTAACAAGATATTTCAATGCTTGAAACACTGTAAAAAGAAAAAATGGAATTTTATCCTCGTTCGCACGAGAAAGGATACATAACCTAAAAGTTGTGAATTTTAAATTGGATTTGTTTACTAATAGCGGTAAGTTTGTTTTGCAATTTTAGTTTTATTACGATAGTCATCCAAGAGAGTTGGTCAAGTTGAAGGCTACCGACTTATCACAATATGAGATTGCAAAAGCAACAAAAAATGCCTCGGAATAATTTTGTCGCCAAAAAGAAAGGTTGCGTGCTGAGGGCGACGCATTACGACTCAATGAACTGACAGAAAAATCCGAGATATCTGTGTCCAAAATAGAAAATTACCCATTCGTTTGCTTACGAAGAACATTTAGCGATCAAGGAATATTTGTTTCCCAAAGAACTCTGCAGCGGCGTCTTGCAGAAAATGGATTGATCGCACGTAAACCTGTGCGAAAACCAAAGTTGACTGCGACTTTGGCGAGGAAGCGACTTGAGTGGGCCCGTAAATACAAAAATTTTACCTTTGAAGATTGGAAAAAGGTAAAAAAATACTGTTACAAATCGATATCAATATATTCCGTCAGAAATTTAAATGAATGTTTGTCACAACATGTTTGTTTCTCAGACGAGTCTGTTTTTCAAGTTTTGATGAAAAAGTGACAGTTGGTACGGCACAAACCAGGCAGACAATGCAAACCTGACTGCATCGTCCCAACTGTAAAACATCCGCTACTGTTATGGTATGGTCTGTCATATTTGGAAAAAGAGCAGACCGCCTCTATGTCGTAAAAAAAACAATGCGTTAAGACCAATAAGAAGTTCTTGAAACCAGGTTGGTACCATAAATTAAAGATTGGTTCTCTGATGACGAAGCACCAATTTTTATCTCCGATGGCGCCCTTTTCCATAAAGCTAAGAAAACAACAAGCTTTCTACAACAAAAAACCGTTAAAGTTTTGGAATGGCTCGGGAACTCTCCAAATATGAACCCCATTCTCAAGGAAGAAATAGCGAAATCCAAAATTATAACAAAAAGAGAACTTATAGAAAGATTTATTTTCGTGCATAGAAAGCATTCCTCTACGAATTAAGGCAGTAGGTAAAGGTGGATCATCGAAATATTGACGAAATAAGGCCACTATAATAAATGTAATGTAAATTAATAATAAATATAAAATATGTTTTATTTCATTGGTATTTAATTAAATTATTCATTAAAAACTCAAAAAAGCATGTATCACCTAATTATTTACCGATATCTACTCTCAAAATGAAAAAGTTACGTTTTTTTTTCTATTAAAGGGAAAATCTTTACAAAATAAAAATTAAATTTTTACAAAGTTGTATATGTATACAATTTTGTACAGCTCTAAAACATATAACTTGCTACGCTCGTCAATCAAATGTCCACACCCGCCACGCTTATCGCGTCTGTTTCTAATTTCAAAGTGCACTGATGTTTTATTTTCTCTTAAAATATAATTAATTTCTTGTAATAATGTGTGGTATAGAGTAATTATTCCGTTGAATGAATGAACTTGGATCGATACGTTAACTCACTTCGTTATTGTAAATGATGGTCAGTAGCTTAGGCTCATTAAGCTGATTTAATTAATTTTTTGTCGTGTATATTGGTCTCATATTTTCATTTATACACATTCCGTTTTATTTTGAAAAAGAAACGACAATTTGTAAATCCAGGTGTAGTTTTTTTTTTTGTTTTAATGTAAATTTTTCAATTCCTATTGCACGCAAATTAATTTAATTATGAATTACCTACATACTTTTTTGCGTTGTCGGAAACCTTGTTTTTATTAATAAAAAATTAATTAATGAATTAGTCAATATTTTGTATTAAAACTGAATGTGATTTTACTTTACTCTTTATGGTGTTTCCTGACAGAACTAGAAATTTTGTCATTATTAGAAAATCCAACAAAACTGGAAATAATTATACAAAAAATATTTCTGAGGGAAGTCTTTAGAAGTTGTAAAATATACAATATCCATACCTGTACACAAATATTTATTTATGATTGCATTTATACTTCCACTCATTCGATGCCGTTAAAAATAAGTACTTAAATCAAGTTTACAGATTCAAGTTTCAAATAGAAATACTATAAGCAGTATTCAAGGTGTCTCAAATTGTAAGGATCAAACTTACGAGGTGATACCACGTTTCAAAACACAAATAACTAGGACACATCTATCTAATAATTAAACAATACCTAATTTGGTGAAAATGAAACCAATCTAAAATAACTACTCATAACAGTTGTTCATTTATCTCACTGCAACACATTTTTGGTACCGGTGCATAACTAAAAAAATCCTGGATTTTTTGAATTGCTTCCCTTGTGGAATTCACTGGTGTAACGTGAATTTACCCATTGAAGTAGCTCCAAACATAAAAATCAACTGGCGACAAATTCGCAGAACCGGGTAGCCAATAGCGTCCATTTGAAGCTAGCATATATTTCTTAGGTTTAGTAAAACATCCTGAAAAACACCATTATTAAAAAATTCTTAAACGAGACTCTAATAATACGTGAAGGTAGAATGTGACGACACACAGAATACCATTCATAATCGTGGTCCACATATCCATACTGAATTTAAAAATATGCTTAATTGTGTGATGATCCCGATGTACCTATATTAGCAAATTATGTAAATTTTTCGATCCACTGCATGTAAAGGTGTCTTCATCGGTAAAGATCGAACAAACCACCTGTCATTTTGGCTAATCATTCTAAAATATTTACGATTATTTATTCTAATCATTTTTAATAATTTAAGCCGTAAGTCGACAACAACCATTTATTGGGGAAATAATGCAAGATATTGGGGCAGAAAATTTTAAATATCCAAGAAACAGAACATGAAATCAAAAAACAACTCCCTCAATCATAGGGTTCTAAATAATTTTGTTTCCAAAACAGAAAACTATAAAGTAAAAAGTATTTGTTCGAATATTCTACTCTTTAGAATTGAGGTTAATAGGATATATAAATAAGTATGTTTTAAGATATATGAGATTGATATATATATATATATATATATATATATATATATATATATATATATATATATATATATTGAAAAGTAAACATCTCCCAATCCAGTTTATATCGACTTTATTTCATATTTTAAAAACTTCTATGACCTGGTAAAGGTCTAAATCGGGACACACTGTATAGGGTTTCCACATTTAACCTTTCAAAAATAGTTAATGTTATTACCGTGATTTTAAACGATGACATGCTCGATTTGGAGTAATGGATCACTTTAGTTGGATATATTTTAATTGAAATTGATTCTTAATAAATGTAATATCTGCTTTGAATATAAAGTGAAGACAATCCATCTTTGGCTCGCGATGGAGTACATTAGCAGCTGTTTACCTTATGTAATAAAATGTAACTGAACTATCTGTAATCGTTTCAGTCTATACATAAACTTCAAAATTTTACAATAAAAATCTCAGTTTATCGACTCTCAGCTAAATTCTTTTATTACTTTCATTTTACTATAAAAGTACGCCCCTTAATAGAGTTATCCTAAAATGTGTATTCCCTTTGTTGAGGTAGCTTTTGACCAATTTCCACCATTTAAAAATTGATAGCAATGTGGTTTTAAAACCTGCCATCACTGGGTAGGAGTAGGCATGGAGTTTTTTAGTGTAATCTGTGGTAACATCTTAAGTATTTAAAACTAAAGACCGAGTCTTCCTTATTGAAAACATAAAATAAAATATGTAATATAAAATCTGGGGTGTTTCTTAAATACCGAACCATATTTACGGATGTGATTCTGGGAACCATTTGAAGAAAAAATCTTTATATGAACTTATTTCCGGAGCATCTTAACTTTTGAACTAGTAGTAATTTAAAAAAAAAATCGATTTTTTGTATTTTGTTTTCGTACCACTCTAGATATTTTCCAAAATATGGTATACACTTTCTGTGCACAGGAAGCATTTTCTGATTTCTAATGTGTGTTTGTAGTTTTAACAGTGACGTTCGTGCAGGGTTTGTACTGAATACTTTTTATAAAAAACATGGTATGCCACTGTTTTTTCTTAGAATAGAAATTGATTTTGAACTGCTTATTCATTTCTTAACAAATCCGGCCTCTTCATTTTCTTTCGTCCGATGCATCGTTTTTATGGTAAAAAAAACAAAGTGTATTTCTATGCATTTGAACAACAGTTAATTTAGACACTTGGGTGACATTGACAGATAGACAAGTTTTATGCATATTATTTGAATGGTGTGTGTGTGTTTATTGCATGTGTTTTGTTGCTAATTATGGAGGATTATTCGAATACCGAATTTGCTTCCATACATTATGTGTAACGGTCTAGCAGATGGCAACGCAAGAAAAGCCAGACGCATTTATGCGAATATATATCCGAATCGTGTTTTGCCAAATAGAAAAACTTTTTCGAGGAGTCACCAACGACTTCACGAAACAGGCACTTTCCTTAAAAGTAATTCCAAAGGCAGACCTCACGATACAAAAACACCTGAACTTGAGGGAGTGGTGCTGCACGAAATTGAAGAACATCCCAATACTACTAATAGAAGAATTGTCAGAATATAAGTTACATTACAGTCCGATGAGTTTTAATAAATTTTCGTTTATATCCATATCAAATTTAGAGAGCACAGGCTACTTCCAAGGTATTTTCCAATGCGTTTGAACTTTTGCCGGTGTTATTTACAAAGCCTTGCACACAATCCGGAGTTTGAATCAAAAATTCTTTGTACCGACGAAGCAAACTTTTCACGGAATGCTATTTAAAATTTTCACAACCGTCGTATCTGGTCGCAAAAAAATTTCCACTATAAGAGAAACGCATTTTCATCATCAATTTTCTGTTAATGTGTGGGCAGGAATTTTTGGTGGCCGTCTTATAGGACATTGTTTCCTTCCAGAACGCTTAGTGGTGGGATTTACCACAATTTTATCCAAGAAGAACTTCCTATGTTACTTGTAGTTGTTCAGATTACTTTGAGGAAACACATGTGGTATATGCATTAATGCGCTCCTGCTCATTTCAACTTAATAGTTCGCTAAGACGTAGATACCGTCTATTCTAATTGTTGGATAGGCCGCCGAGAACCTCAGGAATGGCCGGAAAGATCCCCTTATCT
Source organism: Vesta saturnalis (assembly GCA_036346205.1). Taxonomy (NCBI): domain Eukaryota; kingdom Metazoa; phylum Arthropoda; class Insecta; order Coleoptera; family Lampyridae; genus Vesta; species Vesta saturnalis. The sequence goes on from JARFJB010002396.1 coordinate 5,474,941, forward strand.
AAGCAGTTTAGATTTTTATTTGTGAGGCCATCTGTAGAGTCTTATCTATACACGTCCTATCAACAATGTCCTAAATTTAAGCAACGATCCAAAATACAACAGGAATATTTGCAAGATTACGTGCTTCGATGAGAAGAAGAGTATACTAAGTGAAGGAGGACATTTTCAATATTTTTTATAGTATGACGTTTGTTTTGTTTATTGTTATCTTTGTTTAAAAGTATGTTTTTGATACTAAATTTTAATTTACAAATTAGATAAGTAACTGATTTTATTTTTTTCTGAAAAAAATGCGCGTTGGATAAAAGAAAATGAAGAAAGTAAATTTATTTACAGTCACTTTTTAGAAATACTTTTTATTTTCTTTCATTCAACTCACTCTTTTCAGTTGCGCCCTCTATTGTTCTTGCTCAAAAACGGTACGTCAGACGAAGCAAAATCAAGAGACCGGATATGTTCAGGCAATAATAGGCATTTTAAAAATAATTTCTATTCTAAGAAAAAAATAGTGGGGCGTATCTGGTAAAACTACAAAGACATGTTAGACATCACAAAACGCTTACTGTTGCACAAAAAGTGTATATCAAATTTTGCAACAATATCTAAAATGGTGTGAAAATTATTACAAAGAATCGATTTTGTTCTTAAAACTTTACTAGTATGTAGTTCATACGGTACAACGTTTAGGACGTCGGTTTATATGAAGATTTTTTCTTCAAATGGTTCCCAGAATCACATCCTTAAATATGGCCCCGCATTTAAGAGACACCGTGCAAATTCTAGTCTGCACTTAACCTATCTTAAATTGTGAGTGCTATTTCATAATTTTGAAAATTACGTATAGACTGAAATAATTTTTGAGAATTCAATTATATTTTATTACAAAACGTACCAAAATCAAGAAAATAGAAATGCGGTATCGTATCCACTTCAAGTATTTTGTAAGTGTTACTTTTTATTTAAAAGTTTACTTGATAGCCTTATTGATTGTTTCTCTCCGTTGCTTGTGGCATCTTCGGACTTACATTTGCAGGTAGTAGATGTCTGGTCGAAAGGTAAGTTTATTTATTAATCAAAAAATTTAGAAGAGCATATATATATATATATATATATATATATATGAAAAAAGTAGTTTCGCAATTAACATTTGAGTTTTTTCTAGTACACGTTAAATTATTGCAATGCTGAGACGACCAGACGTATTTAAATACGTCTGGTCGTCTCAGCATTGCAATGATTTAACGTATACAGTGAAATTAATTTACGTGTAGACATTTTGAGTTCAATGTATCGTAACAATTACAGTTTTTAAGTAGTATCGGTAAATTGTGAATTATTTGTTGAATTTTTAATTGGTATGCCAATTTTTTAGTTGTGAATTCTTTTACCATTTTTTAATTAAAGTTTTTTACCACTTTGCACCAATTTTATAATGTGATTAAATTTTATTAAATGTGTTTTTAATTGTGACATTGTTCAGTCTAGTTCGTTAGAAGGTGTTTTGGAATGTCATTTTTAATTTATTAAAGATTTAACTATTTATCGTCACTATAATAAAACAATTTTCAAACTTTACGAAATAGTTTTGATTCGTTTAAAGGTAGAGGAACTTTGATAAGAAAACCTATGAGCTCCGTTTTCGACTTAACTTAGACTTCAGGGATCATATTAAGAATTTAGTTTGAGGAAACTACACAGTTCGGGTTGACATCCAAAATAGAGGACCACAGTCATTTACTTCGTCCCAAACTAGGTTTATTATAGTGAGTATTACTTTTCGATTTCTTTACTTCACCTTTTATGTCCACATTTCTCGTCCTAATTTCTCGCGTTTGCGCTTTGTTCAAATTTTGGGAAGGTGGACACTTGAATCCGTAGGGTAACTATCTTATTTTTATCCAGTATTATTTTAATGTATTTCACTTTATTCACTTCTTAGATATATTGGAAGTATCTCGATGCGATTAGGAAAGTTAAATTTGCCCAATATATTGTGGTAGTATTGAAGAGGTATTGAGTGTGATTGAAAATGGAATCGAGCTGAGATGGTTCTCGATGCTTTCGATTGTTCAACGGTAGATGTAGAAGTTTCGATAGGGGGGAGAAAGGCGCAGGGTTGGATATTGTGTAGAACGCGCGAAAAGGGTTAGTTACCGTAAGACTGTTTCATGAAGGTGGTGCAGCTCTAGTATGTCTGGAAAAAGCATGATCGTTCGTCGTTACATTATTTATGTGCGGGAATTATAATTCTCTATTATGCAATAATAATAATTAAAGGCGGGCTCCATATCCAGCTATCGCTGTGTAGATCTAGCTGACCTCGCTGTCAATGCCAGTTTAGTTTAAAAACCAAGCGTTATAGGACCATTGTAGTAGAATATAAAATATCTGGTGTGGAACAACATACTACCTTCCAACCTACAAACAGTTATTTATGCAACCTCTTTTATAAGTTCATTACGAAAATAGGCAACATTGTGAAAACAAAAACAATTATCTATGCCAAATAGACGTTTAAAACTTCATATCAGATAGAGGCTAATAGATAACTTAAAAAAAATTCCAAAGCCACCCGCTCCTGTAAATATATCAATAATGCAATTTAAACGTCTTCAATCATATTTATTTAATTTTTATACTTATTTCGCTTTATATTTAGAAACTTTATAAAGAAATGTTATGTAAAATTAAATTTTCTTTAAAAAATATGACTAAACATTTTCTTATAACATTAATCATTATTCAGATATTGAAAAAAAAATTCAAACATAATTTTTCAAATTTGACAAAATTGTTTACTACATCTTTAATAATTTTTAAGAAACATTACTACTGACGAAGATAACTGTAAGTGTTATCGAAACGTTTAGATTGTATAATTTAAAGTACACCATTAAAAAATCCCAAAAAAGATAAGTATTTTATTATGAAGTAAGATTTGCTTCGCCTAATCTAGCTCCGCCAGACTTCCACTTATTCCCCAAACTCAAAATGTTCCTAGGCGGACGATTTTCGACTAACGAAGAGGTCAAGTTCGCGGTTGATGAATAATTTGTAAGCCTTGAAGAAAGCACCTTTCGCGACGGGATCAAGGTTTTAGATCATCGTTGGACATAAAGTATAGATCGTTAAGGTGATTATGTTGAAAAATAAAACGATTTTGAAAACATAAAATTAGTCTTTCATTCTTAGGCTAAGCAATTATCATCCCGTCCTCCTACATCTACACGTCCACACACACAAGCATCATGGCCGATCTTGGTGAAACTTGGCCAAACTTTCTAAACGTCAAACGCCGAATAAGTCGAATTAGCGGTAGAGAAAAAAATGTCGATTCCATAACCTTTTATACCTACATATGTGTGTGTAGGGTGGAAGGTAAAAATGGCTTGAGTGACAAAAAAAAACTCTTTATTTAAACATGGGAGATACGGATATCTGGCAACACGTACTGGATAAAACTATAAATACAGGGTGATTGGTCGAAATCATTCATTAGAAGTATTAGGAGTTCCTGACTTCAGGGTATCATGAAAATAATATATACCAAATGATACTAGAAGACAAAAGGCAACTCTTGGACTGACCTCACTATAATTAATTTTCAGAAGTACATATTGAAATGAACTTAAACGTTTCTGTCAATATACAGGGTGATTGGTCGAAACCATTCATTAGAAGTATTAGGAGTTCCAGCCATGGCTGATTTCTGAAAGTTTGTATCTGGACTAAGTGATTCATATTCTATTTAAGGAAAATATTTTCATGATGACTACACTTCCGGTTATACCGGAAGTAGCCATCAACTTTGTTATTTTAAATGGAATCTTACCCTTTTTACGGCATATTCGAATTATACTCGCCATTTAAGTAGAAATTTTATCAATGTTCCCTATACTTAAATTTAATAGTTTTTGAGATTTAAGTTTTTTCGAAAATTATTGGTTGAACACTATGACATTTGACAATGCCTACTGGCGCAATTTTTAGTACGAAGCAAGTAATATTGACATTATGCATAGGGGTATCCTTAAGCTTTACGGTGATGCTTCCGGTACTGCCGAATTATCTACAGGGTGTTCAAAATGTGACTTCCATCTTTTGAAAATAAAAACCATCAAAACTTAACTTTTTCAAATACAATGCCCAATATTTTCTTCCTTTAACGGATGCAGAATAAAATTCTGCATTGATTTGTATTAGTATTCCCTATACCTATCTTCGATAGTTTTTCTCATATTGAGGTATTTGTTCATTTCTTCTGAAATTCAAAACGATTTACCTGATTTTTCCATGGATAGCCATGGAAACCACAGCTAAGTTTGTTGTTAGTAACTGTCAATACCTTTTGTTGTGTTTCTGTGTTCGGTTTATCAAAATGGAAAATGGGAAGTATTCAAACAGGGATATTTTGAACTTATTTTATATTTATGGAGAATGTGATAAGATAAGCAGAACTTGCCGTTTGTTTAATGACCGATATCCTCATTTAACACCAATGAACAAGCACAAATTTAAGCGAATAGAGTCAAACTTTTTACGGTATGGAACAGAGAAAGCTGCCAGAACACGATCCAAGCCTATTACTGGCGAAGAAGCTAATGAAGTTAATGTCCTAGCATATATTAATAACTATCCCCACGGCTCGATACGATCTGCTGCAGAAGATTAGGGCCTGTCTTACTATTCCATACAATACATCTTAAAGAAGCATAAAATGCATGATTATTCGTTTACCTTGGTTCAAGCACTTCATCCAGGCGATAATTTCAAGCGAGTGGAATTTTGTGAGCAAATGTTAATCAGAATTCAGGAAGACCCGCTGTTTTTACGAAAAATAATTTGGACGGACGAAGCAAAATTTACCAGAGAAGGAATTGTTAATCGACGTAATTGGCACTATTGGGCGTCGGAAAACCCACATTTCAAGCGAGAATAAAATTTTCAAAACAAATTTAGTTTTAACGTGTTTTGTCTTGTAATGAATGGTCGTGTCTCTTTTCAAATTTATGACGAAAATTTGACAAGTATAAAATATTTGGAGATTCTGAGAACGGATGTCTCTGAATTTTTAGAAAATCTGCCCCTTAATATTTTACAATACTGCTGGTATCAAATGAACGGAGCTCCTGCACATTCAACGCGTGACGTTGATCAAGAGCTCACCACTATGTTTGGTGATCAGTGGATCGGTCGAAACGGACCAGGGCGGTGGCCTCCCCGATCTCCCGATCTAACTCCACGCGACTTCTACGTGTGGGGCGAAGCCAAGAATCAAGTATACGCCACTCCAGTCCACACAAGAGAAGACCTAGGCTTAAGAGTAACGACGGCATTTCGCCAGTTAAATCGTCATCACGTCAAAAAAGCTTGCACGAAAGAAGTTCAGTCAAGACTTTTAGGTTGTCTTTAACAAAATGGAGACCACATAGAACATTTATAAAATTTTGAATTGTTTTTCTTACTTTCAATAATATTAATAGTTATTATTTGCATATTACTTTTATTCTCATCTTATTTGTTGACGAAATTTAACAGTTCTATTTGCTTTGATAAACTACATTAATGTAATTGGTTTCTGCATCTGTAGTAGTCTTCGGCCGTGGAGAAATCGAATTAATTTTTTTTAATTTCGGACGAGATTTTAGAAATACCTGAATAACTGAAAAACTGTTGAAGATAGGTATAGGGAATGCTAATACAAATCAATGCAGAATTTCATTCTGCATCCGTTAAAGGAAGAAAATATTGGGCATTGTATTTGAAAAGTTTTGATGTTTTTTTTTTTGAAAAGATGGAAGTCACATTTTGAACACTCTGTAGATAATTCGGCAGTACCGGAAGCATCAGCGTAAAGCTTAAGGATACCCCTATGCATATCGTCAATATTACTTGCTTCGTACTAAAAATGGCACCAGTAGGCATTGTCAAATGTCATAGTCGAAAAAAAATTTAAATCTCAAAAAATATTAAATTTAAGTATAGGGAACATTGATAAAATTTCTACTAAAATGGCGAGTACAATTCGAATATGCCATAAAAAGGGTACGATTCAATTTAAAATAACAAAGTTGATGGCTACCCATGAAAATATTTTTCTTAAATAGAATATGAATCACTTAGTCCAGATACAAACTTTCAGAAATCAGCCATGGCTGGAACTCCTAATACTTCTAATGAATGGTTTCGACCAATCACCCTGTATATTGACGGAAACGTTTAAGTTCATTTCAATATGTACTTCTGAAAATTAATTATAGTGAGGTCAATCCAAGAGTTGCCTTTTGTCTTCTAGTATCATTTGGTATATATTATTTTCATGATACCCTGAAGTCAGGATGAGTTTCTGTAATATTCAATTATTTCATTTGCATAGCGTTAATATATTTTAAATTACATTTTGTACACTGAAAACAGCATCATAAGTATTTTCTGCTTATATTATCAGTTTGTAAATATAGGGAATTTCGATCTTAATATACATAAGTAACCATGTTTAAGAATAATTGGTTTTAATATTCTATTACACAAACTTTATTCCTTAGCGCGAGTCGTCTTAATTGCATTTTAATAATGGTAATTTGTACTTCTATGTGCTGAAGATGTTAAATCTCTTAAAGTGAATAAATCGCAAGTTTTACATTACACAAAATACGCTTTTGTTTGTAGGATACATTCGTATTCAAATTTTGGTAAACATTAATTTTTTTTTAAGAAATATTTATTAGATAATTAAATTATCTTTAAGTGGTGTTCTACGTTACAATAATATAACTTCTTCTTTTAATATTTGGTGTTTTCAGTTTGTAATGCTAAGTGTTTTACCATTAGGATTTCAGCTGTCTTAATTCATAATTAAATTGGGATAAGGAAACCATTACAAGTGCGTTGCTCAGGATCTGTTCTAGGATGAATTTGAAGTGAAAGCGTAAGGCGTAAGCCCAGAGCTGCAAAAAAGATAGAGCGACTGAAATGTGAGTACATTAATTTTAACGCATTTTTACTTAAAAATTGAAATATAGCTTATCACTGCGCACTGTTCGTTCGTCTATCCTTTTCTGAAAATGTCTTTTGATCTGGAACTTTAACCTAAAGATTTCGTTTAGTAATGGTTACAGAATGTGAAATATTGCATTTCAACGTCTTTGGGTTAAAAAATTACAGCATGCGGTTTGTCGTGTTAGATTTTATGGTTATAAGGGAAAATTAGTACCCTTATTAAAAATTGGGTTTGCGCATGATTGGCGCTTGCACAGACCAAATTTGTTAAGGTAAGTATCTTTGGGTGTGTTTAAATTAATGTTTATTATTCTTAGTTAGCTTTTTGTAAATGTTTTGAATAAACAATGTTATTACTATAATTATTATGTCATGACATTTGTACCACGCGTACTTCTAATTTTAACTGCAGTTAGTTGAAAGAAAAGCGGAACTAAAGCTCATACTACAAATTAGGATTGCATATAGTTGGCGCATGCTTGGGCCCACTTCTTGATTTGTTAAGGTTTATGCAATTTTAACTTCTGGCACATCCAATAGAAGCAAAGCACGCATATTGAATGGACTGCGTAACCGCAGATCAAACTTTTTATTTGTGAAGGTTTTTTGCATTTTCAATTCTTGTTAAAAACAACTTATCAACTTTCGGTTTTCTGTGCTACGTTTTATGATTATAAGGCAAATTAATACACATACTACGTTATAAAGTAATGGATACATGTCGGCTTATTATGTATTTTTAACAAATTAAGTTAACATCAAGATGTGAAAGAAATTCGATAGCTTAACTAATAGGATTTCTTATGTCCAACAGCGGTTAACGCAAATGTTTGACATGCCGTCAATTTTGCCTCTGTACATTCATCAATCGTTCCTCCAAATTGTACAGGTGGCCAACTAAGAATGCGAGGTACTGTATCTGGGAAACTATCCATCGTAGAGGCTTGCGCAAAAAAAAGTTTACTAAAACGGCCAATACTAACTGGAATCTTGAATCTAAAAAAATGACTGATCTTTAAAGTCGAGGATAATCAGAACTCTTTTGGTTTGGCATTTTTTGACGTATGTCTAAAAATAAAGTGGTGGGGGGTATTCAAAGGTTTCCTTAAAAAACCCCTGTATCTTAGAAACGGCTAAGCCGATTTTAACAAACTTGGGCGCGTTGAAATGAGCTATTCTTGGGCTACAAATATTATAATATTTGAAGTTTTGTTAGTTTCACATGTCGTCGCTACAGGGCTTTGTTCGACATTCCGACAGCAACGGTTAATTTTCGCAAAAAATTAAATGCATTGGTAGAGTTTTTTCATGAACAAGTAGCTAAATGATGCCTAAACAAGCTCCCGAAAACCGCATCTCGATATCTTGTTCCTAACCTAAAATATCGGCCAAAGAAAACTTTATACGAAAACCCCTTAAATTTTTACTTTTTAACTATATTTTTCTGGAATTGTTTCTATTATGTAAGTTGTGGCCCTAGAAAGGACCGATTTAAAGGAGGAAGGTTTTTAATGCCCCCGTAAATGCTCTTGTGCTAACATGAGGATTTCTTTCGATATAGCCCAGTACACGGTTAATATTTTCTTGTGTTCTTCCAATTCTTTGCCGTTGAAACGTAGGCCGAAAACTACCATTGGCTCGTAAGCTCGCCACTAATCGGGGAAAAACTCTTACATCGCAAGGACGCCGATTTGGATATCGAGCCGCGTAAGCTCTTTTAGCTACTGCGGCATTCTGAAGACATTCAAAATAAACCGAAAGCATATCAACAGCTTCATTATTCGTAAAACGCATTTTGAAAGTACAAAAATTGCTCAAAGCAACGCGAAAGTGTTGACAACTATTGACAATTTGAGGATTATGTATGTTTTGTTTAGGTATCTGTTTCCATTGCCTGCTTCTAGTAATTGTATTTTTCGTATATATCCATAGTGAATATGTATTTAAATAAACAAAAAATAGGCATTTCGTATAAGTTTTAGCATTGCTTACTTGCCCGTAGTAATTTCAAAAAGGGTGATTTTATTCTGGTGTTTGTCTGTTTCCATGACCTCCGCGATCGCTAGACTTAACTTGCCTCGATTTTTATTTATAGGGGCGCTTAAAGGACATCGTGTTTCGGACTCAACCTACTACTAGAGAAGATATGAAAAATCTGATTCGTAACGCAATACGTAACATACCGAGAGCCGAAATTGAAGTTGCAGTTTTGTCTAGTCATGAGAGGCTTCAGCAATGCATAGAGCGTGATGGTCAGCATTTCGAGCATTTACGGGGGCATTAAAAACCTTACTCCTTTTTAGGGCCACAACTTACATAATAGAAACCATTCCAAAAAAATATAGTTAAAAAAGAAATAAAAATTTAAGGGATTTTCGTATAAAGTTTTCTTTAGCCGATATTTTAGGTTAGGAACAAGATATCGATATGAAACAAAAGTCATACCAATGCATCTAATTTTTTTGCGAAAATTAACCGTTTCTGTCGGAATGTCGAACAAAGCCCTCTAGCCACGACATGTGAAAATAATAAAACTTCAGACATTATACCATTTGTAGCCCAAGAATATCTTATTTCAACGCGCCCGAGTTTGTTAAAATCGGCTTAGCCGTTTCGAAGATACAGGGGGTTATTTAAGGAAACCTTTGAATACCCCCCCACCACTTTATTTTTATACATACGTCAAAAAATGGCAAACAAAAAAAGTTCAAATTATCCTCGACTTTAAAGATCAGTTATTTTTGTATTAGGTTAATATAGCAGAATTCACAGAAACATCACTTTTTTAGATTCAAGATTGCAGTTAAGCTCTCTTTTGTATTGGCCGTTTTAGTAAAACCTTTTTTTTGCGCAAGCCTCTAAATCGGTCCTTTTTAGGGCCACAACTTACATAATAGAAACAATTCCAGAAAAATATAGCTAAAAAAAATAAAAATTTAAGAGATTTTCGTATAAAGTCTTCCTTGGCCGATATTTTAGGTTAGGAACAAGATATCGAGATGCGGTTTTCGCGAGCTTATTTAGACATCGTTTAGCTACTTGTTCATGAAAAAAGTCATACCAACGAATTTAATTTTTTTTCGAAAATTAACCGTTTCTGTCGGAATGTCGAACAAAGCCCTCTAGCGACGACATGTGAAACTAACAAAATTTCAATTATTTTAACATTTGTAGCCCAAGAAAAGCTCTTTTCAACGCGCCCAAGTTTGTTAAAATCGGATTAGCCGTTTCGAAGATACAGGGGGTGATTTAAGGAAACCTTTGAATACCCCCCCCACCACTTTATTTTTATAGATACGTCAAAAAGTGCCAAACAAAAAAAGTTCAGATTATCCTCGACTTCAAAGATCAGTTATTTTTTTAATAGGTTTAATATAGCAGAATTCACAGGAACATCACTTTTTTAGATTCAAGATTGCAGTTACGCCCCCTAGCGGCCATTTCAGAAACATGAAAATATTTTCCAGGTTTTTGTATTGGCCGTTTTAGTAATAACTTTTTATCCGCAAGCCTCTACGATGTATAGTTTCCCAGATACAGTACTTCGCATTCTTAGTTGGCCACCCTGTACATAGCATTACTTAGCATTTCTGGTTGAATTGCAGCAATTTGCTCCCTAATAGAGCCTTATAATTCTTCTAGCGTTGTTGGTCGTGTTACAAACACCAAATTTTTTAAATAACTTCACAGCCAGTTATCCGCTGGGGTTAGGTATGGGGATCTTGGGGACCACCAATTGTCTGCTTATATGCTTATAACGCCATGTTGAAAAGCAGCAGTTAACGATCCTTTAACTAGTCGGTAAATATGCGGGTATGCTGCTTCTTGCATAAAAATAATGTTTTCAATTCTTTCGTGTTCGTTTCGTATTCGTGGAATGGTATACTCTGGTAACGTTTGCAGGTATCGTTCTCCAATAGCAGTTACATATATGGCCTGTCCATTCTCAAAAAAGTATGACCCAATGATAAAATTAGCTGTGAAAGCGCACCAAACAGAGACTTTCTTATGAAGAAGGCCTTCCTTAATAATTTCATGAGCATTATCTGTTGACCATATTCGAGACCTTCTTTAAAGATTTCATAAGAATTACCTATTGAACATATTCGAGAGTTTTGAGGATTGACTGTACCATTTAGAGAGAAATCGGCCTCATCTGTCTTTAAAATACAGGATAACCATTTCAGTTTTCGATTTATACATCTTTAGGGTTTTACGTAATTTTTTTCAAACCGTGATATATAGCATTTGCAATCGTTTTGATAATTATCGAATTGACAGTACTGATTGCTAACAAGTTAGTGTTAGTTATGTTTTTATTTTCCGGTAGAACTTCTGCAATATGGACATCACAAATCCTTGGTCTTGCTGATTTAGGTAGATCAGTAGCACACCTTTTTCTGTCAAATTTGCTATTTAACTTACCGTACGTATGTCATTTGGCAGGGCCCTGCTCTCTATTCTCTAAATCACAATGATTATAACTGACACTTGTGTCAGGCATTTTCCATACGTAAAGTCCAATTATTCAAGTAAGTAGATTCCATTTTCTTTTTGCTACTAATTTGATTTATAAAAATTAAGAATAAAATTAAAATTATGATGACTTCATATTTTTCATATGGATTGGCGAATGTTGGTGCTTCCCCAAACCAACGTTTTTATTTGTTAATGTGTTTATATGAGATTTTATCATCAGGTATATAATCAAAATTACGTTTTGCGTTATTTCATATGTGCGCAGACCAACCCTTCCGATTTGCTGTGTTATAAAGTAAGTTAGTGCATATATTATAAATTGATTTTGCGAATGTTTGGTGCGTGCTCAGACCAACATTTTTTTTAAGGAATTTATATGAAATTTTAACCACATATGTTTAACACATAATATTTATCGTAATGTATTGGAAAATAGATATCTATTTTAATATTTGACATATGCGCTAAGATATAAATTTCAATAAAGTTCTTTAAATCATAGAGAATATAATCATATGTAGTACTTTTTTACATTCAAGTGGCATGTTAACTGACTAAAAGGGAAGCAACGTAGTACCTTATGCTATAATTTCGTAAATACATTCTAATCAGAAAATTTCACTTTAATGAGTTGTAACTTCAAATTATTTGAAAAAATCTTCCAATGCAATCAATTAAAAAATATGGTTATTTTTTAAATTAACAGCAGACCAAATATAGTATTCGTCAAAATAAACAGTGCCGAAAACAACTTTATTAATTTTTTTAATTTTTGTGATTTACATGTTTCAAAATGAGCGCCATTACGGCGTAAACAAGTTTCATAGCGATTTTTTAGATCATTGAACATATTTATAAATAGTGGTCGACGCAGTTGTTGGAAATATGTTATTATTGTTTGACGTAGTTCTGCAATATCTATTGGTGGATCATCAGAGCGGAGTATACCGACTCTTTCATCATATTCACAATGTATGCATCAGGTGGCGTAAGGTCCAGTGAGTGTGAAGAGTAATCGAAGTTCGTTACACGAGATATTATTCTGTTTCCAAAATGCTCACGAAGTTCTAATTATCTTCTGGCTGCATGGCTACTGGCGCCTTCCTATAAACTGTAAATTTCGTGCGCGGCAAACATTTCTTAAATATCTAACAAAAGGTATGATGATGTTCTACCTGTAACACTCTTAATTAACAGTAACTGTGTCCTCAACAAAATAAGGACTTATTATACCGTTCCCGGATACAGCCCATCAAATAGTAACTCGAGCATTGTGAAGTGGTTTTGCTACAATGAAGTCAGGGCGTTCAAATCCAACAAATCAAGTTGTTTGTCTATTGATGTAGCCATTTAGGTGAAGATGAAAACCATACATTTTTCAAGAACTCGGTATCTTCGTGTACTAGGCTCAACACGTGCCCACAATAAACTTTTCTTGAACGTTTGTCCACAGCGTTTAGTCGCTGTCTAGTTTGAATACCATATGGATAATCACCAATACCTTTGAAAACTCTACGTGTGGATGTTTCACTGATGTTTAATTTATACGTAGTTCGTCGAAGACTTCTTTGTAGAGACTGAAAACTCTGGTCAAGAACCTGTTTTTCATTATCGTGGGTACAATCTGTTTTTCCACGACCTGAAGAACCTTTACTCTGACACAACACACTACCAGTGCGACGAAATTTCTCAATTGCTAACATTACGCTTTCACTGGGTGCAGCCCTATTAAATTGCTCCCGATATTTTTCAAAAACTTTCAAACTTGGGCCACTTTCGTGTGAACAGAAATAAACTATAAATACCTTTTGCTCTTTTCAGAACGATTTTAACACGAGCGTAATATTATTATGATAGTTAATGACAAATAAGCCAAACATAAGAAACAGACATCGCTCACATCGCTTCATATTTTGGTACTGTTTATTTTGGTGAATACCGTAATTCACCCCAAATCTTTGTAAAGTACTATCAATTATCTACAATGATAATTAAATAACAGAGCGTTATAACGTTACACGAGGTATATTCTTTTGCAAAAATAGTAATGGTGATTATGATGTTACGATTACGATAAGGAACCTACCAAACGCTTCTTCTCAATGGGAAAGTAGCCGTTAAGAGTTAACTACCATTTTGGACTAAGTATGTCTAAAAACTTAGTGCACCAATTTCCTTCAGAAAACTGTCATCATTTCTTGTATGGGAAGGGAACTAAACGATTTTATGCTTTTACGCCATTGATTCCCTAAAATTCTATTTATACGCCTGTTTGGCCGTGGAAAGGGAATGAACTTTTAAGGTTTTAGGGCGTTGACTATTATTAGAAGCCAAAGATGCCCAAAATCTTCATTTTTTCGCCAATTTCGTTGAGAAAACGACCCAATGGGTTACCACGATGGATAAGAGTGAAATTTTATAGTTTTACAGTTAGTGTGTAAATCTAAATGTTTGCAAAATTTATCTATTGTTTTTCAAAATAATCTATTTTCCAAAGACCTCAAAAAATATACATTTTGGGCAATATTTGGCTCAAATTCCGACCAACATATGTGGATTACAGAATTTAACTCTATGTTATCGAGGCGATAACATAGATGCAGATCCAACGAAATTGGTACTAAAATATAAATTTTGGTAAATATTCAGTCGAAATGTGGACAAATACCTATGTGTTATAGAATTTTGGTTTTTGAGAAACCTGCGTCCATAACGAAATTGGTGTATCAACATACATTCTGGGCAACGTGCGACCCAAATGCTGACCAACACTCGTGGACTACAGAATGTGGGTTTTGGTCATTGAGGGAATTCCTTTTGCTACAAACCGAAATTTGTGTAGAAATGTACATTTTGGTCAACATTCATCTACAACTTTTCTAATAAAGTTTTTTCGTAACTCGTATTGTTACCTACATACTAACGAGTTTGTTCGATGTATATACATTGTTTTGACTGGTTAGCAACCCCAACTTTTATTTTGTAAGAATTTACTGTGAAAATTTCAGTCTGGCATTTGAATTCCATTAAAAGAGCGCGCAAGAAGCATATGCCGTCCAGCGAGCGAGCTAGTGAGCAAAAATCCAATGACGAATACAATAAACTTCTGCTATAGCATTTGCTTAAAGGAATTGCTTTAAGTGACAGACTCGGTACTTTCCTTGCAGTATAAAAGTATACAGTTCACCAAATCTTTTGCGGCTTGAATATTTGTAAATATACATAGTTAATAACCATTGTAATTGACGCTTTCAACACCCATTTAAGGTGAAAAAAATTATCATAATTTTTTCCCCGTGTATACAATGTTTTTAGCGCCAATAAATACTATTTGTATGTGCTAATTTACATATTAAAGATATGTATACTTATTTGGTTGGTACAGTGTACATTTTGTAATATTTCTGCACAATAGAAACAGTTTTCAAATTTTGTTTTAATTTACCCAGTCAATTATATTTGTGACCCTGCACCTTGATCGCTACCAAGAATTTGGAGACATTTAAAAGCACGCCTGTCGAATTTAAATCACATAACTTCTTTTATACTTTTGATATTGTAGAGGAGAAAAAAATAGAATTATCCCGCTACTCCCGCCCGGTACCTTTATCCCGCGTATCATCAATAATCACCTACACATTTATATATTAAGCACGTATCACAAATTTAAATGGAATTCTTTTGCCGATTTTTGAGTTATTGCAGGCGATAGGAAATCGATTGTCCCTTCTTGTCCCTTGCACCGTTCTTGACTAAAATTCACTGGTGTGTAGACATTTAGGTTATGTAACAAATTTTGATTAAATAGACTTTATGGTTTCGGAGATATTGTGGGCTCAAACAGTCTCACCATTTTTTACCAGTCAGAGAAAAAGGTGACCCTAATATTTTTTGTACTTCTTAAAAAATATAATGGTACCGTAAAACTGTCTACGCAATGTAGTTTTTAAGTATAATCTCAAACCGTTGTAACTGTAGTGCCTTCAAATGGTTTTTTTTCACTTAGTAGCAGTTTGATAATAACAAGCAGCAATGTTCGTAATTTTAAGCAATAAACCCGATGTTTTAAATAAATATATTTTCGTTTGCCGGGGTTTGTTAACAAGCATATGAGACATCGGTCAATGGGAAATCATAAAGAAATGTATACGGAGTCATTGCGTTCTCCGAAAGTTACCGTGTGGTGTGGAGTGACGGCAGAGGGCTGGGGCCATATCTTTTTAAGATGAACTTGAACACACAGTTACTGTTAATGCTGAATGATACACGTCAATATTGCATAATTTTGTTCCACAAAACTGGAAAGGTGTTCAGGTGTTCAACTACGACCCGCATTGCGTGGCAAAATATGGAATAAGTACGTAATTCTGTTAGAGTCGTCATTTTACGTTATGGTGACATTTCATGATCTGCGTTTTTCACATATCACGATTCCAGCTTTTTTCTTATGGGGATATTTCAAAGGACATGTTTACACCAATCGACCACAAAGAGCAGTAGTCTTAAGCCAAGTCCTTAGGGTAGAAATTGCAGCCATGGACTTTCCCAAAATTTCGTTAGTTGTTTAAACTTTTGTATTACCGAAGAGGAGGAGGAGACATTTGCGAGATATAATTTTTAAGAAGCGCATATATATATATATATATATATATATATATATATATATATATATATATATATATATAGTGCTGCTAATGTGGTTCCGATATGAACCTTCGTTGATTGACAACGTTTCGACAAATATATCCTATCTTCAGGTCACTAATTATCTTGTTCTACTTCTGTTCTGGCTGTTGCAATATCCTAGATATTTGTACCTATGGTTTTTGTTTTCTCCAATTTCTCTTTCCTGCTTTTTTTTCATGCTTGCTTGCGTGTGGGTTGTTGGAACTTGTTATTTGCATGTCTTCTCGCGTGTTGAGGTTATTAGGTCGCTTTTATATCTATATTGCTTCTTTTATTATTCTTTTAAATAGATAAAAAGCACATGCTATTCTCTTGCTGTCCTCAAACTTGATATTATGCAATGTACTATGTACGTATTTGTATTTTTCTTAAACGATATCTGGCTGTTTGACCTATGTTTTTTTCATCATCTCCACATGGAATCTCATAAACTCCTTAGTCTTCTACGTTTATCTTGGTTTTTGGCTTCGCCCATTTTCTGGTTGGTGAATATAGTTTTAATGTTATTTTTTGTGTGCTGGGTGTGATTGGGCATTTAAGTATATGTTGGTGTGTGTCGTTTTTCTATGTGCCGTGTGCCCTATTTCTGTCCCTCTTTTGTAAACTGGCACATCTAAAAGTAATAGTTTTTCATTTTGTTGTATTTCCATCGTACACTTCTTTTGGCGTCCATTTCATTGAAATATATTGGAAATTGACCTAACTAGTCCCGACCATGTGTCTATATTGTAAACGTATCGTCTATATATCCCATCTATAATTCGTTGCAATAGCTCATTCCTCTCATTCTTTGGTTAACAAGTTGGCTAAAACTGGTAATAACGATAATCTCATTGGTGCTTCTTTGATCTGTTTGCACATGCAGTAGTGTTCTATTAAATTATTGATATCTTCTGGTAGTCGGGACTTGGTTTTATGCATATTTAATCTTTTATTGAATGAAAATTATTTTTTGTTCTTCATGAGTTTTATTAAGCATAGTTTCACACTTGGTTCAACTATCCTGAGTTTTTAAGGATTAGATTCGTATAATCTAATAAAGCCGATAACTTTAATAAAAACATCTGTAATTGTTAGTTTTAATACATGTTATAAATGAAAGGAACAATTACTAAATAATTTTTTTTTTAATAAAATATAGGGAACATGGCAAAGTGTCGAGAGGAAAATAGAATTAGTTCATTTCTTTATAAATTATTCTTTAGCTTGTGAAGTATGAAGTTAAAAAACAGAAATAACTAACAAGTATAACCCTGTTATCTTTAAGCTTTATCGGATCATAAATGACACTTTTAATACAGTGTCACTAAATGAAGTCAGACATTTTATGGATGAACACGGTATTTACGACTCCTGAACGAACTTTTGTAAGACTGAAATTAATTTAATACGTTTGAAACATAACATTTAATGGCGATATCCATATGTTATATAATTGCATACTTGAATGTTTTATAAATTGTGTTAACAGGTTAATCGTATATTACATCAATTCAGTACGGAATTCACACCGTTTAGTTGTCATATTTATGGTAGAGGTTTCTTCAAATTCATTAAATTAGCATTTTTAACTTTCATATTTATTTTTGAGAATTTATAACTGTTATAGCAAGTATTTAGGGTTGTTTAATTATCGTTTTATAGACTATTGGTCGTCTGATACAAATTCTCAAACCTATCACCGTTATCTGTTTTTTTTACCATAACTAAATATTTAAACGTAAGAGTGTTTAACACTTTCTTTCATTGAAATGTGAATTTTTTAGGTAAATATTGCTTCATTTTAAACCTACACGCACTTATTTAACGCACTACAAAATTAGCATCTACTTATTGTGTTATTAATAAAATGTAATACGTATAAAAAAGCAAACTTAACACATTTGTTCTACTTTTAGTAAATAGTTAATTCTTGTAGATGCGCTCTGAGGATGTTAATATAAAATAAATGACGTAAACAATAATTATGGCAAAATGGTTGATTGTAATGATTCCCCAAACGGGAAAAGTAATGAGTAATGGCAGCGTATCGTACCAATACCGGAAATGATAAAAAATAAGTTTAGGTGAAGTCTGTGAGGTTCCATTATTCTGCACGGATTTAATAACGGGTGCCTCAATAAGAATTCAAATAAGAAACTGATTATGGTCATGAAATGGCTGTCTGGAAATTATGTGTAGAACATAAGACTCGAGATTTTTTATCTTAAAATAACTCGATATTCAATATACTTTAGTAGTAGTAGTAGTAGTAAGAGAGATACTGGGTGTTAAAAGAAAAACTTTAGAAGCGTTTTTCTTTAATACCCTTTAAAGTTTCGATAACAAAAAATTGATATTATTTTTCACGTACCGCGTAGGGGGCGCCACGTATTGAAAGTTTACTGTAATTAAAACGTCACAACCTTTTTGGCTATACCTCTGATACAAAATATTAAATAATAGAATTTGCCGCTCAAAAATGGTATACTTGTCGAAAGTTGCCAAGGTTAACCGTTTAAGTCTTTGAGGTACGGAAATTTCGGTTTAAAAAAGAGCAGTGCGGTACGAAAAAAACACCCGTTTTTATTTCTTTTTCAGTGTCAGTTCGAATGCAAATTTATGTATAAAAAAAATAAAAAATTGCAAAACAACATATATCGGGTGGTTTATTAAGTGCACCACTGTAAAGAGCCAGCGTCCTTTACAAAATTTTCCCATCATTAATTATTTGCTATTACCCTGTTTCAATCAAATTTTACAGAAATCATCAATAATGAATTTTATATCCCCTCCGACGTTAATTTCAAAAACATCTAAAGTCAGACCCCCCTGTTCAACAACCAATCGCAGCCCGATCTCAACCACCAGAAGCCGTACCCATATAGCAAAATAACGTACTATGGACGTACAATGTACAAAACCAAAAAACTTTAGTAATGTACGGGTGGCCAACTAAGAATGCGAGAGAGACAGGAGGAGCGGAAGAGAAGAAGTCGACGTGTGATCGCGAGAGTGAACGCACGTACAATCATCACGTGGTAGTCGACAGACCGAGTTTTATGGTAAATCATAAAAAACTGTTATTTTTATAACAACTACAAACCGGACTTGTGTTGTTATCACAACACAAAACCCGGCAAACATGGAAGACGAAGATTCGGACGATGGAACTCTGAATAACGGAGACCTACTTCGCATTCAAGTTAAAACATATGAAAAGACGGTTGCACAACTAAATATGACAATTGAGGGACAAAAAATACAAATGCATGCGATGCAATGCGAATTAGATGGTTTAAAAGCACTAGTCGAAGCCTTCCAAACACAAATGGAGTGGAGACGAGAAGCCCCCATAGCGGTCCCAACCGACAATGACAAGGACGAAGCAATTGACGTCCCCAAAAGGAAAAAGAAAAAGAAGCGACACAATAAACAAGTACGCCATGAAGAAGAGACGGATCACGAAGAAAAGGAAGAAGAAACCACCACTCAAGATAAGGGAGCAGATAAACACCTCCCGGAAGAGGAAGAATACACGAAAATCATCAAGAAAAGCGGGAATAAACGACAACGCGTCGATGACGTGAAAATAAATGAAGAAGAATCCCAGACAAACAAGGAACGTATCCCGCCACTCATAATACACAACCAGGAAGACTACACGAAGGTCATGAACAAATTATCGACGGCTGGGATAACCCCACGGACCACCAAAACCACCAGGGGCGGCGTTAACGTAATTCTCAACACCGCGGAGGATTACAGAAACGCCACGAAAATCTTAGACAACGTAGGAATACAATTTAATGTATACCTACTTACAGAACAAAAACCCATAAAAGCAGTGATCAAGGGCATACCATTGGACGATGGAATCCTACATACAATTAAAGACGACCTCCAGGCAGCCGGATTTGAAATCCAAAAAATAAGCCGTATGTTTGCGGGAAGGGAGAGAAGGAAAGCGTCAATGGTGCTAGTCCATCTAACAAGAAACGAGAAAGCCAAAGACATCTTTAACATACAATCGATTGGATACTTAAGAGTGAGGATAGAATCCCTACATACGAAAAATGGCATTGGGCAATGCTTTCAATGCCAAAGATACGGGCATACATCTAGCGGATGCCACGCAGCACCGCGATGTGTCAAATGCGCGGGCAGTCATCAAATCCGCGAGTGCACGAAAACACGGGAATCGGGAGACCCCCAATGCATAAACTGTACGGGACAGCACACGGCAAATTACCGCGGTTGCCCCGCCCATCCATACAATCAAAGGAAGGCAACAAACGACCCCAATCCAACCTCAAGGAAACCAGCGAGGATCATCGATACGAAAACAACCTACGCCCAGGTGGCCGCCAGTAAAACAAAGCAAACTAACGAAGAAATAGAGGAAGATGAGGATTACGAATTAATTGTTAAAATAATAAAAGCAATTAAAGCGACAAGAAATTAATATAAAGAATGAAAACACAGCCGCAGCCAATTAAGCGGCCACCCCAAAACTAAAAGGGAATCCGACAACGCGAAAGCAGAAACGCAAAAACAAAACAGGCATTTACAAAATAAATGCCACCAGGAAACGCACGCAGACGAAGGTATAGGGGCTAGAAGCCCGAGTACCGTGAACAACTATGATTGCCGAAGAATGCGAGGTACTGTATCTGGGAAACTATACATCGTAGAGGTTTGCGGAAAAAAGTTATTACTAAAACGGCCAATACAAAAACCTGGATAATATTTTCATGTTTCTGAAATGGCCGCTAGAGGGCGTAACTGCAATCTTGAATCTAAAAAGTGATGTATCTGTGAATTCTGCTATATTAACCTAATAAAAAATAACTGATCTTTGAAGTCGAGGATAATCTGAACTTTTTGTTTGGCACTTTTGACGTATCTATAAAAATAAAGTGGTGGGGGTATTCAAAGGTTTCCTTAAATCACCCCTGTATCTTCGAAACAGCTAATCCGATTTTAACAAACTTGGGCGCGTTGAAAAGAGCTTTTCTTGGGCTAAAATGTTAAAATAATTGAAATTTTTAGTTTCACATGTCGTCGCTAGAGGGCTTTGTTCGACATTCCGACAGAAACGGTTAATTTTCGAAAAAATTAAATGCGTTGGTATGACTTTTTCATGAACAAGTAGCTAAATGATGCCTAAATAAGCTCGCGAAAACCGCATCTCGATATCTTGTTCTTAACCTACAATATCGGCCAAGGAAAACTTTATACGAAAATCTCTTAAATTTGTATTTTTTTAACCATACTTTTCTGGAATTGTTTCTATTATGTAAGTTGTGGCCCTAAAAAGGACCGATTTAAAGGAGGATGGTTTTTAATGCCCCCGTACATTCTCGAAATGCTGACCATAACTATGTGCATTGCTGAGGTCTCTTATGGGTAGACAAAACTGCAGCTTCAATTTAGGCTCTGAATATGTTACCTAGAAATTGCGATTTTAAATGTTTGTAAATTTATACACCAGAATAAAATCACTCTTTTTGAAATTACTACGGGCAAGTAAGCCGAAGATACGGGGGTGATTTAAGGAAACCTTTGAATACCCCCACCACTTTATTTTTATAGATACGTCAAAAGTGCTAAGCAAAAAAGTTCAGATCATCCTCGACTTCAAAGATCAATTATATTTTATTAGGTTAAATATAGCAGAATTCACAGAAACATCACTTTTTTAGATTCAAGATTGCAGTTACGCCCCCTAGCGGCCATTTCAGAAACTTGAAAATATTTTCCAGGTTTTGGTATTGGCCGTTTTAGTAGTAACTTCTTTCTGCGCAAGCCTCTACGATGGATAGTTTCCCAGATACAGCACCTCGCATTCTTAGTTGGCCACCCTGTACAATGGACGTACATTATCATACTATGCACGTACATTTTGCGTACGTCCACAATATGTACAAAACTGGATATATCTGATGGCCAATGAAATTCACCCACCTTAAATTTTTAGTAAATTTTAAACCTCTGTGTAACTTTACGTTTCTTAATTTATATTGATAATCTTTTTAATATTTTCGAAGATCATCAAAGTAAGTTATAAGAACATTAAAGTTACAAAGGTTTAAAATGTATTAAAAATTTAAGGTGGCCTGATTTCATTGCCCATCAGAGTCATGCTTTGAGAATAAATTAAAATAATAAGAAATGCCAAACAAAGGTTTAAAATAAACATTATAATTACGTTAATAAGTTTTTACAATTATTGAATAGTTATTTATTTATTTTTCTTTCCCTCTTTCAGAGCATCTCCACTTTGCAATACTTTGCTCCATGTCTTTTAAAGATCCGTTGTATCTTTAAAAAATTAGGATGAAATAAGGGTGTATTGTGGTTATTAATTTACCCCAATTATTATTTATACTTCTAATGTCAACCTGAACATTTTGAGCCTTTTAGTCAGTCGGAGATTAAATGGGTCTGGTTCTTAAAATTTTGATTTGTTTTAATTTAAAACTAATTGTGATTAGATATGTTCGCTTTCCAACATTGATGTAGCCTCAGCCTGTAAACAAATGGTTAAAAATCTCGGATGCCAACTTATTTTATGGAAAACAAGTAAACCTTAAATTTAATAAATTTAGAACTAAAAACAATAACAAGGTTTATTATATATCTCGTCAAATAAAGTTATAAAGTAGAAAATCTAAATACTACTAATCTTAGTAAATCTGGATTAACTTAAAAATTAATTATGAATTAATGCTTAGAAATGAAATACCTGCAGTACGTTTACATTTTGACTGTCACTGTTATACTGTTACTGATAACTAAATTCTGCTGAATACACGCTTTCAAATTTGGTTGTGCAATAATTTTTGAAATGGAAATATAACAGGGTTTTGATACTTCTTGATCCCAAATATGTAAATTTCTTTAGAAAGCAGCCAAACTTGGTTGATTTAAACGGATTAAGGTACAATTTGTTTATAATTCTTCTGCATAGCAACAGACTTTTACTGCGTCATCCTCAATTGAAACGTATATCGTACAATTAACGGCAAACGGCAAAAAGTTACCGTAAAAATTAAAGTTCCTAAAAAAGGTAAACATCTCAAACAATGTAAAATAGGTTCAAATAGCTCTAACTGTAAAACTATACAGCACTTTTCAACAAAATATTTAAGAGAACAAAATGGACGAACTTCTCGCTTTTAATCATCTACCAAAAAACGGTGCTAATGAAATCATTTCGCATGACCTGCCCGAACTATAAGCGGAAACAGTGAGAAAATAATATTAATGCATATTTTCAGCCAATAAGATATGCAATTTACATGACACGAAAATGAACGATGTTGCCTACATTATTGCAAATTTCAATATAACAAAAAGTTTGTTACAGTGTCTTTAAAGAGAGCCATCAAAACATCTGTTAAAACAAAAAGAAGAGTGTCAAATATAAATAAGAAAATATTACGTACTTGTTAGAAGTTCATATAATTTAAGTTTTTGAAAGGATTCTTTCTTCCTTCTTCCTTGGAAACTAAATGTTGCTGCGGAAAACTTATTTGTGATAAGACTTTGAGCAGCACGGGAGAAGAAATCATAAGGATGAGATCCTCCAATTTTGGAAAACTCATTCACCTATTAAAATCCTTATTAATCAATTACGTTCAATAATATAACACAATATATTTATTATACATACCGCTTTTCGCATTTGCTCTGGGTCGCTCAAATAATTCTCCAAACTGTGGAGCTCCTCCATGTTGCTTGCTGGTAAATTGGACAAGGTCGTGAACATGGATTCATTGTTTGCTCCATGATCATTTACATCATGTTTACCATTTTCTAGATTAGTGATTCGGTTCCCTTAATCAGTTATCATAGATTGCAAGATATTTTGCCGCCGAACAATCTACTGTAAATAATCTAAAACAAACATTTCTTAACACAAAATGTTAACAAGCAATATGAAACTACTTACAATCGTTTTTGAATCAACTTCTTCCGATTTATGTTGCCTATTTTTTTGCACGGTTTTAGCAGTGCTGCTCTGCGTTGCAACTTTCCCCTTTCTGAAAGGTGTTTCTGAAAGACTTGCACTATATAACATGTATTGTATAAATTAGGAAATACCTTCATGCTCTTCCGTTGGAGAGCTGTTCGGCAGTCGCTGTTATGATCTTCATTACCAGATGTTAAAGTGGATATGTTTTCTTTATTGTATGAATAGCGTGGTTTTTGCTCATCCCAGATGGTGTACCTTTACCTGTAGAAAGGAAAACTGTATTGTGTTGTATCATATGTCATAAAAAAAAAGAAATACCTTCCCCATGATGAAATGAAAATGCCAATTCTTTACCATCATCCTCAATCCCATTGTCTTGAAATGAGGATGCACATAGATCATCATTATTAGTCGTCTGTATATATTTAATGGAATATTGTGGTTTAAAAGTGGGTAGCATGGGCAACAGTGACGGTACTGTCCATCAAACTGAACACTTTTATATTGATATACATTAAAAACGTCTAACAGAGGACCATCACTATGCCGGAACTATGCTTTTGGTTTTGTTAGTTTCAAATTTGTAAAACGGTTACTGTGAGAACCACTACATTCCAAAGTTCGCCTAACGACTTAAGCTAAGGGATTTCCTCCTTTGCGAACTAATCGTTTCACAGACTGAAGATAGTTCTCAAATGGAAAGGCTGAAAAGTTTTGCACAATGCATTGTTGACAATCATTATAAAGATGCAGTAAATTATGTACATTATGGGACACATATTCTTTTCCGTATAAAATTATAAATGTATCCACAAAATATTTGAATAATGTATTTGCATAATTCTCAAAATCTGCCAAATATTTTTCATGTGATAGGATCGTTACTCCAATATGTAAACTTATAAACTTAACATAATGATCTCTAGAAAAACTGATTTTAACACAACGGGACCTGTACAATATAAAAACTGTCGCAACTAGGTAGACTTGAAACGTTTCAATTCAGTGAACGTGGTTTCTTCATAAACTCATATGGTACGCCATCACAAATGTTAAGTAAAGATTTGGATATGCTGGACTGTTTTATAAAACTGCAATTTTGTTTTAGGTTTTTCAAGCACCCACAGCAGAAGCATTTTTCTCACAACGTCTAAGCATACGAGGTGCATATAATCTAACACGGTATTTTGAACCATGTCGAAATTTGGTAAAGTTTCAATTATCGATGTTCCATTATGATGATCGAAATCAATTTTGTTTCGAAACCCCGCATCAGTTCGTCTCTTTAAATTGCTTGTTTGAGTAAAGTATATACGATTATCAAAGAACTCCCTCTCTACATGACATTTTGAACATGAATTATACCCTCTGTGTCCTTTAGTAAATATAACAAATGATTTAGCAGGTGCGTCACAAATAAATGAGTGAATAGAGAACGTATAACTAATATCCATATAAACAAAACCCAAAACCATTATTTATAAGTGCAGCTGCTTCAGTTGTAAAATCTTTTAAAAAAACATTGGCATCAGCAGGCTTATCAAAACCGTGATATATGCCAACCATTTCAACCTGGGCTGGATTGTCGACTAAATTACACAAAATAGGATACCGTTGACTGTTTGAGCTCTTAGAAAGTGGAAGACCATCAATATTCACATTAATTTTAACACACTGTAATTTTATTTTATTATTGCATTTATCAATCAGTTTTGTAACAGCATTTATAATACCAAAGTGATAATACTTACTAGGATGTACCACTTTCAAATTATACATTCTAGGGGTACTCGAAAGAGTTCGAGCATCCAATGGTAAACATGCATCGAGTGTTGCTTGAACAACCACAGTAAAACATTCAAAGCAAAGTGTGGGATTTTATATACAATTTCTCATTTGGCTAATAGAATTTGAAAAGGTTCGGGTGTCAAATAATTTGTGAAATGTTGTGGATCAACTTCATGTTCATAATCAGAAGATTGTTCTGTTAAAGATGAAGAGACATCGCTATAATCATTGGGATCACAATTGGAATTAGAGTTGGAACTGGAGTTAGAATTTGGTTCAACTACGGGTTGGGGTTCAACCGTTTCAGTGATGGTAATGTCGTTCACCATCGCAAATACCGGAACAGATAAACGAATAAACTCGGTATCTTGTTCAATATTATAAACCGTAACTGGTCGCAAAAATAATAATAAACCCATCATAGGTATTCAGAGGACAAGTGAATCGATGCATTTAAAAGCAGTGCCAAGATTAGCTTTTTTACATGTTTTTAAGCTTCACCCGGAAACTACAGAAAATGATATACTAAATCATCTAAAAGATAATTTTCCGGAAGCAAAACGTGAGAAACTTCATTCGCAACACCCACAACACTACAGTTCCTTTAAAGTTACTGTAGATGTAGTGAATGGACCTAAATTAATGGAGCCATCATTATGGCCAACGGGAACCTGTGTTAACAGTTTTTTTCATGCCCGCAGCAGTCAAATGGGGAAGGGTTAGATGTACAATATGATTTAAGACGTTGGGATAAAATAGTGCAACACAAAAAGAAGAAATTGGATGTATGCTTGTCTAATAACAATCTATTAAATCTGTTTTATATAAACATACTGTGCATTCGCAATAAAGTTCTACACTTGGAAGCATTTTAAGAAATATATAAATCGCAAAATTATTCCCCGTTGCTATTAGTGAACATTGGTTCACCAATTTAGAACGTGAAAGTTTTAAAATTGATGCATGGAATACAGTTTGCTATTTTTCTCCCACATGTTCAATTCATGGGGGTGTTCTGTTATTGTTAAAAGAAAATACTGACTTCAAACCTCTTAATCATATCAATGCTTACTCTATTGAGAAGCACTGCCAAATAAGCGCTATACACTATGTAAAGTTTAATATCACCATCTTATGTGTTTACAGATCTCCTTCAAGCGATTACAATACTTTTTTAAATAGAATAGATAATGTGTTAAATAATTTTAAATTGTCAACAAAATGTATACTTTTAGGTGATTTTAATGTTGCAGATCAGAATAGCAGTTAATTGATTGATTTATGTTGTATGTATGGATTCTCTCGGATTGTTTTTCAAACAACACGATGCAGAAATTGCATAGATAATGTTTTTATTAATTTCTCACATGAAGGCTATAAAGTAGATATAGTAGACGCAAACTTATCAGATCATTTAGGTGTGAGGATCTCGATAAACTGTGCAGGTATGAATAACATAAATGTAAAAAAAGTGTCGACCACAGTAAAGGGTATTACCTAACGATCTTGAACACAACTTTTTCAATGAGCACAAATGACCCACTACCACGTTGAGACCGGTTTTCCACCCTTACTGATGCAGTTTACACTCTACGTGTGAGACAAGATTTTCCACCCATATTTTTCACATCCACGTGTGAGACCGGATTTTCCACCCTTATTTTTAAACTATTCACGTGTGAGACAGATATTATCATTGCCCTAATTATTTTAACATCCACGTGCTGTATACCGGATTTTCACTATTTTTACGCACATCTCAGCGAATGAGACCGGATTTCCACCTTAAGATACATAAATCTGTGAGACTCCATGCATATCGCTAATTATGCTTTTACCATTCGCAAAGAGCTGGTTTCAAGCCAATATTACCTGTAGTTGCTCACTATATTTCTGGACTTAAATCCGTAATATTAATTAGTCTAAGACAGTATACAGTATACTTAAGGACCTTTAGTAAAAGAATAGACTTTGTTAAACTCAGAACTGGTAACTGTTTGTAGCGGAGTTAGATTAAGTTTACTTATTAAGAAATGCAAATGTGAACTAAGATTAGATCTAGTCCATTGTTCAAGATGTGAAGGTTAAATAGAATCGATATTTTAGAATTAGCTATTACCAATCTGTGGCTTTAGGAAGGATCGACTATGTCTATACGTAGTTAAGTTCTATAGTAGTATTAAAACGAAATCAACGTCTTTATTTTACTTAGCAAGCCTTTGATTGGTAGTTAATTGCTGAAACAATAAACTACGACATACAATGTTACTTAATATTTGTACAAAAGACTTATTTGGAGAAAACGTTTCTAATAATGAATTAAATAGCAGGATAGGATTTAGAATCATACTTTTTGGGGAATTTTGAATGACTAGTACTACCCAATTTAATTATAGAACGACTTATTTTTATTGTAAATTGCTGATTTATCCTCAGTGAACTTAAAAAATTACTGGCATTCCTAATGAAACAAAACATTTTATTAGTTAATTAATCACATTAACAGTTTGTGTTTTCTAAAACGCATATTAAAACATAGTTTACCTGCATTGAAATAATATCTATCCGTCCGCTAAGAATGTTGTACGCCTTAATATTTTTAAAGAAACTTAATGCTTAGATGTTAACTGTAATTAAAATCGTGTACGATGCAACAAGCAATAAATTACGTATTTTGTATAACTTAAAAGTGATACAAACATTCTAGATCGGCAAATGATAATTTTATGGCAATTAAGAACAATACGGATTGTACAATTATTAACTAAAATACAAAAATGATAGTATATCTAGATAAGCCAATGTTAGTAGGATTATCAGATTGGAGAGAGCTAGGTTTAGAACTAAGTTATTGACCTGTGCAGATAGGACTGTCTTAATTTACTTAAAACGTATTATAAATTAAGTCGATAAAGAACGAAAACAAACAGGCGTAAGTCTAATAGTAAAAGAAAGATATTATTGAGAAACGTTTCATATGGTAAAATAGTTTTAGCACAGGATTATAAATTGGAATTTGATACTTAAAAAATAGAACACTAATTAACTAATTCTACTTACCCATGATTTTAAAATTGTGATTCCGAAATAAGAATTTAGAATAATTTAATCACATAAAGTTAGTTTTCCAAAATCATATTAAAAATCAATACGTAATGAATAAATTTCTTAAAGTAACATTAGTTTCTTAAAGTAACAAATTTATTTAGACTAAGATTAAATTGTAATATTAATATTAAACAAACTTAAAGATTAACTTTCAATGAACAGTAGTCAACCTTATGTTTATTAATAACTTTCAGTTGTTAAAAGAATGATTTCATGATTTAGAAGTAACAGAACTTATGCTCTTTTTAATTTATTTATTACTTTTCTTATAACTACCTTTTTGAAAATATTATACGCTGAACATGGGTTATTTTTTAAACTGTAAGTTTATTTAAAAATTCGTGGCTTTGAGTAGAAATAGTACTATACTACTTCTTAATTATATTCATTGTTTTAAAAGAGCTACAACTTTTAATATATGTCTAAAAAGCTTCATTTTAGATTGTCACATTTGAAAAAATTAAAATTTCACATTATAAAAATGTAAACTTATTATATTGTCAAACAGTTCCAAAGTAACTTTTAAGGATAAACGAACAAGATATTTAAAACCAGGATCGATTTTAGGTCCTTTACTTTTTTAATTTATATTAATGACTTTCTTATTACCTACCTTGATTCAGAAATAGGTTGCTGATGATGGTTACGTTCGTTTGAAGCAAACCTTTAACCAAAATAGTGTTTGAAGACACAGTAAGTGATATCTTTTCATTAAAGTTATATTCGGTTTTGTAAAGAACAAAATTTAATTATTTATGACCTACAGCTTAAGTTGTAATGTTAACATTTAATCAAACCAAAAATATCTTTAAAAACGTATCAACTTAATTACTTCATATCTGTCAAACGGATTCCAAGTGACCTTTCTGAATGGTAGGAACGGAAATGAAGCAAGTGAATTTAGGAGTACCTTAGGATGTATTTTAGGCCCTTTACTTTTGAATTTATATAAATGACTTTTCTTATTACCTACTTGTTTCAAAGTATATTTTACGCTGATGATGGGTTGATTACTGTTAACTGTCAACTTAATATCATCTGAAAAAGTGAGACTACACAATCGTTATTTAAATGGTTTCCTCAAATAAATTATGCATGAATATAAATAAAACGCAAAACATATTAATGTAATCTTACAATTAATAATGGATAATAGAATGTAACTAAACTTTTAAAGATTTCTAATTTGAAAATAGATGATTAACTCAAGATTATTTGAAATTTCATGTGTTATAATCATCATCGAATTTTGAGTACTACCATCTCATCGTCTTCACCTTGAACGATTATATTGTAACCTATAAAAGCAAGCTAATAACCCTAATAGTTTATCAGACATTATTACATGGACATGAGGTTAGTCCTAAATTAAATGGTTTCAACGCTGCTCTGGGAATGCTGTACACTTAAAACCTTTAAGTCTGCTCGCCGAAGTTGTACCGTATTCACTTTCTTCAATTTTTATTTGCACTCTGTTTCGAAGCTGTAATACGTTTTTCTAATACATAAACAGAATCTTCAATACTGTGATACGTGTAGCAGCAAAACACATGAGCTAATAGTTTCACCTCTATATTACTTTACATGCAAGCCTGATCTTATCATAAATAAATACATCTGTCAAAACAAAAAGCTGATTAAACATAACTCCACGGCCAGGTATAGCAAGCAACGCTTCAATTATAGCTCTTAGTCAACACAATAGGGCCTACAACTACATACAATCGACTAGCACTGCTTTAGCACGAGGATCAGACGAAAAACGCGCACGCACGCAGGCTCGCACGTACGCTCGCACGTACGCACGCACGTGCGAACGCTCGTACGTACGCCTGCACGCTTGACGCTACGCACGAACGTACGCACGCTCGCACGTACGCAAGCTCACACGTACGAGCGTTCGCACGCCTACGCTCGCACGCACGACTATGCACACACACACACACACACACACACACACACACACACACACACACGAGCGAAACACGCAAAGCTTGTAAACTTGCAAACATGAATCAAGACGTGGAGCACCGCTAGAAAAACAGGTTTATTAACAAAACCGAAGGAAAGCTTAACGTTTTGAAAAATATTATTATTATTATTATTATTATAAACAACAATACATCATTACTATTTAATAACATGCTTTATCGGTTTTCTTCTTCTTCTTGACCGTGAGTCGTCCTCATCATCATCATCATGATTTTGAGATTTGCCTTCCCTACCTCATTGCTCTTCTTTCTCTTCTGTGAATCATCATCTTGGATGTGAGATACATCCAGCTCAACCACGTCATCGCTTTCATCATTATCTTGAACGGTTATGTTGTAATAGTTTATTAACAAGTCAGTAAAATCTCTAATGTCCGCTGATGTTGGCTCATAAACAGGAGAATACATTATAGTAATGCTCACTCGATGACAGTTACACTTTAAAGAGCAAAACACGAGAAACGAGAACGCAGCTAGCTTTGTTGTGCGCAAGCGTACTCGTCAATGTTAGTATATCGGACATATTCGGGGATGTCTAGTTGACTAACCACTCTAACATAGCCCTGCATGTAACTAAACGCTTTTATGGTCGAGGTATTTTATCCTAAGAAGCCAGAACGCAGCCGTCTTAGGAGAAAATACCTCGACCATAAAAGAAGCGTTTAGATTTATAAACATATCCAGGGACTATGTTAGAGTGTGGTTAGGTCAATACTTCAGACATCCCGAAGATGTCCGATTCTACCGAACGTTGACGAGACACTTGCGCACAAGACCAAAGGCTAGCTGCGTTCTGGCTTTAGGATAAAATACCTCGACCATAAAAGAGGCGTTTAGATTTATAAACATGCCCCAGGGCTATGTTAGAGTGTGGTTAGGTCAATACTTCAGACATCCCCGAAGATGTCCGATTATACCTAACATTGACGAGTACGCTTGCGCACAAGACCCAAAGCTAGCTGCGTTCTCGTTTCTCGTGTGTTTTGCTCTTTAAAGTGTAACTGTCATCGAGTGAGCATTACTATAATGTATTCTCCTGTTTATGAGCCAACATCAGCGGACATTAGAGATTTTACTGACTTGTTAATAAACTATTACAACATAACCGTTCAAGATAATGATGAAAGCGATGACGTGGTTGAGCTGGATGTATCTCACATCCAAGATGATGATTCACAGAAGAGAAAGAAGAGCAATGAGGTAGGGGGGAAGGGCAAATCTCAAAATCATGATGATGATGATGAGGACGACTCACGGTTCAAGAAGAAGAAGAAAACCGATAAAGCATGTTATTAAATAGTAATGATGTATTGTTGTTTATAATAATAATAATAATAATAATATATTTTCAAAACGTTAAGCTTTCCTTCGGTTTTGTTAATAAACCTGTTTTTTTCCTAGCGGTGCTCCACCGTCTTGATTCATGTTTGCAAGTTTACAAGTTTTTCGCTTTAGCGTGTTTTCGCTCTCTCGTGTGTGTGTGTGTGTGTGTGTGTGTGTGTGTGTGTGTGTGTGTGTGTGTGTGTGCATACGTGCGTGCGTACGTGCGAGCGTACGTGGCGTGCGAACGCTCGTACGTGTGAGCTTGCGTACGTGCGAGCGTGCGTACGTTCGTGCGTACGTGCAAGCGTGCAGGCGTACGTACGAGCGTTCGCACGTGCGTGCGTACGTGCGAGCGTGCGAGCGTACGTGCGAGCCTGCGTGCGTGCGTGCGTCGTTTTTTCGTCTGATCCTCGTGCTAAAGCAGTGCTAGTCGATTGTATGTAGTTGTAGGCCCTATTGTGTTGACTAAGAGCTATAATTGAAGCGTTGCTTGCTATACCTGGCCGTGGAGTTATGTTTAATCAGCTTTTGTTTTGACAGATGTATTTATTTATGATAAGATCAGGCTTGCATGTAAAGTAATATAGAGGTGAAACTACTAGCTCATGTGTTTTGCTGCTACACGTATCACAGTATTGAAGATTCTGTTTATGTATTAGAAAACGTATTACAGCTTCGAAACAGAGTGCAATAAAAATTGAAGAAAGTGAATACGGTACAACTTCGGCGAGCAGACTTAAAGGTTTTAAGTGCGTACAGCATTCCCAGAGCAGCGTTGAAACCATTTAATTTAGGACTAACCTCATGTCCATGTAATAATGTCTGATAAACTATTAGGGTTATTAGCTTGCTTTTATAGGTTACAATATAATCGTTCAAGGTGAAGACGATGAGATGGTAGTATCTCAAAAGTTCGATGATGATGATACTCCATGAAATTTCAAATAAAATTAGCTTACGTCACTCTTATTTTCAAATTAGAAATTTTTTAAAACGTTTAGTTGACATTGCTATTAATCCCATCTGATAAAAAATCCACAAAGATATATGCGGCAGAAGTGTTGAGATGCTTGAAATCGACCCCCAGCCACAATAAGAATGTGTTTTCGACTTGTATGTGCTTCTAATCAACTACCCAGACACGCACCTCGACCGAGTGCGATTATCGTAAACACGGACCCTGCAGACAAACCAGACCAGCATTGGACCTATACATTGACGAGAGTGGTAACAGAGGGTTGTTTGAGTTTCAAACCTACTTGTTTCTCTAGGTTAACAATTTTCTCAAGGTAGAATGAGTATGCTGTTGTGAAATAAAATTTCGTATATAGATAAAACATATAGTCTACAAAGGTTAATTAATAGAAAACATTTTTTAATAACATTTTTTCTTAGAATAATAAAAATATTCATAAACCAATACGTCAACTTAAACTCAGGTGTACATTTTTATAAAAGTTTAAATTCTTTGTGTTTAAAACTGATTCCTTGTCTGAATGTAGATTTATAAACCTTCATGTTAATTATACTAGTACTTTTGAAATATCATTCGTATATAAGAATAATACAGGGTTTGTTTCAAACGATCTTCATCGTATACTTTAACAGTAAACCTTTTTCAGATAGTTGATCACCCTATTAAAATGGAGCGTTAATAGTTTATAGAAGTACGATGTAGATAAAAAATACGCTACATTGCGATTGTGTTATAAACTAGTGGAGGTCGTTATTAATTCGTGTATAAGTTGATTTTATGTAAGTAGAAGTAACA
This sequence comes from Vesta saturnalis, assembly GCA_036346205.1. Taxonomy (NCBI): domain Eukaryota; kingdom Metazoa; phylum Arthropoda; class Insecta; order Coleoptera; family Lampyridae; genus Vesta; species Vesta saturnalis. The sequence goes on from JARFJB010002396.1 coordinate 5,509,046, forward strand.
ATAATACAGGTCCACTTACACATTTTATATATATTGAAAACAATTACTTGAAATAAAACGGCGTATCAACTCTAATAATATTTTTAGAAAATATATTAACCATTTTATATTGGTTTTAGACTATTAAATTAAAAAAAGTTATATAATTACACGGTAATTAGTAAATGTGAGCAGTAATTTCTTACAAAATGTTATGGAATTTTAAACATTCCAAACACTTAATATGGTTTTTATAAAACACGTTGTGTGTCCGTATACGAATATTTTCAAACAATTTATTTTAAGAGAAAGGTAAATGTGTTGCTGCAAGTGTAAAGACAATGAGGTTGTTTGTATATTTTACATTCTAATGATGGAAAATCAATAGCTAGTTTTACACAACTAGAAAGTTTAGTTGACAAGTAAACACAAAGCGGTGACCATCACTCAGTGCCTTAAAACGTTACAGATCTGGTATGTTGTGTTAATCCTTTTATTTATTTACAGATTTTTAATTACAGTTAACATCTAAGCATTAAGTTTCTTTAAAAAATATTAAGGCGTACAACATTCTTAGCGGACGGATAGATATTATTTCAATGCAGGTAAACTATGTTTTTAATATGCGTTTTAGAAAACACAAACTGTTAATGTGATTAATTAACTTAATAAAAATGTTTTTGTTTCATTAGGAATGCCAGTAATTTTTTTATAGTTCACTGAGGATAAGTACGCATTTACAAAAAATAAGTGTTCTATAATTAAATTTTACTGTCATTCAAATTCCCCCAAGTATGATTAATCCTAATACAACTGCTATTTTACATCATTATTAGAAACGTTTTCTCCAATAATAATCTTTGTACAATTTCTAACATTGTACGCGTGTGCAGCCTCCAGGGGTTACAACCAAAAGGACCTTAATTAAGGTTGAAGATAATTACTAGAAATAACTCTAAGACCAAGTCCAAGTCCTGCCCCAGGTCCAACCCTAAATACAGTTCTAAACCCTAGCTCCACCACCAAGACCTGACTCCAACCCTAGCTCCACCACCAAGGCCAAACTCTAAGACTTATCCCTAGCTCCAGCACCAAGACCAGGACCAGTTCCTCACGTTAACAAAAGTCCTATCCGTCAAAAAGGTCCTTAATACAACCATAAGACTCCCCAAAAGAAATAATAAAATTAGGGTAATACATGTCCTATACGTAAGCGAGTAAAATAATTAGGGTTGAAAACACGGTCTCACACGTGGATGTAAAAATAATTAGGACGAAAATATGGTCTCACACGGAGTATATAAAAATAAGGGTGGAAAATCCGGTCTCACACGTGGATGTGCGAAAATAAGGGTGGAAAATCCGGTCTCACACGTGGATGTGTAAAAATAATTAGGGATGAAAATCCTGTCTCACACGTGAATATATAAAAATAAGGGTGGAAAATCCGGTCTCACACGTGGATGTGTAAAAATAGGGTGAAAATCCGTCTCACACGTAAGCGTGTAAAAATAAGGGTGGAAAACCGGTCCCCACGTGGGCGGGCTTGTGACGTCAAAAAGCGGTGTTGCCAGATGCGTTAAGGTATCCCTTCTACTGACCTCTAACAGAAAAGGTGTTTTCTTACATGCATAATATATTAAGTAACTTAAATTAAAATTTGTCTAATGAGCAATCAAAATGTAAATGAATTATTTATATTTAAACTTTTTTTGAAAAATGTTACTGATGTCTATCGTATATCATTCCCAGAAATTGAGTAAAAAAATTGATAATGGAATAAAATGGTTCTCTTAAGTACATATTGAAATGAGAGAGAGTGTTTAAAACTGTTAAAACCTTTGTACGATGCATACAAAGCAGACAAATTACGTATTTTGCATAATAACTATAAAAGTGCATACAAACATTCTAGAATACGGGCAAATGATAATTTTATACGGCAATCTAAGAACAATACACGGAATGTGTAGCAATTAATTAAGACACGAAAATACAATAAATCGATTAATATACTACCTAGTGACATAACTCCAAATGATTTGAATGGCCATTTTACTTCTATTGGTCAAAAAGTAGCTGCAGATATTCCTAAGGCTAACATTGACCCTGTAGATATCATACACTAACTATTTCTTTTACCTTAAAACCGGTGACATTGATTGAAATTAGAGATAGCATAAAGAACAGTAAAAACAAAGACATATGGCGTAAGTACCTATGTAGTAAAAGAAATGTAAGTCATTTTGTGAGACCACTTCCAGTACTGGTAAACATGTGTTTTAGCACAGGAATTGTTTAAAAATTGCGGCTGTGTTACCTTTATTCAAGAAAAGTGATCAAAATGACATCTCAAACTATCGTCCTATATCCCTACTTCCATTTTTTTCCAAAATTGTCGAAAAAGCTGTAAATATGGGAATTTCAGAATATTTTGAACATAATAGTCTATTTAACCAAAATCAGTGTGGCTTTAGGAAGGATCACAGTACAGTAGATGCTATTACTCGTTTCATTAAAGTTACTATTCAGTGTTTTGAAAAGGGAGAATACCAACTGTCTTTATTTATGGACCTTAGCAAGGCCTTCGATTGTGTAGATAGTTCAATATTGTGAAACAAACTTAAAAAATATCACTTTGACAATAACAGTATCAACTTAATTACTTCATATCTGTCAAACAGATTCCAAGTGACCTTTCTGAATGGTAGGGAATCGGAAGTGAAGCAAGTGAATTTAGGAGTACCGCAGGGATCGATTTTAGGTCCTTTGCTTTTTCTAATTTATATTAATGACTTTTCTTATTACCTACCCTTGTTTCAAAGTATATTTTACGCTGATGATGGGTTGATTACTGTTAGTGATGTCAAATAGTCTATTTAACCAAAATCAGTGTGGCTTTAGGAAGGATCACAGTACAGTAGATGCTATTACTCGTTTCATTAAAGTTACTATTCAGTGTTTTGAAAAGGGAGAACACCAACTGTCTTTATTTATGGACCTTAGCAAGGCCTTCGATTGTGTAGATAGTTCAATATTGTGAAACAAACTTAAAAAATATCACTTTGACAATAACAGTATCAACTTAATTACTTCATATCTGTCAAACAGATTCCAAGTGACCTTTCTGAATGGTAGGGAATCGGAAGTGAAGCAAGTGAATTTAGGAGTACCGCAGGGATCGATTTTAGGTCCTTTGCTTTTTCTAATTTATATTAATGACTTTTCTTATTACCTACCCTTGTTTCAAAGTATATTTTACGCTGATGATGGGTTGATTACTGTTAGTGATGTCAAATAGTCTATTTAACCAAAATCAGTGTGGCTTTAGGAAGGATCACAGTACAGTAGATGCTATTACTCGTTTCATTAAAGTTACTATTCAGTGTTTTGAAAAGGGAGAATATCAACTGTCTTTATTTATGGACCTTAGCAAGGCCTTCGATTGTGTAGATAGTTCAACATTGTGAAACAAACCTAAAAAATATCACTTTGACAATAACAGTATCAACTTAATTACTTCATATCTGTCAAACGGATTCCAAGTGACCTTTCTGAATGGTAGGGAATCGGAAATGAAGCAAGTGAATTTAGGAGTACCTTAGGGATGTATTTTAGGCCCTTTGCTTTTTGTAATTTATATAAATGACTTTTCTTATTACCTATCCTTGTTTCAAAGTATATTTTACGCTGATGATGGGTTGATTACTGTTAACTGTCAACTTAATATCATCTGAAAAAAAGTGCGAGACTACACAATCGTTAGCTTTAAATTGGTTCTCCTCAAATAAATTATGCATGAATATAAATAAAACGCAAAAACATATTAATGTAAATACTTACAATGAAAACGGTAATATAAAATTCTTAGGAGTGTATGTGGACTCTTAGTTAAGATGACATTGCCATATGAATGATTTAATCTCAAGATTGACCAAAAATATCTATGTGCTTCGTAATTTAACTGTTTGTGTGTCTTCTGAAACTTTAAGAGCGGCCTATTATGGTCTGTGTGATTCCATTATTACTGATTCAGTCTTAATATGGGTAACTGCTCTGGCAAAGTGAGAATATTTAAACTGCAGCTCAAAATATCACATAACTCTGCACTTCATATGGCCCCCAAACTGTTTCATAAACTTCCAGTTGGAACTAGATCATTTCCAATAAAGAAATTTAAAGGCATTATGTCTGGATTTTTAAAACGCTTAGCATTTAACAGCATAAGAGAATTTTTAGATTTTGATCTGCGACATTGTAATTTTAACTAATGTACTATACTTATACTAATAACTAGTAAATATTTTTTTTCTGTTAGTCACTTGTGTAAACGTATCTACCTATATGTGTAACATCAATAAATTCTATTCCATTCTAATATTGTCATCTACACAGTTACTATTATCACTTTCTAAACTGTAATTACACACATCAATCGTCACATTAGTTCTTTTCTTAGCTTGTCTATATAGCTTTTGAGCTAACTTTTATTTAGGCATTTTTATAGGTTAGTTTAAGTATCGTAATTTAAGTAAATTTAGAGTACAATGTACATACCATAAGTTGGATTACACCATAAAACACATAGCACATAACACGAAACGGCAGAAAAAATTTATTATTTACGAAAAACGCTTCACAAATTGGCAGTAAATAAAAATAGCCATATTGAATTTTCATCGTCTATTCTCGTTATGTACTCGTATACGAATCGGTAAGACCCGAAAACACGGAACATTTGGCGGAATATTTTTCAACTTTAAAATAAAATAAAAAATCAAGTCATTTGATATGAAATGCATTAATTATCTTCAGCGCTACATCTTTTTTCTCAATTTACTCATACAATATAAAGAGCATTACACACACTGGAGCGGTTAAAACTAGATAATATACCTTCTGTCTAAATAAGAGCAAAAGTAAAGAAAATAGGACCCATTAGCACTTGATATAATTACGAATAAGTGTTGTTACATTATACAGAACGTTCGACAACAATATACTACCTTTTGACTAGGATTATTTATACGAGTTCTGATATATACCATATACAATGTACATTGTACGTTCATAGTACATGATAAATTCAATAAATTTATTCGTACGCTAATGTATGTATATAGGATGTACCGGGTGGCCAACTAAGAACGACCGTCGGCCATATCTCAGGATTGGATTATAACGAAAGTGGCCTCGAGAAACGCCTGGAAATTATTTTCAGAATTGTAGGTCCACCGCTAGAGGGCGTATTTTACAGTTAAAATTTTAAAAAACAAAATTTTTCAAAATTTACTCAATTAAGGGGCATATTAAATGTTATAATCAGATTCCTCGACACATTTTGCATGTTTTTTATTTGACAAGTTTTAGTCTATCTCTTCAAATAAGGGGAGGGGGAGAGTAGGAACCTTGTTACGAAAAAAACGCCTTTAATTCGGTTCTGCTTGACCGATTTTAATAAACTTGATGTTGTTTGAAAGAGCTTTTGTTAAACAATAGAAAATTTGTAAATTTGAAACAATCTGATTAATAACATAAATGGTAGAAGGCGCTGTTTAATATTTTTTTAATATTGTGTTTTCTCTTTACAATTTTAAATGGAAGCATAAAACTTTAAGTAGCTCTTTAAAAAGTAGACTAATTTAGTAATAAAACAGTGAAAACTGCAAGTCGATATCTTTTTCCTATCCTGAGATATCGTAAGAAACAAGTAAATGGCGGGAATTGTTCTTCCAACGTCTAGTACGCTAGTTCGCGTTAACGGGAATTATTAAATTTAGCCTGGATGAAAATATCTTACATTGGTCTGCAGTGATTTAAACTGTTATCATACTAATGTTATGGTTGCCGCTAGATTACCTAAATGTAATGCTGTCTCTACTAACAATGAGAACAAATTATAAAATAATAATGTGATAAATCTAACAATTAAAACATTAAATAAATAACTACGTAATTAGTGTCGCCCTAGATGTTCGAAATGTCGTCCATCATTTTCAATGCATGAAATCAATCGCTGACGGGTGGAGAGAACAGCAGTTATAATTTCTACCCTTGAAATACTTCGTATTGTCTGTCGTATTCTTTCAATCATGTCAGCTCTTGTTGTGGGTCTATCGGCATAAACGAGATCTTTTATTCGCCCCCACAAATAAAAATCTAAACAAGTTAGGTCTGGAGACCTTGGTGGCCAAATAAATAAACTTCCACGTCCTATCCACCTTTCAGGGTATGATTGATCTAAGAAATTCCGAACATCTCTAGAATAATGTGCAACATGATGGGTATGTTGCAAGAACATGTCACGACGAATGGCCAAGGGTACGTCTTCTAAAAGAAGTGGCAATTCGTTACTTAAAAAATGTAAATATCTTTCTCCATTAACTGTCTTATTAAAAAAAAATCCCAATTATTTCTCCACCTAGAATCCCGCACCACACATTTACAGACCAACGACCCTGATGTTGGACCTCCTGCATCCAGTGGGGATTCGTTTCAGACCAGTAGTGCATATTATGTCGATTTACTCCACCATCACTATGAAAAGTAGCCTCATCTGTCCACATAATTCGTGAAAGTATTTCAGGATCGTCGTGTATCATATATGAGAGCTAGTAACAAGAATCCAACCTGGTATCGAAATCTTGAGCATTCAAACTATGGTGTAGGACCATGTGATATGGGTGCAATCTAAAATAGTATATATTATAAAGTAATCAGATCAATAAGACACATTGAAGACCTTCGTTGTTAGTAAACGAAAAAGGACTTTAAATGCATTAACTCTCGTAATGTTATTACGAATTTTTTTCGCCCGACCTCTCATTATTTTTTATTATTGGTACCTTTTTACTTTACTTTGCCTCACTTAATTATCATGTTCTTAGTTAAAATCTATTCACATAGCATAAGATAGTTTCATTAAATAATTTGGTGTTTTATTGAAACTGGACATAAAATGGCGGCAAATACATTAGTCATGTTGTCACAAGTTAACTTTGATGTAATGACATTTTCGGTATGATAAAAATGAGAAACATATAACGACAAACGAAAAAAATTAAAACATTTTTATCATTATAATACCGAATAAAACATGCATTAATAAATAAGTAGTCACCTGTGTTCTCTTAAAATATTTTGGACGGTGGTTCGACATATACCCAAGTCTCTAGCTATAGCTCTGGTGCTTGAATGAGGGTTAACATTTACATAAGCTAAAACATCACCGTTAACGCAAACTAGCCTACTAGACGTTGGAAGAACAATTCCCGTCATTTACCTGTTTCTTACGATATCTCAGGATAGGAAAAAGATATCGACTTGCAGTTTTCACTGTTTTATTACTAATTTAGTCTACTTTTTAAAGACCTACTTAAATTTTTATGCTTCCATTTAAAATTGTAAAGAGAAAACACAATATTAAAAAAATATTAAACGGCGCCCGCTAGCATTTAAGTTATTAATCAGATTGCTTCAAATTTACAAATTTTCTATTGTTTAACAAAAGCTCTTTCAAACAACATCAAGTTTATTAAAATCGGTCAAGTAGAACCTGAATTAAAGGCGTTTTTTCGTAACAAGGTTCCCACTCTCCCCCGCCCCTTATTTGCAGAGATAGACTAAAACTTGTCAAATAAAAAATATGCAGAATTTGCCGAGGAATCTGATTATAATATTTAATATGCCCCTTAATTGAGTAAGTTTTGAAAAATTTTGCTTTTCAAAATTTTAACTGTCAAATACGCCCTCTAGCGGTGGATCTGCAATTCTGAAAATAATTTCCACGCGTTTCTCGAGGCCACTTTTGTTATAAAAAAGTTTTTCCCGAACCTGTGCTATAATCTATTCCTGAGATATGGCCGACGGCCGTTTTTAGTTGGCCACCCAATACATAGTTGATCCATGGACGTAGGGACTTATATTGTACCAAATATGTACGTACAATGTAAGAAGTTTTCTATATTGGTACCCGCCTTCCGCGGATCCGCAATAAGAACCGCGACGCGCCACAGAAGAAAGAGAATCCGGCCCGCGTCGGCCGCGCTTAGAAAAAATTACGTTGTAGACTTAAACTGCATTTGAGGAAAACATCATGTAGTATGATCTGTATCGTCAACCAAAACCTCTGAATTATCAACTCTAATCTAACGTGTTATAAAGTTCAAAATCTTTGTTCTTTTTAAAATAAATTTATCAAAATGAGCAATAATTATCAATAATTAAACTAACTAGGAATAACCATTGTTTACAAAAAAAAAAAAAAACTAAAGTAAACTCCTTTACCTTATATACAAACTCAACGCGTGGAAAGAAACTTCAATTCACTAACAACAAACAAACCCGAAAAAAAATCTATACACCGTTCACAGTATATACAGTACAGAGTATACTAAACTCTATTCCAAATTGTATATCGTCATACAGAGTAGAATGTGTCAATAAATTAGCACTTCCAAAATTTATAATCGAATCTAACCAAAATTTTGAATAACCTATACCCCATTCACAAGACCGTATACCATTACATATGCTAAAGCTTAAAAATGAAGAGGAATTTGTGGTAGATTTTACCCACACGCGAAATCACACGGAAACAATACGGTGGAAACATAAGTCGCATTGTCGGTAATCCAAAAAGTCACAAAGAAACAGGAAGTTATACCCTTTTGGCATTGCAACCGCATAAAATCTGGTTCAAAAAAAAGATTATAAAAAAAGGGGCCGTAGCGGTTGAAAAAATCTGCTACAATAAAGATCGATACGAAATGGTCAAGATACAGTATGCGAGATGCTGAAAGCAGTACAGGTTTGAGGTATGCAACCCGCAGAGGTGGTTTATAAAAAAGATGCTAGATGAAAATCTGGCCTAAAGAAGATGATAAAAATAGGGTTGAAAAATGGAACGAGAACTGGTCTTAATCGAGTAGTGGTTGAACAAGTGGCAATTAAGCGGGAAAAATCCCGGGTCATTAACAACCCACTAAGATAAGAGAGACATTAAAAACATATTCTTAACCGTTTCGGGCGTTACTCTATCATTCGTTCCCGCAAAATTTGCCCTTTCAGACGTTAAGGCTATAGGTAGGAACCTAATGAATTCTGAATTCCCGTTTTGTGCGCGTGTGTGTATGTGTATTTTCCCAGATGTCTTAGTGGAACCATTACAATGAGCCACTCACTATATATATATATATATATATATATATATATATATATATATATATATATATATATATATATATATATACAGGGTTAGTCACGCTCAACGGGACGGAACCTAGCGGTAAAACGGTAAACGATATCAAAAAATCGTTTGACACAAGTATGTAGGTCTATTTGGTCTACAAATTAAAATTAGTGTGGAATATACAGGGTTACTCAAAAAAAAGTTACATATCAAAGTTATGTTTTTTTAAATGGATCACCCTGTATTTTATTACTTTTTTGAATCCTACTTTAAAAAATAATATGTATTTATTCAAGTAACCCTATATCTAAGTTTGATAGTTTTCGAGTTATTCAATTGTTTCTAAAAATGTAGAGTAATTGAAAAAAATTAATTACAACTTAACAGAAATTTTTTAATTAATTTGCTTTTAGATTTCGATTCTACACTTCTTGGACTGTCTATCAGAATAATTACAACAGTAAATTAATATACAGGGTGTTCCTAACTACAACTTTGATTTTCTCCAAGTATTTGGTGTTATTATTTTGTTATTTTAAATGGAACACTCTGTATTTTATTCCTTCATGAGAAGGGAAATTTAATACTCTTTTAAACTGATATAGGGTTCCCTATCCCAATTTTCAGTATTTTCCGAGATATTTCCATTATTTTACCAGTATGCATAAATATTGTTGGTTTTATAGCAAATTTTGACAAGATAGCCTTGGAATACAAAAGAAAATAAATTAAAAATTTATAATTTAAAAATTTACATATTAAAGAATTATTTTTTTTAAATGAATCACCCTGAACTTTGTTACATTTTTTAATTGTCCTTAAAAAACTAACGTATTCATTTAGGTCACCGTATACTTAAATTTGATACTTTCCGAATTATTCAATTTTTTCTAAAACTGTAGTGTAAGAAAAAAAGTTAATTGCAACTTAATACAGACTTTTTGATTAATTCGCTCCTTGGACTTTCTAATAAAATAAGTAAAATTGTATGTTCCAAACTTTAACTTTGATGTGCATCAAGTTTTTAGTGTTATTATTAAATGGAACACCCTGTATTTTATCCCTGCATGAAAACGAAAATTTAATATTATTTTCCCTATCCGAATTTTCTTTATTTCCGAATTATTTGCATTATTTTATCAGTATGCGTAAATGTTGAAGATTTTATGATAAACTCTAAGTAGGCTTTGAGAAAATTAACAAATAAAACATTTTCTTATGTCAGATAGTAAAAACTTATTTAGTGTTGATTTCACTATTTAACATAATTAATACAATGAAAGAATACCCAATTGAAGATCGAGTAAATATGATTTTTATATTAGATGAATGTTTTCAAAATTGCTTATTAGCATCACGTGTTTATGCTGAAAGATATCCTCAAAAAGACCATCCTCGCAAAGAAGTGTTCGAGAGACTTTTAAACCGATTTATTGAAACTGGCAGTGTTGAATATAAAACACGAGAAATAGCAAAGCCCGTAACGGAAAATGAAGATTTACAACTAGCAGTTTTGCAATCTGTAATTGAAAATCCCAATAACACTTCGACAATTATTTCTCGAGAACTGGATATAAGGCAATCCAGCGTAAGTAGAATAATAAGAAAACATAACTATCATCCGTATCATATACAAATGCATCAGCATTTGCATGGAGTGGATTTTCAACGTAGACTGGAATTTTGTCTATGGTTTCTCGACCATACGGCAGAAGATCAATATTTTTATGATAATTTGTTATTCACTGACGAAGCTACATTTCACAATAATGGACTGGTTAATAGGCATAATTTTCACTATTACGCCACTGAGAATCCTCATCAATTTAGAACAATAGATCGACAAAATCGTTGGTTCTTAAACGTATACGGGGGACTAATAGGAGAACATATAGTAGGGCCATATTTTTTTAATGGCCATTTGAATGGAGGAGAATTTTTAAGATTTTTGGAAAACGAATCTTGGACTCTCCTAAAAGATATTCCTTCAGATGTGAGGCAAAAAATGTGGCTACAATTAGATGATGCGCCAGGAATGTGAGGGAATATTTAGACCGGACATTGGATGATAAGTGGGTAGGTCGAGGAGGTCCTACCAATTGGCCTGTTAGGTACCCCGACTTACCAACAATGGACTTTTTTTCTGGGGATACATCAAAACCCTTGTGTACCACACTGCTCCAACTACCTCTGAAAACATGAAAATGCGCATTAGAGAAGCATTCGCGACAATCACACCCCAAATGCTAAATAATGTGAAACGCTCATTTGAAAAGAGGATAATGCTGTGTATTCAACAAAATGGATATCACATTGAACATTTATTATAAAATGAGTTTAGTAGAGTGATTTTTAATGTTGTAATTATGTTAATTGTTATTCGTTTTATTGTTTAGTTTGTAAAATTATAATATTGTCAATTTATTTGTTTTATATTTCAAGGCCATCTTGCCAGTATTTAGTATAAAACCATCAATATTTACGCATACTGGTAAAATAATGGAAATATCTCGGAAAATACTGAAAATTGGGATAGGGAACCCTATATCAGTTTAAAAGAGTATTAAATTTCCCTTCTCATGAAGGAATAAAATACAGGGTGTTCCATTTAAAATAACAAAGTAATAGCACCAAATACTTGGCGAAAATCAAAGTTGAAGTTAGGAACACCCTGCATATTATTTTACTATTGTAATTATTCTGATAGACAGTCCAAGAAGTGTAGCATCGAAATCTAAAAGCAAAATAATTAAAAAATTTCTGTTAAGTTGTAATTAATTTTTTTCAATTACTCTACATTTTTAGAAACAATTGAATAACTCGAAAACTATCAAAGTTAGATATAGGGTTACTTGAATAAATACATATTATTTTTTAAAGTAGGATTCAAAAAAGTAATAAAATACAGGGTGATCCATTTAAAAAAACATAACTTTCATATGTAACTTTTTTTTGAGTAACCCTGTATATTCCACACTAATTTTAATTTGTAGACCAAATAGACCTACATACTTGTGTCAAACGATTTTTTGATATCGTTTACCGTTTTACTGCTAGGTTCCGTCCTGTTGAGCGTGACTAACCCTGTATATATATATATATATATATATATATATATATATATATATATATATATAATACTAGTTTGTTGAGGAGGCAGTCAATTTATGTAGGTTTAATTAGGCCAGGGTTAAGCAGACTCTTTGATATGTGTCGAGCTGAGAAGGTTTATTCTCATTTTCAAGACAAATGTCGTGAGACTAATAAATAAAGCAGCATTAAAATTTTTCGTCTACACAGAGATCAGCAATTAAAAGTTATTTTATATATTAAAATATACTAAGATTAAAACCATAAAACAACCAAATTAAAGTAGATGTAACTGAACCAATGTACAACTTCCGAATACAATTGTACTATATATAGTATATATATATATATATATATATATATATATATATATATATATATATATATATATATATATATATATATATATACACGCACTGCACGCGCACGCGCACGCCCACGCCCACCCCACACCCACACCCACACACCCACACACCCACACCCACACACCCACCCACCCACACACACACCACGCACGCCCGCACGCCCGCACGCACGCACGCACGCACACACACACACACACACACACACACACAGACACACACACACACACACACACACACACACACACACACACACACACACACACAGACACACAGACACACAGACACACAGACACACAGACACACAGACACACAGACACACAGACACACAGACACACAGACACACAGACACACAGACACACAGACACACACACGCACATGTTGGGTGGCTCATTTTACTGTTTCCACTAAGATAGCTGGGAAAATAAAGGCTTTACAAAAAATTATTTCAAAAAAAGTTTTTTCGCATCCTTTGATGCGAAAAACTTTTTAAGATGACTTTATGAATTTCACTGCAGGTGGCGCCGAAATCAGTCAAAGTGATGTCAACTAGTAAAAAATGTTACAATACATAAAATATGAGTAAGGATAATTTTTCGTAAGGAATTCACTTAACCAATTTGTTTTAAACTTTTTGTGTATCAAAAACAAATATCTACGATATTCGCCTGAAATGATCAACATATCGACAAATTCAGATGGTGGATCAGCCATAATATTTTAAAATATGACCGTATAAAATCAAAGTTTTATAATAACAATGTAGGTACAATGATAACTAATTATCGCATACTTTTGTCAAATTATTTCCAAAATTAAAATACGATTAACAGCATATTTTAATATAACTAATAGAAAGATTTCTTTTCTTTTGAGTCTCTTGTATTGTAATTTTCGTTTTGTTAACACATATATGGCGAATCGTAAACTTTTATCAATATGTGCCCCGGTCCAGGAACAGTGGTAAGATAATAAAGCGTGTCACACATTTCAATTTTTTTATATGATAATCGCAGTTCTAACTAGCAGAAAATTATTGAAAAACTTTGTGAACTAGGTTCGCTAGGGTTCCTAGAATAAAAAAATACACCAAAACCTTTAACACTAGGTTGTTTGGTTGTTGTCATTGTTAATGTTCAACATCAAATAGATCACTTATAATAAGTAGGTGTCCCGGGAAATAGAATACATTCTCTGTATTTAAATTACCTTATCATATATTGTATACAGTATTTGATAATAAATCGTATACAGCAAATACATTATTTATTGATTTGTCGGCACACTTTAATTAACAAGGAAACAGTAATTGCTTAGGTTACTGGTAAGAATTCATTTATAATTTTTTTACTTATATACAGTTATTCACCAAATATAGTTTTCATCTAAACAAAAACTGAGCTGATTTGGAGCAGAACCATATCTTCACCATAAAGAAGAATTGCTCTAGTGCATAAAGGTTTTCACGCATTCATAGTATTGCTATAAAACAATGATTTCGTCCGATTGTCTTAATGGCATCTAAAACTGATTTTCTTAAAATGAACACTTTACTTTATGCATTACTTTCGTTCTGTAATACACACCAAATAAATATATGCTAGAAATTGATTACATGACCATCAACAGTTTTAAAACATGTGTCTGCTTAAAAAACGTGTACGTTGAATACTTTAACAACCTATAGCTCTGAAACTGTTCATTAAAATATGGTAGGTAATATTTGGATCTATTGAAGAGTTCACATTAATCTTCTTCTTTACAGACGAACTTTTGAAATACAGGGTGTTTTTAAAACAATATAATTTTCGACAGGATATGTTAAATATTTTTTTACGGTAGGTAAATAGTAAACGAATTTGACATATAATAAAATATACACGTTGTCTCCCTAGATAATGGCAACGCACATATCATTGTTCACCCTGTACCCACGGTACACGTTATGAACGATTGTTCTTTACCGATATTGTTCAATGTAGCATACAAAAATATTACTACTTTCTGTTAGAAGTGTAAATACGGGTACTATGAAAATAGTACCCGGTTTGGGTTTGACTCGCCCTGTACCTTTCTGCGATTTTGGTAATATTGGTGGTCGATAACATAACTGAAGTATTTGTGAACATATACGTGGCAACAGAGAAATAATTAAAGATTAAGAATACACTGATAATGCCGTTCTAAAAATATATGATTTTCAATTTCAACACCCTATAGAAAAAAACTGTCCATTATTGCAGTTTGTGCCCATGGACACTTTTAATCAGGATGGTCAAAAGTGCCATATACACAAAATTTAAAGATTTTCAGCGCAGGCCACTTTGCATAAGAAAAGTGTGTGTGCCTTTCTTAGTACAGTATTTACACCTATATCATTTCTCAATTAAATGTAGAATGTTCACGAGATTGTACACTCTCATGGCTTTAAATTCCATAAAAAACTATTACAAATAACATAATAAAATACTGCCATCACCAAGTACTTTTGTTATAAATTTTTTTGCATTAAAAAAAATATGGTACTAACACAAATTCGCCGCCAACCACAATTTGGTCAAGCATTAAATCTAAGACGACCGCATTTCAATCAATATTCCATTGATTTAATAACCTTATTCCCTTATTAAATTTTAAAATCGCACTGTCCATTTGATTAGTTAATAGGGATTAATATGAAAATTAACTTATCTCTTTGTCTTAATTACCTGTTTCCTTTTCAAGTTTTAAAATCGCATTGTACATAGTTTGATATCCTATTACCTGTTTATTATAGGTATGAAAGGTACCCTACGCAATACCCTACTAAATGTAAATATATATTTCCCAATTCATCGAATAGGGATGACACAAATGATTTAATAAATAAAATAAAAAAATATTTTTAAAAGCTCCACGTAGGATTCAATTCTATAGAGACCATTTACCTAATCTTCCTCTTCCACCTCAACCCGTTTTAACACATTGAGGAACGTGGTTAGAGGCTGATTTTTATTATGCCAAGCAGTTTACGCAAATAAAAACTGTTATACATGAATTTGAAGATGATTCTTCTCAGTTTCTCTTACAAGCCAAAAAATTTCTGACCAATCATATTTCGTTTATAAAAACCAATTACAATTTCGTTTCAAACACTATTATCCAATTAGAGTCATCCAAATTATCAAGTTTTATCAAGGATTCAATTTTATAGAGACCATTTACCTAATCTTCCTCTTCCACCTCAACCCGGTAAATTTAATAAAAGGATTTGAGTTGTCTTGCAAAAATGTTCAGGGACATATTGGAAACGAAATACATAAAAAATTCAAATTAGTAATTGATAAAAACCATGGCTACAAATTCCTTTTACAAGCAGCCAATGCTTTAATTGGAGATTTTGATGAAACATTTAAATTCGAGCCAGAAATTTTGTCACATTTAAAAAACGACCCTATTACGTCTATTGACGTAGAGAGAAGCTTTTCTACATTTAAATATATGTATACTGCTAGGAGGCGAAACTTTTTTTTAGAGCATTTCGAGAAATACTTCATTGTTTATTGTTTTAATAATTAAATTAACCATTTAAACATTGTTTTGTTAGATATATTTTCAAATAAAAAAATATTGAACTATGTTTTGAAACTACTCCATTAAAAAACAATTGATCGTGAAAATTAAAACATTAATTTTTAAATAATTTCATATTTAAATTTTTATTTTCATATTTCAACTAAATTCCTTTCATATATATGATCATATTTCCTATTTTTTCTTCATATTTACCTCACTTTAGTAATAACTCTACCATTGCTACAAGGTCTTCGAGTAGCTGCCAATTCTTATAATCATTGAAACTATAGTGATATCAATAGTTTTTCAGATGAAGAATTTAAAAGCTTCACGTCAGTTTCTCGGCAACAATTTCAAGAACTATATGAATTCTGTCATCTCGTCCAATATTGTGGTAATCTAAGATATATTACAGAAATACATCTATTTACATTTCTTATTAAATTACGTCATGGTATATCGGATTAAAAATTATATTTGAATATCCCTGCCAGCAAACAATAAGTATGATTATATCCAACGTACGGATGTCTTTAGTTTGTGCGAAATAATATTGGACTAAACGCCATTACAAGATCAGATTATGTTACAAATCATGTTACACTATTCACCATTGAATTTTATAATTCAGAACTTCTCAACAGTAAGCCTATTGTTTACATTAACTGCATTTACAATAAAACTGGAAAAAGTAATAATTTTGAACTTATTATTGGTACCATAAACATGAACATTTAGAAAACCTGCGGTAATCGTTGCCCCAAATGGACACATTTTATAGATAATTTGACCTTGTTTTTCTGATAGCCGAAACATTGATGCTACCATTTTGACGCATGAATTACAACACGATATCAATGGACGTTGGTTCATAGAAGGTGATACTATTATTTGAGATAGAGGCTATTGAGACTCGATTCCTATTTTGGAAGAAATTGGAGATCAACGTCAGTTGTCTACTGCCGATGCAAATAAAGCTAGACTTATCACCAACACAAGGTGTATTGTGGAGGCTAGAAATGGTCAGTTGAAATCGATTTTTAAATTCCTTAAAACAATGTATCAGTTCAACACACCGTACACTTGATGATTTTTATAGAATTTCTGGTGTCCTTATTAATAGATTCCATCCCTTGATTAATGTGGGAGGAACTGTAGAAGTAACCAGACCATTGTTGAACCAATTAAATGAGGCCAACTTTGTCAAATACAGGGTTGAAGCAGAAAATCTTCGTTTTCGAAATGGTCAATGGCTTTTGCTATATCATAATCATGTCGATGAGTTTCCCAACTTTAGTATCGACTATTTGATACGCTTAACAGGGATTTACCATGTGTACTTATCGGCAGCATACATTCAAACACTTCAAAGACAGGGTTTAAATGTTTTTGAATTCGACGAATTACTGACGGAACAAAATTTTTCGAGTTTATTCTAGACTCAGAAACGATACAAAATACATGTTATGGGTAATATACAACAATGGTGAAAACGTTGAAAATCGACCTGTTCATGTAAATCTGGAGCTAGAACATTAGGTACTTGTGCACACGTAGCAAATCTTTTGTGGTTTTTAGGATATGGGAGACATGATGAAAATATTTAGTATCTATCTGCTAGTCGTCTTCAGTCAATGGAAGAGAATTATAATTATGCATTGCACGTGTAATTCCCACTCTTTCATTTGACCACCATTCTAGTTGTGGAAAAAGTGAATTAGGTCTACCGGGGATACCACATTAAAAAGAAACGCACAAAGCTCTATCTCTATGGTGGTGTTGAAACCAGTTTCATCTGTTTTAATTTCCAACACGACCTACCACAAAGTAAATACCTTTGTACATACTACTTATTAAGTGTATATCTGTCTTAATATAGAAACGCGGTAAAAATAGCTTTTCTTATATTACGAAAAAAATACGGAATTTGAACTTTTGAAATACCGGGAGTTTTTAAAATAATATAATTTTAGACAATTTCTGTCATGTCATATCTTTCGACACACGCTGTAGATATGTTAAACATTTTTTTTACGGTAGCTAGGTAGTGAACTAATACAATTAACATATAATAAAATATGCGCGTTGTCTCCTTAAGTAATGGTAACGCACATATCGTTATTGTTGACTCAGCATGTACACAAGGTATACGTTATGAATACCGATAGCTGTTCAATTCATTGTGAAACACGTTTGTGTTTCATAATGCGCATATAAACGCAAAATAGTCCATGAAGTCGGAACTGCGAAATTATGATATATTTCTGTTCCTCATGAATAATATACGTATGGGAAAGAGATGGGAGATTTTAACGAACGTCTGTTGTTTAAATATTGAAGGGCCTGAAAACGTCTGTCCCACATAAATCAGCAACTTAACCTCCAAATTTGTTTGATTTGATCTGTCACGTGCGTATATCCCGTTTTGTATAATTTGAGTATTAAAGCAGTTTTTATTAAAACTACTGGAATTCTTTAAAGACGATCATAAGTTCCAGTATGAAGTCTTTAAAAGGTCAAAGCCAGGTTATGTTAATGAATATTCTTCGGTATTTTGAAACGGAGCGTGACCAAAATGGACCGAATTTGCCTCTAACGTCGATTATGCAGGTCAGTATTGTAATTAAAAATCCGTCATTCCTAAACCATATGTTTATAGAGAACTGCTGAAGCATGTAGAGCTACGGAAAAAACTGTGACACGTATCAAAGCACGAATTGCTGCAAATCAAGAAGCTGGTCAAAGTCTACCTAGTACACCTCATAAGGAAGGACAACGTTAAAAAAACGCAGCAATAATGTAGATGACTACATAAAAAACGTGGTTAAGAAAAAAATATATGCTATGCATTTGAAATATAAGAAACACGTAAAATACATTTTACATAAAACTGACTTAATTATTTTACTGTTGCCAGTTACTGTATAAGTTTAATGTACGAGTTAAAGGAGGATAACTTTATTCATTTAATACAACAAGCTTAAAGCGACTGTTGGTTGCATTCTATTGGTTTCGATTTTAAAATGGATGATTCCAGAAGAGATTAATTCGAACAAGATCATATTGCTGCTGCCACCTATAGTGATTAGCTTAGGTCAATCATCTAGTTGAACTGAAAGTAGTGACAATGAATGCAGTGATTAAATATGTAGCTATATATGAAATGTATTTCACATAAAATCTATTATTGAACTTATAAATTTATTTATTTTATCTGATTTAATCCTATCCTATATATTAAAATGATCGGGTCATTTAGTTCACGCAGATTGTTTGACCGATTTCCATGATTTTTTTTTATGTGAAGGAAATTTTGCATAGAAAAAAAAATAACGGAGCCAGAATTTTATTTCAAAGTTTTAATTTTTTGAAAAGTCTAGCAGCCGACGCTAATATTGTTGTCCAGTTTTGCAATAACGCAATTCAAGAACCAAATAATCGCTAAGTGATTTATCTTGACTACTGACAATGTTACTATTACTCAAATTAATTTCTTGCCTTACATTGAATTTCCTGGAAATAATTAAAAAATTATAATTTATTTACTGGTCTGACATTTAATTACTCGCACACCTCAAATCTGATCAAAATAATAGGCCATCTAGTGGTAGGTACGTTGTGCTATTCGAATTAGATAGGATGGATAAAGTTAAGTTTTGCGTCATGTGGGGCAGGTAAACAATGAAACGAGCTGTACGCAAGGATGGTTCAACCCGTTAATGTACTATTGTGGTAAAGAACCACGAAGAAAACCCACTTTATTTATAAATAAATAATTGCACAAGTACATTAATAAATCAAATAACACAAAAAACATTTAAAGGGTTGAATATATAACAAAACACCATTAAACCTGGGTAAACTGCGTCCAAAATTATAACATTAAAAGAAAAATAAATAACAAACAGTTTAGCTACACATAAACACAATAAAAAAAACCAATGTAATCACGCCCACAATTGTGTCACAAATACACCAGAATAAAAATTGTAATACCAAACATGTGGCCCTATATAACCTATCATACCAGTCTTTAAGTAAATATGCAAATAAAACAATAAGGCAAATTTCGGTACATATAAAATATAACAACAGTAAAGTTGCATATGTGATAATAAGGTAAATACAGTGCAGGGCGAAAGAAAATAGGCAACGTACACAATTGTTTAGTGACAAATAAAACACAAAATGCATACGTACAATTGCAATAAATTACACATACAGAGAAATTAATTACACCTCGGATTAAACCGACTGAATCAAAGACACAAACAAAACTCATTAAAACGAAGCCTTTTAAAAGTAAGTTGTAAATAAATCATAACATCTTGACCGATATGCAAGTTTGAGTGCGTTAGAAAAATACAGCGTCCCTTTCTCAGGTTACACATTCATGTATACTGCAATGAAACTAGTAAAAAGAAAATTCGAGGTGTTTTAATGGTCATCTGAATCCGGGAGTATGTAAAAACTGGGTAATTTCCTATTTACAATTATAACCAAGGTTTATCCTGTACCCGTTCGTCCACGCCCACCTCTACGAATATAAATTAATCGTCAAACTGTCTGACGCTAACCCCATTATTTTTAACAGATATCAACTGAGCCGGCGTGCGTAATTAGATGCTTTTTGTAAGGCAATGCTTGGTTTTTAATACGTTACGTAGGATTGTAGAATGATTTGCTGCGAGATGTAATTTATGTTAGAATACCTACTTACACTTGGATATATTCACTTTTGTTAAACACTTTACCACAACACGACGAGTTAAGGTACGCGGTTTAAACTCGAGACCACGACTATTAATGATAGATTAATTTTTGGAAAAACTTACATTAAAACTGACACAAAAAGAAAAGAACGAAATAGCATTTTAGTTTTTCTAAAAGGTACACGAGAAAATATTAATAGACCGAACGGTTTACAATGGGCGTTTCTAATTAAAACAATCAAAGCAATCCGGTTCAATCAAACCTTCAACCGAAACTGCCTTCCCCTTCGATTTCAGACTAACTACATATATTCACCCCCGCAAATCAATTCCCGTCTTCGGAAAGTAAAAAAAAAGAAATTATTACGTGGGAAGATTTCTCCATAAAATAAGGTTCAGCTTTGACCGTTTCGTTAAGGTTGTGTTCTCCGATGTATTATATTTAAAATAAGAAGGAAAAAGATCTTTAAATTTTCTAAAGTTTGACAGTAAATTTTGAACACCCTGTATAATTTAGATTCCCCAAATTTGGTCAGCTTGATTGTTAAACCTTACTTAATGTGCTCCTGGCTTAGTATCTGAAAATGAGCTACTCTTTGTATTTTTAACCATTTTTAAACTAGTGGTGTAAAGCTGATTTTTTTAACATTTTATTTTTTTTGTCGATTTCTATACAATTTTAGAGTTATGTAGAGAATCATGGAAGTCAATTAAATCTGTAAAAAATATAAGGTATGTCATTTAAAAAAATATGCCATTATGAGGTCACACTTTTTGGACCACCCTGTATAATCAATCACATTTTTTTAAAATGCTTCCTAGGTCACAGCTAAAGTGTGCAAAATATTGAAACTTTAAGTTAAATAATAACTAAGCTACAAAAGACGGGAGCTGAAATGAAGGACCCTGTATAATATAATATATCAAACCCCATTAATTAACTCTTCTATCCCGGTAACAATTGCGATTTGAACATATTTATTATAATAATAAAATTTTCGCGGTCCCCTACCTACAATACCTTTTGTATTTAATTTAAATTATTTTTTAATTTAATTAAATTTAACTTAAAGCGAAAATTTTGCGAAGGAAAAGCTTGTTGGAAATAAAAGTATTGATTTCAAAATTGTGTTTAAACCAACTAATGGTGAATTAAAGAAGTGCTTGTAAGCCGACTCATAAGTTCTTTGTAACTAATTCGACTTCATTTTACAACAAAAAAATATGTAGGGATATAAAAAATTATTTCCAGATTAATTTGTTTATACAGGGTCCGGCAACAAGAGCGCCTTCTTCTATATCTTCCGTTTTATATAAGCTATATTAATAAAATTTGGAATGCAGTTATAGTTCAGTCATATTTTAAAATTATTCACGCGAATACAGGTTGTTTATTTAAAGAGGATCAAATTATTATAAAAAAATTTAAATGAAACACCCTGTATATTATTACTTTTTTGAATTCTACACACTGTTCCTAACAAATTCGCAATATATTTCCCTATCTCTAAATATATTCGTTTTTGAGTTATTTCGATTTTTCTAAAAAAAAATTGAAATTACAGTTTGCTTTGAAAATGTACCTCCTTAACTGTTGAAAAATAGAAGTTATCTAATTTATATGAGAATAAGTACACAGATAGAGCTTCCTTTTAATGTGGTGAAGAAAATGACGTAATTGCATACAGGGTGCTTATAATTGACTTGCCATTATTCGAACTAGTAAAAGTCTACTTTTTCAAATAAAACACCTTGTATATTATTACATTTTTGGTTTCTACATATTAACCCTTATCAGTTCGTCATACAACTCTTTATCCCTAAATATAGCCGTTTCCGAATTATTTTCAATTTTTCAAAATGTATAAGATTATTGAGACATTTTTAAATCTATGGCCTCGTATAGATAAAAAAGAACATCATAAAACAATTATATTATACATTAAAAAACGCAACAGAAACTAATATATTATGATAGAAGACTAATTACAATTTTTGTACTGGAGGCATTGCATGTTAACAAGAATTTGGCAAATATTTACTTCAATTTCAAGTAAAATTCTAAAATCAAGTGTGCTTCTTATAAAAATTGAATGTTTGACATAAATAAATAATTCTGTAGTTAACCATTTACGAGTGTTATTGTTAGTAATCAAGATTTTTATAAAATGAATGTTATACAAAATGAGTTAGTTGATATGATATTCGTGCTGGGTGCTGCAGAAAGAAACTGTTTATTGGCCAGCAGAATTTATGCTGAAAGATATGCAGATAGAAGACATCCAAACGCAAGATCGTTTCAGAAAGTTATGAGTAGATTTATTGCAACTTCATGTGCCAATTACTCCAAACATGAACGTGTTAAACCTTCTACAAATGAAGATAGTGAATTGAGAGTTCTCCTCGCCATCGAAGAGGATCATCACAGAAGCCAAAAGGACATAAGTGAAATAGTTGGTATAAGTGAGAGATCAGTAGTCCGTCTTTTTAAAGAAGAATCGCTTACATCCCTATTATATTCAGTTACACCACGAATTGAGAGATGCAGACTTCGATCATCGAGTAAGATTTTGTAACTGGGCCAGAGAAAAATTACTCAAAACCCAAATTTTTTATAATATTTTATGGAATCAACATTTCATAAGAATGGATTTGTTAATACACATAATTTACATTATTATTCCACAGAAAATCCACATTTATTAAGACAAGTTGATAATCAGATATAAGTGGTCTTTAAGTGTCTGGGGTGCCATCGTTGGGGATTATGTCATCGGTCCATTCTTTTTTGATGGACACTTGAATGGTGAGAAGTACCTTAACTTTTTGCGTAACGGCTTACAGGGCTTATTAGAAAATATTACTCTTGATATTAGAGCTACAATGTGGTATCAACATGATGGCGCTTCTGCTCACTACTCTGCAGATGTAAGAGATTATCTCAATAGAGTCTTTCCAAATAAATGGATTAGGCGAAATGGACCTGTGAGGTGGCCAGCTAAGTCCTCTGATCTGACAAGAATAGATTTCTTTTTACCACTGCCGAAGATATGCGTAATCGTATAACACAGGCTTTTCATAGCATTACTCCTGAGTTGTTGCGTAGAGTTGAATAATCTTTTAAAGATGGATTTCAGGTATGCATCCGAGGAAACAGACAACGTTTTGAACAATTATTATAAATCATTATCGCTAATGATTAGCGTTAAATTTTTTTTTATTAGTTTTGTGTTTTTAGAACTAATTTTAATAATTATAGTGTATTAGTTTCTGTTGCGTTTTTTGATTCGCAATACAATTGTTTTCCACTGTTTTTTTTTCTATTTATACGAGGCCATGGATTTAAAAAAATGTTCCAATAATCTTATACATTTTGAAAAATTGAAAATAATTCGGAAACGGATAGGAAATTGTTTATCGAATTGATAAGGGTTAGTATATAGAAACCAAAAACGGAATAATATACTACTTGAAAAAGTAAACTTTTACTAGTTGGAATAATGTCTGATTGGCAAGTCAATTGTAAACACCCTGTATGCAATTATGACATTTTCTTTGCATTATAAGAAACCTCTATCTGTGTACTTGTTCTGATATAAATTAGATAACTTTTGTTTTTCAACAGTTAAGGAGGTACATTTTCAAAGCTATTTCTGTAATTTCAATTTTTTTTTATAAAGATCGACATAGCTCAAAACAGCTATATTTAGGATAGGAAATGTATTGCAAATTTGTTAGGAACAATGTGTAGAATTCAAAAAAATAATAATATACAGGGTGTTCATTTAAAATTTTTTTATTATAGTTTGGTCATCTTTAAATAAACAACCTGTATACACGTGAATAATTTTAAAATATGCACACAATTAAACTATAACCCTATCCCAAACTTTATTAATCTAGCTTATATGAAACGGAAGATATAGAAGAAGGCGCTCTTGTTGCCGGACCCTGTATAACCAGCTGAATTTGTGTTGATTAGTAACTTATTTTTGTTACATTTGGTATAAATGAGTACACTTCTGCAATTATTGACGATATACGTTGTCTAGAAATTAACTCCTTCATTTCGTAAAGTGAATCTCGTGGTCCCGACTTTAATACATTGATTATAATATTAAAAAGTATAAAAATTAAGAATATCAGATATTTGTGAAAAGTGCACATTGTTAATACCATACTGGCTTTTAAAGTATTATAATCTAATGTTTCAAAAGTAAAAGAAGCTGTTAATATTTGGTCAATTCAAAACTGGGACATTTATTAGAAAGGGGATTATAAGATTAGGGCAAAAAAAAAATCGACTCTTGGTTATAATGTGTCAAGTTGTAAACATTCATTGAGTTTTCTAGTTGTGATGGTGATGTTTTGATATTAGTTTCGATTTATATTTTACAGCTGCAAAAAGTGTGTACTATTTGTCCGTTTCATTGTCGATAACGAGAAGATTAATAGTTTAAGCGATAAGGTGACATTCACGATTGTGACAAAGTCATCCTAAATATTTGAATGCTAATTTTCAACTTCATTTATTCTAGTGATAAGATGTTAGAATTGACAATAGAAGAAAGATGGACATTAGATTTATTGATAAGAAATCTGTGAGTAGAGAATTGACCTACTTTATTAAAAAAAGGATTCACATAAATACATTTCCTTTTAATAGCTGTATTATGAAACTTAATCTTTTACTCTTTTATAAAAAAGGGTCAATTTTAACCGGCCTTATTTTTATCAATATCTTAGATAACCGCGAATTATTGAAATAATTGCATTATGTTTCTGTAAGAAATTGAAACTATTTCAAGCGGAACATATTTTTTGGTTTTTTCCGATTTGTTCTACCGTTATTTATTAAATAGCGTTTAATTCCGTAACAGTTTATTCTTAGGCGGTTCACGTTTACCAATGTTTTTTTGTTTCTATTCTTGCATTCTCAAAATTTAAAAATTAGGTATTTAAAAGAGGAAAATGATATTGTTAGCGTATAATGTCCAACCCGTATTTGCAACTATTGGTAATCGGTACCGCTATTCTTGACCTTTTCATTTTATTTAGCACGTTTTATGCAAATATATTGGAAGTCGTGGTCAGTATTCGATTACGGAAACTAAACAATGCAATAATGTAATGGACACAACATGAATTGTTTAAGACCATTTTAATCCACCGAACGACAGCTATAGTTTAGATGTTTAACTTTCTACGAATAATTCTAATTAGTTTATTGTCGTACCTTTACCTTATTACTTAGCCACAAATAGAGCAGTATGGTTTATCGTTGCGTGTGGTACACATTAGACTCTTAAATAGTCTACATTGCTCATTACAGATTATTTATAGAAAGTTACGGCTTATAATTTGTATATGGGAAACACCGACTTATTTACCTTTAATGATTAAGTCCCCGCACCTTATAACTATTTACCTTAACCTTGACCGCCCTACAATAATAAGTACGTTTCGTATCTATGGAAACTATACTCTATAATTTCGCTTTCCTAACTGAAACAAAAAATAAAAAAAAAGGACATGCGACGAAAAATAGTACAAGAATCACGAACGTTGATGGTGTAACTGATCTAACGCGATACTATCTTTGCCACCAAAGAATTGACTTGCGTCGTCGATACATGCAACTAGCTAAATAAAACGTTTATTTTGCTATCACACATTTAAGTATACATCAAAAAAGGATAGTTAAAATTTCAAGTGTATTTTGGGCAACCGAATGTTTAGACACATTGAAAAGAGATGACCTATAAATGCTTGTAATTTTGTCTTAATATGATTATGAAAATGCTTCTTTGACTAACCTAGTTTGTTATTCTTATGACATAACCTCCTTTTGCTTGTTACTACTTGCTACATTCTTTCATATTTCCTACGATTCCTTATTTCATTTTTCATTACACATTTTCAAAACAGTTCTTTTCAGAACTCTTCGTTTGTTCAATCATTTACGTTTATTCAAACATCTTTGTTAGTTTTTTTAATGATTGTGGACCTGAACAGGCTCAATTTGGCCTCTCGTGCTAAAGCACTTAGGAACACTTAGGAGGATGGATAGAGGGATAATGAATTGCCAATAGCTGTCTATGAACAGCTACCTTAAATTTTCTCATATCACAACTGAGAGGAAACCAGGAACTAGGGAGATCATTCCAGAGTTTAGAAGCCGTGTAGAGAAATGTGGATTGCGCCCGTTTGGTACGACAAGTGGAGATTTGTACTGCATACTGATGATGTGAATGAGCGAACCGAGTGCAAAGATAGCCCGAGATGGTATCAAAGAATATAATTCAGCAGCACAATAGCCGTTGTAATAACGATAATACAAAGAAAGAACTGAAACCATCCTTCTATGTTCAAGGGACTGTACGTGAGAAGTTAAGGACGGGTGATTTATAAGCCTAATCGCTCTCTTTTGAATAGGATCAACGATATCGAGAGTGTATTGAGGAGCACTAACCCAGAGCTGAGAATTATATTCCAGATGAGGCCGGATTTGGGCCTTATACAGCAGAAGGAGTTGTCGAGAGGTAAAGTACTGCTTAGATCTGTACAAAAGCCTATTTTACGAGCAGCTGTTTTGGTAGCTGACAGAGGATGGTCAACCCATGAGAGATTTGAAAATACAGTCATACCCAACAGAGTAATAGAGCCTGAAAACTTAAGAACTACGCCATTCATACTTACAACAGGAAATGATCGATCTTTTTGGCGGACACAAGGCCACACTGAGTTTTGTTAGCATTACATTTAACTAGATTATTGCTTCTCCATTCGAGAATACGTTGAATATCTTTGTTGATTGAATTTGCCATTTCAGCTTTAATTTATTGATAACAACAGTAAAGTTGCATATGTGATAATAAGGTAAATACAGTGCAGGGCGAAAGAAAATAGGCAACGAACACAATTGTTTAGTGACAAATAAAACACAAAATGCATACGTACAATTGCAATAAATTACACATACAGAGAAATTAATTACACCTCGGATTAAACCGACTGAATCAAAGACACAAACAAAACTCATTAAAACGAAGCCTTTTAAAAGTAAGTTGTAAATAAATCATAACATCTTGACCGATATGCAAGTTTGAGTGCGTTAGAAAAATACAGCGTCCCTTTCTCAGGTTACACATTCATGTATACTGCAATGAAACTAGTAAAAAGAAAATTCGAGGTGTTTTAATGGTCATCTGAATCCGGGAGTATGTAAAAACTGGGTAATTTCCTATTTACAATTATAACCAAGGTTTATCCTGTACCCGTTCGTCCACGCCCACCTCTACGAATATAAATTAATCGTCAAACTGTCTGACGCTAACCCCATTATTTTTAACAGATATCAACTGAGCCGGCGTGCGTAATTAGATGCTTTTGTAAGGCAATGCTTTTTTAATACGTTACGTAGGATTGTAGAATGATTTGCTGCGAATGTTTTAGAAATACCTACTTACCTTGGATATATTCACTTTTGTTAAACACTTTACCACAACACGACGAGTTAAGGTACGCGGTTTAAACTCGAGACCACGACTATTAATGATAGATTAATTTTGGAAAACTTACATTAAAACTGACAAAAAAGAAAAGAACGAAATAGCATTTTAGTTTTTCTAAAAGGTACACGAGAAAATATTAATAGACCGAACGGTTTACAATGGGCGTTTCTAATTAAAACAATCAAAGCAATCCGGTTCAATCAAACCTTCAACCGAAACTGCCTTCCCTTTGATTTCAGACTAACTACATATATTCACCCCGCAAATCAATTCCCGTCTTCGGAAAGTAAAAAAGAAATTATTGTGGGAAGATTTCTCCATAAAATAAGGTTCAGCTTTGACCGTTTCGTTAAGGTTGTGTTCTCCGATGTATTATATTTAAAATAAGAAGGAAAAAGATCTTTAAATTTTCTAAAGTTTGACAGTAAATTTTGAACACCCTGTATAATTTAGATTCCCCAAATTTGGTCAGCTTGATTGTTAAACCTTTTAATGTGCTCCTGGCTTAGTATCTGAAAATGAGCTACTTTTGTATTTTTAACCATTTTAAACTAGTGGTGTAAAGCTGATTTTTTTAACATTTTATTTTTTTTGTCGATTTCTATACAATTTTAGAGTTATGTAGAAATCATGGAAGTCAATTAAATCTGTAAAAAATAATATGTTTTAAAAAATATTTATGAGGTCACACTTTTGGACCACCCTGTATAATCAATCAATTTTTTAAAATGCTTCCTAGGTCAATAAAAAAATATTGAAACTTTAAGTTAAATAATAACTAAGCTACAAAAGACGGGAGCTGAAATGAAGGACCCTGTAAATATAATATATCAAACCCCATTAATTAACTCTTCTATCCCGGTAACAATTGCGATTTGAACATATTTATTATAATAATAAAATTTTCGCGGTCCCCTACCAATACCTTTTGTATTTAATTTAAATTATTTTTTAATTTAATTAAATTTAACTTAAACGAAAATTTTGAAGGAAAAGCTTTTGGAAATAAAAGTATTGATTTCAAAATTGTGTTTAAACCAACTAATGGTGAATTAAAGAAGTGCTTGTAAGCCGACTCATAAGTTCTTTGTAACTAATTCGACTTCATTTTACAACAAAAAATATGTAGGATATAAAAATTATTTAGATTAATTTGTTTATACAGGGTCCGGCAACAAGAGCGCCTTCTTCTATATCTTCCGTTTTATATAAGCTAGATTAATAAAATTTGGAATGCAGTTATAGTTCAGTCATATTTTAAAATTATTCACGCGAATACAGGTTGTTTATTTAAAGAGGATCAAATTATTATAAAAAATTTAAATGAAACACCCTGTATATTATTACTTTTTGAATTCACACTGTTCCTAACAAATTCGCAATATATTTCCCTATTCTAAATATATTCGTTTTTGAGTTATTTCGATTTTTCAAAAAAAATTGAAATTACAGTTTGCTTTGAAAATGTACCTCCTTAACTGTTGAAAATAAAAGTTATCTAATTTATATGAGAATAAGTACACAGATAGAGCTTCCTTTTAATTGGTGAAGAAAATGACGTAATTGCATACAGGGTGCTTATAATTGACTTGCCATTATTCGAACTAGTAAAAGTCTACTTTTTCAAATAAAACACCTTGTATATTATTACATTTTTGGTTTCTACATATTAACCCTTATCAGTTCGTCATACAACTCTTTATCCCTAAATATAGCCGTTTCCGAATTATTTTCAATTTTTCAAAATGTATAAGATTATTGAGACATTTTTAAATCTATGGCCTCGTATAGATAAAAAAGAACATCATAAAACAATTATATTATACATTAAAAAACGCAACAGAAACTAATATATTATGATAGAAGACTAATTACAATTTTTGTACTGGAGGCATTGCATGTTAACAAGAATTTGGCAAATATTTACTTCAATTTCAAGTAAAATTCTAAAATCAAGTGTGCTTCTTATAAAAATTGAATGTTTGACATAAATAAATAATTCTGTAGTTAACCATTTACGAGTGTTATTGTTAGTAATCAAGATTTTTATAAAATGAATGTTATACAAAATGAGTTAGTTGATATGATATTCGTGCTGGGTGCTGCAGAAAGAAACTGTTTATTGGCCAGCAGAATTTATGCTGAAAGATATGCAGATAGAAGACATCCAAACGCAAGATCGTTTCAGAAAGTTATGAGTAGATTTATTGCAACTTCATGTGCCAATTACTCCAAACATGAACGTGTTAAACCTTCTACAAATGAAGATAGTGAATTGAGAGTTCTCCTCGCCATCGAAGAGGATCATCACAGAAGCCAAAAGGACATAAGTGAAATAGTTGGTATAAGTGAGAGATCAGTAGTCCGTCTTTTTAAAGAAGAATCGCTTACATCCCTATTATATTCAGTTACACCACGAATTGAGAGATGCAGACTTCGATCATCGAGTAAGATTTTGTAACTGGGCCAGAGAAAAAATTACTCAAAACCCAAATTTTTTTTATAATATTTTATGGAATCAACATTTCATAAGAATGGATTTGTTAATACACACAATTTTCATTATTATTCCACAGAAAATCCACATTTATTAAGACAAGTTGATAATCAGATATAAGTGGTCTTTAAGTGTCTGGGGTGCCATCGTTGGGGATTATGTCATCGGTCCATTCTTTTTTGATGGACACTTGAATGGTGAGAAGTACCTTAACTTTTTGCGTAACGGCTTACAGGGCTTATTAGAAAATATTACTCTTGATATTAGAGCTACAATGTGGTATCAACATGATGGCGCTTCTGCTCACTACTCTGCAGATGTAAGAGATTATCTCAATAGAGTCTTTCCAAATAAATGGATTAGGCGAAATGGACCTGTGAGGTGGCCAGCTAAGTCCTCTGATCTGACAAGAATAGATTTCTTTTATGGGGATACATAAAAAGTATTGTCTATAGGGACCCACCTACCACTGCCGAAGATATGCGTAATCGTATAACACAGGCTTTTCATAGCATTACTCCTGAGTTGTTGCGTAGAGTTGAATAATCTTTTAAAGATGGATTTCAGGTATGCATCCGAGGAAACAGACAACGTTTTGAACAATTATTATAAATCATTATCGCTAATGATTAGCGTTAAATTTTTTTTTATTAGTTTTGTGTTTTTAGAACTAATTTTAATAATTATAGTGTATTAGTTTCTGTTGCGTTTTTGATTCGCAATACAATTGTTTTCCACTGTTTTTTTTCTATTTATACGAGGCCATGGATTTAAAAAATGTTCCAATAATCTTATACATTTTGAAAAATTGAAAATAATTCGGAAACGGATAGGAAATTGTTTATCGAATTGATAAGGGTTAGTATATAGAAACCAAAAACGGAATAATATACTACTTGAAAAAGTAAACTTTTACTAGTTGGAATAATGTCTGATTGGCAAGTCAATTGTAAACACCCTGTATGCAATTATGACATTTTCTTTGCATTATAAGAAACCTCTATCTGTGTACTTGTTCTGATATAAATTAGATAACTTTTGTTTTTCAACAGTTAAGGAGGTACATTTTCAAAGCTATTTCTGTAATTTCAATTTTTTTTTATAAAAATCGACATAGCTCAAAAACAGCTATATTTAGGGATAGGGAAATGTATTGCGAATTTGTTAGGAACAATGTGTAGAATTCAAAAAAATAATAATATACAGGGTGTTCCATTTAAATTTTTTTATTATAGTTTGGTCATCTTTAAATAAACAACCTGTATACACGTGAATAATTTTAAAATATGCACACAATTAAACTATAACCCTATCCCAAACTTTATTAATCTAGCTTATATGAAACGGAAGATATAGAAGAAGGCGCTCTTGTTGCCGGACCCTGTATAACCAGCTGAATTTGTGTTGATTAGTAACTTATTTTTGTTACATTTGGTATAAATGAGTACACTTCTGCAATTATTGACGATATACGTTGTCTAGAAATTAACTCCTTCATTTCGTAAAGTGAATCTCGTGGTCCCGACTTTAATACATTGATTATAATATTAAAAAGTATAAAAATTAAGAATATCAGATATTTGTGAAAAGTGCACATTGTTAATACCATACTGGCTTTTAAAGTATTATAATCTAATGTTTCAAAAGTAAAAAGAAGCTGTTAATATTTGGTCAATTCAAAACTGGGACATTTATTAGAAAGGGGATTATAAGATTAGGGCAAAAAAATCGACTCTTGGTTATAATGTGTCAAGTTGTAAACATTCATTGAGTTTTCTAGTTGTGATGGTGATGTTTTGATATTAGTTTCGATTTATATTTTACAGCTGCAAAAAGTGTGTACTATTTGTCCGTTTCATTGTCGATAACGAGAAGATTAATAGTTTAAGCGATAAGGTGACATTCACGATTGTGACAAAGTCATCCTAAATATTTGAATGCTAATTTTCAACTTCATTTATTCTAGTGATAAGATGTTAGAATTGACAATAGAAGAAAGATGGACATTAGATTTATTGATAAGAAATTCAGAGTAGAGAATTGACCTACTTTATTAAAAAAAGATTCACATAAATACATTTCCTTTTAATAGCTGTATTATGAAACTTAATCTTTTACTCTTTTATAAAAAAGGGTCAATTTTAACCGGCCTTATTTTTATCAATATCTTAGATAACCGCGAATTATTGAAATAATTGCATTATGTTTCTGTAAGAAATTGAAACTATTTCAAGCGGAACAATTTTTTGGTTTTTTCCGATTTGTTCTACCGTTATTTATTAAATAGCGTTTAATTCCGTAACAGTTTATTCTTAGGCGGTTCACGTTTACCAATGTTTTTTTGTTTCTATTCTTGCATTCTCAAAATTTAAAAATTAGGTATTTAAAAGAGGAAAATGATATTGTTAGCGTATAATGTCCAACCCGTATTTGCAACTATTGGTAATCGGTACCGCTATTCTTGACCTTTTCATTTTATTTAGCACGTTTTATGCAAATATATTGGAAGTCGTGGTCAGTATTCGATTACGGAAACTAAACAATGCAATAATGTAATGGACACAACATGAATTGTTTAAGACCATTTTAATCCACCGAACGACAGCTATAGTTTAGATGTTTAACTTTCTACGAATAATTCTAATTAGTTTATTGTCGTACCTTTACCTTATTACTTAGCCACAAATAGAGCAGTATGGTTTATCGTTGCGTGTGGTACACATTAGACTCTTAAATAGTCTACATTGCTCATTACAGATTATTTATAGAAAGTTACGGCTTATAATTTGTATATGGAAACACCAACTTATTTATCTTTAATGATTAAGTCCTCGCACCTTATAACTATTTACCTTAACCTTGACCGCCCTACAATAATAAGTACGTTTCGTATCTATGGAAACTATACTCTATAATTTCGCTTTCCTAACTGAAACAAAAAATTAAAAAAAAGGACATGCGACGAAAAATAGTACAAGAATCACGAACGTTGATGGTGTAACTGATCTAACACGATACTATCTTTGCCACCAAAGAATTGACTTGCGTCGTCGATACATGCACCTATCTAAATAAAACGTTTATTTTGCCATCGCACATTTAAGTATACATCAAAAAGGATAGTTAAAATTTCAAGTGTATTTTGGCCAACCGAATGTTTAGACACATTGAAAAGAGATGACCTATAAATGCTTGTAATTTTGTCTTAATATGATTATGAAAATGCTTCTTTGACTAACCTAGTTTGTTATTCTTATGACATAACCTCCTTTTGCTTGTTACTACTTGCTACATTCTTTCATATTTCCTACGATTCCTTATTTCATTTTTCATTACACATTTTCAAAACAGTTCTTTTCAGAACTCTTCGTTTGTTCAATCATTTACGTTTATTCAAACATCTTTGTTAGTTTTTTTAATGATTGTGGACCTGAACAGGCTCAATTTGGCCTCTCGTGCTAAAGCACTTAGGAACACTTAGGAGGATGGATAGAGGGATAATGAATTGCCAATAGCTGTCTATGAACAGCTACCTTAAATTTTCTCATATCACAACTGAGAGGAAACCAGGAACTAGGGAGATCATTCCAGAGTTTAGAAGCCGTGTAGAGAAATGTGGATTGCGCCCGTTTGGTACGACAAGTGGAGATTTGTACTGCATACTGATGATGTGAATGAGCGAACCGAGTGCAAAGATAGCCCGAGATGGTATCAAAGAATATAATTCAGCAGCACAATAGCCGTTGTAATAACGATAATACAAAGAAAGAACTGAAACCATCCTTCTATGTTCAAGGGACTGTACGTGAGAAGTTAAGGACGGGTGATTTATAAGCCTAATCGCTCTCTTTTGAATAGGATCAACGATATCGAGAGTGTATTGAGGAGCACTAACCCAGAGCTGAGAATTATATTCCAGATGAGGCCGGATTTGGGCCTTATACAGCAGAAGGAGTTGTCGAGAGGTAAAGTACTGCTTAGATCTGTACAAAAGCCTATTTTACGAGCAGCTGTTTTGGTAGCTGACAGAGGATGGTCAACCCATGAGAGATTTGAAAATACAGTCATACCCAACAGAGTAATAGAGCCTGAAAACTTAAGAACTACGCCATTCATACTTACAACAGGAAATGATCGATCTTTTTGGCGGACACAAGGCCACACTGAGTTTTGTTAGCATTACATTTAACTAGATTATTGCTTCTCCATTCGAGAATACGTTGAATATCTTTGTTGATTGAATTTGCCATTTCAGCTTTAATTTATTGATTTGACATAGAAGGTGGATTATCACTACGAGTAGACTGAGACGAACTACAGTGAAGAGTGCTATCGTCAGCAAAGCAATGTTGAAGAAATAAGGTCATTTATGTACAGCAGAAAAGTGTAGGCGCTATAACGGAGTCCTGTGGTACGCCCGCGTTGCTGATTGATGACTTTTTCCATGATTTTAGACAAAATGGAAGTGATGGCAATTGGTCGGTAGTTTGAGGGATTGCTCTTATCGCCTTTTTTGGGAATAGTTTGAACATTTGCTAACTTCCATGATGAAGGGAATTTCAGAAGACATAGAGATCGTATAGAGCTTAGATAGGACTGGTACTAGTTCCGGGGAACATTTCTTTAAGGCAATAGCTGGGATACCGTTTGGGCCAGTCGCCTTATTGAGATCAAGCCTACTGATGATCGATTCCAAGAGCTTGTACCGAAAATAAATTGGTTTCATAGCGGATGAAGAAGAGTTGACTAGAGGCATATCTGTTCCAGAATCATGAAGACACGAGTTTAATGCAAACAAATCCACAAAACATTGGCTTTGTCTACAGAATCAGCAACTACCGATTCATCAATAGATGTCACGGGGAAATGAACATGTTCCAGAGTTTTTACTAATGGCTTTAGCTAAAGACCAAAATTTACGACTGCCTAAAGGACATGTAGCTAGTTCATTGAATTTTCGTTGCTCGAACAACTTTTTAGTTTTAGTGATGTCACTTTTGCAGATATTTCTAGCACCAACGTATTCTACATGACTATCGACCGATTTATTAGCTTTCCATTTAATGTAATATTGCATCAACACAAGCCCTATTATACCAGGGTTGGGAACGGTACTGTTATTTGGGAATGTATAACTCCAATCCCATGAGGATGACTTCAGATACTGAAAGAGCGATGTCCGAAGAAGAGGACGACTTAAAACAATATTCACGCCATGGAAAGGTTGCAAAGAAATCCCGTAAACACCACAAGGTTTTGCGAACAACAGTGGAATTAGGTACAGTAGAAATGATTTCTATTAGACAATGGTCAGAGAGACCTAAAGGCGCAAGAACGGAAGTTTTATAAACAAGAAGGTTTGATGTAAGAAAGAGATCTAGAAGATACGGAGTATGGGTAGGGTTATCAGGGATTCGTGTGAGTTCAGAAATCATTTGTGTGAGATCGCGTGAAATAGCAAATGTTTCTGCACTATGACCAGCAGGACTTGTAGTAGATGAAAACTGAAGCCAATCAGAGTTACGAACATTGAAATCGCCTACAATTGAGATATCGCAAGATGGAAACTGAGACAGGAGATAGTCAAATTTCATACTAAGGTAATCGAAGAAGTCTTAAAAGTTACTGTCATTAGGAGACCTATAAATGCAACAGTAGAATTTTACAAAATTAGGACCAGAATGTTTAAACCAAATCACGTCAAAATTTTTATTTTCTAAGGAAGAAACCCTCTTGTAAGCAATTCTGTCCTTCATGTAGGCACATACGCCTCCTTTATATCGAAAGTTAGAGTGAAGGTGGTATTGAGGAAATTGCAAGTCGGGTGACTCGGAGCTTTCAGAGGAGACTAGTGTTTCAGATGTTGGTGAATAGCATTAAGATTAGACCTGATACCGCGGATGTTGCAGTAGCGAATCAGAAAGTTGATACTTTCGATGACCGAGATCGCTTAGCCCTGCCCTCCCGTACATCCGAATGGGGCGGGATTTTACGTCCGGCATTTATTACCCTAGAAACTACAGCGATCTTATTTTTAATTTGGGACTTTTAATCCGATAGGAAGACAGTGAGGGCGAGAAGGAAGAATAAGGATGAGAATAGATTAAGGATGAAGGAAAGGTTACCTTACCGAGCTCAGAAAATCGGAGACCCAATATTAAGGAGCCCATGGTAAGGATGGTGGTACCTCCCCGGCTGGCAAACCTCGTAATGTCTATACAAGGTAAAACCTTGCATACGCAAGCACAACAGTTTGTGCTGAATTTATTACAATATTTTGAAAAGGAGAAACAAGACAACGGCCCTTTAATACCACTTTCTAGTGTCCAAGAGGTAGATGTTTTAAAATTGTCTTAAGCTCAATTAATAGTGGTCTCAAATTTATCGCGTGTGGCAAATGCCTTGGGTATATCAGTGAAAATATTAAGTCTCGGGCAAAATCCAACCCAAGTCTGTCTAGTTCGGGTAAAAACGGCCACGTAAGAAAGTTGAATCCAAAGATCTTGCAGATTCCTCGAAGATGTCCATCAGAATACTTTATATAATATATACGAACAAATTGAGTGTATTATAGTTATATATAGCTTCTACATTAGTCTAAATTGTATTATTTACAGAAAAACATGTCACAGTTACAACTTTAAATGCTGAAATTCGTAACACCCATATTCTGTCAAGCGATAGAAGTTTAAATCGTGTCTTGCATGCAATGGGGTTGAAGTTCCAGAAAGAGTGTAATCGAAGAGCTTTGAGAACAGTTTTTGAAGCAATACATGCGAGAAATTAATGCATCAATTCGTAGGCAAGCAGTTTTTATTGACGAAACATGGAAATCCGGCAAAGTCATTGTCGTCGTTATTCATGCTGGAACTGCCGTAGGATTTGTACAGAATGCTTCTTTGCTATTTGCGTCGAAGTCATTGAAAGAAGATTACCATGGTGAAATGAAATGTTTAAAAATGGCTCACTGAAAATCTCCTAAACAATGTAGAAGCACCGTCATTAATTATAATGGATAATGCGCCTTATCATTCCATGTTAGTGGAAAACTACATCGTCTTGGACGAAAGGTAACATGATTTCATGGTTAATAAAAATAACATTAATTATGATTCCACCTCATTCAAACGCGATCTCTATTCATTAATAAAATCACAACGAATAGTAAAACGATATGAGGTCGATGAAATAATAAGGAGTTACGGACATGACTTATTAAGATTGCCACCTTATCATTGTCAATTCTATGCGATTGAACTAATATGGGCACATGCTAAAGGATATTATGACAAGCACATAGCAAGAGATGGCTTCAAAGACGAAAATGTAATTAGTATGTGGAACGAAGCTTTACAACAATGTAATCAACATATTTGGGCTAATTGTGTACGCCAAACAGAGGAAACAGTGATATAAACGTGAGAAAGTGCTAGATTTTACAGTAGACGAAGTGATTGTGATAGTTCGAATACAGATTAATCCTAATCTTTTCTTTAATCAATCCGTTACTGAAACATAATTATGTATTTCACAAATATCTACTAAATACTAATTAATTGCATTAAAATTTATTTAATCATCTGGAAGGCCACAGCATTGCTAGCTATTACAATTATAGTTGTACATATTGGAAGATCTTCAAGGCTCGTACTTATTGGCGATTCTTTAATACTGATGGCAGTATTAAAGGTTGGTAATTATACATTGTCATTTATTTAATTCCAGTGGTGTATGTAGTATCAGTTTCGAAATTAATAATTTATTTTTAAATTGCAAATAAATCTCCGTTTTACAACAAATTTTATATTTATACTAAGCATAGTTATATTATTAACATTTTATTAAATAAACTATAAAATTGCTAAAATGTCCACCGTTACGTTCATGATACAATTCCACTCTACGCTTCATATTGTCAAAGTCTTTTTCGAGATATGTCGCAGGTGTATTTCTTTCAACTTCCTATTCAAAATTATGTGGATTTTCAGTTGCCCACGTTCGATAATTTTGACTATTAATATAGTCGGATAAATGAAACCCTGCTTTATTGGTCATAATAATATCGTTTTTTATTCAACAGACTGAAAGTCCAATTACAGAATAACTTTACGATATCTAGAAAGTTACATTTAGAATATCATTGTTTAAATTTTTAGTGGACCAATCCAATAATTACATCTATTCTCATCATCAACAGCATGCAGTTGCTGCATAACCGAAACTTGGTATGGGTGCATATGATTTTTATGTAAAATCCGTTGGCATGTTGAATAAGACAATCCTGTAATTTGAAAATAAGGTTAGTAGGTATCACAAATTTATCCGTTGACAACTTACCAGCTTGATCACTTAACTGACCGACTGGTTGTTTGGGATTTGCTTCCATTCCTTGCCTTACGACTTCTACCACTCCATCATTTCGTAGTAATGGACGACCTGTAGGATTTGCCTTACAAATGCAATTCCTATTTTCTTATCTTCAAAAGGTTTTAACCTGCAAATGCAAATTAATGTGATGTAAACATTGTCTAATCACTGACTCTAATAAATTCTTGAATTACGGAGTACCTCTGAAAAAACTGTTTTAAGGAACGTTGATAATGCATAATGGAAAAGTAAATGAAAATCAAAAACAAATTAACGACAGCATCAACAGCACTGATGTCAAAAAGATCGAATAAAATAACTAAAAATATTTAACCGCCAATGCAATACCGTAAAAGATCTAGAATCGTACGCGCGAAATTCAAACTGTCATAAGTATTAAAGAATCATCCGGTACGTAACCTTATAATAATTACTAATCACATGTAAATGTTTTGACATATACCTTTGTAAAATCAGCATTACACATTAATATCACTTTCAATTTTCATCCACCTGTGGATCAAGATGCTATTTTTCGAACCATATTTCATGTTATCACCTGCAATTATAATTAAGATTAAATACCTTTGTATGTATAATGTCTAACACTTACCATGACCTTTAATTTTACGTTACGATAAAAACCTTTCTTTTTTTATGATTGTGGACCTGAACAGGCTAAATTTGGCCTATCGTGCTAAAGCACTCAGGTACACTTAGAAGGATGGATATAGGGATAATGGATTGCCAATAGATGCCTATGAACAGTTACCTTAAATTTTCTCATATAAGTGAGAGGAAAGTAGGAACTAGGCAGATCATTCCAGAGTTTAGAAGCCGTGTAGAAAAATGTGGATTGCGCCCGTTTGGTACAAGTGGAGATTTGTACTGCATACTGATGATGCGAATGAGCGAACCCAGTGTTTCTCGCAAAGATAGCCGGAGATGGTATCAAAGAATATAATTCAACAGCACAATAGCCGTTGTAATAACGATAATACAAAGAAAGAACTGAAACCATCCTTCTCTCCTCAAGGGACTGTATGTGAAAAGTTAAGGACCGGTCATTTATAAGCCTAATCGCTCTCTTTTGAATACGATCAACGATATCCAGAGCGTATTGGGGAGCACTAACCCAGAAGTGAGAATTATATTCCAGATGAGGCCGAATTTGGGCCTTGTACAGCAGAAGGAGTTGTCGAGAGGTAAAGTACTGCTTAGATCTGTACAAAAGCCTATTTTACGAGCAGCTGTTTTGGTAGCTGACAGAAGATGGTCAACCCATGAGAGATTTGAAGATACAGTCATACCCAACAGAGTAATAGGGTCTGAAAACTTAAGAACTGAGCCATTCATACTTACAACAGGAAATGATCGATCTTTTTGGCGGACATAAGGCAACACTGAGTTTTGTTAGCATTAAATTTAACTAGATTATTGCTTCCCGTTCGAGAATACGTTAAATGTCTTTGTTGCTTGAATTTACCATTTCAGCTTTAATTTCTTGATTTGACATAGAAAGTGGATTATCACTATGAGTAGACTGAGATGAACTACAGTGAAGAGTGCTATCGTCAGCAAAGCAATGGATGGGGTTAGTTGTTGAAGATATAAGGTCATTTATGTACAGCAGAAAAGTGTAGGCGCTATAATGGATCCCTGTGGTACTTCTTTTGAAAAAGCTATCAACTACGACTTTTATCAAGGAAACTAGAAACCCAGTTGATGAGCGTATCATTTAACCCAAACGAGGTGAGTTTGACAAGTAAACACTTTTGCCAACGTGGTCAAATGTCTTTGAGATATCTAAAGCGACTACAACTGTTTCACTGGACTGCAATCGGTTTTAACAAAATTACAATTCAATAACTTCAAAATATTTCATTGTTTTATTGTATTGTTTTGATATTGAGATGTGGAAACATTACTACATTACCGCCATCTAAAAGAACATTTATTAAGTTTGTTTTTAATCATTTGTTATTATGGATATTTTGTACGATTTCCAGTTATACCGGAAGTAACAGAACACCCTGTACATTATTACATTTTTGATTCTACGAAAAATTCTGGACATATTTTGTGTTTAATGCCGAACTGTCGCCGTTTTCGACATTCAAATCTTTATGACGTTTGCAGGCTGTAAAATAATGATCGATTTTTCCTATAAGGAAGCCTTTATTATTTAATTGGGGTTGGATTCCTTGTTGAAGAGGATGCCCTTTAATAGTCGTTTAATATATACAATCAAACAGTACGTTTTTTTGAATTTAATACATTATTTCTTAAACAACAATTTGGATTTCGCAAAGGACAAAATACTTCAGAAGCAGTAGCACACTTTATTAACTGTACTTTAGATTGTTTTGAAAAAGGCGAATTTTCTATGGCTTTGTTCTTAGATTTTGCTCGAGCTTTTGATAGTGTGTCACATGAGATTCTAGTTCAAAAATTAAGACAAATTTATAATTTTGACATTCTTAGTTGTAAATTAATGTACTATTACTTAAAAAACAGACGCCAGGTCGTAACAGTAAATGATAAAACATCAAATTCTCGTTTATTGACTGTGGGAGTTCCCAGGCATCAATAATGGGACCACTACCCTTTTTAATATTTATTAACGATTTACGACCTTAT
Organism: Vesta saturnalis; assembly: GCA_036346205.1. Lineage (NCBI taxonomy): Eukaryota > Metazoa > Arthropoda > Insecta > Coleoptera > Lampyridae > Vesta > Vesta saturnalis. Next base: position 5,550,952 of record JARFJB010002396.1, read on the forward strand.
CTGTCTAACATTAAGCAATGTCTTCTGTATGCAGATGACACCACATTAATTATTAATGATAGTGACCTTAATAGTTCCAAAACTAAGCTTTTCAGAACATGTTAAGTCTTTAGCCAAATTGTTATGTTCTAATATATCTCATGCGTCGTCTTGCAGATAATATTTTTAATTCAATATTTCATTACGCTGCAATTTTTGCAGCGATAAGTGGTAACCCTATTAGACGACAATAAACATACTCCTCGTTCCGACTGATACCGGCACATGCTAAATGTAATGACAATAAACAAACATTACATTTAGTCACTTATCAGAACCGAGATTTGAGTCACAAACATTGCAGTTTTTTAGTAAAGACACAGTAAAATCAAATTTACCAAAGAAATCCGTTTAAAGCAGTGATTTATACAAAAGTTTTACTTTAAATACGGAGCACAAAGTAACATTACTTAGTTTAAGTTTTAACGCCATAATCATACCATTACATAAAATATATAGTTTTCTTTGAATATTCTTATATGTTGTAGAGTAGTGAATCTTTACCAATACAGTTGACTGGAAAGTATTGACATTAATTATAGTAAGACCTTTTATCATATTAGTTTCGTTAAAAATTAACATTAATGTTATCCTTGCAAATATAAAATAAATTGCTTAATTAAAACAAATAATTAAATCAAGAGTAGTTTTACAAAATTCCTTATTTCAAATTATTCTTAGCATTCCATTAATTGGAGAGATTTCAATTCCAAGTTCTTTGTGATATATTCCGTTGATCCATTTTCGAATATAAAACTGTATACATGACTATAGTCAGGACAAATATGTTGCATCCATGCTGTACGTAAGGATGAGCATTATTTAATTGTTGTTTTAACGATGAGTACAATAGAACATTAAAATCTAATTAACAGAGAAGTTATAGTTTAGAATTATATAACAATATGAAAAAAAATTAAGGTATTCCAACTTAGATAGGTAGAATGTAGAAATATATGACCATTTCAAGTTTACAACTTAATTGTAGTTCAATTTTTATCAGATTTTTAGTGTTAATTAAAATTTAACGAATAGATGGATCATACTTTGCTACTTTTAGCATAGAAACTTAGGCGACGTTTCTGAAATTTGCTTAAATTATCCTAAAATAATATGATTAGGTTTTCTGCAACAGAAGATGCTGCAACCTTGTGCCATTTTCTTTAAAATTAATGATTTTGCGTGTATACAAGTCCATACAGGAAAAAGGTATATTTAAGCAATACGTTGGAAGAGCGTAGAGTTTTTCTTTTAATCATGATTTATAAACCATTGAAAATTTTAGTGGTAGTTAGTTTGATATTTGAAGGGTGTTTCAAGTAAAATTTTAGTTTAGTCAAACTAAACAGACGTTTCCGTGCTGCAAGAATAATAAAGTTAACCTATATTGTAACTTTTTATTACTGTAATTCGAACGTATACATATTAATTGAAGTACTATTTACAAAAGAATCATAATCAAACTTATACATACTTATCAAAATTTTGATCTTTAACTGAAATGTTGATAAAGTTCCATTCGATCATTTGTAATGTTTAAAGACGAATGTAAATCCACAAAATCAGTCCGTCTTGAACGATCATATTGTGAGAAGACATTAATAATTAATAGCTGTAGGTATACTGTTTAGTATTAACGATAATCTAGATTTTATGTCTCGTTTATAAATTTTTCTACATTTTTTATCTTAACAAGAATCACCAGTTTAAAACAAGTGCACAGTTAACAGTGATGAACATATACTTGAATAATATTTACACAAAGCCATGGAGTACCTTAATTAATAATCATTTTGTGCACAACTTTTATATTAGGATAACTTCATTTTGTTTGACAAGGTAAAAAATTCGACACACTCGATTTATACTTAATTTGCATGAATTTTTATTAGTGACAATATACACCAATTTATGTATTAAGCTATACATGACAGAATTTAAATTTATTTGCATAGGTCAGTCACGCTTAACGTTTATGCATTTCTCTAATAAACATTTGGGTTGGTGCTTACTGGACTTGCGAATATCAAATGATTTTATAATCCAACTTGCATATTTGTACTTAGGTCTCTTTTATATGGTTAATAAATAATGCACCAATTTTCGTTGTTCAAATGTCCCATAGCTAGATTCATGCTAATACAGGATTTAAATTCATATTTTATTGTAATACGTTGGGAAAACCACGAAAGGATCATAGGGATAGTCAATCCTCCAACGAGGATATGACTTCCTGAGTTCTCTAGTCTAAAAATTTGTGATAGCTTTATTATAACTGTGATATTTTACCTGTTTGTCTTATTTGTTTATTAGATTGTCCGTTGTCTCCTATATATTATCCGTATATATATATTTATTATTTTATTTATTTATTTATTTACCTACTTATTTATAAAATGGCACCCAGAAACGAAAAAATTCAAATTAAAACCCCGTTCAATTTAACCGTATGTTCCTTGTATCTCCCTGATCAACAATGGGAGAAAAGAGATAATGAGGTAGTGATCGCTCAACTTCCTAGGACGTTCTTATTGCTGGGAGACTCCAATAGTCATCATCCTTATCAACGAGTGTTGAATGAATCCGTTATGCGGCATAGTGGTCAGGTCACATTGGAACACCTAACCCAATCGGTTCTTGACGCTTCCAACGTTGCAATACCCTAAACGAAAGAACGGAGAATGAAAAAGTCTGATGGTGGAACGAGCGGGTAAAAGATGCAATAAGCAATAAAAAGCGGCTATTTAATAAAGTTAGGAAAATGCCCACTATAGACAACATGGTAGCTTTCAAACGAGCTCGAGCCTTTGCAAGTCGAATTGTTCTACAGAGCAAGAAGGAATAATGGGAAAAATATGTATCAGCAATCGGATCCAACACTAATATTAGTGAGACCTGGACAAAAGTTGAAGCGGTCATTAATAGAAGACAGATTAACACCATAAATTACCTAAAATTACCCGATAACACCATGTCGGATGATAAAAATATTATTATTGACCTGATTGCTGAACAGTTTGCATCCGTGAGTAGAACGTCCAACTATAAGATTTATGTGAGAAAATCAATAAAATTCATCCTCCAAATTTTGCTCGGAAGAAATGCTCAATTATAATTTATCGTTTACCATGAGTGAATTAAACCTTTGTTTAAAGAGAACGTCCCTAACTGCGCCAGATCACGACCAAATAAATAAAATGATTGCTGAGACGACTAATTCTTTCAAGCGATGCCTTCATAGTTTTACAAATACTGTTGGCATCAAGGACTCTATCCCCAAGAGTGTAAGGTGGCAATTATAGTGCCTGTATTAAAATAAGGAAATAATCAGCTAGAATGTAATAGTTATCGACCAGTAAGTCTAACCTGTTGTTTGGGAAAGCTTTTCGAAAAAATGATAAATCAAAGACTTATCTACCTGATAGATGCGCAATTTATAACGGAGGTCTAGGCGGGATTCCGTAGGGGATTCCCCACCATAGATCAACTGGTCTTCTTGGAAAATTATCTACAAGCAGGATATAAAATCGACATTACACTGGGGGGGTATTCTTTGATATCGAAAAAGCTTTTGACATGGCATGGTGCGGTGGTATTCTGCAACAGTTAGGAAAATGGGGGTTTAAAGCCAGTTTATCCAAAGTCATTTCGCCGTTTATGTCTAATCGCACTTTTCGCGTTAAAATCAATGGCAGCCTGTCTCAATCATACATCCTTGAGAATGGGATACCACAGGGATCAACACTAAGCTATACTCTATTCAATATAGCCCTCCTGTTCATTAACCAAAGTGAAATTCTATGTGTGGATTCTATTAGGTTTCTGGGCATGAGATTGGACAGTAAACTGACTTTGGAGCTGCACATTAGCGATTTCGTGTTGAAATGTGATAGAGCCTTAAATCTGATCAAGTGTCTGTGCTCTACAAAATGGGTGCAGATGCAGCCGCAAACAGGGCGTGGGATGTCGGAGGGTATCACAAATGGCGCCTTCCTAATATATCATCCGTCTTTTATGCAGAATAATACGCAATGTGGGAAGCGTTGAAGTACTGTGATGTCGCTTGGCTATCAACACTTTTGCATTGTATCTGACTCCCTATCCGTTATACAATCAGTAACAGACTGTGATAGTGACCCTGTAATACAATGGTGCTGGTCATCTATCATGTAGCTAGAAAGTGAAGAAAAACATATCACCTTACTATGGGTTCCCAGTCATGTTGCCATACGGGGTAACGAAGATGCTGATAAGGGGGCCCAAGAAGCAACCAGTCAGGCAATGGTCGACATCTCTAAAGTAAAACACGACGATCTAAAAAATGAATACAATCGTGAAAGGGAGAACCAATACCTTCCTGTACCAGATGTGGGCAGGTGTTAACGGTAGTACACATCATCTCAGGATATGACCAATTGGAACATATAAGGCAAACTTATAACATCTGTGATAACTACAAAGATAATTTTATTGGTAGGACGCGTGTAGATAACCTATTGTCGTACCTAAAAGCAATAAATATTTATGCCAAAATATGAATGAGCGACAAAGAGCTAATGACCATCGACATCGAAGCTCACAAAAAAAATAAATAAAAAAAATAATAAACATTTTTTGTGCGAACGTGTTGGTTCACTTACACTCGTCGGGTTGGATAACACTAATACAAGAACTAATGTAAAGTTAAGTTGAAAATACACACATACTATTAAAATAACGTACAAACACAATAAAATCGACCTACAATATAAACTTACATTTCGCTAGATATTCATCAAAAGAATAAAATGCGTTAAAAATTGGAAAGTCTTTAATTTTAGTTTTAAATTTGAAAACAGTAAACATCTAATGTGACTAGGAAGTCGATTGTATGAAGAGTGCGATTCATAAATAGGTCTGTTTTGACATTTAGTTAATCTGTACAATGCTAAACGAACATTTTCCTTTTGTCTAGTGTCATGGTCATGCATACTATGTTGGTGTTTAGCCTGCGTAATATGTTTTCTGGCGTCACAAGGAAATGTTAAAATTCTGAATTCAATACAAGGTCATTCGACAATCCTCCCTAAGCTGTAGATTAGCAATAATTCTAACAGTTTTACGTTGAACACGGAAAATGCAATGCCATGAAGCACTGTGCCCCCAACTTAAAATTTCATAAGACAGAGTACTTTCAATTAAGGCAGTACGTAAAACCTTTCTCGATGTGTTATTTTGCAGTCTTTTGAATACGAATATGGATTTGTTAATAATTATATATTAGAAAAGGCTTACAAATTAATATTGCCACAAAAACGACTCTCAGATCGCATAAAGGTTATAATATGGTATCAGTGAAATTATATGACAAGCTTCCTCAATGCTTAAAAGACCTAACAGTTGATTTGTTTCAACTGGCCAAACAATTAGCAGTTAGGTCATATTAGAATATACATTTATGTTAATGGTTAATAATATTGAACATTTCTGTCTTTTTAACTTTAACACAAAAAAAAAAGGATCCCTAGCTGCTTAAATAAATTATTATTACTATGATTCATTGCTATGGTTGTTAAAGCAAACATGACGGGTAAGTGCATATTTACCGTCCTAGAAACGTAAATAAACATAAGTGTGTTTCGTTTATTCATCTGCACCTATACAGGGTCCGCCAATAGTGCGTGGACGAAGCTTTATGAGTTTATACAATATCATTTTCAAAATTATTTATTGCAGGATGGTGTGGGATCTTTCGGGTTACAATTAGAAAATATTTTCGCAAAATTACTACTCGTATACCGGGTATTACAACACAAAGTTATATTTTTTAAATGGAACATACCGTATATTATTATAAATTTGGATTCCCTGGTTAATTTTAAGGGCACTTTATTCACTATATGAGGTACCTTAAACGCGCAATTTAGGCGCTGCATTCAATTTTTTGAAAATTTAGAGGTTGAAAAGAAAAATTGTAGCCACCGTATTGAGAAATGCTTAACACTAAAATTTTAATGGTTGATTAGTCATAGACTGTGCTACATAAAATCGTAAAATAGTAATATTATCTTTTTTAAATTTCGAGATGTCGTAATGCAAAGTTTAAGATTTTCAATAATAGATAAATTGATTTTTTAAATGGAAAGGTATACATTGTTTTACATTGTTAGATAGGAAATTTAATTACAATTTTTTTGATATAACATTGTTGGTATTTATGTTTTGCCGTTTTTGATAATCCAGCTTTTTACTGAATTTGCAAAGTTTAAGAGTTTTAATCATAGATAACTTGATTTATTTAAATGGAAAGGTATACATTGTGTTACATTGATAGATAGGAAATTTAATTACAATTTTTGATATAACATTGTTGGTATTTATTCGATTTTTTCTTTGGGGCTTTGTGAAGAATAAAGTATATGAGGAAGAACCAACAACTGCTGAGAATATGAAAATGCGAATTAGAAATGTTTTTGCTACAATTACTCCTAATATGTTAGATCGGTTTGAAGCTTCTTTTATTAAAAGAATTCAGTATTGTCTACATCAGCGTGGTCGACAGTTTGAACATTTAATTTAATATTATTTTCTTCCAAAATCGATAAATTCAGTAAAAAAGCTGGATTATGCAAAAACGGCAAAAATAAATACCAACAATGTTATATCAAAAAAATTGTAATTAAATTTCCTATCTATCAATGTAACACAATGTATACCTTTCCATTTAAATAAATTAAGTTATCTATGATTAAAAATCTTAAACTTTGCAAATTCAGTAAAAAAGCCGGATCATCAAAAAACGGCAAAACATAAATACCAACAATGTTATATCATTAAAAAAATGTAATTAAATGGCCTATCTAACAATGTAAAACAATGTATACCTTTCCATTTAAAAAAATCAAGTTATCTACGATTGAAAATCTTATAATTTGCATTACGATATCTCGAAAATTAAATAAGATAATAATACTATTTTTACGATATTATGTAGCACAGTCTATGACTAATCAACCATTAAAGTTTTAGTGTTACACATTGCTCCATACGGTTGTTACAATTTTTCTTTTCAACCTCTAAATTTTCAAAAGTGGAATGCAGCGCCTAAATTGCGCGTTTAAGATACCTCATATAGTGAATAAAGTGCCCTTAAAATTAACCAGGAATCCAAATTTATAATAATATACGGTATGTTCCAATTAAAAAATATAACTTTGTGTTGTAATACCCTGTATACGAGTAGTAATTTTGAAAATATTTTCTAATTGTAACCCGAAAGATCCCACACAATCCTGCAATAAATAATTTTCAAAACGATATTGTATACACTCATAAAACTTCGTCCAAGCACTATTGGCGGACCCTGTATAAACCATACTCCAATAAAGGCTATGGTATATAGAATATTTCTTTAACTGAACATTTCCTTGTTAAATAGAGATTTGAAAAATACTTTCTAAGTGCTTCTCAAATTTATATACTTTTAGTATTTTTAATGGGTAGTTGAAAGATGTTGCCATTCTTTTTGTTACACGATCAAACCGCACTAAGCTTCGTGCAAGCTTATCAAAGCAACCGGGTTGTCAAGCTAACTGCAGTGGAAATGGGCGTGTTCGATATAAGACGTAAACTGGTTGAAATTTAGTTTCAAACACCTTTATAACAAATAACATTTATTCCGGGAAAAACTGTCTCTAGGCCCCACCACAGTCTTAGATTTCTCTAAAATAAATAGTCCCAGGTGAGGTGTTAAGTTTATCCTACATGACTGCGGAAGATAGAATTATAGTGTAGTCGATAAAATCATACAAAACTCAATTTCAAAGATTCAATTCGTACAACACCCTTTCACTTTCAAAGTTTTGTCTCAGTAATCGCGTTAATTCAAATTCAAATTTTTAAGTCCAATTACCTTTCAAAATAAATTTATCCAAAGCTTAATAAAATTTTGAAACATACAAGTCGTCGTAAACTTATTGATCACAATATGTATATTCCTAAAATCAGAGTAGTAAGACGTTATCTGGATACTTTCTAATTTACCGTCGTATACGCATGGGTTAATATTTATAACTGTCATAAAAATTCTGAAATACATAAATATCACCCAATTTGGAAAATAATAATCCGGTCTATTAATTTTTCACCACAAAAACATTGTTGTATCTTATAATGGAAAAACGTAACGATCAGTCCATCTTAAATATTATTTTCAATTCTTATCACTAAATTGTATTTAAACTTTCACAAGAAGGAATGAATCGCTGCAATTCAAATCTAAAATTTCTGCTTAATAAGTAAACTGTATTATGTATTCAATGACATTGAAACTGTAAACTAATTAAATTTTGTAATCGATCTGACTAAAAATAAACAATTATCAGCCAGAATATCAAAAGAATGATTATTTTTAAATAGTGTAGTCCTTTATGCAATTTCACGCACAGAAAACAATGAAATCTTATATTGCTTCTCTTTTGAAACTTTAGTCTGTAAGGTATCACAATTTAAACAAATAAACAAAAGAAATTTAACTAATCAAACTCTATTAACCAATTCCGAGAAGCGACACACAAAAAAAAACAATTTTTATAGATTCAAATCCCTACATCTTATAATCTAAACAAATAATAACAGGTAATAGAGATTAATTATCCTTAATGCTTGAAATGAAATTTACAATATCGGCATCTCTAAAGATAATCAAACTACCATTCAAGAATGTAAAATTATTTGTACATGTATAAATTTCGTGGCCACTTTTTCGGTGTAATGTCCTATCTACTGGGGTTGATTTTGTTTTATTAATACTTAATAGGTATACACATGTGTCACTAATAACCGGCCATCAACGGGGTTTCACGCAGGCCGTCGCACTATTCGCTAACGTAAATGTTCATTTATGCTTTTAAACGCGAAAAAAAATTGAGCGATTTGATTCACTAAATGCTCTTCTAAAAAATGTTTGTCTCATAATATTTTAATTACACCTTAAGACTAAATTTCTCAAATTTATGACATTTATACAAGCAGAAATATACATCAATATGCTTCTTTTATACTTTAATACATCACCATACCATAAAATCACACCCTGTCCAATTACAACAGTTTTAAACTCGCATTTATTATTATTTATTAACACACAGTGGCCAAATAGAGTAGCACTTAAACATTATCAATCAATAAGTGTGTTACTAAAACATTTTCTCATTCAAATTTAATACTTTCAACTTATAAATCTGTATACATTTAAATCTTAAGTATTTTACATGATACCCAAGGCTTTACTAAAATTCCAGTGGCGTAGCATTACACTAATTTACATTGTATATACAAAACTCACGTTCATATGCCAACCAAAATACGTTCTATCCATAACACAAGAGTCCATAAAAAAAAGTAAACTCATTTTGTTACTGTGTAACGTCTTAGAGGATAGATTAGAAAGTGTTGTTTTTTTGGTAAAGTAGGTATTTTAAATAAGATTAACTTGGTACGGCAATAGAAAAAATTAATGGAATGTCTTGTATACGACATTACTACGTTGTGTCTACACTTTCAACTCAAATTTGGTTTTATTGAACATAAACAGCAAGTAAAGATAAAAATAATTAAAGCATTTTATTTAGAAAATTATTTCGACCATTACTTTTATAATACAATTCATGTTTCGAAACTAAACCCAATTACTACAAACATGTTCTGTCTATATTTGCTTTGAGTTTTATTTACGTACAGGTTGGCCAGTTTCTATGATGACCGCTAAAGGTGTACATGCATGGTCAAGAAAAGTTGTCTTTTTGTATTTTTTAACCAAGTGTTACTGAAAATACTTACAGTCTATATTATATTTTACGTATTTTCCTTTGTGGGTGAAAATAAAACTTATGGTGTTACAGGCTAGTTACTCACTAGAGCATCCAGTCCGTAAAGGTAATTTGTTCCGCGGCTTAGCTCAGTGGTGTGGGCGGGGTTCTTACTTAATGTTGTAAGAGCGCACTCGTTGCAACTTCAAAACGTCAAATTCGAGTAAAAATTGTCAAAAATGCGCCACCTGTTAAATACAGTGGTATCTTGAAAAGGAAGTGTGCAATGAAAAGTGACATAAAGAAAGTCCCACTATTTTGGTCCAATGGGTATATGGTTAATGGAGTGATTTATCTTTTTGTAACACCCTGTTTAATTTATTAAAGTAACATTAAAGTTTCAAAAAATTTTAGGGCCATCGGGTAAGCCACGAGCAATTTGGTCGCCCGCTCGTAAGCCTTTCCTGCTTGAATATGGTTTTGTATAAAGCCTAGTTTTTATGTTTTATGCTTAACATTTTTGGGCCTTAGATTTGGTGGATTGTGATATGTATTTACAGGGTGCAAGAGTATTTTGCTAGTTTATTTTCATACTCAAGAATTTTTTGGATCAAAGTTTCTACCAAATCTATATATGCCCCACAAGATACGTGTATATTTTCGATTTAACAAAATTAAGCAACATTCGTGGCAGAAACCCGTGGCTAACTTTATGTATGCTAAATTATATTTTATTCGTGCAAAAAATAAGTATTGAAATTTTCAAATTGCCCGATAAGATTTAGGTCAGGGCAAGATTTCAATTGGATATAGATTGAACTAAAACCCATAAGCTGCGACCGTTCGTTAACAGATCACATAGTTGGACATAGATATGCAATAAAGAACCTATCGACATTTTTGTGATTTTCGGATTTTTACATTTTTGAACAAGGAACCATTAATTACCATTATGCAAATTGCGTGCAAACATATAGCACGTGTATCTGTACCAATTTTTACAATAAAGAACAAAAGTTAATGTAATTTGCAATAAAGAATCAAGATAGTACTTGAATCTGCATCGCGAAAACATATCTTTGTTGAAAAATGCATAATTTCAAAATTGAAGAGGGTGATATAATGGTTAGTTTTGATGTTATTTCACTTTTTACAAAAGTACCTCTAAAAGAAACTATTGAATACATAGATCATCTTTTTCCAAAGGGCATAACCATTCTTTTCAGCACTGTCTTACTACAACTTATTTTCAGTGGAATAATAAATTTTATGAACAGATTGAAGGTGTAGCAATGGGTAGTCCCCTTAGTCCTGTTATAGCTCATTTTTATATGGAAAAATTTGAAACATTAACGTTACAAAATACACCTAAAAACCTTCAGTTTGGTATAGATATGTAGATGACACACGCACTGCATGAGTTTTTGGTTTTATAAATGGTATACATCCTAGTATTCAGTTTACCATGGAAAAAGAAACTAATGGAAGTTTACCATTTCTTGACATATTAATATCTAAAATAATAATTCACTATCTTTTAAGGTTTACAGAAAGCCGACACACACTGATAGGTACCTTCATAAATTATCCAACCACCATCCACGTCAAAAATTAGTGTAATTAAATCTTTAGTAGATCGAGCAAAACGAATTTGTGACCCTGAATTTTGAATGATGAATATAAATATTTAAGAAAATCCTTACAAGATAATGGATATTCACTTACAGATATTAATAATGTTATTACACCTTCTAGGCGTAACCTTAAAGAAAAACCAGTTCTTAATGTTGGTACTGCTTTTCTTCCTTTTATAGCTAATGTTACAAATAGAATTGAAAAATCCTAATCAAATATGGCATTAGGACTATTTTTAAACCTACAAGAAAAATTAAAGAACATTTAAGATCACCTAAAGATGTGTCAAACCCTTTATCATCTTCCGGAGTGTATAAGTTATCCTGTTCATGTGGAAAAGTATACATCGGGACCACAAAACGTAGCTTTGATATAAGATGCAAAGAACATATGAGATTTTGTAGATTGGGTCAACCAGAGAGGTCTGCTGTGGCTGACCATGCCCTGAATAATCTAAATCATGACATTCAATTTGACAATATGAAAATATTGTCAAGACAAACCCATTATTATGTTCGTTTGCAACGTGAAGCTATTGAAATATATAAACACCCGAATAATTTTAATAGACAAGAAGAAAATCTCCGTTTAAATAGGTTTTGGCATCTTATAATTAAAAAGAGCATAATGATACGCCTTGATTTTAATTTGTTTTCAACTTTTGGCATGTCTAGGTTTTTGCTGTGTTTTTCTAGACCTTGAAGCAAATGCTTTACCAATTATATGTTAAATTTCCACAGCACTATGATTTAACATAAGTAGTTGAAATTAAATTGAAATTAAAAATTACAAAGAACGTTCTGCATTGTGCTTTTCATTGTTAATAACACTTCCAATTATTGATAAAGATATATCTTTGTTAGATTTAACTGGGTTATTTTTGATGTAATGTTTGGATTTGTGAATGCTTCTATCATTTTAAAATTGAAGTTTTTCACAACTTTACACTTACATCATAACTCGATTAAATTTTGTTAAATGTGTTTTTTGGCTGGCAAATTTTATTGTTAGCTTTCGTCGTAGAGAGTGTTCTGGTTTGTCATCTTTGAGGCAGTTTAACAATATTTAATTTTAATGACCTAGTTATTCTTTACTACAATTTTATAGTTGGCTTATACGTTTCTCAAACTGTTATATTAATAGCAGGCTTATGTTTATGTTTGAATTTTTCAAATTTGACAAAATTGTTTACTACATCTTTAACAATTTTTAACAAACATTACTACTGACGAAGATAACTGTAAGTGTTATCGAAACGTTTAGATTGTATAATTTAAAGTACACCATTAAAAATCCCAAAAAGATAAGTATTTTATTATATCTTGCTTTGGCTGTTGGTTTCGTAATGCATAATCAGCTTTGGTGTAGCATTGTGTTTCAACATGGTGAAGGTTGTTTATTTTAGTTTGTTGTTATTCATTTTGTGTATACTGTGTTTATTTATTATTAATGATGCAGCACAGAAGTAGAGAAGCATATTTTGCGCATTTGGCAACTCGCAAGGGGTCCATCAGTAATGTAAGTTGCAGATTTTTTTAATCAAATATTAAAAATTATTGGCGGTAAACTAGTATTCTGAGGTTATGTCTTTACCAATTTTAGTATGAAAGTTGCAAGGATTACATTAAAACACATCAAATGGACGAATATAATACATCAACTAACTTTGTAACTACAGAATCATTGAGCAGTAACCAGCTGTACGAATTTGAAGTACAGGCGGTAATCCTTTGCGGCAATGCTTTTTGCACAATTAATTAATGGTAAAATTTGAGTCCACTTCTTGTATAATACGTGGTAATACTGATGGCGATATTGTTATAATGTGACTACCGACGATGAGAGTGTAAGTGAACTAAGCTTAAACAACGAAGCAGTAAAGGAACTTGAAGACTAACTTAATGTGGTTGAGTATAAGCGGCAATTGATGCTGTACAATGCGGGTATCCACAGCGAAAAACATAATGCAGGATATTTTAAGATTTGGTTAGAGGGACACGTAGGACGGGACACGCAAGACGTAGGTTCAGCGTTGAGGAAACATTCAGAAGAATTATATGAATGAAAACGTAAGAGTTACTCTTGCGGCAAACATAATTGTGCTGTGCGAAAGTAAAACTATGGAATCTATTCAGTGTTTCTTGAACCGGACCACACATTTTTGCCAAACGATTAAGATTTTTGGGGATGTTGAATGTTATTTAAAAGACGATAGATTATGTTTTTACCAGAAGGCAAAACTTGATCAAATTTTGTAGCAAGAAAAATCTTTTGTCGTGAGTGACATGTTGAGAAAAGAGTTTTTCGACACTAGATTTAGAATTAAAAATAACAGAATATTTAACGCCGACAAAGAGAAAAATAGTTAGTTGAAAATAAAAGAAAGAATAAAGAAAAAAATAAACAGTAGATCAACTAGAAACAATTTTTGGGTCATGCCATTGCTTCGGCCGGATGCAAAGCAAATTTCTCAGAAAAAAACTAGATGATGTAAAATCTTATTTACATCTTATGCCTTCTAATCTACAACAACTTTATGTAGATTTAACTTCCGATTAAGGCATAGAAGACGACATTGAAGGATTTAATGGGGAATCAAACTTCGACGTGGAGATAAACGAAGATGAGCACGATTAATTTTAATTACTATGTTCAAGAATAATTAAATATTCGTTGTTTTTAATAATACAGTCTGGCTGTTAATTTATAATACTCAAAATTTCAAACTTTTGTCACTTAAAATAATAGCTTTACGAATAACATATTCTAAGTGCCCTCTATTACGTTGGACGCACAATTCGTATCGTTCTTGGAAAGGAAAGGTGACGTATTTCATTCCCTCCCCAAACGGAAGCGCGGGCTGTTTGAGCTTTCCAAGCTCCTTTAGCCACAATCATGGATTTCCAGCATACATACATTACGTATATATGCATTGTGGCATTAAGGGTGGGTGCGGTCAGGATAGGATCAGAAATTTGCCAAAGTAGCCGCATATTGTGTGCGTATATGAAGGGACCATACCGCTACATGTGTATGAGGAAAACCCCCTGAAAAACCTCATACAAGGCAGACGGTAACGTGAACCGAACCCATTATCTCCCTAATTCTAAGTAAGTAAGTAAGTTTCTTCATCTGCAAAACCTCCGAAGGTTATTTACAAACGCTGTGAGAACTTGAGTAATGTAGCGCTCTTGATTAACAGTTGCTGGACGTCCGTTTTCTTTAATAAAGTAAGGCCTAATAATTCCTCGTCTAGAAACTGCACGGTATTTCTTGCACCTCTTCTGGTCATTGAAAACGTAAAAATCTATTGCTACGTATATTTACATGATCAGACAAATGATAGTGACATTCGAGGATATTAGAATAGTATTCAAGTTTTACTGCATAATCATCTATTTTCAATTGTTGGGTCATCTGAGTAACGTATGAACGGGCATTAAATTGTTTCAATACCTTCTAGAGAGTCCTGCTCATATTCAATTTTGCAGAAGATCTCTGAGATCAGCCCATAATTTGATTGACTACACTTTTGTGATTTTCGTTGGTAATATTTTGTTTCGTAGAGCTTTATCTTTCCCTTGGTGTGGTACACTTCCACTTCTTCTAAATTTGGTTACAATGTTCAGTACAATGATGCCTGTTTATTCAAATGCTCCGAAAATTGTTCGCGGACGAATTTAATGCTTGGACTATTTTGTCCACCTAAACCGTATGAGCGGAAATAGTGTTCATTAATTAAACTACATATTCTGGGGCCAAAAATAACTCGATTGAACTTAACTTACCTTAGTACAAATGTGCATACAAGTAAAGTTACAGCCCTTTGAAGTTACCAAATCCAAATTGATTTTTTCAAATATTGCGAGAGTTATTTGACATATTATAACGAAAATTGACAAGTGGGTTTCTTATGATTAGCGCACAAAAGTGACGGAAGCATTGCACATCGTAAATATTTTGTGGGAGTTGAGATCCCCTAAACCCACCCAAATTTTTTTGTACGTTACGATTTAGTGATTACTGTGGCACCATTAATTAAACACATAATTTTTAAAACTATTTTGCCCCTTAGTTTTTATCAAGATACGGCCTCTTTTTCATTATGCTACAAAAACTTTGTAGTAGGTATTAAAAATCCAACAACAGTTGTTGTTGCTACGGATACGATTAGACATTGACATCAACAATGTAGGTCAATAATACATATTAAACCTTTCAACTTTTGTGTGTTTAAGAGAAATTAACTTTTCTATTACAATGGAGTACACGTTTTCAGAAATGGCAGATATACATTTAATTCTGGGTAAGTTTCGTAGGCTAAATTAAGATTTCAAGTAATTATCAATAATCTTGGTAATTACAGGTGAATGCCAGCGAAATAGTGCAGCAGCTGCAAAGCGTTATGCGGAGAAATATCCCAATCGAAATACATCAGACAGACGATTATTTCTTTCCATTGATCTTCGTTTACGGAAGACAGGTACGACCGCAACTTGCTGGTAATAGTGGTCGTCCGAAAGTGGATGCAAGCAATGAGGAGATTTTAGACACAATTGAAGAAACCCCTGAAAGCACTACAAGGGTAGTAGCTATTCAATGAAATCCTTCCCACATGATGGTTTGGAGAGGATTTAAGGAACAGCATCTTCATCGCTATCATTTAACAACCATTCAAGAGTTGTTGGATGAAGATTATCCTAAAAGAATGGGGTTTTTCGTTTGGTTGTTAACTGAAAACACTCGGAATGTCAATTTCATTAACCATATTTTGTTTACAATTTGTGTGCAATGATGCCGTCATTTTTGTTCAGAAATATGATCTAATCATAAGAAAGCCAATTTTCATTATAATATGTCAAGCAACTCTCGAAATATTTGAAAAAAATCAGTTTGCATTTGGTTATAATTTTTTTTGTATGCACATTTGTACTAAGGTAAGTTAGGTTCAATGTAGTTATTTTTGGCCCCAGAATATGTGGTTTAATTTATGACCTACCTTGTTGTTAACACCTGTATATTATTACATCTGACTAAAACCAAACGTCTATGTTTTTGTCAAATAACAGTGTTAATTGTTAGAGGTTTAACCCAAAGTAGGCTTACCGTTTCAGTACTGTAAATGAATAGGCATGCTCTAGAATAAATATTAGTTCAATACTTGTTTCGTTGTATTTTTTACCTTTTTTTCTAAATTTACTTAAAAATCGTTCATGAAAGACACATGGTTCTTTATTGAAACACACGATTTGTACGGCAGTATTTTATGCAATATGGAATTAATAGTCAAGTGTTATAGTAACAGAAATTAATCTTTCTTTAGTGAGTAGCTTAATTTAAGTACTTAACAGTACAAGAAATACTTCTTAGTAAATGAAAAAATATTTTAGCGCACTCTTACGTAAAACAACAGTTTCATAGTTGGTTCTTTATTGCATATTTATGTCCAGTCATGATATGTACAACAAATGCAACTAATTTCAGCCCATTGTTTTGTAACCAATTACCTGGAAATTCCTAAATTTAGTAATGGATATATTACTCTAATTCCGGTTTTCATTGAGTAAAAAAGAATTTATATTTATTATCTTTATTTATATATTTCTAGCTATAATTAATCAACACTGTACCGGGTGGCCAGATAAGAATGCAGAGTGTTGCTTCTGGGAAACTAGTCGTCATATAGAGTTGCGGAAAAAAATTTTATTACTCAAGTGGCAAAAATGACCGTTGAAAATATTTTCAAATCTGCAAGATGACCGCCAGGGGGCGCAACCGCCATCCTAAACATTTAAAATTTAAAATTATATGCTCTTTAAAGCTCAGCTTTATTCGAGTAATTTTTGTTTGACGTATCTATTAAAATAAAGTAGGGGGTGATTCAGTGATTTTTTAAATGAACAGCTGTAACTCCTGAACGACTGAACTGATATTAATAAACTTAGGCTCGTTGAAAATTGCAGAATTCTCTAAAAATTAAATGCAACAATATGAGATGAAATTATCCCTAAATAGGTTAGTGAAGACCGCATCTCGATATCTGATTCATACCCTAAAATATCGAAGAAAGAAATTTCGAAATTACACCGGTATTTATTCTTTGTCTTTTTCAAGATTCAATGAAAAATTTCATCATTTTATAATTTTTAAATAATAAAAGTTTTCAAAAATTAAATGTACTAACGTGTTAATATTTATTTTTGAAAGGTATAATTCCAAATTTGCGGAATTCTTTTTATTAATTTTACTTATGGCCCTAAAAGGACCGATTATGCAATAATGCCTAGTTAAGTAGGCATCAAGTAGGTACTTAATGCCTACTTAAATGCTCGAATTGTCTCCCACTGACCTCGATGCATTGTTGGAGCAGCGTGAACATTATAGCAGCTTCCACTTCTGCTCTTGGCAGGCTACGAATGGCCTCTCGAATTCGTATTTTCATGTCGTCTCTCGTTGTTGGTGGAGTTTCGTAAACAATATATTTTAACCGACCCCATAGATAAAAGCCCAAACAGGTTAAGTCTGGGGATGGGGCTGGCCAAGGAAATAGTCTTCCTCGTTCAATCCACCTCTGGTGATATATTAAATTTAAATGTTTTTGCACATTTATTGAAGAATGTGCTGGGCAACCATCTAGTTGTAAAAACATATTTTGCCGTAATTGCAAGGGCACATCTTCTAATAAAATAAGCAATTGGTTTACCAGAAAATCAAGAAAGACGCACCATTTAGTGATTCATCAAAGAAATAGGGGCCTATAACAGTTCCGTCCAGGATGCTACACCACACATTAACACTCCAACGACCTTGATGTTGGACCTCTTGTAACCACTGGTGATGTCAGACCAATAATGCACATTATGCAAATTAGCGTTTCCATCACTTTTAAAAGTGGCCTCATCCGTCCAAAGAATTTCCGATAAAAATCCTCTATTTTCCCTGATCATGCCCAACATCCAATGACAATAATCTATTCGTCGGTCAAAGTCTATAAATTTGAAATTACAAACACATTGTGAAGCATGTACAGTAGTATTTTCAGTGACACAAGAACTTACCTATGATGCTTTAGAATGTTATGTAAATGTTCGTGACATACCCAGCGCGAGAGACATTGCTCTCGTACTAACGTGGGAATTCAATGACACGTATGCTAAGACATTAACAATATTTTCTTACATTCTTCTAGCCGAGTCTCTTCGCAACTTTGGTCGAAAGCTTCCAGTATTACGCAAATTTTGCATTAAACGCGGAAAATTTCTCGCATCGCGTAGACGCCGATCTGGATATCGATCTGAGTATACTCTCTTAGCCAATGCCGCATTTTGAAGACATTCAAGATACACCGCAATCATATCAACAGCTTCATCATTTGTAAAATACATTACAGGTAGTTTTAAGGACTTGCTTGTGCAACAAACATAAATTACACTGTTTGTCAAATTTTAATATTTGTTTACAATTAGATTTTAAGTATTTGTTTTTTCTCAATGGCCTACTCCTAATATTCCGCCTATTCTGCGCTTGCATATTCTATGCATTGATTATTATGCCCCTACATGTTTTTTTTTTTAATTTTTGAAATTATGAAAACTTTTATTATCTAAAAATTATAAAATGATGAAATTTTTCATTGGATCTTAAAAAAAGACATATAAATAAGTATAAATACCGGTGTAATGTTGACTTTTTCAAATTTTATAATAACTAAATCTTCTTTCTTCGATATTTTCGAGTATGAATAATATATCGAGATGTGGTTTTCACTAACCTATTTAGGGATGAATTTCATCTCATGTTTATGGAAAAACAGTCATATAGTTGCATTTAATGTTTTAGAGAAATCCGCAATTTTCTGATATTATATCAAAAAACACGCTCTAGCGGCATCACTAAAAATTAGACATATTACACGTAAGATGGATTTGGTGGAGCAATAAATGCTCTTTACAACGAGACTAAGTTTATTAAAATCAGTTCAGTCGTTTAGGAGTTACAGCTGTTTATTTAAAAAATCACTGAATCACCCTCAACCACTTTATTTTAATAGATACGTCAAACTAAAATTACTCGAATAAAGCTGAGCTTTAAAAAGCATATAATGTTTTGGTACATTTACTCGGTGTATTTCAGTAAAAAATCACTTTAAAAGTTTAGGATGGCGGTTACGCCCACTGGCGGTCATCTTGCAAATTTGAAAATATTTTACACGGTCTTTTTTTGGCCACTTTAGTAATAAAATTTTTTACCGCAACTCTCTACGACGAATAGTTTCCGAGAAACAGCACTTTGCATTCTGATCTGGTTACCCGGTACATTGAATTTGAATTACATTAACATTTATAATCAATTGAAAACGATTTGTTATGTACAGGCTTTCTATACAAAAAATTGTTGAGAACCGTTTCGATATTAGCAATAGAAAAGAAAAATGACCTAACTGGTGCTCTACCTCAATAAACTTATGGAGCATTAATTTTAGATATTATTCATAGTGTGTTGCGTAAATCTTGTTAATCTAAGTAGGCCTAGAAAAAATAATTGCCACATAATAAAATATAGATTGTAATAATTTATTAATATTGTTTATACCTTTTAACACGATCTGTATAATTACAGACATAAATAAAATGTAGTAACTGTTTTATGGTTTCTGTAGATAACTCAAGTATTCCATTGAAAATTTGGTACATTTTCCAATGGATAAATACTAAAATGGTATTTCCTGTATATCCGCTTAGTTATCTCGTAACAAAATAATAATAATCTTTAGCATATGTTTAAAAGACTGTGGAATCGCATTCTACCATCATCGTGAGAACAGTACTTAAATCATCAATAATTATTGCTTAAGGAATAGACATTGCATTTGACCACAACCACAGACGTTTCTAATTTTTATACAATCATATATAACCATAGGGTTATATATAGCAATATACCCATCAAGTGATTCAAAATTTAATTTTTTGCAAATTTTTTGTCACGTGCAATATCCGCGATGAAAATAACTTTGCTCCATGAATATTCTTTAATGTTGCGATCATGCATTTTTGAAGCAAAATAAAAATTCAAGCGTAACAAATTAGATTGTTGCAGTTTTTTTTATACTTATTTTTTTTACGTTGTGAATTATTGGATTAAGATTTCGTTTATAAAGAGCGAATAACCTACTTGTGCTTATAATTAAAAACACAAATTCTCAAGTTAATAACTTTGAAGTATTTTTATATCCATTTACGAGATTATCTCATTATTTTGCTTAAAGAAATTACATCATGAACATCCTTTAGCAAACACGATATAAATTTAACGTACAATTTTACAAAGGTGTTTATAATCATTCAACATCAGATAATTGTAACTAATTATTACCAATTTTTGGATTGCTCAAATTAGTAAATATATGATTTATGTAGTTTCCGTTCATTTTTAATATTTTTCATGTAGTAAACGAGGTTGCTATGCTTAGACTAAATTTAAACGATAACGGACTTTTGTCTTGGTTCTCAACACACAAGTCGGTCACTGGAATCAATCAAGTTTAGTAAAATAACCACATCTAACTTTTTTGTAAATACCACTTATATAAGCTAGTGTATTAAATAGATTCCCGCGCTCTTTACATATTTTAGTCGAGCAAATGTCGCTGTTATAATGCATTATTAAAATGATTTGAGTAACACACTTTTTTTTTCTTTTTTGTGTTACGTATCTAAATATTTCGTTTTACCTTTTTGTCTAAAGAATAATAATTATTAGATAATAACCCAGTTATTTCTGAGAGAATGCTATTATAGATGTGATGTTCATTAATTTATGTAAAAAAAGGAATCTGCATTTATCGTAATAAATTACGACTCTTAATTATCATATTATAAGTGAATGTATTTGACCTTCAATTAGTTTTGCATTAAATAGTTTTTTTTCTTATAATTATAGACCTAAATATTCGGCTTTCATGTGTTGTATATTATTTAGACACAAAAATAATTTAAAGCAGCTACACCGGGTGTAGATCAAATGGGGGCCACCCCTGTAACTTTTGAACGGGTCGTTAGATTTGTTCAAATTTTGATGGATTATGTTAGAGCCAGTTTGGGAATTTTTTACATTAAAAAACAATATGATCGACTTCCGGTTTCACCGGAAATGACACGAAAGCTGAAAATTTAAATGGAGCGCCCTGTATATTTTTGCATGTTTAGATTCTACGGCTTCAAATACATACAGTTCATCTGCCAACTCAAAGGCCATTTTACTTTGACAAAGTTGGCTTCAGGAGTATGTTGTGTTAATAAAAATTAGAAAATTTAAAATTATTGCTTTATTTAGGAACTAAGGAAATTACTATGCATATCGTTTTACTAGTACTTGAAAGAGCTATTTAATTTAATACAGGGTGGCCCATGTATGTTTCTATTGGGAACAGTGAGTTTTAGTTAAAAAACCGTAATTTTTAAATTTGATCGTTAACAAACTTCAGAAAAATTAATTATGAGGAAAATTAATACTGTGAGGGTAATTGCACGTCAATTATCTATAATTTGATCTATAATGACGCCATAATGATCTAAAATTAAAAAATATAAAACAAAAAAAATTAAAATCGCGTCTGAGTTGACATTTGACAGATGATCTGTATGTATTTGAAGCTCTATAATCTAAATATGTAAAAATATACAGGGTGTTCTATTTAAATTTTCAGCTTTTGCGTCATTTCCGGTGAAACCTGAAGTCGGCTATATTGTTTTTTATGTATAAAATCCCAAACTGACACTAATATAACCCACCAAAATTTGAACAAAATCTAACGATCCGTTCAAAAGTGACTATTTGATTTACACCCGGTATTCATTATTTGACGTTAATTTTCTAAATTAATAGCTATTTGTATCACAAAGCCAGAAAATCAGTTTTTGCGGGTTCGAGTAAATTCATGAATATTTGCAAAACATTTTATGGCTATGTAATACACAAGATTTTTGTGTCGAAATTAAGAACTATCTTGTAGATAGTCTCGGAAGTTGTTTTTATTACTAATTTTTAATGGTACCCACTTCTTCATAAGCATTTGTTGGTAATATATTTAAACTAAAAGAATGTTTTTCACATAATTTCATATAAATTGACGATGTTGATTGTATTGTTTTCGTTTATGTAATTTTTAATAATTTTTTAACCCTTATGATGCAAAAAATTGCATATACACCACCTGCGCTTACACACACTATATATATTTATATACAGTGTGTCTCATATTTTTTCTGCTTCTTGCTTTGTGTTAGGCTTCAAGCCTGTTTTATTCCAGATCATCTTTCCATCTTTTGGGAGGACGGCCGGGGTTTCTTCCTCGGGGGGACGTGTCTCGTGCCAGTCTGACCAATCTTGTTTCATTGTCAGCGTCATTCTTGATATATGTTGATTCCATTCTTGTTTTCTTCTTTTCACTCATTCTTCAACTTCTTGAATCTCACATTATTGTCTTATTTCCTCATTTCTAATTCTATCACGGCTACTACTTCCCACAAATTTTCTTACTGTTTTTACTGTTTCTACTCGGGTTTCTGCAGCATGTCATAACAGGTCGTATGATGCTCTTGTATATGCGTACTTTTGGATTTATTTATAGAAATTTGTTGTACCATATGGTATCGTTTAGAGACCTAGACAACTTTGATGCTTTGTTCACTTGATCTTTAACCTTCATTGCTAGTGTTTTGTTACTGTTTTTTTTTTTGTATTCCTAAGTATATGAATCATGATACTTTTATTTCGAGTTTACAGCGTGTTGGTTCTTTGCTAATTGTTAAGGATTTATTTTTATTTGTCGATACGGTTAACCCAAACTTGGCTGCACTTTGTGAGAATTGGAGTAGCAGTCTTTGCATTTGGTCTTCGCTATCAGCAACTAAGGCTGCATTGTCAGCGTAACATACAATATTGAATTCTTTATCTCTCATTTTATAACCTTGTTTTCCTTTCATGTCTTAGATTATTTGATTTATTATGAGGTTAAACCATAGTGGGCTGAGTTAATCTCCTTGCCTCACTCCTTTTGTTACAGGTATTTTCTGATATATTGCCTCCAGTATATATATATATATATATATATATATATATATATATATATATATATCATATATATACAGGGTGTTTCTAAATTCATGTGACAAAATTCAGGAGGTGATTGCTCGCATGAAAGTAAGATGGGTCTCAGCCCACTCCTTTCCGAGATATCACCCTTAAAAGGTGGTGACTAAAATTGAGTTTTTATTTTGTTTCTAAACTTTCAGTAAAGCTAGAAACTTGAAATTCTGTAATTTTCGTGCAGTCGCAAAGGACTAAGCACAGGTATTTTTTCATCTTTGAACGTGTACGGCAAGTCATGACACGTAGGCTACATTCATGTATTTTGGCTAGAGGTGGTCATTTCCAGCATTTACTATGAATCGTATTACATTTTACATCTTTACTGTTTTCCACTCAATTTAATAAAAAAATTATAAATTATGGTGTTTATTTTTGTCTCTGCAGCTATTGGTTTTGGGAAAAAATATTTTTTAAATAACAAGGATTTTAAGTTATAATTTTATTTAATAAAGCTTCATCTCGAAAAAAAGTTTTGATATGAAATAAAGTAAGGGGTGCTAATGTAACAGGAATATTGAAAAAATACCCGTGGTTAGCCCTTTGCGACTGTACGAAAATGACAGAATTTCAAGTTTCTAGTTTTACTGAAATTTTAGAAACAAAATAAAAACTCAATTTTAGTCACCACCTTTTAAGGGTGATATCTCGGAAAGGGGTGGGATGAGTAAATTTTGTTATAGGAAAGACCCATCTTACTTTCATGCGAGCAATCACCTCCTGAATTTTGTCGCATGAATTTAGAAACACTGTATATATATATATATATATATATATATATATATATATATATATATATATAATATATAATACATACATACATAATTAATGCGATTAGGGGTTAGGAACATTCTATTTTCCTAAGGTATCCAATACGTATCGTAGCTGAAGGCTCTCTAAAGCCTTTTTTATGTCAATATAGCTGAAATAGGCGGTTTTGTTATACTCTAAAGCTTTTTCGGATATCTGTCGAATAATAAATATGGCATCGATACATGATCGACTTGGTCTAAGCCCTTACTGTCGTTTAACATATACTCTAATATCCAATAGTTTCTGAGATATAAGCTTTGTTGTTAGTTTTAGTAGAGTGTTGAGTATATTGATGCCTCTGTAGTTCTCTTGTAATTTTTTGTCCCTTTTTAAATATTGGGATAACTAGGTTAGTTTTCCGGTCTTCTGGTATTCGTGATGTATTAAATATTTGTTGTATTAGTTTTGTAATTTTTGATTTTAACTTACATCCACCATACTTTAGAATTTCGTTCGTTGGTTATGTCATCTTCGCCGGTGACTTTTTGTTTTTTAGCTTCTTCATTGCTTCATTGATTTCTTCTTCGCTTACTTCGACTATTATTTTTATGGGCTGGCAAGTAGTTTCCCAAGTTTCTTCTATTTTATTAATTTGTACATTGTACATTGTACATTTTATTTGGGTTTCGGATCATCCTCCATACCTGCTTTTGTTGTGCATAAAAATCTTTCTTTGTAATTTATTAGTGTATGTTTCCAAATATTCTGTTTTTATTCGTATTATGTTAGCATTGACTTCGTTTCTGACCTTCTTGTATTCTCTGTATTGTTCTGCGGTTTTAATAGACTTGTATTTAAGGATGCTGCTCTTTTTGTTTGTGCTTATTCTTTAATTTCGTCGCAGAACCATGGTGTCTTGTGTTTACTTTGTTGTGAGATTTCGAATTTTCTTGTGGCTAATGCCTCCATTGCTGCAATGAGAACATTTTGTTTTAATTTTTACCAGTTATTTTCTAGATCTACGGTGTTATCTATTTAATTATTTTTAATGTGGTTTTCTAACCGGTTTTGATATAAGAGTTGTATGCTTTCGTCTTCTAATAATTCCTTCTTAAGGTATTCTTTCTAGACTCTAGGCTTCTTTTTATGTTTGTGGATTTCTAAACGAAGTTTGCATAATAACAGCTTATGGCCACTCCCCATATTATCAGAATTTAAAGTTCATACGTCTACTATTTGTGATGGTAGGATACAGTTTGTAGCGTCCCCGTGGTACCGTATCTTGAAAAGTGTAATGTGAACTTATTTGCAATAATGCAAATTCAAGAACAAAACAATCACTAATTGATTTATCTTGACTTTACTGACAATAATGTTACTATTACTCAAATTAATTGCTTGCCTTACTTTGACCTTCCTGGCAATAATTAAAACATTAGAATTTGTTTACAAGTACGATATTTAATTACTCGCAAACCTCAAATCTGATCTAACTAATTGGCCGTCTAGTGGTAGTGTTGGTTCAGCCCGTTAATATACTATTGTGGGAAAGAACCACCAATAAAACCAACTTTATTCATAAATAGGTAATTGCGCAAGTACATTAATAAATCAAATAACACAAAAAAAAACAATGAAGGGCTTAAATATATAACAAAACACCATTAAATCAGGTGAAAGTGTGTAGAAAATTATAGCATTGAGAGAAAAATTAATAAAACGCAGTTTAGTTACACATAAACACAAAAAAACCCTGTAGTCACACTCACAATTGTGTCATAAATAATCAGAATAAATATCGTAATACCAAATATGTGGCCATTTAAAACCAATCATGCCGGTCTTTAAATCAATAAGCACGTAAACAATAAGGTAAATTACGGTACATATAAAATGCAACAACAGTAAAACTGCACAGGTGATAATAAGGTAAATGCAAGGACAAAAGAAAATAGACAAGGAATTTACACGTACACAATTGTTTAGTGACTACTAAAGCATAAAATACATACGTAAAATTATAATACATTACATATAGACAGAAATTAGTTCGCAGGCAAACAATTCTACTTAAACAAACACACAAAAACACTCATTAAAACAAAGCCTTACAAGGGTAAGTTATAAGTAGATCATATATCGTGACCGATATATAAGTTAGAGTACGTTAGAAAAATACAGCGCCCCTTTCGCAGATTATACAGTCATTTATACAACAATAAAAATAAAATTTGAGGTGTTTAATGGTCATCTGGTCCCGGGAGTATGTACCCACTTAGCAATAGTCTCTTTCAATTAATAACCAAACGGTATCCTGTACCCATTCGCCCCCGACCAACCTCTACACGAATATAAATATGAATATAAACAACAAACAACAATGCTAATTCACCCAAATACCAGTGAGAGGGAGCCCTGTACTGTTTTTTATTTTAGCAGATTTCCACTTAACGAGCCCGCGTTACGAATGAGATACCTTTGAAGGCACTGTCTGATTTCTAATACGTTATATAGGCTTGTAGAATTATTTACTGCCAGTCTTAATTTATATAAAAATACCTGCTTACACTTGAATATATATATATATATATATGTATATTATATATATATATATATATATATATATATATATATATATATATATATATATATATATATATATATATATATATATATATTCCTTTAATTGATGACAGACACAAGGCGTTAACATACGCGGTTTAACTTCAAAGAGGGTGACTGTCATAGATTCATATTTGAAAAACACATTAGAGCTAACACCCGAAAGAAAAGACAAATTAGCGTTGGCTAATTCAAAAGAAAATGTACACGCATGTACAGAAAAGCTGTTTAGAATGTAGGTATTTAATTAACTCTATCGATCTGGCTCGATCGATACTGTTACTGTAACTAAACTTTTCCTCCTATTTTAAACTAACTACATTTACCCCCGCAATCAACCCCCATTTTTCAAAAGTAATAAAAAAAAAATTGTTAGGTTGGAATAGTTTCATATTAACTATTGAACGACATCTTAATTTTAAAAATATGTATTCGTCCGTAACAAGCGCTATATTTAGGTCTCAAGTTTCAACGTACCAAACAAAGACGTCTTTGATTGGAGTGTGTACCGACGTAATTAATTACTAACTAGTGACATTTTTACATCAAGAGCGCGCGTATAGAAATTTTCAACAAATCGTCACGCCAGTTTCGGAAGAACACCTGTTTTTTTACCCTAATACATGTTTCCTTTTTTCTGTACTTACATAAAAATACATAAAATAAAATATTCCGAAAACATTAGCAAATTACGACGTATTACAAAGATATCAATTATCTTTTCTATGGCGGTAACCATGGCGATTTGACAAACGTTTATTACAATGATAAAATTTTCGCGGTCATGGGTAAATTTGAGTCGGACTTAAAACGCGCTTTGCCTTATTTTCCTAGAGTTGGGATTAGATACGTGGATGACAGTCCTTAATACTCTGGTAACAAAAAATGGTAGTAAATTAGATATAAATATTTATCGTAAGGAAACTAGCACTAAAAGATTCATAACCAATGATTCAAATCACTGTAGACAGCATAAACTCGCGGCTTAATTTTTCTCTTTTAGTTCAAAATTATAATAAAGAGTTCGCACTGTTAAAGAAATTACTACATTCATTTTTCGGGTGAAGTGGTTATGAATATAATTAGGAAACAAACACATAGGATGAGGGTTTAGAACGTAACTACATTAGGTAACGCTAGAAAACAAATAACGTGTCTGCTAATGATTGAAGCTGACTTCATGTCAAATCTAGGAAATTTCTTTGCTTAGTGTTTGCAACACTGAGAATTATATTGTAAAATCATTCGGTTTCTACCTTTTTTGCAATAGTCGCACGTGTCTGTTTTACATTAGCTTTTATTATAATTTTTCCGTTCATTATTCATTCCTTTATTAATTTTTCGTTATATTCACAATCAGTTATTTTCATAACTCCAGATGACTTTTTGTTTGGAAAGATTAAAGACAATATTTACAGAAATAGATTGCATAATTTAGATGAATTAATGGAAGCAGTTGAACTCGAGATTCAGGCTATTACAAGGGCGTGTTTTTGAAAACATGAAGCGGAGGATTAATTTATGTCTACAGCATCAGGGTCATCATTTTCAAAGTTTTTGTAATTATATTAATTTAATGAAGAATGTTTGTTTGTATTTTTGTCATAACAATAATTTTTAAATTTATTTTGTTAAATACTTGTAATTAGCAAATATTGGCAAAAAACATTTCAAAAGTAGGGGTATTCTGTTTAATTTTAACAAACAAAGTTTATAATTACCTCAAAGGTGATTACCCCATGGGACGCTAATGTCAATCGTTGCGACCGAAATGAAGTCTAACCCAAATTTGCTACTTGACGTCAGCTTCAATCATTAATAGATACCCTATAGAAACAAAGTATGTAAGGTTACCAAACTGTCCTGCTTATAAAAATGTTTATCTTAAATCTTTTCCAAAATTAATTTGAAAACAGTCACTACTTCAGATAATAGTTTGCAAACTCTTTTAGGCAATCCGAAAGATAAGGTGGATAGAACAGGTCGGGAATTTATAAAATTGGTTGTAAATATTGTAAACAAATGTATGTGGGGCAAACTAAACGACCTATCAAAATTCGCTTTAAAGAACATTTAGCTCATATAAAATACAAAGGTTGGGACAAGTCTGCCGTAGCCCTACATACGTTTGATAAAAATCATGCCGTAGATAAGGTATACATAATCAAACATGTTAGTAATAAACACGAACTTGATTGTTATGAAAGTTTAGAGATCTTCAAAAACAAACAAATTCTAATGAATAATAACGATCAAGGACTTTTAGGCTACTCAGAACGTATTAAACTTTCATAACTTTCACTTTCGCCAGATAAGCAACGATGCGTTACTCGCTGATGGTATATGTATGTATGTATGTATATATATATATATATATATATATATATATATATATATATATATATATATGTGTGTATTAGAAATTTTCTTTAGTTCATCCTAGCCGACCGCTGGTGTATTTGTATATTTAAGTTATATAATTTAAACGTTTCGATTACACTTACAGTTATCTTCGTCAGTAGCAATATTATCTTTCAAAATTGTGGTAACAATTGTGGTAACAATTTTGTGAAAAAAAAATCCCAAAATTGTTATTGTTTTGTCTTTAACAAGATAATATTATTACTGACCAAAAGATCTGTAAGTGTTAGCGAAATGTTTAGATTTTATAACATATATATATATATATATATATATATATATATATATATATATATATATATATATATATACAAATACACCATATAAAAACCCAAAAAAAGATAAATAATTTTATTAATGTAACAGTGGTGAAATTTTACATTTTCGTATATTTCATAGAATAGGTTTATACTTGTAAAATTTTTATCCCACGAAGCATGCAGAAACATTTGCAAAAAAGACAGTGCTAAAAAAATAGTTTTTTGTTGTAGTGTGTAGTGTAGTAAAGATCTGACAGCAGCTATCAATTATATGAGAAGTGCTGTGAAGAATGTAGAACGTCTAATTTGTAGACGTCCTGCTGAAAAATTAGTTATATCGGTAAGAATGTAATGTTAAATTTACATTCTTTAACCTTGCTTCGTGGAATTCCATATTTAATAGCACTAACATTTTAAATTCACAATTCCACAATTTATTTTATATAATATTTATTTCTCTATGCGTTTCAATACAGCATATATCGTTATCGAAAGAAAATATGCAAATAAAATAACAAGTAGTTATGGTAACAAATAATTAAGGTAAAGCAGTAAACTAGATGTAAATTATAATTATGTATTTAAAATGTCTGTCAGTGGTGGGTCTATAAGATCACCTAAACAAATTTCAATAAATAAATATCAATTATAAAACAAATTACATAAGCAAATGGTTACATTTCAAATATAATCATACTTCAGTTAAAAATCAAGAATACAGATTATCTATCAAAAACATTTACCTAATTAACACAGAACCCTAAGAAAGCGAATACATTTCAATTACATATTTTGGAAAAATATCAAAAAAGGTAGCTCATATATTACGAAAGAACAAGAAGTACAGAGTAGCTTTCTAAACTAATACCAATGTTCTTAAATGTTTATTAAATGCAAAGATTCAACTAACGAAATTTTGAAGTGCACATTCCGTCATTCTACTTATATTGGACAAACACTTAGGAACTTTAATATTAGATACAAAGAACACATTAGATGTTACAAATATAAACACACAGAGAAATCAAATTATGTCAAACATTTAATAGTAAATAATCATCTTATGATTGTACAAGACAATCTTTAATGTCTACAGCTTCGTAATAAAAAAGACAAAGTAGATGTTTTGGAAGCGCACAAAATTTATAAACATAAACAAAAAGTAGTTTTACTGAATCATATAGACTCACCATTAAGAGATATTTTAATATAGAATTATAATTTAGATCTGATTTGCAGTTTTACTCTTTGTTACCATAACTAGTTGTTATTTCACTTATATATTTTCTCCTGATAACCGTGCATGTTGTATTCAATCGCGTTGAGAAATAATTAAATTATAGTATAGTACTTAAACCATTAGTGCTATTAGAATATAATGTAATTGTAAATATTATTTATGCAGTATGCAAAGTACCATTTCATTACTTTACTTATGCATTTATAAAATGTGCATTTATTCTAATTCTGCTTTTTTTTACTGCAACTGTACTATTTAACAATTACATTCCCAACGTAAATGGGAAACTTACAAAACTTAAGGAACTTCCTTGCTGCTTCTGTTAAAAAGGAGAAAAGAGTTTTAAGATCACGCCTTCAATTTAAATATAAAACATTTGAAAAATCTATGGACTACAATAA
Source organism: Vesta saturnalis (assembly GCA_036346205.1). Lineage (NCBI taxonomy): Eukaryota > Metazoa > Arthropoda > Insecta > Coleoptera > Lampyridae > Vesta > Vesta saturnalis. Next base: position 5,582,261 of record JARFJB010002396.1, read on the forward strand.
ACCTGCTAGATATTCAGAACAAATAGTTATTTACAAATATTTCTTCTAATCTTAGCAATCCCGATCTATTAACTGATTTTTTTGTTGGTTAAGCAAACACTATCCTAAGTAATTACTCATATGAGTATTTACTAAAAGTAATAACTGTCCAAAATCTTAGGTTGGCCAAACTTCACAATTTATTAAAAAAAGACTTTCTCAACATTTATGTTCCAGTAAGAATAAATGAAATGACACTGCACTCAGCAATCACTACCTAAATGTAGGTCACTCCTTTGATTTCGACAATAAAGAAATTCTTGCGTTTGAGAATAATACATACAAAAGATTATTCATTGAAATGTGTTATATCCAAAAAAACGGCAGTATTATTATTATGATCATATTTCTGACATTTGATCGCACACGTTTATTATAAAATTTATAAATTTGTTTTTAGTAATTAAAGTTATTATCTTACTTCATAATAACATGAGTGTTGGAGATACATGCGTTTTTACGGTAAATTAATATCATTAATTGATAATATATGAAAACTGTAAACATTTTTTTTTGTTTGTAGGGTATTATAAAATGTGGAAAATTTACCCATGTGGTTGAAAATTTTCCTAATTTCCTTGTTATAAAGGGTTTTAATGTTCCAATGTATATTAGTTTTTACTTATTAATGACGATTAGTTTTTTACCAGTTTGTTTAACGGTAAGGTTAATTTAAATATTAGAAGATAGCTCTGTAAATTGTTATCTTTAGGTCGTTTTAATTTTCAAATTTATAACAAATTTGATTGTACGCAAGGTACAATCTTGGACCTCTTCTCTTTACATTGTTTATCTTTGGCTTTGCCGGGGGTTTAAATTCGAGTAAGTATCACCACTACGTAGACCACAGCCAAATTTACTTTTCGTTTTATACCGATCAACTTCCTAATGCAGTTTAAGTAATCAAGTCTTGTGTAATATAATGAAGTGGTCAGAAAGTAATTGATTAATATTAAACGCGCGAAAAACGCTCGTAATTCAAATAGTAACAAAGAAGTTAGTTTCGAAAATTTACTATCCAATAACCAACATAGGCCTTAATGGATTTAGAGTAGACTGCGGACGATGAGAGATTCCAATTTTTACATCATGTAAATAAACTGATGCAATCGTCACATGCATGATTTCGTTCTCTATACAACTGCACAAATATTCTTCCGCTTGCTGTAAAAATGAATCTTGTGGAATCTTTTATTTGTCATTATTCGACTATATTGTGATGCAGTTTACGGAATCCAAAAGATTCAAAACTCCTGTATACGATGTATATATGCTGTTGTCACTGTGTGTAGAAATTGTAGTAGAAAATTTTTTAATTTTATTCTAAGAATTTGGAATTTTAGGTATATTCAGGTGTGAAGTTTGGTAAGCACTGATTTTAGTTATAAATTTATGATGGAGTTTATTTGAAGTTATTTGATATTTAGTTTAATGATTATTGTGAATATATTGAGGTTTCAAAATTGCGGTTATATATGCCGCGTATTGTAGGAATAGTTGTTTACGCTTATTGATGGTTTAAGGTAGTAAAAAGAATTAAGAAAGTAGTTTTTATTTTAGTATGTATTGAATAATTCTTTTATTAGTGGATTTTTTATTTGTTAGTTTAGTGGAAATTACGTCCTTTTTGTAACTAAAATTACTTCTGGAAGTTGTGTAAACTTGGTAACTCAGGAAACGTAACGACGCGATGCGTAGAATGCAGTTTAGGTAAGGATTGAAAGTGAGGAAAATATAGATTTTACAGCATGTTAACTTAGAGTTCATTTTTCAAGATAGTGCGGACGGAAAAAAACATATTGGGTTTCAGATGTTTGCTTTATAGCGTGATCCTGGAGGTTAGTGCTGACGATGTATTTTTCTACTTTGTGTATACGAAAATTTTCTCCTTTTTACTGCGCAAGCGGTTTGAATGAAGGGGTTGGCTAGGGCTCGTGAGGTGTAAGATTGCTAATTCTGGACGAGTCGCGAAGGGGCATTCTGTATCGAACTATCCGTTAAGTCGTGCATGGAAAGGTACCCGGTAGTTAGAACGGTGGTGGTCAAGTTAAAACCTTTCTTAAGTTGTGTCTGAATCTGACTAACCTGTTGAGTAACGTAGTTTGAAGGAGATGGATGTTCCGTTCCGCGTTGACGCATTTTTAAGTAGAGTTCGCAGATCACACCTGATTTTTGTGTTGTTTTGTTTCTCAGTTGCAATAGTATCACTCAGAGGAAATATAATCCCGAACGCCTTGATTAGACGTATAAGCAATTAATACGTTTGTTGCTATTAACGGGTATCAGTTCAGCAGGACTTTGTTATAGTAATTATTCGAACTAATTTGATTGCTTCAAGAAATTACGTTCTAATTACGCTCTGATAACCGCAATTGTATCCAAACATCAGTTTTTGCAGTAAAATTTTTGGAATATCATAAGGAGTACGCTTGATGATGACCGGCCGGTCGACCGTGCCGTGTAATTTAAAACGGATTCAAGCGCTTATTGTGATTTTGGTTTGTAATAAATATAAACGTTGTTTGTTTAAAAATTATTGAATACTTGGTTGATAAACGTACGCATCACCGTAGTAGTATTTATAAGATGTTATAAGATGTTATACTTATTTGTTTATGGAAACGGTCTTAATAGACACCCTTACGAAATTATTTAGTGATATATTTACGTAAATCATTGCTATCAAATTTCTTTTTTTTTCTACGTTGGTTGCTGTTGAAGTAGTGCTCATTTGGTATTATTATTTTTAAGGTGTTGTTTAACTTAGAAAGGGTGAGTGTCGCCTTATCATTGTCTCTGAAAAGCTCTTTTGTGGAGTGAATATTGATTGTAGATATGGACTATTTTCAATTTAATGTAATAGACGTTTGTTAAAATTAAGTATTGTATTTCGTTTAAGCGTTGAATTTGTTACTGTGAACAAACAGTTTACAGATTCTGGATGTTACAGCACTGCTGACCTAAAATTAAATGTTGGTACAGATATATAGACGAGATTTTTAATATTTGGCCACACGGTTTCAATACCATTGGATCAATTTTTGACTCACAAAAACCACTATCATCCCAACCTAAAATTCAGTGTAGAGAAAGGAACAAACCGTTCACTACCTTTTCTAGATTTACTAATAATAAGAAACCAAGGTAGTTTCGACCACATGGTTTATAGAAGATACCTACACTAATCGTTATCTTAATGTCAAATCTAATCGCTATCCAAAGCAACTTAACGCTGTAGTTGAAACACTATGTGTAAGATTACTTAGATTAACAGATGAAAAATATTGACAGGGAGAACAGTGAGAATTACAAAACTTTGTTTCCATTTCACGAAATAATGTTTACAGTTCAACTCAAATTAATAAAATATTAAGGAAGCAACAAACACAACGTACAGTTCACATTAATTAAACTGAAAACAATAATAGAAAGTTACTCATGTTACTTTATCAAAAAACTGTCACTGATACAATTGCAAAAAAAAAATTCCAAAAAATGTGTTTTAAGTCGTTTTCAAGACATTTCTCTATTACTTCTTAATCCGAACGATATAGTTTCTGGCAAAAACCCAGATGTTTATGAAATAAAATGTAATGAATGTTTTAAATCTTACATTGGACAAACACATAGAAGAATTTCTGTATGAGCACGAGAATATAACTTATCGATTAGATAAAAATCTTTAGCAAGTCATACAATACAAACTCGACATACATTAACATTGACGATGTTAAATTGACCGCTCCAGAAAACATACTGCAAAAAAAAAATTATCAGAGAAGCCATTGACATGAGAGAAGTCCTCAAAAGGGATGACGGCTAACGACTACCACATGTATGGAAACCTCTTATACGAAGCGTAACATTAGTATTAGATATATCAATATATCCTGTTTACGTCAACCACGTGTCACAGTTTTTGATTTCTTGAAAAACATTTCGAAAAAATGGAACCGAAATGTAGAAAAATAAACGTTAATAACATACACGGAGAAAATCCAGTAGAATTAAATGAAACAGTTAATACCGTGGAAATTTGAATGAAATATATATATATATATATATATATATATATATATATATATATATATATATATTGAGATGTATAAATATTTCTAAAGCATATCGGGGATAGGGTTCTGTTAATGTTTGTAATATTTGTTATGCACCGAACTAGCTCATAAATCTCAATCGGGGATAGAGTTCAATTTGATTTGTTGGAAAAATAAATAAATGTAATTTACACTTCGATATGTATTTAATTTTTTTATATATAAATTTAATTGCATTCAGAAGTACAAATGGAATTATGAAATGGTTTGTAATTGAAATTAAAATGTTGAAAGAAGACTAAAGTTTTAATTGTTTTACAGATGTTCACACCGCTATTACATAAACATTTACACCTATACATAAAATATAAATGCAGGAAATCACACAAATAATGAATACAAATTGAAGGGTTAATATAAAAATTGACTCACATATGTATCGGCATATTTTCAAAAAGATGTATTCATTCGGCTGGTTCCATATACCAAACGTAGGCTCCTTCCAGTCTGATCGATGTTATTGATTCGTAGTTCCAATTGCTGTTGCAGTACTTCCAAACTTTTATCAACGTACCTCGGATAAATGGTTGCTTCTCTTGTGGTAATCGTTACTTATAATTTGCTTATATGTCTTCAATCAAGCACTGAGTTATTTAATATAATTTATTTAACTGTTGTTTTAAAAATGTTCAATAATTTTCGGTTTAAATATTATTTAAGGGTGTAAAATGTTTTATTTTAATTCACTTTTGTTTTTAGAACCCGATATGGAATATCGTTTATTAATATGTCGCACCAGGAAAATAACCATCAATTCAGAAAAATTGAATAATTTTTATTTACGACAACATAACCAAAACAAAATACAACAACCGAACTTTAAAAACGTTAAACTTAAATCATAACAAACTTTACTATTATGGAAATTTATCGGTAAACTAACTTTATTTAAGATTGTAGGTTAAGAACAACTGTTTCTGAACTCTCGCCTCTTCACTAAACTCGTATCAAAATTTCCGAAAATAAACGTGGTTTGAAACTTACGTGATAACACAAAACACAACACTTTGACCTTTTGTCATAAAAATTTAAACTTTGAGAAACAAATGGAAGAGAGAGATCTGTTCAGGATCAATTCCTTATATACTATCCAGTTAGCTACAAACATTTCAATTTTTTTCTATCAATGCAAAGTAACCAAGTCTGTGATTGGTTTAAATAAATTTGAAAACCTATCTAAAATATAAATTATGGTATAACTTTCTTAATATGCTTCTGATTTAGATTTTAAAAACAGAAATGAAATCTGTGCATGATTCCGCATAAAATGATACCTCACTTGACATATATCTGTTAAAAATTGTACGATTTGACTTACCCTAATCTAAATTTACTTATATCTAAAAAATCTTACTTTCTACACTTAAACTAAATACATATTCGTGATTTGCACGAAAATTTGAATTAGAAAACATTTATTTCATCTCCAATATCTTAAATTTAAAGGAAAATTCTTTTTTACTTAGGAAGTTTGTGTAGTTAACCCCATTTTCATAAATTTATGTTTAAATGATTTTTTACAAAGTAAATTACTACATGGAAATGAGGAAAACCTCCTATTAATTACACTAATAATTTATTCTAAGCTCAACTTATTCTATAAAACTATACATTTGCAAAAAAACTTAAATTTAAAACTTAACCTAACTTTATTTAAATGGTCATATAATTTGCGTATCTAACGTTCAAATTCCTCAAAATGTTACTCTCATAATTTATAAAATCTGTCTTTAACATTCCCAATGTTCACTTTTATTGTAACGTTTAAATTTTTGTCACTTCAACAATCCATATTGTTAAACACATTTCTTTAAAAATCCTACACAAAATGTATCTGCATGTAAATATCCATATGTTAAATTGTTGTTTATATCGTGCTTAATGTTTACTATGCACTACTTTTTCTGTTGCACTTTTGTATTCACTAATATTGTGAGTATTAATTAAATAATGTCCGTACCGTAACCCTTTCTTAGATTTTCAAATCTTTCCTGCATTTTACCTGACTTAAAATATGTTTCTAATATAATCATAAATCTAAACTGTGTGCTAAACATCTGTAAAACACCCAAATGCCAAAATACTTTATGTGAACTGTAAATTTAATGAAATATTTTCTACGAACTTAATCGTACTTACAAATATAACTTCATCTAACTTTCTTGACATGTTTCTTACATAGCACAATGCTTTTTATGAATGAACCAACTTGTGCAAATCTTATTAAACCTGTTTCATCAAAACAAAACAATTTATTTCACTCGTTTAATAATACTTCAAATAAATGCAGTCTAAATGTACTGTAATTGATCTCAAATTGTTCAGTATAAGAAATACAAACTTATACTCTCAATTCCCTGTCTTAATCTTATATCTAACCATCTCAATATATACATATATATATATATATATATATATATATACAAAAGCTGCTTGAATTTCGTTTCTACTCTGAAAAGCAACCACTTTCTATTAAACATGTCATATATCTAAACCTAACGGTTTTTTAAATAGTTATACTTTTAGATAAAAAAATATCATGTTTCGGCGTAGTTTAAAAATTTATTTTGAGGTTGCTACCAAATCTATGAATTTGTAACTCCGCTTGTAATTAGTGTAGATGTTGATAATTTAAGAAATATTATTACTTATTTAATTTTTATACAGGGTGTACCAGAAATATGAGTATAGTTTTTTGTTTTAAATGTAAATAACTATCTTATATTAAATACAACACCCTGTATATTATTACATTATTCCCAAGAAAATTGAACGATCTACATTTTTTGTAATAAGCAAATTTTGTCTATCTCCAACGGTTTTTGAAATAGTTATAATTTTAAGATTTTTATTTTAATTCTTCTTGGTATAATGTGCACCTTGTGTAATATTAGGATCATAAAACGATAACAGTTTCCGTGCTTAAATAAATGGTAAAATATATTGACTTTTGTTTACGTATGTGAGTGAGAGTGTAAATTCATAAAAAAACTTTTAATAGACATAAAAAATAATTTCAATATGGTACTATCGCAAAATTTTCATGATTTTTATGTGTACTTTTCCTTATTTGGTGAGGTAACTGTCGTACCAATTTTTGTAGAAAGTTGTATTAGTCTAGAATGAATTAAACTAAAATTATTTTTATTTTCCTAAAACCATTCGCCAGCAATAAAATTTATCATAATAGCAGTAGCCATGAAAAATAAAGAACAAACTTAAAAATTGCAGTTAAACCCATCATTAATACGTATCATACGTTTGAACATCTTGTGTTATTTAAAATGCCGAAAAAGTAGATATTTATTTTCGGCGAAGCCAATGGAAATGTGTTATTGGCACAAAGGCTTTATTGTGAGCAGCGACCTCAAAGAAGGCGCCTATCAGTAAGAAACCTTAAAACTGTAATCGAAGGATTTACTCATACTGGTAGCGTTGCTTATGGGAAACATACAAAGCAGAAATTTGCTAGAAATGAAAAACGATTCTAAACGGTATACTCGAAATAATTGAGCAGCCGAGTATAAGTCAAAGAAATTTAGGTGACATATTAGGAGAAAACAGGTACCATTCATACCACATAACAAAGTACCAATTAATTAGTGAGGATGATAAGCAACACCGATTAAAATGTTGTAACTGGGCGTTGTTAAAGTTGCCGAAAAACGGAAGATTTTTCCTGAATATAATGTTCACGGACGAGTCAACATTTCACAGCACTTCTGTCGGTAAGCTACAGAACACGCACCTGTATGGTGAATTAAATCCCCCTTTTAGCCGACATGTAGATCGCCAACATAGGTGATCGTTACAAGTATGGACGGGAATACTACGACATTATGTCCTGGTTTTTTTTTAATGCATTATAAAAATTTATTGCATACTGTATTATCAGAGATATTAGCAGATGTTCCACAAAATTTTATAGAAGCTATGTGGTTTCAGCAAAATGGAATTATTTAGATCAAAGATTTGAAAATAGGCGGTAAATAATAGATTTGATAGTAACGTCAAAATGAAATTTTGATCTTCGACGAAAAATGTGGATTTTTTATTTAAATGTACCTATAAATATTTAAGAAACGGTTACGTTTAGCTATACGACATATTTAATATAAAGTGGTTGTTTTTCAGAGTAGAAACGAAACCCGCAATAAAAACTATACTATTCCAATTAAAATATTAAAGATAGGTTATGTACAGGGTGTCCCAACGATAGAGTAAAGTAAGTTTATGCTTAACTAGAATTATTTGTGTAAATATTGTATGGACCATGGGGTAGAGGTAAGAAGTGTGCATTTTTTTAAAATATTGGAAGTTATACAGGGTGCGCCAGAAAAGCAGGACGTGAAAAAGTATGATTTGTTTAAATAGAACACCCCGTATTTGATATTAGTTTTTAATTCTACGTGTCCATACAAACATATTTTGTCATACAAAAGATTGGCTGAAAGTTTTTAGTTCTTGAGATATTGGCGTTTATTCCTCGAAAACTATCAAAGATAGATATAGGATATATTTGACAAAAATGATAGATTTTTTAATCCCGAATAAAATTAAATAAAAATATATAGGGTGTGAATTAAAAAAAACTGATTTTTTTTAATTTGAGAATTTTCAAATTTGAATGGTTATAACAAACACCCTGTTGAAAAAATTAGAAATACTACTCGGTCTAAACGTTAGTATAATATCACTCATTTTTCACACGAAATATCAATTTTTTTTATTGTGAAATAACGGAACAATTGCCCATTCATCAACCCCACGAAAATGACCATAATAATCTTTAAACGCGAATATCTCAAGAACTAAAAACTTTCAGCCAATCTTTTGTATGACAAAATATGTTTGTGTGGACACGTAGAATTAAAAAGTAAAATCAAATACGGGGTGTTCTATTTAAAAATCATACTTTTTCACGTCCTGCTTTTCTGGCGCACCCTGTATAACTTCCAATATTTTAAAAAAATGTACACTTCTTACCTCTACCCCATGGTCCATACAATATTTACACAAATAATTCTAGTTAAGCATAAACTTACTTTACTCTATCGCTGGGACACCCTGTACTACTGTTATGGAACACTGTGTATGTTGCTGGTTCAGAAAAAGAACTTAGGTACAGCTGATCTTCTCCAGAATAATAAACCTATTATGACTAAAAAAAATCAATTATCAATGGATTGTAGGTATAGCCAATAGTTGAACTATTCGTATGCCAGTTACTGACTTAAAGTGCCAATAACAGGATATTTATGCTAATTTTTTGTTATACAAGAATGTGATTTATCTCCATGTAAAAACTATTACAATAATAACAAGTATACCCCAAACATGAAGATAAACATCTAGCGTATATAAACAATCTCACATTATATGTATAGAACAAAAAGATTAACAGTGCCAGTTTACCCTATATACATTTGATACCAATCATAAAAACGTATTTGATATTACTTCGGTCATGTAAGTAACGTTACAACGTTTTGTGAATTGGAATTTAGAGCTAAGTAATCTAAAAAAACAATTAAGTGTTTATGCAATTTAGATAAACTTGAAATAGAATCGCTAGGCAATTAATGGCATTTGTATAATTAATTGTAGTATTGGCTACTAAAAAGCTGACCTAGCTGAGTTTCGTTTGCATGTTTGCATAATTTTTTATTAATTATATTGAAATATTGCAATTAAGTCTATTATTTAATTATTAACTAGAACTATCTTGCTGTGTGGGATTTTTTGTCTTGCAGAAAAGATTCATGCAGTTGAAATTTTTTACTTGATCCTTGATAATATGGCCCATACATATGATTAATATGAATAATTGGTTCATGTGTATTAAAACTGTATAATACAATTAACATGTATGTAGTTCGTGATAGTTACGTCTTCGTTGCCAATTTAATTTAAAAAAAGTTGTTTAAATATTTCCCAAATTCTATGCGTACTAGCTAAAGAGATGAAAAGTATAATTACATTTCTAAGTAGCATAGGTTTATGACCTGAAGAGTCCATTTTAGAATGTACTACAAACATGAAATAACGTAATGCGCCTGTTAAATACCTAAGTGTATAGACTTTGTTTGCACTTTTAATTGCCATTAAGTCGCCTTTAACGTTTATCTAACAGGAATGGTTCATCTGATACAATAATCTTGCTTGGAATGATAATTAATTGTATGTAACAGCATTCAATCTATACCTACCGTAGGAAAGACCTATATTTTTGTTTGGCATTAACGATACATATTTAATTGTATATACTAATATTTCACAAGTGTAATTAATTTCATGTCTTGAATATTAACGGAAATAGCAAAATTTGTTAGAGTTAAGAGTATTTTAGCGGCCGATCACGTTCACGAATTCATTGGGTAATCAATCACTACCTTCTTCCTAAATTGTAATTGACTGTCAATTACCGCTGATAAAGTCTCCAAGCGCTTCTTACTTACAACTGGAGGAATGTGCCAATTACTTTTTAGTTTATTATATGTTACCTCCTAATTATTTTATTAACGAAATACTTACGTGTTTTTACTAGGCTAGGGTAAATGATTTGTATAATCTAGTTCCGTGAAGAAATGACTAGCCAAATCTATTTTAGGACATTAAAGTCACGATATTAAATGTATTTTCTCAATTATTTTCCTGCTGTTACAAAATATGAATTGTTACACATTTAATTGACAGGACAATGATAAATTGACAAACCGTAAACCACATCGAATTGAAAATTCCCTTCTAAAAATACGTTATAACGTCTTTCTAAAATTAAATGTTATATAATAGTCTATAAAAGAATGGGTTGGTACCTAATACATAACTGCATCTAATGTTTACTGAATTAATACATTTTTGTTTTTCAATCTAAACAGTCGAGGTTACTGAGCTTTTGGGTTTGAAATTGTGTATTTTTTACAAATTAAACGGCGGTTCAATTACGGTGGTCTACTTCAGTAAAATTTATGAAATGGAAAACTTAAAGGTAATCCTGCTACAATATTTAGGAAACGTATATGAAAAAGCCAACTACGGAATATAATTTTACTTTAGTAAAGATTAGTTAGATCTGTAATAGATGAAATATTACTAAACCCTCTTGAAAATGATAAATTATAACACTCTGTAACGGATGAAGGCTAACAATAAAAAATGTCACAATCAAAAGCAAATTTCACAAAATTTAAAGTTGTGAGAAACTTTAATTTTAAAGTAGTAAAAGTATTCACAACTAATAACTTAATACACCGATTGAATATCTAAAATCCAACAAAGAAATATTTTTCCGTTAATACTTAAGGACTGTAATCGTTATTTTATGTTAATCGTATATTGTATGTTTAATCTTATAATCTTATCTTAATTTTAGGTATATGTTAAATTAATGCACTAGTATGGTAACTTAACATACTTAAATAATAAATTAATATTAAGGCATACCAGTTTGTCTTGTTTTTCAATTACAAGATATCAAACCCCTTTTAATCTAAGATTTTCTTCTTGCTTGTTTAAGTTCTTAGGGTGTTTATATATTTCCATAGCTTCTCTCCATATTATCAAATTGAATGTTAAGATTTAAATTATTAACGCATGGTCACCTATGGCAGACTTCTCTAGTTGATTCAATCTACAACATCTCATATGTTTTTTACGTCTAGTATCGAAACTACGTTTTGTGGTTCCAATAGACCAGGTGCATATGACGTTACACGTAGTCAGCTGATTTGCTTGGAGGACAAACACCGCCATTATTATATCTTTCGTGTGTACTTGAACTCCTGTTTGTAGTATTGTTTTGTTTAAAACATTGTGATTTCGATATACTTTTTGGTGAATATGTGTGACAAAAGCAACTATTTTAACACCTTGGCCCCTGAGCTACAGACTCGTTACCTTGATAAACTAAAATTAATAAATAATGTAGATCCCTATATTGTGGATACTAAAATGTGTAGTAGTGAAATACAAAACTTCCCCCAAGTGACTTATTATGACATTGTGGAATACCTTGTGTTTAACAAAAGTGCCTACACAAGAGATGAATTTAAAGCTTACAAGAGTTTGGAGGCTTACAATTTATATCGTTGCAATTGGGTGAAGAATATCTGGACAAAATCGATTAGAAATACTGAAAGAGTGCTTATATTATCGCAGGTAGGGATTTTACAATATTAAATTATGTATAATACATCCGTAACTGAGTATTAGTTGCCCACTTAATTACCTGTCTAGTTATCGTTCATTATCATGAAATATTTTCCTTTTATTATTTGTATATACATATATTGTTGTTTAGGTTTCTGCGAGTTGTAGTATTAAAAATATTATTCATTTCTGGAATGTCTCGTGTAATATTTTATTATATATATATATATATATATATATATATATATATATATATATACATATTGCAGGTGATGCACTCACAACGATTAAATCTACCCCCGACAAATTTATGGATTGTGTGTAAGAAGAGTGGACAAGTGTTAGCAGCTCATTGTGATTGTCCAGCTGGACTCGGAGAATGTTGCAGTCATGTCGGAGCAGCATTGTTTGTTGTGGAAGATGCAGTCAGGAACACTGAAGATGTGTCTGTAACTGGCAGAAAAGCATACTGGATGCAGCCAAGTGGAACGCTAGGAGCCTCCAGTGCTATTTGTAACATTAATTATTGTGTAAATACATTAGACTTAGAACAAGGTGAAGATATAGAAGTAGAATCATCACGTGAAGATTTGCCCGATTTAACAGATACGGAAAAATCCACATTCTTGAACAAGCTTGCTATACTTCAACATAAAAGTGTGATATTATCTGTTATACCACCGTTCTGTTTTTCGATAGCTGAAGAGAAATCCTCGACAGCAAAAAATATTTAAATGCCCTTTATTCTGAGGAAAACACTTTGTTGCCTCCGATTTGACTGTAGAAAAATGCAAAACAATTTTTTTGAAAACCATGGAGCAACCAAAATCAAACGACTGGCATCTTTACAGAGCAGGTAGAATAACGGCATCCAAATTTAAAGTTGCATGTCGAACAGACATTAATAAACCTTCAATAAGCCTTATAAGGGTTATTTGCTATTTGCGAAATTTTAACAGTAATCAAACATCATACGGGTGCTTCCACAAAAAAGATGCTATTAATACTTATGTTACGTATATGTCCCCAAGGCGTGGATTATGTTTAAACCCAAAATACCCTTATTTTGGTTCTACCCCAGATGGTTTTATATCATGCAACTGCTGTGGAGAAGGTTGTTTAGAAGTGAAGTGTCCTTTTTGTATTAAAGATGGTGGTATCGAGGATATGGTTCAAGTAAAATCAATGTGTTTGAAAGCTACATATGCATCGGGCGATATGTATAATATGGAATTGGATAAACAGCATGCGTAATACTACCAAATCCAAATGCAAATGGCAACCACAGAAAAAAAATATTGTGACTTTGTTGTGTGGTCTAAAAAAAATTTTTATTACGAAAGGGTCTATTTTAATGAACAATTTTGGAGTATCGAAAATTTGAAAGCAAAATTGTTCCATGAACGGGTAATATTACCTGAACTATTGGGTAAATTTTACACAAATAGAGTACATAATGTGTTTGCACCAGTGAATACACATGCTATGCCATCAAAAGAAATGGCAACTAGGCCCCAAGGTAGAGTTAAGTGCATATGTAATGTGGCTCATGATAACGCTGCAACAGTTTGTTGTGGTAATTCATATTGTGAAATAAAATTTTATCATTTAAAATGTTTAAAAATGAAACGCATACCAAAAAGTAAATGGTTTTGCTTAAAATGTAGTCAAGTTAAGTTAAAAAAATTATCTGTTTTTTGTAGTCATTTGATGTTGTTAAAATTGTGTATAATAAAAAACATTAAGGGTGACGAGTACCAAACAAGAGAAAACCAAACTAAAGAAGTTAAGTAGGAAAATAGCGACTTCATTTGCAACTTTGAAGTCGCTATTTTCCTACTTTTTTAGTTATATACTACATTAGTTTGGCTTTCTCTTGTTTGGTGCTCGTCGCCCTGTCATTTTATTGAAGAATTGAGATTTTGGATTGATTTTTCTGTTGGTTAGATAAACGGCTGACTAGTTATGATAAATTTAACGTTAGCACAGCCAAAAAAACCAAATAACACATTTTACTGAAATCTGGCTGTAATTTCAATATGTGGTTTAAAAACCACACTCAGTTAAAAGGGTTAAGCATTCTCAAGTATTTTTATTAATACATACATCAAACTAGTCTTAAGAAGGCACTACAGAAGGACACATATTTATTAAAAAACAACAAACGTGTATAATTTTGTCTATTGCAGCTACATTATTTTGTTTCTTGCGTAACATATATACTGGAACAATGTCTGCAGTAATATTAAATTTTTTTCGTAGCTGTCCAATAAACCTTTCTACGTGTATCCTAACATTTGCAATTTTCCGTGTGTCTTCAACTTCACATGGATGTAGCTGCTTTTTCCCCCTTAAAAATGCAGGCATTTGCACCTCAGCCATAACCAGCTTAACACTATCTTTGATTAAGAACCCACGATCCGCCAATATTAAATCCCCCGGAATTAAATTGTTCAAGAAACTGGATTGTTCAGTAATAAACTTGTAACTAGATCTTCCCGAAAATCCTTCCGATATAAAGACAACGGAACCCTGTGGTGAAATTCCAATTAAATATTTCACAGTATTGTGGTGTTTATATTGTGAAAAATGTTGCGCTGCTGCTTGTTTATTAATTGGTTTTTGAGTAAAAATTTCAAAGCAATCAATAATGACCATTACTTTATTTCCAAAGTTTTCTTTGAAACATGATGGCATTGTAGCATGTAAGCAATCTCTCTGAGGCCAATATATAAATGACTGGAACTTACTGTATAAAGTATGTAGCACTTTAAAAAATATTCTGCTACAGGTGTACCTGGAAATGTTAAAGCGATATGCTAAATCTGTAAACAGCAGATTTAATCGTAACTTCATTAAGACTAATATGAGTTGCTCAAATTTTGTCAACATCGTAGTTGTTGTGATTGTAATATATTTTTCCACAGTCTCGTAAATGCTAATTAAAGCACCATAAGGTAAGCCTGTGAAAAACATACATTTCTTTTCGTTCGCTTCAAAATCTTCCTTTCTAAATTTGTAAGAAGATAATTGGTTGCGCAAATCATAAATAATCCTATTTGCGTTTAGTAACGCTAAGTTTAAATCTGGTCCCTCTTCCGTAACCGAATGATTAACTTCCATATCAGAGAATGTCGAAGAAGTGCTTGCAACTTCAGTACTTTCTACAGTTGTCTGTAACAATCAACTTAATTAACAAACTGAAAAATGAAGAAGTATTTAATAAATTATTAAATGGGGAAATTCAGTTTGGTTAAACCTATAAATTACAATTAGGTAAATAGAATATACACTAACTGTTGTTACTGTTTTTTCAGTCCGTTTCTTCCTGCGTTCATATCTCGCTACAGAAGGAGATGGTGTTTCATATCCCATGTTTACATTGGGAATCCAATCGGGATGACTGATATCATTTATCTTAGCTGGCTTACCTAATAACAAACTTATTTACTAACAAAGAATATCATTTGTAGGTATCGATTACCAGTAATAAAATGTTTTGAGCAAACACGCTGATTATTAACTTTACTGTCTGTCAAGTCAGTTCGGTGTGTAGCCAAAATCCATTTCGTGCGCCTTTTGACTGCTAAAGAATTTAATTTCTTATGATTGTCATAAATGGATGGGAATCGAAAAAAGCACAAATTGTCTCTGGTACTTCTGCTTCCACAAATTACAACAGCACAAATATTAACCATTTTAATAACTTAAACCACTTAACCACAAATTCGCTAAAAACGTATTTTACACTTATCACTAATGTAATTTA
This sequence comes from Vesta saturnalis, assembly GCA_036346205.1. Classification (NCBI taxonomy): domain Eukaryota; kingdom Metazoa; phylum Arthropoda; class Insecta; order Coleoptera; family Lampyridae; genus Vesta; species Vesta saturnalis. The sequence continues at coordinate 5,598,332 of JARFJB010002396.1, forward strand.
ACTAAGACTAATGAACTTTAAAAACATTGACATTTTAAAAAAACTAATATTGGAATAAGTGTTTACATAAAAAATCGTGTGAGGGGGACGTAAAAGGATTTAAATATATATAAATCTTATGGAGAAGTAGTTATTGTTTGTCCTCCAAGCAAACCGAATAGCTGGTTACTAGTCACGTGATGCACGCGGTCTATGTATGCTTTTCTACAAGAATAAGAAATCTTATATACCCCTGAAGCTAATAATGGGTTTGAGGTATCTTTAAGTAATCTTAAATGTGTTAATTAATATTTTTTTCAATTTTACCTGTTGATAATTGTTCTTTACGGGTACGTCTAACAGGTTTAGTTACATTGTTTGTTTTTTTTACGAAATAACTATTAGCTTGTAGTGATGTTTTTAAATGATCAAATTCATCTTTTAAAAATTCTGGATCACAGATCCGTTTACCTCGGTCCACTAGAGATTTGATTACACTAATTTTTTGACGTGAATGGCGATTTGATAGTTTATGAATATATCTTTCTGTGTGTATCGGATTTCGGTAAACTGTAAAAGCAAAGATGAATGTTTATTTAGAAATTAGTATAGTGTGAAAAAACATATGTCACTAAGGCGCCACCTGTTAATAATATTTATATCGGGGAAAATCTCATGGACTAGATCTTAAAATAATGGCCTAACAGAAAACCTTGATGTTCACTCGAATAAAAAACACTCACCTTTTCTGAAATTCTACTTCAGAATTTCTACGCAAAGGTCACTTACGCTTAAGTAACATTATAAGCTTCATTTCAAATCCTCACAAATAGCAAAAACTATTACCCTAAATTCATTATATATTTTCTGTATGAAGTTCCGCGTAATTAATTATTTACTCAATTAACAAAAGAAATTATAACTGGTCAACACGGTAATTAATTGTTCAATTTAAAATAAATATTCGTCACAACAAGAATAAACAAAAGGTGATCGAGTATTTGAAAGTTCCTATAATTAAAATTATGTAATATTCATCAAAACAATTCAACAAAGCTAACTTTACATTTCTGTACGATAATGGCATTAATTTTGGTAACTTTAAAATTTGACGATATAAACTCAATATAATTTGGTAAAGGTAAATAAATGCCTAAAAAATACAATACAAATAACTATATTATGATTAAAAGAACAGCATAAAATTATATATAAAGGGCAAGTTCAATCAAGGAAACATTTCCCAGACAGCTAAAAAAATAATACTGCGAATGTCGAGAAGTAATACCAATCACTTCTTCTTGCGTAAGCAATACTAACATATAATAAGTAACAATAATAAATAAAAATATCTACTGCATGTGCGAAATTCCGATTATCAAAATTCAGTCAAACCAAACTGACTTTATTACTAAAAAAAAAGCTTTCTGAATGTTAAAACGTTAAAATTACAATAGCATCGGAATTTTTACTACATTTCGATTAAAATTGTTAAATTACCCCAAACATTATCATGAATAAGCATATTAATATACAGAGCAAGTTATAACACAAAAAAAATGTCGTTACCCAGCGTCCTTCCGCCACATCCGCTATTTTTATTATAATACGCTTCTCAAACACAATTTACTAAAATCCTGAGTGCGTACATTCTTTTAAATTACCTTATATGTGAACACCTAAGCACGTAATAATCTCGAATTTTAACTTCTGTCCGATATTAGCGCGTGATACTTTTCTATTACTCTTAAAACTCACGGTAATAATGTCTATAATCTCGATAAATCCACATACGTGACTACAATATAGATCATATAGATCTGCAAATTTAGATAAATACGAAGAAAGAAACACAAATTCTTAATGGTACACATCCATGATGCCAGTTAAATATAGAGAAGAAGGCGTTTTCTTCACTGAGCAACACTAGACTGGAAATCTCCGACTTCACTTATTGAACTTGGAGTTCATCGATAAAACGGCAAACGATAAACAAATTTGTTAGGGTTGTAACTATTTTCCTCAGCCGCATAAAAGCGAACTACTAACATAGCACGTATACTGTACAATCCTAACAAAATTGAGGGAACGCGTCTTCAACACAACCAAAACGACGAAGGGACGCCGAAACCCCGACAACAAAAATTCGTTGTTTTAACCTTCAACTCTCAAACTATACCCTGCAACTGAACTAAAACGGAAGCAACCATCCGCCTCCTCTTCTGAAAGTACTTTGCTTCGGTAAATGACAACCCATCATTACATATGGTAACTCAATGATAAAAAAGGAAACAGGAAACTGGAAATTCAGAGAACGTACAAAAGATAAAATAGCACTACTAACTATTGTAAATTGAGTCGAATAAGTTCTCAACAATATTTACAAAAGCTACACAAGCAAGCTAAGTCACTATTCGATCGACTTTATGCAAACAACTTAATAGATATAAATTAAGAATTCCAAACTATGGTTATGATGTCAGAACGTCACAGGATGTGAAAATGGCTGTGATTAGATTTAGCAAACTAAACGATCTACGTGTTTATACATTCTTACTAAAACAATTTAAATCTCTGCATTATTTGTTCATTAAAAATATTATTTTTCACGAACCACGCGTAATATTAAAAAAAATAAGTACACTACAAAGAACAATCAAATAATCGTAAGAATAATAATAAAATAAGAATAATGTGTTGAGGTAAGTGCTGAAAGTCACGACCGTTGGCAACTTGACAGTGCCCAACTTTAGAACAAATTTTTCTTCAGTATTTCGTATCACTACTGATGGAAGCTTTTCGTATTTCCGTTCTTATGCGGCACTTTAGATTAACAATATCTCTTGATCTAATTGAAAGTCGTTGGATTTCATGTAACCCCACAAAAAGAAGTCCAAAAAAACCACGTCGACCGATCCATTTTCCTGGAAACATCAAATTGAAGTATTCCCTAACTTCTCTTCCATAGTGAGACTGGGCTCCATCTTGTTGAAATAAAATTTCTGTACTGGGCGGATCGGGACTGTTGTTAGTGACCAAAGCTGGCAAAAGTTGTAACTGTAAAAACTTCAAGTGAGCTTCACCTGTAAGATTTCCTTCAAAGAAAAATGGTCCTAATACTTTATCTTCTAATGTGCCGGCTCATACATTATTTTCTGAGGTGATTGATAACTAGCTTCTTGAATCCAATGTGGTTTTTTGACCAATATTAACAATTCTGCTTGTTTACAGTACCGTTAAGGTAAAAAGTTGCTGCATCTGAGAATAAAATATTGGAGGCAAAGTTTTCATTTTGATTACAAATTGGTTGCATGATTTCGCAGAACTGCAGTCTTTGGTATTTTGCTTTGTGCTAGATTGTTTGCAAAGACATGTAACTTATTTTCATATCAGCTGCTAGTCACCGATTGGTACTATGCGGATTTTCAACAGCCAATACTACATCAGAGCATCTCTGCAACTAGCCATCATAAGCATTACAATACGGTCTTTTTCAGTGAGCGATATTTTTGGTGTATTAAAGAAGGAATTTTAGAATTACAACGTAATGACTGTAAAAATATTTAACCGAACTACTTGTCAATACTTACGTTAATTTTTGGGTGTTTGGTTTGTCTAACCTTACTATGACCAAAACTACTATTGCAACGACACTGAGATGTCCTATTTCTTTTCCCACCATTAATTTAAAACAAAAGCTCAGGTCAAGAAACTGAATGTAAGGATTGGATAGTAAAGCCTTATGGCTGTTTTAGTATGATTGAAAGTTCACTCTTTTACAGGGAGTAAGTTTAAGATAATTTTCACACTTGGACGGCCGCTAGTGTGAAACGCTGCGACAGAATCGCACAAAAATCTAGGAACGTACTGAGAGAAACAAGAGCTTTTATTTATTATTTATTATTTTGGATCCATTTTTTGGATTCGGAAGGATCTTTTTTTTAGTGGTATTTATAGCTTTGATTTTATGCTTCTTGAGTATTGTACTTATTTTATCTGTAGTTCTTTTTACATAAGGTAGCAGTTTTTTTCTTCCTTTTCCTCATTTTGTCTCTGTTTCGGTGTTTGTGGTTTTAAGACTCCCTTTATGTAGTTTTCTGTGAATCCATTTTATTGGAGTACGTAGTTTGTATATCGTGTGTGACATGCTTCCGCTCCTATTGTGCACTTTCTATCTCCAGCGTGAGCTTGATTTCGTTGTGCACCTTGTTGAGATGTTTCAGAAATTCATCCAGTATCCTCCGTCCATGCGTCCATATCATGAATATATCCTGAACATATCTTAGCCATAATTTTGGCTTGTCTTTTTCTGTTTATACATCTGTTTATTTCAGGTTTTTCATAAATAAGTTGGCGATATTGTGAACCCATCGGTGCTTCTTCCACCTGTTTATATTTCTGATCTTCGCAAATTAAGTTTCGGGAGGCTATAATATCCATTGGCAGCTGGTGTTTCTGTTTCAGTTATTATATCTAGGAAGCGGTTTGAATCCTTGGCAAACGACTTTAATTTTTCTACCGCTGATTGTAATTACTTGCCCAAGTATATTACAAGAAGCAGACCATCATCATCGATTATTTTTTTTTCTCTGAGCACATTGTCTATTTTTACGATGACTTGAATCAGTGTCATTTTCAGTAAGAATTCTACCTAAATGTAGTATGAAGGACGTTTGGGGCGATCATTTTACTTATATTATTTTGGTGCTCAATTTCTAGAATGGCTGATTTGTTTTAAAACAAAATTCATATTTAAATTTTAATCAGTTATTCAAAGTTCAAAAACTCGCCAGAAGTTGTTCAGCGTTCAACATTTATTTAGCAGTAGGCTTTTCAGAAATGTAATATTTGATTTGACCTGTAGTATTCAATGTATACTTCTGAGTGCCGCGATAAATTTAAAACTAAGCTAATATTTCTTGAATCCGTTAATATATATCTTCAAGAAACATTACAAGTCTACTTTTGTTTTCAAAATTTTGATTTTCAAAAGTAAAGCGTATCTAACTTTCGTTTCAATTCATCCTCTATCATGTTTAATAGCATGACATAAAAGTGGTCCGGTTTAGCATGTTTGTAATATTTCTAACCGACAAAACCTTAAACCAGACCTCATCTTGTATTCAATTCACTTAATTGATGGTTATTTCTGCGTTGTCATGCTTAGTCACAAACAGCGTGTTCAAAGGCTAAACTGCAATCACTTAACTCTCAAGAGTTAAGAATCAATACTTTCTAATATGAATGTTTATTAAGTAATACTCATCAGTACATAACTCTAGGGTAAGTAGAGATACATCATTTTAATAATTAAAGCAAAGTAATTTAGAGGCTGATGCGTAATGTGAGCTTAAAATTCATTTGTTTTCGTATGATGCACTGTTAATTACAAATATTAAAGATTATTTTCTCTCTTAAAGTTAATGTAGTGAAACTTCGCAAGTTGTAGAGGTTTGTTAACTTCTGATTTTGTGTTGTATGTCCAATTAAAATACTCAAAGCCAGTATTATAGAATTAATTAAACGTATTTTTGCATTCATGTGAGTAACTGTTTGTTTGTATAATATACTAATCTACTAAAATACGAGTACATATTTAATTCTGTAATATTATATTTGCAACCAAAATAAACCTTGGCGCGAATGCAAAAAATACACCCCTGCAGCGAAACGCCATTGTTCTCTTGGTGTTTTGTGTCCCTTGGGCTTCGCCCTCAGGGTACGAATTACACCCTGGGAAAAATTATTCATTTCCCTTCTTTGATGTATAATATACTATTAAATTCAGCAAAATTCGACAATATTGTTCGTTAACATATCATGATACTGGTTTTTCTTGTTTACTCAATTGTATTTTTAATTTAAGTTGCAATTATTTTTAATGTTATGTTGTACTTTTACTACGTCTACCATGTACTTTCAACAACCCTTTCATACTACTCGAAATATTCCTTAAGCAGAGCCACAAATTTCTTTTTGTTAAATTTCGGGAAACTTAAAGATAATAGTTTATTATACATAACAAATGTATAATTTTTTTTCATAATTTAGATTAAGGATAGGAATAAAGTTACAAAATTGGACACCCTTTTACCCGTTGTAGTACTCTTAAACATTACTATCCGGCGGCGTTAAGACGTTCTTCGTCAATTGTTATAAAATGTTACTGCTAGTGTTTATTCGACTTAGCTTGATAATGGAACACTTCATTATTAAATATTTTTGACGTATAAGAGATAAAGATAGTAAGGCGGTTACTTCGATTATTACATTTAACCAAAATAAATATATCATATGATACTGTGGCATAAATATGTATTAAAAGACAGTTTTGCACCAGACGTAACTCATTGGGAACATAAGCTAAAGTACTTACTGTACGAATGTAATTTGGTAACTCTTTCTCATCGACATGTCGTAGCGGATGTCAGACATTAATTCCTTTGCCTTTTTTTTGTGGACTTCACTTAATTTATGTAAATAAAATACAAAACATTAAGAAACATTTACTATAATATAATACTTTTACTAAGTAAATGAAATCTCTACTGTAATATGTGTATGTCATTAAGTCAAATTATCGTTGTTTAAATTATATGCATCAGTGTAATCGATTATTGTTCGAACATAAATATAATAGTAAAACTTTACGATAATAAAAACTAATGTCTATTATTATGAACTACATACAAAATTTAAGATCGTTACTGTACAGCGTTTATTTTAGGAAATAGAAAAAATGGACCTAGGTGTCGGGAGCTCAAATGTAATGAGAAAATCAGTGGCGCGAACATAATTTAGCTACCTCTAATCGTTTGGCCGCTAGGGGTTTTATTCTCGAATTTAGTCGATTCTTTAATAACTTTCTTATTATTAGAGATAGTTGTTTTTGGCATAATCTTTCTTAGAGCACTTTATTACGTAGAATCGATCGCAATCGACAGTTTTTATACAGGGTGTTTGGTTTTTTTATACCACCCTAACCAAATTTTTTTATATGGACCATCCTGTATATTTTGAGGTTTTTGAAAAGAGCGTAAAATTTCCTAAGTTTTGATGTATCACATGTTATATTTATGTTAAATATTATTTGCAACATTGTACTTTATATTGAAATATTTTGCTTCCAGATATCTAGGTTTCCACGGCTAACAAAAGACGGAGCATGATTTAAAACGATAATTTCTTAGTTATCGGGTAATTTTTATTAGCTCCAAATATTTTCAATTTGAAATTGCAAACAAAAAACGACGAACGTGATAGAAAAATCTATGTGAATAAAACTACAGAGTGTTGTAAATAAGTAACTAAATAATACTGATTTACATATACTCAGATAAATAGTAACAGTAAAACGAATGTAAAAAAACCAAATTTATGTTAGTAAATTGTCTCTCATTTTGTTCCAAATAGATTCTTCACCTTTTCCTTATCCCGTTGGCAGCATTTATTAATTACGAAGGTGGGATTTAGATAAATGCACCTAGCACGCCTCTTCCAATTCTTCCCTGGTATTAATAGGTTGCTTGTATGTGGGGTCTCTGATTTTACCCCAGAGAAAGAAATCAATCTGGAGACCGAGCGGGCCACTTGGTATATATATATATATATATATATATATATATATATATATATATATATATATATATATACAGAGTGACCCATTAGGAATGGAAACACTCGTACAAAAGTTGTTTATGGACGCATTTGAACCAAAAGCTCTACCTTGAATCAAAATTTGAAGCCGAAATTTTGATTTTAAAGGTCTACTACGGATTTTTTTTAAGTGAAAAACAGCAAGATTTTGTTAGCGATTTTTTTATGAAATATCTGACTACACCACTGGATTTAGGAGCCTCTGGAATGCACTTGTACCAATTTTTGCGAAAGAAAGTGTTCCTAAAAAAGTTATGACAATATCGGCAACACCAGCGTTTACCTTTGTTGGTGAACCTATTCTTTTATAAAAATCGAAGAATAGAACCCAAAGAGAAACATAATTAAACAACTTAAACACCGATGTAATTGTTAATATGAACCATAAAAACGAGTATACACACATTTCCCTTATCCTAGTGCACAATACGTCCCGATTATTTGGCTGTATCTTATAAACTTTGAACTTAATAAAGCCACACAGAAACAAATCAAGTGGGGTAAGGCCGGAAGCCGGGGTGGCCAATGAATTAATGGACTGTTTCGACCTATCCAATGATCGGGGAAATTCTCGTTAAGCCACTCCCTGTGTATTGGTCATCCATCCAACTGAAAACGTAAATTTACTCTTTCTCGTAAAGGAAGATTGTCGACTGCATTAAATAATTCGTTCTGAAGGAAATGTAGAAATTACTCGCCATTCATACTCTCTTCTCTGGTCATCCATCCAACTGAAAACGTAAATTTACTCTTTCTCGTAAAGGAAGATTGTCGACTGCATTAAATAATTCGTTCTGAAGGAAATGTAGAAATTACTCGCCATTCATACTCTCTTCAAAGAAGAACGGACTAATGAGTCTCTCATTAAGTATCCTACACCAAACATTAACTTTATGACTATATTGTCTTCGGCAATTAATTATCCACTCTGGATTTTCGGAAGCCCAAAACCACGAGTTCTGTGATGATATGATTCCATTCGTCGTGAATGCTGCTTCATAGCTGAATAAGATATCTTTTAAAAAATTTCGGTAATTTCGGATATTGTGTCTGTGCCCACAGACGTTTCTCATCGCCTGGTTCCAGGCTATGAACAAACTTAGGTTTATAGGGTTTTATGTTTATTTAAATAATATTTAAATCTAAAGTGGCAATCCTGAGACTATTATGAGAATTGTTTGTAAAATAATTTAAAATTTCTTGCTCGTGAATACGTATTCTCTGTTAATTGTCCCTTTTTAAAATTCATTTTGATATAGCACCAAATTCCATAAAAGTATTGTTTATTTTTGAAACTGTGCTATGCGTAATATTAGCTCTATCTGGATGTCTGTTAGAAATTATACACACCTCTCTTGCCGTCCGATTATTTTCTCCAGAAAGTCATACTATTTCAGTTCTCTCTTGTAAAGTTAGATTTTGCGCCATCGCAAAATGGAATTTATTTAACAATTCACAAAAAATATTACAATGTGCCACTACTTGTGAAGTTCGACATTTGTTGTCTAAACTTTTGTTTCTCACAGCCTACCAAATTTTGTTTATATTATTTTTAAGCAACGTTAATATTATAAGTTTTGGCATAATAATCACGAAATAATAATAATATTAAGTTGACAAACTTACCTACCAATTGATTATAGTAATTGTTGCTTATTATTAGAGTAATTCTTGGTTCTTTTGTGTATGCTGGTTTTATTTATAATTACACCAGTGTTTAAGTTGTTTAATTTTGTTTTTCTTTGGGTTCTATTCGATGTTTATAAAAGAACACGTTCACCAAGAAAAGCAAACACTGGTGATTAAGATATTGTCATAACTTTTTTAGAACAAAGTTTTTTTCGCAAAAAATTGGTACAAATGTATTCGAGGGACTCCTAAATCCAGTGGTGTAGTCAGATTTTGCATAAAAAAAAAGCGAACAAAATTTTACTATTTTTCACTTAAAAAAAGATTCTTAGTAGTGCTTTCAAATCAAAATTTCGGCTTCAAATTTTGCATGAAGGTAGAGCATTTGGAGATTTATCTTCTAAAATAAATCCGATTCAAATCCGTCCATAATCAACTTATGTACGCGAGTGTTTCTATTGTTAATGGTTCTCTCTCTCTCTCTCTCTCTCCTCTATATATATATATATATATATATATATATATATATATATATATATATATATATATAAATATATGTATATATACAGGGACCGCCATATGGGGAAAATTTTTATTATTGAAATTTCTGAAAACCTTTACTGACGGTTCGTTTCTGCATGTCTGACAACCAAAAAATCCATTGTGTCATTTGTCACGTGACCATAGATTTGGCGGGAATTTTGAAAAATGTTAACCGTGATGCCGAAAAATGGGTCAAATTGACAACATATCGAAAAATTGTATTTAAAAAATGTATTTAGAATGCAACAAAGACCCCATGTACCAATTTTCAACCAAATCAGAAAAAAAATAAAAAATGCCATCTATTCCCCTCTGCTTTTATTACGAAATATCATAAAATCTTGTTTTACCTGGAAATAGTTTTAATAACGTAAATTACATAATTTTAAGCCAAAATTAATGAAATATTTGTTTGTGAGAGGAAAATATAGAAAATACGATATAGTCTCGTCAGTGGTTGTGTTCATGCCCTGTATATCGAAGCGCATGAGCTGATCTAATATTTTTAACCGGTAAATAAAATGTAAACGAACTAATATTTGTAATTAAAACTTAACAACACATTATTTATTTTTATTAAATTTAATATTGATTAATTAATACATTTGAAATTAGCGATATTTTTGAATTTAATAAGTTAGCTTTAGAAAAATCAAATATTTCGGCTTATAAGGATGAAAATTATTGTTCTTTAAAGTGCACCTGATAGTTTAAAATACCTAAAATTATGTAATTTATGTTATTAAAACTATTTTCAGGTAAAACAAGATTTTATGATGTTTCATAATAAAAGCAGAGGGGAATAATTATTTTTTTTCTGATTTGGTTGAAAATCGGTATATAGTGTCTATGTTCCATTCTAAATACATTTTCTTATTACGATTTTTCGATATCTTGTAAATTTGACCCATTTTGCGACATCACAGTTAACATTTTTCAAAATTCCCGCCAAATCTATGGTCACGTGACAAATGTCACAATGAATAGTTTGGTTGTCAGACATGCAGAAACGAACCGCCAATAGAGTTTTGCAGAAATTTCAATAATAAAAATTTTTCCCATGTGTGTCCAACTTTATGGCGGTCCCTGTATATATTATATTTATATATATATATATATATATATATATATATACAGGGTGGTCCAGATTATAACGGCAGGAACATAAAAATTATGTCAATTTTTCGTATAAACATATATGCTGGAGAGCTTCGTTTTCGAGATACAGAGTGATGAAATTTTGTAAAATAAATAGAATAATTTGTCCATATTATATTTCTAAAACGGCAGCTTTAAATAATTTTAAATTTGGTACAAAGTGTGAACTAATTGTCGCTCATTATTTAGGGCTTATGATGATAAAATACGAAAATCATCGTCCCTTTTCAAAAAAATCTCCTACGTCACCGACTTTATTGTAAATCCAATAACCTCTTCCGATTGATTGTGCTATTTGGAACAAAAAAGTGTGATTCCGTGGTACACGTATAGCGCACCGTTTTCGAGATTTTGTCAGGTAATGTCAGGTCAGTGATGCAAAATTTAATTTCGAATTTAAATTTCACGAAGTAAACTGTGACTAAGTTTTTGACATTTATACGAACAATATTTTCATTCAGAAGTAATTTCGTAAATTATTTTTAATGTTATTTATGGTTTTTGAGATGGGAATACAGCAGAAGCAGCTCGAGAATACCGTAGACGATATTCCCAACAGACGACAGCCACATCATAATGTTTTTTCAAACGTACATCTTCAATTCATCAATCAAGGGTTGAAGGCTATACCTAGGAATACTAATCGTCTGAATTTTAATACGGTAAGGAGAAACAATAACGTATTTCGTGCATTTAATAGAGCTTCGAGGACTAGTCATAGAAGAGTCAATCGAACCACTGAATACTTCTAAAAGCACTATTGTAAGAATATTAAAACAGGACCACAGACGCCCTTTTCATCTGCAACCTGTCCATGGTTTACACCCAGGAGACGAAGAACGTAGGATTGCATTTTGTAGGTGGCTTCTGAACTCCGTTCAAAACAATGGGGAATTTTTAAGAAATATTCTATGGACCGATAAGTCATGTTTTACCCGACCAGGTATTGTGAATTATCATAATCAACATGCATGGTCGCATGAAAATTTCAACATGAATTTAGTGTGAATACTTGGATAGGCATTTACAATGGAAATCTGTTTGGCCCACAGCGTGTGAATTCTGAAAACTTTCTGCAATTTCTGAAGACGGGGAATCACAATATGTGAAAAACCATTTTTTCCAGTGCCTAATTTGAAGCAAAGTGGTTATTTCATTAATTTTTATGAACCGATAATTTAAGAACATAATAAATAAATAGTTACATTAGTTATTTATCGGTTTATGAGTTATATTTACTGGTTTTATTAAAAGTTATTTGTATGCATTCCTAAATGTTATTCATACTAGTTAATGACATTACCTGGCAAAACCTGAAATATCTCGAAAACGGTGCACCGTACGTGTACTATGGAACCACACTTTTTTGTTCCAAAAAGTATAAGCAATAGGGACACGTTATTGGATTTGCAATAAAGTCAGTGGCGTAGGAGATGTTTTTGAAAAGGGACGATGGTACACCCATATCTCCGCCACTGATTTTCGTATTATATCATCATACGCCCTATATAATGAGGGGCGATTAGTTTCCAATGTGTACCAAATTTAAAATTATTCAAATCTGTCGTTTTAGAAATATAAAAATATTCTATTTATTTTACAAAATTTCCACACTCTGTATCTCGAAAACGAAGTTCTCCAGCATGTATGTTTATATGAAAAACTATCCTTTGGTAAAGTCGTGCCGTTATAAACTGGACCACCCTGTATATATATATATATATATATATATATATATATATATATATATATATATATATATATATATATATTATATATATCTTCAACAGTAACATGACGATCTTCACGAGATCGACAAAATGTTGATCTTGCGTTTTTTCAATACAGCATTCACAAAAACGCGTTCGTCGTATAAAATCGCCAGGAAGACGATGATGGATTTTTCTGGTTCTATAGGGTCTAATTTTATGATTTTATAAAATGCGCGTAATATTAGATTTGGGCATGCCTGTCTCTGTTACTAACTTTCTTGTTGATATTTCACCATTGTGATTTATTGCTCTTGGTACTGTAATTTCTTTCAGTCCATTTTCATCTTGAGCGTCCTGGTTAATATTGTAATTTGCTCTAGGTTTAGTGAAAGAACCATAGTTTCTTAGAATCTGTTAAAATACCGATTACTTACTGCGTCAGAGTTTCCATTACTTTAGATGTAGCATTCCAGCATGTCGTACCTTTCATAGTTTTCGTACATTTTGAAAAACAAAAGGAAGCAATTATTATCAAAATGAAAGTGATTACTTAAATAAGAAGCGCTAATTTTTATAAATATCCTTCCAAATTTGATCGCGTTGGAATTTTAACCTCAATTTTGCGAACAATAGTAAAGACAATACATAATAATTTTACAATTCCAATTTTCGTTGTTTACTGTTACAACCGACTTTTCTTTAAATCATTTTAATAAATAGTTTGTAGAAGTAACCATTACCCCGATATCAATTTAGTAAGATTGTGTTTTATTTTCATCTGCTGCCTGCATTCATAATTCAACTTACCATTTTTTTCTAAACTTACCTAGTCTTCAAAATTTCCTTATGCAGGTTGAGTAAAATAGAATAATGTAATCACAGTGCTGAATAACCGAGCAACTCGTTTTTTAGTATTAAAATATTTTATTTTGAAATATTTCAATTTTTAGGATTTACTTGCAATTTTGTGGCATTAGGTGCCGTTTGATTAATTGCCCAATGAGCACCTACCTGACTTAACCACCGGGATATTGCTGGACTTTCTTTTAACCAATTTTATCTCAAAAGGGAATTGGAACTTACATTTAGGGTTGGTTGACTGATTTCGTTTTCAGGATCAGCTTCCATTAGGTTTAAATTATTTTGTTTTAATAATTTCCAATTTCTGGTTTGAGTTTCAAACTTATCCATATTTTGATGAGTGGTCTTTTACCGTGGGTGCTTCATTTTTTATTCTGACCGAGATTTAAGGCGTACGAATTTTTTTCCCATTTGCTTTTTTTATTGTTATTATTACAAATCAGTTTTTTACAGCCGCATTATTAGTTTATAGCCCGGCTGAACAAATAAACTTTCATATTTTAGTCCTTTATTTCGTACAAATTTAAGTTCACATTTTTTTAAAGTTTCTTTTACAAGTGTTTTTTTTTGTCCAACTAATTATTTTAACTAATTCATTTACCCGCGAGAACAAATTTTTTTCTCCAACTGAGACCAAGAGTTTTATATATTTTTTTTGCCGTTTGACTAATTGTTTTGTCCCCTAATTTGCTTCTGACTCCTGTATCAGGATTTATTTTTTGCACAACTCAACAAAGGCAGAAGTCCTAAACACCGTCACCACTGAATGTCTTCGAAGACCCCTGGTAAACCGATGTCGTCACTGATGCTACTCGGTCCGCTTTTACCTTTCCATCCCCCACGAAGTGGAATCTAGGTCTCTGAATCGCTTGTCGCCCGAGAAATCCGATTTTACTGTAACTGTCCCTCCGCCCATATTAAATAACAAGTGACCGTCCGCGTAATGTAAAAGGGTTATAGAACCACAGCTTTACACCGACTTTTATTCTTCATTCTTAGTATAACTTTTATAAATTTGTAATGGTATCGAACAAATGTCACGTCAATCTTTCAAGATTTCTAAAACGCCACACTACGCAACAAACCCGCAAGACATAATACACTATTGTCACACAAACGAACGTTTTTGAACTTGTTGGCTTTACTTGTGCGATTATTTTATGATTTGTGGAACGATTGGAGATCCGAACGTGCTTACCCCACATGCCAGACGGTCAACCCTGGGCTAATCTTAAGGGTAAAATTAAAGGTACTTGTTGAAAATTCATCGAATATCATTTTACCGAAATCCAATTTCAATCGAGCATATATAGACAATACCGATACAGATTATAAATCACATTTTTCATGTAATAATTAAGAATAAAGCTGTTTTGGTTGAAATTTGTGAAGACAGCACAGCCTTTAATCGCCTTAAAACTACAGCTTCCACTTACATGATTTTGCAGGATGCATAATTTGATACTTATAATATCACCAACAAAACTTTTTAGATCACGAAACTAAATTTTATGCATTAACTATCTGTTATGTGTAAACTTTAAACACTGAAAACTATAAACTATAAACATTCCAACATAAATTTGATACTTGAATGTCTTTATGCAAATGTTAATTTTAACTAGTTTTGGAATTTAGGTTTAAATCCTAAGAGTGTGCACATATACTAACATTATAATAAAACAAAAAGAAGTTTATTGTACATTCTGGAATGGAATAAAAGCGGTTCATTATATTCTGCTGATGAGGTATATTATTCTGATGAGACGCGTTGATTTTTCTAGCCCAAGTATTCTTCATAGTACTGTTTCATTATAATTATAATACAACCTATATGTAGTGTCAAATTATACTTCCTTTTATGGTGTGCGTAAGTCTAGTTGCTCATATCCTTATATTTTAATGAACGCAGTGAAGGAGTTTCTGTTAATTAAGATTTAATTTACTACTAATAGTATTTTGGCATCATTTAAGTTGTTATATAAAGTTCAGAGACTTTTTGTTGCAAATTTTATAGGTTGGATATTATAAGAAATGTATGGATTTACATTAACAGTCATAAAGAATCACGTAATATGTCACTGCAAAACCAATTACGTTATTTCTATTATAATTATGTTGTAACTATGATTAAATATTCTGCGGCTTCGTGTAGGTCTTTACGATATATGTAGGTTATGGCATTATGATAGATAAACGCGGAAATGTTCACATCATTACGAATAAATGACATTACATTCGTGCACTCTATTTACCATTTAAAAAATTATGTATTTCTTAGCAAACATTTGCACGGCGTTGTGATTCATGGGGCTTTGATCACTTGTATTAAAAGGTACATTCGATAAGATGAATTCAGGTATAGTGTACTAACGGTATTGTGCTCATGATATATCAATACCCAGTGTGTTATGTTGTAGGACTCTTGGAATGCTGAGGTAGAACCTATATTATACTGCACGATCCTATCTGCGATAACAGATGGCTTTCGGAAACTGACGGCATTTAGAAAAGGACTAAATCCGTACGTGATTTGATAAAACGGCTTACATAAGGATAATTACAGATATTTATTTTCTTTAGTATCTTCCCAGGATCTTTTGATATCCTTGACGGGAAATCAATTCTTTCATTCTATAATAAACTACTTGCACTTAAACTTAATTTAAAAGTAAATGTTGTCCTTTTCATTGCCAATATGTTGGTTTATATCAATTTTACTGAATGCATAATCTGCTGATTTACGATAAGACATTAACGAATAACCTACTTTCTAGAAATTCAGTTAAGCTTTCGTTATATTGAGGTTTAGAAAAGTTGCATGAACGTACTTGATCTTATGAAATAATATTAACAGGGAATTTGTTCTTCATTTATTTTCTGCACCTCCATACCAGAAAATAACTTACAACTAACGTGTAGATCTTATGAATTCGCTTAAATCTCGATATAGAATATACCCCTATAATCCAACAATTATTAAATTACAATTTGTATCCGTACATTTGTTCTACGTTTCTTTCGTAATTTTTTTCCTGTGGTCATTAGCTTCTGATGGCATTGTACGTGTTGATGTGTTGGAATTACTGTAATCAACTATTTCGGCTTTTTTTTAGCAATTCCAGCTAGTATAACGGAATCAAAATTACAAGAACACATATAGAGTGGCCCAAATTGTAGGGACCAAATTTTACCAGGTGATAGTACTTTTCAACAAGGGAAAAAAGTTCATATACATGGGTCGGGAAATGTTTAGCCACCTACGGTTTTCAGTTGTAATGGACCGGAATTGCAGCCTGCAATTATTTTTTGTGTTTCATGGACACAATAACGTCAAATGCAGTTACTTGGAACAGCGTGATTTTTTTGAACCAATGTTGCATATCGATAGGCAGCATGTACAATATCTGAAAAAGTTTGGTTTCAAAATAACCCTCCATTTTTTTTTTAATTTTATGTTTGTCCCAATTTAAACCATCAATGGGGTAATATTAATAAAGTACATTAGATCATTAGGGGTAGAAGTAAGCGTTTTAGTGCCGTTGATGCTTTTGGTGGCCGTGGCGTAGCCGAGGCCACCAAAAATCTTCATAATGTCTTTTGGCGCTAGACGTTCACGAATTTGATCAAAGTTTATCACACCTTCGTCTTCGATTTTTGGAAATACAAATGTATTTGGTGACTTTTCCTAACGTCTTAAACATTTAATTCGGTAACCAGCTATATTGAAAGCCGCAATTTGGGCAACAAATCGTTTTAGGCATTCTTTTTTAGTTCTTTTATTGTAGCAGAATTCGGCAATAATGGTAAGTTTACTTCGTACTACCTGATCAGTTGCTTTATCGGTTTCTGTTTCCTATTCTCTGGATTACTTTAACTGAAAACTGGTGCTGGAAACTGCAGGCTCATCTTCATCATTGATTGGTCCATAATTTCATTCAATAATTCATTATCCCATTTACTTTAATCAATGACGGTTTGACACTCAACTTTCTTTTAATGCTCACTGGCACTTTCTTTTGCAAAACATACTTTTTAATGATTTCTTCGAAAGCTACCTCGAGTTAATCACATTGTGGGTCGTTGCCATAGCCTGGAAGACCCTTCATTCGATTGATTGGGAGTATCGATGCAGCTCGGAAGCTTGATTTTAAGTTTTGCTCACTCCGTGGGTGGCGCTTAGTGTAAAGTTTGCTTCAAAATTCTCGGAAACTGTTTTTGGAACGCAGCCGCGGTGTGTTTCTTTCCAGTCTCGAAAAATTTTCCTCTATATCTGCTTCAACGGTGCAAAATATAATACATATAATGAGTGCTGTTGAGCGGTAGAAAAACGAATTGTATCCCGTGTTGCCCCATGCTTCAATTATTTTTATAGAGATGTGTGAAGCAAGATTGTCTGTAATGACAGCCTTTTTACTCTCTCGATGTCGGATGTCCAGGGTTCGAAATACTCGTTGATACATGTTTCAGACACATAATTTCTCTACCTCTTAATATTTTTTGTCAGACGTTTAGAAGATCTGTATACCGGTCTAAGAAAGGTCAACTCCAATTAGACCCAGGTAAATTATCTTGGATGCGTTTTTTAACTACGGTCTTCCGATCTGGAAATTTTTTTACTAGTTAGAATTTCTGTTGTTGTCATGTTGTCACTAATCGGCAGCGATTGTAATGGCTCTGAGAATATTCTCTTCTTCTATGCAGTTAAAAGCTGGCTTGCCTTCCTGGATGTTTGGGATTTTTATCCAAATATTTTCGAACGGGGGATTCCATAACGATCCTCGGTGTCCCTCAAGGTCATAATGCCATTAGCATATCCCTCAAGAGCATTTTCAAATTGTATTTGTTGGTAATCTTGGTATCCTCGTGCACCCAGCTGTCCGATATTTTCGGGGAATTTCCCAATTTGCCCTACGAACACGAGTAATTTTGTGTTTACCGCCCCTTCATACTAGTGAGTGATGTTTTGATGTTAGGTAAAAGCGCAAATCGATTTTGAAGGTTATAATTTAGTATCAGCAAATTCATTTTGCCGAGTGAAATGGATGGTTTTTGAGAGGCACATTACACTCTTTAGGAATTCTAAAATAAGCGAAATTCAACAATTTACCAAAATATTCAAAGTGGTGAAACACAACTGTGATATCAGGATCGCCATGTAGTATATCTGGTCCTATATAGTATCTTTGTACTTCCCATTGTACGACCATATATAAGATCCATAGGGTAAGGTCCATTAAGGTTTCATTGAAAAATTAAATTGTGCTTACTATTAATTTATTACTACGTGCAACCATTTAGTTTATATTAATAATACTCTCAGTGGTCACATATAATATATTAATCTATTCAATTGACCACTATAATCTGTACATAGTAACTACTTCTTAATACTACTCGACTTCTCTCTACTACTACTTCTCTTTCTACTCTCGTCGACCAAACTACTCTACCGGTATTTATAACTTTAAACTAGTTTGCTTCATGCTCATTTTGCAATGTGCTTATTAGATAACCTACTTACATAACGTTTAATATCTGCAATTCATGTACTTCTAAAGCTACTTATGTACTGCAAATGTGTAAACAGTGAACTTAAACGTCTTGGTAAGCCACAACACCGATTGGATTAGGAGATTTACAGGGCGATGGATGTAGGGGCCATTAAAGTATAAAAATACTGAGAGTCCTAAATTATCCCGCATTTACCAAGTAACCCCATTTGACGGTGTAACAAACTTTGAACGTGTTGTTAATAATTCACCTCTATATAGGAAACTAACGTGCATTTCATGCCATGTGTGCTGTATATTATAGCTGCATAACACATAATTTACTTATTTAAAGTGGAGACTTCCACGCATATCGTTTGCACATTCAGTTTCAGACATGTTTATGCGCAAAGACCTTCTGGGAGCATCGTTTTTGTACGATACTGAAAGTTAGTAGAGCATCCATTTTGAAGTTGTTGTACAATGTTTGAGACGTTTGAATTTTAGGCACTTTTACTTTTAACTTTACTTTTCATTTTTTAATTTTTACTTTAATTTCACCTTTACTGTTACTTTTCACACGTTTATACACATCTACGTAATTAATTATTTTACCGTTAATCCCATTTACGGTATTAGTACGATTAATCAAGAGTGAGATAATCACCTGCGTTAATGGGAAGTGGAATTCTAAAACCCCTTAATCCTTTGGGAATTATAGAAAATACAAATCCAGATTTATTTCAACCCTGAACGCAACAATTTCCGCAACGCTGACCCAGCATGCAGCCATTTCGTTATCTACAGTGTGATCAAGAATAAGGTATTCTGATTCCATTAATTACTCATAATATTAATTATTCATTAGGTTATAACGTTACTAACATTAGCATTAAGGTATTTCCGTTTATATTTAAATATAGGTTGTGTAATAAAATTTGTTGTTGTAGAGATTTTCTTTTAATTTTGTTGTATAATGGTTTACTTGTTTATTTCATATTCAAAAACAAGTTGGCGTCCGAGTATTTAACATTTAATTCCAGGAAGAAGCAACCCCGATTTTAAAGCGAACATATCTAGGTACATGTAATTTTTTTTTTTGGTTAATAAGGCAAATCGATAATTATATGAACCTGGTCCACTTTAATCTACAACTGAGCATAAGGCACAAAATCTTCTAGTTATTACCCAAACTGTTAAGTAGCTTAAATTTGTAGCCATTGTTGTAGAAGTATACTCATAGAACTTTAAGGGCTGTAAAGGTACTCAAAGACTGTATTATTTACAAATTCATTAACACGTGGCGGAAGGATGTGAGGACTACGAAGGGAACCAGTAATAACTACTCACCATACATTCCCACTGAACTTCTCTTGAAAAGTCTTAGGCCTAACTATGTTAGGGTGTCACGCGCTCACATTCTCAAATTGTGGAAATTTACCGATTTACTGCATATAAAGGTGCCTTCTTCGATTTAGATAATTCTTGATGCAAGTCAGGATCTTCTTCCACAGCGTTTATAAACAAATTACTAAATTCAACTAAATTCTCTCGGCATCACCTGGTCGTAGATATTGTCAACAAACTTGTTGTTTTTCTTTTTTTAAACACATTACTTTTAGAAACATTAACATTTTGAGCTCACACATGTTGTGCAGCTCTTCTTGCACTTAATTTATAATTATGATTAAATGCGCTAAAAAGTTTATTTCTGAATCTTTCTCTTTGCCATACTTCATTTCTTGGATCCGAAGCTTCGAAATTCTAGGTGGATTCGAACAAAACCTTTTGACGAAGCCTCCTACAATATTCTTGTACTGTGGTGTTTGCGTTTCTATTACAGCATCCTAAATAACATGAATGTCAGCGTGTTCCGCATTACTAAACGCATACATTTTTGCGGATCGAAACAAGTGTCATTTTGATTCGTCATGCTAAAATATTTTTGACACATTGGCGAAGAAAATGTAAAATATCTAAATATACGAGCATGAAATAAAAATATTCCAAGAAACATAAAAGTAAGGAAAAAGTAATGCTAATTTCACTTACTTTTTCCAATCTCCACAAATTTTCGATCCGATATCAGTTAATAACCAAGCGAGCTCGCAGAACGTAGAGCGGAAACAAAACTAAAGCCAGCAAGGCAAATTGTCAAAATGGTGAAGGAAGAAGAAAGTTTATATCATTAGATTAATCGCATGTTGTTTCGGAAACAGCATTTTTCAAAACGCTAGTTATGAATCATAGATTCGTAAAAGCTCAGTTTAAATACAAAAGCTCTTATGCTCTCTGCCTTTTGATGATCCAAATGGAATATGAAACAAAAGCAAAGTTTGTTTACTCCTAAATATAACAGAAATCGTTTAAGCATCCCAAATAGTACATGTCTTAGTGAATAACCTCGCAGCATAAATTTTAAATAACGTTACGGTTAGAAGCTCTTAAAGGTTTGATGCAATATATATTTTTTTGAATTTGAGCATGTGCTATACCAGGTGGGTTGAGATAATGGCGAAGGGTTGTAAATTGAATTGTAGTTCTATTTGTTTACGTAGGATTACATTGAAGTTTTAGATTATACATTAACATAACGTAAATAGGTAGTAAATCGGTTGATGACCGAACAGCTTATTGATTTTGCATACTATGGTATTGCGAAAAGTTGCAAATATTTTTGAAGAATTTTTTATAGGTATCGATTTTCCGATTGTAGTCGTAATTCATGGACTGATTTGCCAAAGGTAAGCAGTTTGTTATTTGTTTAAAGGTGAGCTGTGTTTTTCGACGAATTTGGGTATTACGTCCAATATTGACATTTGATACATTTTAGGATATCATAGATTTTTGATCGCATTTGTTTAGGTTTGTGGTGACGTATTTTTCGTTTTTAATTTGATAATTAAATTACCTTATTGATCAGTCATTTTTGGTTATTCGAGACAATAATTTTGTTTGCGTTGAGGTTTGGCGAGATTTTAGGGAGTTTTGAGTTTTTTCGCAATTTTGCGGCTTTTATATGAAGCTTAGAACTTCATGTAAATTTGGGTAAACTTACCGTAAATCTTTTCAGAGTAGAATTTTTAGTAATGGAATAGTAGATTTTTTAGTGAACGTTTTTGGTTTCCTGTTAGGCCAATCAGTTTATAACGTTTTCCCGCTATAATTGTTTTTTAACAGGTGGCGCCTTTTTGAGAATTTTTACCCGATTTTAACGTTTTTGGAGTTGCTACGAGTGCCCTTTTGAAGCCTTTAGTACGAAACCCGCCCACACCACTGAGCTATGCCCTGGCCCAGATTGCCTTGACGGGCTGGATGCTCTAGTGAGTATTTAGCTTGTAACAGTACTTAAAACGGACCGTTCAGCCGCAATTCGTCATTTTTACAAAAAATAGATGTCTGAAAAACATTAAACGTCGCTGTAATCACAAAACTTAGATGGTTATGATTTTGTAATGTTACTAAACATGAAATATACTAGCGTAAACCGGACGGTCAAATCCGAATTCTTCTTGTGTTTAGAGAAATTACTTTGTAAATTTAGAAAATTTCAATTAATGTTTTTTTTTCATTTTTGCATCAAATGGGGAATTTTGTTCCTTTCTAACGATACAAATTTGCCGGTATTTATCTTCGGTAGATTTGTTTTAATTTCACAATTTCTGATTAACTTGCTGAATATTTCAATTTTCAGTTTTTGTAAGTAACTAGCAGGCTATGAAATATAAACCAATTCTGTCACTTTAACTTTACTTTGACATTAGGTACTAGTTCGTGCTGCTATTTCTGGTTAGAACTTTACTTGCGTAGTTAACATTAAACTTAATTGATAAAAAAAAATTCAAAAATCTGTTAGAATGGTTTATTGCAACAGGATGGTCTCTTTATCTTGAAAACCACGAAATAATTAAACCTACATAAAACGAAGATTATCAACTCAATATTTTAACTGCAGTAATATAAAATCACCATACGAGTACATAGCAACTCGAAAGAGAAAGTAGAACATTTGTCAGAAAAATATTAAAAAAAAACAAATTTCATCCTTATTATATCCGACTATATCAAGAGCACAAGGAGACTGGTGTTGAAAACATAATTAATATTTGTAATTGGGTAGAACAAAAGTTAAATGAAAATGTACAATTTTTGGATAAGATCATATTTACAGACGAGTGTACCTTCCGCCGCAATGGATTCGTTAAACAGCACAATTCTCGTTATTCTTCAGATGTAAACTCTCACTATTTACGAGTTCATAGTCAAGAGAAATGGTCGATTAATGTTTGGGCACGCATATTCGGTGCTTCAGTTGTTGGTCCCTTTTTCTTCGACGGCATTTCTAAATTCGGATTTGTACTTGAATTTCCTCGATAATAAATTATTTGGGCTCCTTGAAGATGTACCGCTCCCTCAAATTAGGAACATGTATTTTCAGCAAGACAGTGCACCTACACAAACGTGCCCGTGTAGTAAGTGAATGGATTAATAATGCATTTATTGAAAAGTGGCGAGCGAGATCTCCAGATATTTCACCGCTTGATTTTTTTGTATACGCCAAAGAAAAAGTGTATGCTGAACTACCAACCACTGCAGAAGATATGAAAAATAGAATGCGATGCGTTTTTGCAGTAATATTGAAAGTTGTTTTCGTCGTTGAATTCAGATTTACTTAGAATTTGGTAGAACATTTGGAACTGTTATTAAAATAATTTTTACTTTTTTTTTATTTTTATTTTAACTCGTAATGTTGTGTTATGTGTTTTTCTACTTAACAAATAATGTTTTAATAATGCGAATCGTTTTTTGTTTATTTTCCACGGTTTACTAGATAATACAAACTAAAAATTGAAAAATACAGCAAATTAATCAGAAATTGTGAAATTAAAAGAATACTACCGGAAATAGATACCGACAAATTTACATCGTTAGAATTGTATAAAAAATCCGAATTTGATGCAAAATTGAAAAAATGGCCGTTGCAATTGAAAAAAATCAAGTTCCGGTCTACGCTAGTACTTTTAATGTTTAGTAACATCGCAGAGTCATGGCCTTCTAAGTTTTGTGAACACAGCGATATTTAAGTTTTTTCAGACATCTACTTTTACGACGAATTGCGGCTAAACGATTCGTTTTAGGTACCATATATATTACATAAAGTTGCACTATAATTGACGAAGAAATCCAAATATGTAATAATATAGTGGGGGTTCTATTTAAAAAATGCAACTTTGATACAAGTCGCCCTGTATAAACTTTGTGATTCAACTGAAAATATTTTAGGTTTGTACCATTACGGGGATACCCCACCTCATGCCACCAACCAACTTTAGAAATATTTCTTAATAAACCCACAATCTTCCACCCACCCATATAGATTAATTATGATCTATGCAATTTTTTGATACGACGCGTAATTTAGCGGAAAAAAATTCCTTCAGTTAAAATGTTTTCAATATCTGAATAATGATTAATTTTATAGGAAGATGCGTAGACATAATGAAAATTTTATTTTACATAACTTTTCTGTATAAAGTGTTTTAATATAAAGCGACATAAGTGTAAAAATTAAATAAATATAATTGAAAATGCTTAAACTGCATTATCGATATTTTTATAGAAGCGGGCGGCTTTGTAATTTTTTTATGTTGACATCTAGATGTCTATCAACCTTTGTCATACATGAAGTTTTAAACATCTGTTGGACAGAGATTATTGTTTTTGTTTTTACAAAGTTGTAATGAACTTATTATAAAAAGAGGTTATATAATTATTCTAAAAAAAAATGTTATTAAAAGTATTTCATTTCTTTTAATTTCCATTTGGTGGGTTGGAAGGTCGTGTGTTGATTCACACCAGATATTACAACTTACTACAGAAATTCCCTGTTTGTTAAAGTACGAATTTCATCTATATCCTGGTTGATTTTATTAGACGGTGTTGTTTTACTGTACTTGCAAAATCATTCAAATTTGACAAATTTAATTTGTTGAAATACATTCTTATTCAATTACCGCCTATGAGGATATCTGAGATAATAATCTGAATCGTATCGTCATAGGTATATTAAAATATTTTCTTATTAAAAGCTGAATTGAAATTTTCTATATACCAGTTTAAATACAGTTCAGCGAGTTCATTGTCATTTTCATTGTATATAACAAGATAACTTGCGACTTTCTTCAGAGTTTGAAATTCTTTCTGTATCTTCTTGTATCGTCATAATTTAAATTTCGCATATAAGCTGAACAAAAGTAAGGTTTTTAAAGGAACATCTAGTAATACTCAAGCTAGTAATGACAAACGAGTTATGGCAAATACATTTTGTGCTTTGTTTTATCATGGCCTACTAAAATTTAGTTCTAACTTTCCTAAAATTGAAATATTGTCTTTAATGAATGAATGAAAATACAGATATGTATATATTCTTGGAAAGCTGATGACGAGCCTAACCAAACTAAGGTAAAAGATACAGGTTGTTCTATTTGAAAAAATACAATTTTCTGTCGTCACATGAAAAGTATATTTAATATTTGATTGAATACATTTATGAGTTCTACCTAATTAGGCCTACAAGATGCAGTTTTTAGTTTTTCAATATGTGAAAAGGTAACTGAGATACGAGGGGTATACCGAAATTTCAAATTTTCAAAATCACTCTGTATCACAGAAACAAAGAAAGCTGAGCAAGCTTTGTTTGAGGAACCTTTCATTTCAAAAAGAAAAAAAAAATCATGGAGAGACGAAAATCGCAACCTTATACAGCAACGGAGATACCTCCCAATTACATCCAAGATGGGACGCAGTGTACAGTTGAAACAACCATACCAAATTCAATCATCAGTTGTTTATTTTTCGATAGTTAGCAGTAATATTATCATAAAGAAAAGATGTCACTCAAAAAAACTTTATTATCATGTTCTAATCTAGCGAATAATGAAGGCAATTACTATTAGTTGCGCCTAGTTAGGTGTGTCCAATATAAGACGCACCTGAAAAACTGTAGGAGGTAGAGAAAAAGTTTTATTTTGAAGAAAGGTAGCATTTTTCTAAAATATTTGCATACATACAGGATGGTCCGTTTTTTTCCAATTACTATTAACGAATTAATTTCAAGTATAACATCCTATACATTATTACAAATTGAAATAGCTTGTTTAAAGACGTGTGCTACGATCCATAATAATGTCGGCTTAAACATACCGTTTCGAAGTTATTGGCATTTATCTTCAATTTGGCTCCTATGTTCACCCACTCCTAGCGACGGCATTAGAAGCATATTTATAGCTCCAATTTTGTCAAAATCTTGCTCTACTTAACCTAAAGGGGCCAATTTAGAAAATTTGAATCGTATTACAATGTTTCCAACTTTAGCGAATTGTAAAATGTCTAGGTTTTTTAAATATAACATCCTGTATATTATGCGGTATTCAAATAGAGAATTAAGAGAGAAATTCAACTATATATGACAATATAGGGTTTTCTTGTACGTTGTCCCTTATTTCCTGACTATTGTATTGTGACAGAAAAATTAATTCGTTGACTGCTCCTTCGGATAATATAGGTATAACATTTTCTTGCAATAAATTAAGATAGCCATGCCGATTCAAATTTCTTTCGAAAAAAATTGCTCCCATAACACGATTTCGCTAAATACACCCTTGATTCTGCCTTGATGTTTAATAGTTTTAAGTTCCTTCTAATTTTCTTGCGACCATTAGTGAATATTTTTTCTATTAAATATACCTACAGTCGTAAACGTGGCCTCTTGAGTCCTACATATTCTTTGGAATACGTTGTTTTGAAAGCGGCTATCCATCAACGGTATACAAAACTCCATTCGACGGGATTTGTCGTTGTCTTCTAAAAGTTTTGCGAATTTGAAGGGCTTGCATTTGTTTACCTTAATTGATTGATGAACTGTTGATTTAGCCAATCCCAAATCCCTAGTTGCTTAAATAATTATCTGAATGTTATTCAAAATATAGACATAATTGGGTCGCTTCTGTTAATATACTAGTGGGTCTTCTTCTTTTTTTTATATTTAAAAATTCTTAAATTACGATTAATCCTGGAATTAATATTAATGTGAGGAATTCTTATAAAAATCTGAAAGCATAATTTTTGTATACATCTTTATCGATTCTTAAGTTGTTACATTACTCTAACGACAATGATATATGACAAATCACTGGTAACTGTAGAGATTCACTTAATTTTTTTATCTTTTTCGACAAATCAGCGAAAATTTGTTTTTAGCCAACCTTTTGTGGGTTGCAGCAATCTGACAAAACTTATGTAAGGGTCATTAGTAATTACGATTACTGTCATTGTCACGAGAATTTTTGGATATGATGGTATGCAATACATAGGACATTCATTAATATATGATTTTTACAATACTACTTCTCATAACAGATAGAAATATCCAAAAATACTGTATATTCTTCTGTTTTGATAATGGCAGTGATTGTATTTACTTAGGTCTGCGCTCATATAGGTTTTTCTAGTTTGCTGCAACTCACAAAACTTTGACTAGAAACAAATTTTCGCTAATTTGTGGAAAAAGATGAAAATTAATTGACAGTTTTTATACAAATATTATAGCTTCACCTTCTATAGCTTAAAAACAATGTCGATGTCTAGTTTATTCCTTTTAACCTTTAACAAAGCTAGTTTCAAATCAAAACCCCAAAACAAGTTAAACCATTTAGATCGTTGGTTAAAAAAATATGTTATCTCCGAAAATAATGCTGAATAAGTCGGAAAACGTGTAAAAAAACCTATGTGATTGAATTTGTCTCTTAAGATACAGGTTGTTCTATTTAAAAAACTTTTGCAATTCGCCAAAGTTTGGCAACACTGCAAGGCGCTTTTAAAATTTTCTAAATTTGCCCCTGTAGGTTAAGTAGAGCAAGACATTATCTAGTTTTTGAAACAAGAGGAGCTAGAAGTGAGTGAACATAGGACCCAAACGGAAGATAAATGCCAATAAGTTGGAAACGATAAGTTTAAACACACATTATTATACATCGTTGAACAAGTCTTTAAACGAGCGATTAAAATATATAATAATATGTGTGGTGTTCAATTTGAAATTATTTGATAGTGATTAGAGAAAAACGGACCACCTTGTACACGAGGATGGATTTATATTGTAGGTAGCGGACCGCCAACATTTTATTATTGTAATAAACATAAACGCATCCGCTATAGAAAAGATAATTAATGTGTTCAAATTTCTTGATAATAAGTCGTAATTTGATAATATTTTCTGGATATTTTATTTTCTACATTTTACGTAATCGATATTTGAGTAAGGGTTGCAAAAGAAAAATAAAAACACATGTTGGGGTATGAACAGATGTCCGTTCGAACTGCTGCTATTGCAGGAGTGTAACGAATTGCTGAATATTTTTACACGCATAGTCTTGATGTCAAAATGTCACTAGTTTAATAATTAATTCCATCGGTACACGTCGCGATCAAAGGCATCTTTGTTTGGTACCTGAACATTTTTTTACGGACGAGTGAATATTTTTAAAGATTTCGTTCAATAATGAATGTGAAAAAATGTTCCCACGTAATGTTTTTTTTTATTACTTTTGAAAAACGGGAGTGGATTTCGGGAATAAAAATATAGGTATTTGATATTAGAGGGAAGACAAGTGCGGTTGAAGTTTTAATTGAGACGGATTGATTTGATTGTTTTGTAAACTGTTCGGTCTATAAATATCTTTGTCATGTACCTTTTAGCAAAACTAAAACGCTAATTCGTTCTTTTCTTTTTGTGTAGGTTTTAATGTAAGTTTTTCCCAAAAATTAATCTATCATTAATAGCCGTTGCCTCGAGTTTAAACCACGTATCTTAACTCGTCGTGTTTTGGTAAAGCGTTTAGCAAAAGGGAATATATTCAAGTGTAAGTAGGTATTTTAATGTAAATTTAAGCTCGCAGCAAATAATACTTCAAGCCTATGTAACGTATTTAAAATCAATCATTGCCTTCAAACAGTATCTCAGTACGCACACGTGCTCATTAAGGTGAAATCTGTTAAAATAAAAGGGCTAGCGTCAGACAGTACAGGGCTCCCTCACTCATGTACTTGGGCTAATTAGCATTGTTTGTTGATTATATTTATATTTGTGTAGAGGTGAGCGTGGACAACCGTGCAAAAGATAGCTTTCGGTTATAATTGTGAATAGGCAATACGAGGGTCTACATAAACACGTGTCCAGATGACCATTAAAACACCTCGAATTATATTTTTACTGTATTTATCCATCTATAGATGGATGTGTAACCTGAGAAAGGGATGCTGTATTTTTCTCGCACAGTCATTCAAGCTTGTGAATCGGTCACATTATTATGATTTATTTGCATATATATATATATATATATATATATATATATATATATATATATATAAGGCTTTGTTTTAATGAGTTTTTTTGTTCTTTGATTCAGTTTGTGTAAGTAGAAATGTTTGCCTGCGAACTAATTTCTCTTTATTTGTTGTAATTGTACGCAATGGTGTAAGTGTAAATTCTTTGCCTATTTTTTTTTGTTCTTGCAGGTATCTTATTATCACATGTGTAATTTTACTGTGTTATATTTTATGTGTATCTTAACCTGCATTATTATTTGCTTATTTACTTACAGACCGGCATGATTGGTTTTAAAGGGTCACACAATTGTGGATGTGATTACATTGTTTTTTTTATTGTGTTTATGAGTAGCTAAACTGCTTTTTATTTATTTTTTTTCTAAATCTTGTGTGTACTTTAACTTGATTTAATAGTGTTTGATTACGTATTGAACCCTTTCATTGGTTTTTTGTTATTTGTTTTACTTGATGTACTTGTGCAGTTTTTTACTTATGAATAATGAATAAGTTTTCTTGGTGGTTCTTTCCCAAAATAGTACATTAACGGGTTGAGCGATCATTGCGCAAAGCTCGTTAATTTTAATTTGAGTAGTTTCATTGTTTACCTATCCCACATGATGCAACACTTTACCTCACCCAAGCCTATCTAGTAGCATTATTGTCAGAAAAGTCAAGATAAATCACTTAGCGGTTGTTTTGTTCTTGAATTTGCATTATTGCGAATAAATTCAAATTACACTTTTCAAGATAGGGTACCAGGGGGACTCTACAATATCTAGTTAGCCTAGACCGGTTCCGTGGATAAAGAATATATTGTGTTACCATAGCAACGAAGAATAACTTATTAGAAGCGTCAGTGTAAAGTTTCACGTCAATAAAATTTGAAATACAGAATGTCGACCGAAATTGTGAAAATTGAAAAATTGGAGTATCAAGCCATCATCAAGTACCTGTATTTGAACGGGTTAAGAAGTAAGCAGATTCTTGACAAAATCATTTGTCAATGTTATTTTTTATGCTGAAACAAATGACGTTCACTTATTTCTGTCAGGAGCAATGAAATATTCAAGAAAAACTAGGACATTAGCACCTAAATAATTTCCATTAATAACAAAGTTACGCATTTAATCCCTTTCAAATTGGACCACACTGTACATTGATATTATACTTCTCACATAGGGTTTTTTCAACTTTCGAAATGATGTCTGGTAGATTATTAAATAAAGCTCAAGCGTCTAACTTTGATTTAATCACAGTTGGCTTTAAGCGGAGATTTAATTTTGATTGTTTGTCTTTCTTAATTATCAAAGTATTTCTATTAAAACATCGAGTTTCAGCGAATTTGTGACGTTTTCTGTAAAGTCGTTTAATTTGTGTACTTTGCTGCTTTGTTAACATGTTATTAACAAATACCTTTGTTTCAGGTACGTACATGCAACAAACAACAATTTGCCATAAATTACACTGGTAAGTCATTTTGTATAACCTCAACTAAAACTTATTAAAATATATAATTCTCACAGTTATTAAATTGCTACTGCATTTAGTATCAATTTCTCGGTTAATAAATTACAATAAGGAATTCAAGGCTGTCATAAGTTGTATATTGTTTGTTATTTATGTGTATTATAGGAGTACAGTAGCAGGTACAAGTTATTTTAATATCAAAGGGACCTCACTTTACTAGACATTTAAATGAACGCCGGTATATTTCATAGTCATTTTAAATTACCATACAAATGTCTATTCTGTTTAATATTTGCCGTAAAAATGTGCAGAATTGGTATAACGATGTACTTGTAAATTATTTATAAGGCAATCATGTAGCGTTGTATTATGAAAGTATTAAAAGGAATATTTTCAAAGTATTATTGTAAGTTCAACCTGCAAAAATTAAAGTGTATGAATTTTACTATATTCGTTCAGAAATTGGACTTGAACTGCTACAACACTGTTACCACTTTATTTAGCCTATAAACTTTTCCCAGGCAGTATTTTATAGTGAGCCGATAAAGTATTGCCCAAATTTTATAGAAAATTCCTGAGACATTACACATTTCTTAACGTCGTAAGTACCGGATGCTCCCTCCTCATTTGAGTTATGATAGCGGATAATTTCTTTAATATAATTTTCTATTAATTTTTTTAAATACCTTAAATAAACATTTTGTCATAATAGCTTCAGCCGTTTTGAGAGTACATGGCCAAACTTCAAGGGGATCCTTCGAGTGATTTTAAGAGGAAAAGCTTTTATAAACATAGGTCCGGTGACATTTGTTTTCAAGGTACAGGGTGTTTTTTTAAATCGTTTCGTAAAAATCTTAGTAATTCCTCAACCCTAGGCAGATTAAAATTATTAAGCTTAGTGATGTACCGGGGAGCACCGCAACTAATATTTTTGACAATAAATTTTGCGCCACTGACTTTTTTAAAACTTCAATATTTTTCGCATTAAGCAACAGAACATACAATTTTTTTTCATATGTTGCTTTGTTTCTAAGACAAAAAAATAGCAATGATTTTTTTATATATTGCAAACTATCTAAAACTGGGTTGTTTGTAATGAAAGAGCATATCTTCTGCCCACACTTGGTAAACAAACCAAGACGTTGGCTATTCGTGCCCCACGCGATGGGTGCTAACTTGTAATAAAACCTTAAATAAGTTAATAAGAAAAGCCCCAAATTCGGTGCCAAAGTGTAGTGTTACTTTGACAACATTTATAACGTATTGAACAATTTAAAAATTTATTTCCAATATCAGTTGTTTTGTTACAGTTATATGCAATTTCTAATAGAAATTAATCCTGTCCTCTTCAAGTGAGTGGTCTTTAATTTAAATTGTGGAACATGATTCTCAATATCACTTTATAGAAACCAGTTTAAATATTAATCAATATTGAACTCTTCCAAAGGTTATTAATATTTAATTTAATAAGAAAATTCAGTTTAGCATTACATTCTACTGCTAATAAAATCAGTTTTATAATTTGTTTCTCAAATCCTCTGATATAATAATATTATAAGGTAACTCAAGTCTATCGATCTATATAAAAATCTGTATAACTTTATTAATTTTATTAAATCGTTTTCGGACCTATAATCTTAAATATTGATTCAAATCAAAGTAACTGAATCAATTTGTATTAATAATTCATTTCTGCTTAAGGGACAATGACATATTTCAGTGCTAAATTATACCTATATATATATATATATATATATATATATATATATATATATATATATATATATATATATATATATTACATACAGTAAAAGATCAACTCGAGTGGGACTTGAACCCATTACTTCCACTTTGCATCGATTCAAACTTAAACTGTATGTACTTCCCTAGTTACAATGCATTACAATTTTTAGACATGCAATGAAGGATCACAGTCAACTTTTTGTAAATGTCATGTGAGCCCGCAATTCGTTAAGGTTTCGCACATGACAACACGTGACTGATTGTTAATTTTTAGTTCCACTCGAGTTAATCGTTTACTGTATGTACTTTAAGTTAATTTTAAATAAAATACAATTAATGATTATATATATATATATATATATATATATATATATATATATCATTAATTGTATTTTTAAAAAAGCGAATAAATAAATAAAAATAAACAAATAACTGGCTCTAATTTGTAATCGAAATTCTAAATGAAAGTAATTAAATAATTTTTTGTCTCAAATAAATAATAGCAAGTCGCGGCAGGGAACGATCTTATCTAAATATAAGTAGAAAGGTACTGAATAGATTTTATCGGTTTGAATATTACTAATAAACAAAAATAATAATAATATAAACAGTAGAATTTTGCCAAATATAAAAATACAAAAGATGTGACTATACAGGACAGATCCGTATGAAGTGGTAAATTTTTGAACATTTTTTCGCTTTGTTTTCAAATTTGAAGATTGATCCTATATATATATATATATATATATATATATATATATATATATATATATATATATATATATATATATATATATATATATATATATATATATATATATATATATATATATATATAGTATAAGCAGGATTGCTCCATAACTCCCTTACTATTACAAATACGAAAAAATGTCTTATATAAAAGTTGTCCAGTCATAAACTACACGTTTGAAAATTATTTTCAGAAATGGCGACTTCCGGTTATACCGGAAACTCATGCCAACTTAGTTATTTTAAATAGAACAACCTATATATTATTACATTTTTGAATTCCTCGTTGAATTTAAAGGTCACTTTGATAACCATACTATGGGTCTACGTCGCATTTGACATTTTGTAGAAAAAATGACTTTTGCAGTGCCTCCGAAAACTTTCAATATCTCGAAGACGGATACCGGTAGAGATATGTTGCTTTAGTTTTTTACTTCCGAAAAGGGTATCGCATCATTCTCATTCATTGCCAAAAATCTTGCTCTGAAAATAATTTTTTTCAAACATGAATAACTTTTTTTAAATGGAACCACCCATATTTTCTTACATCAGCGGATAGGAAATTAAATTTCCTTTCCATTGATATAACATTATCGATGTTTTGGAGTGATAGCTTTCGAGATATTCACATTTTTATCTAATTTCGGTTTTTATTGCGCATTGCCGCGGTGCGAGAGCCAGTGATCGCGTAGGGAGCAATCCGGTTGAAAGTGATGTGATTCAAGGATAAGTAACTGAAAAATGTATATGTATATCTGTACATTTAGATATCCATACAGTAACTCTATTATTTATATCTTTCTGGCCTCTGTCTATATTTCTACTTCTGACTTCCTTACGTGTCGGTAGTAGGACGATACCGTTAGTAGGGAATGCTACATCGTCCGGGGCACGATTTGGCCAGTAACCGGTCTGATCGCTATGGTATTACTCAAGAGAACAATACAATTGCCTCGGGTCGACCTGGCTACAAGGTGCGGTCAAGATCGAATCAGATAGGCCCTGTTGCTGACGACTGTGCAAGGAATGAATGGCGAGTAGGTACGTATAATGTTAGAGGTGTGCGTGGTAAAGAATTTGAAATTGCGAACGTAATGAACGAAAGGCACCTTGATATTCTGTGTGTATCGGAGATAAAACGCAAAGGAAAGGACGCTGTGAAGATGGAGGATGGCAGCCTAGCCTTATGGTCTGGAGTTGAGATTGAAGTGCATGGCGCAAAAGGAGTTGGGATGATCGTAAGTGAAAGAACGAAAAGATGTGTTAAATAATACGAATTGGTATCTCCGCGGGTAATGTGGGTTAGAATGAAAGTGGAGTTTCGAAGAATTTTTCTTATTGCATGCTATGTACCGGTGAATGGAGAAAGAGACCAGGGTCGTGAGAACTTCTGGAATGAAGTAGAGAACGTGTGAACGTATGTGTGTGATGTCACCGTGGTTGTTCAATGTATACATGGATAAATGTGTTAGACAAGCATGTACCTATAGAAATGGTGTAATGGTTGGTGACGTAAATGTACGACTCCTGGTGTACGACGATGACACAGTCTTATTAAGTGACAGTGAGGATGAGCTACAAACCGCTCTGAGGAAGTTTGATACAGTCTGTGAGAGCATGGACCTAAAGGTAAACGTGAACAAAACTAAGATTGTGGTGTTCTATCGGGAAGGTGGAAAGGAGAGTAGAGTATTTACCCTGCAAGATGAAATTGTGGAGCAAGTGGACGAGCTGGTATATCTGGGTAGAATGTTTACTACAAGTGGTACAATGGAGGGCGAGATTGGACGAAGAGTCAATGCTTGAAGGAATGTGATTGCAAGTATGTGTACGATAATGAGAAACGAAACTATAAGCCTAGCTGCGAGATGAGCAGTCTATAATGGCATGTTTGTCTTATCAGTACTGTGTGGAAGTCAGACATGGGTAAAGAATGAATGCATAATGACGGAGTGTGGCGTGGAAAAGACGATGATGGATAGATATAAAAGTAGTCACATTGAGAGAATGAACAAACGCAAGACTAACCAACCAAATATATGTGGGTGAGGTTAGAGGAAAGGCTGGGTTTCTTAATTTAGCTAGGGCCTCTATTTAGCCCAGAAAGTCGTTAGATTGATAAATGATTTTTCGGTTTTTTCGTAAGTGTAATAGACGAAAGAACCACAAAAAGACCGAAAACTGCAAATTTTCGAAAAGTGTTCGCTCTTGATTCCTTGAGCTTTACTTTTTGAAATCAATATTCATGAGCGCGTGTTATAAGTGTACACGCTTTTCTCTTCAACTCAGAAACTCTATTTGAGGATACTGCGCAGTAGAAATAGTTAGCGTCTTACCTTTGTTCATAAGTTGTAACTCCTGTAGCGATATATAACGAAACTTTTTATAGAAAAATCGGATTTAAAACTTTATGTTAAAAGCTCTGAGGTGTACGTACATATACATTATGTATCAGCCAAATATGATAAACTTATCTAGAGAACCACTAGAAAGAAATTTTAAACTTTGCACGTATATTGCGAGCGTTGGCGAGTTCAAGTACAATAGGTATAAAATTTAATATTATCAACCTTTATGTGGGTTTTTTTATGGCTTTTGAGTCAATTTTCTAATTATTAATAAAGGTGGCAGTTGTATGAATGGATTTAAAATTACATTTATCAATGAACGAATAAACTTAAATCATAACCATAAAATTTAGTTTTTGTCCAGCTAAGCAATACGCCTGGTCGTCTACTCAAAACAATGCATGTATAAACGTTTTGGTTAACATGACTCAAATGAAATCCTTATTGTACCATATACAAATTTCACAGCCTTTTTCTGCCAAAATAAAAATTTGGTAAGCGTCTGGCGCACATTCAAGGTATAAGTTATCTACTGCAAATCGTTTTAGTATTATTGTAGGACAGTTTTCTGAAGAGTAGCTTATAACCACAGAATGGATCCAGATGGAGGAACAATATACCAGTAATACCGCATTCTTAAGAAATTGCCTAAAAATTACTGCTAATGGCGATATTTGTACCAAATTTTTAATGGGTTCCCCTATGCGTTAGATGAGGCGTTGTGTTTAATGTTAGTCTTCTAGTTTTTTTTGTCTAACATCACGGTTCGGAAAGAAACAGAGTTTCATGATTCGTTCAATTAAAGCCCCAGCAGCACGCAATATACCACATACATTTATTGACAATGTTAGCCAAATATACAAATGTCACACTTTTCAATATTGGCCATTTATATGTAAATATCTCAATAGTATATTGGTAGACTATCTTATGTATATATCCTGAAGATCTGTCAATATACATCATTTATTTGCAAAGCATATACATGGTGGCCAAACAGTGCGACGAAGCGACGAAGGTCAATATCGCCAGTGCCATCAAAGAGAGCGAAAGAAAATTTTCAGGATTTATTAAGGGTTGCGGGATTAATCGTCTAAAATTATTTTCGAGTATACAGGGTACTGCAAAAAGACGGTGCGGTAAAAATTTTTATATTTTTTAAATGGGACACCCTGTATATTTTTACATATTTTAATTCACCCTAAAATTCTGTATTTTGCACATAAATCTGTATAGCATATTTTTGTAACGTTGCCAACTAAATTAAAAAATTCCTTAAATTTGTGAAAAAACATGGGTCAATGAAAAAAACTGGAAACAAAACGGAAAGAGGAATGATGACAGAAGTCTCCGAAGATAACACAGATTAATGTTTTTCTACAGAGTGTTTTGTATGGTCATGCCAACATTGCGAACTTTAAACCTAATATTCGAAAGTTTTTTTAAATGGAACACCCTGTCTGTATCTTATTATTTGGGTGTGTAGAGAATTTAACCCTCTTTAACTTTTGTAAAGGGCTTCCTATGCCTATCTTTACTAACTTTGGTAGTATTTCAATTTTTATTTAAATTCTAGCAAAAAACTGAATGTTTTTCACCATTGTCGTTTTTCTAGTCACCTATGACATAAAATAAAAACAAAATATTATCATTTTAAATGAAACGTCAGTGTTTCTATTGTGTTAACAATTGTGTGACAATTAAAGTGATTTAATGTGTCCTTTCTTCAAAAAAATTTTTCAAATGCCGAATTGGTGGATATGGTTTTTATACTAGGAGCTAGCACAAAAACTGCTTGTTAGCGACGAGGATGTATCACGAGAGATATCCGAACTGACGGCAACCTAATATAAGGGCGTTTGAGAAGGTAATAGAACGATTTCAAACAACTGAATATGTAACTTATCAGAAAAATGAAAAAGCAAAACGTATTTTAACCGAAGAAAATCAATTAAATGTGCCTTTAACAGTAACTGAAAATCCACACATTGGCGAAAGAGATATTTCTAATCAATTAGATATTGGGCAATCATCGATTCAGAATACTGACAACAAACAAAATGCATCCTTATCATATTCAGTTATTGCAAGAATTAAATGAAACAGACTTTCAGAGGCGAATGAATTTTTGTGCATGGGTCCAGCAGAAAGTGACCAAGTTTAGCACATTTAATATTCTTTTGTGATGAAGCAACATTTCACAAAAATGGAAACGTGAATAGGCATAATTTTCAATATTGTGCTTCAAGTAATCTCCATTTTATAAGAACCCATTCACAAAACAGATGGTGTTTAAATGTTTGGGGAGGGGTTGTACGAGACTATGTTATTGGACTGTATTTTTTTGAGGGAAGAGTAATTGATCAAGTATATTTGGATTTTTTACAATATAATTTACCGCGATTAATGGTTCAGATACCAAATAAAGTTCGTGAACGTCTTTGGTTCTTGCATGATGGAGGACTTAAAGTTAGTAATTAGCCCTGTATAATACACAGGGATATTATACCGGGCTTATTACTAACATTTTAAGTGAAAGATATGAGCAGCAGCGGATTGGAAGAGGAGCACCGGTACCATGGCTAGATCACCAGATCTGAAAAAAATGGATTTCAGTATATGGGGATTTATAAAAGATCAGGTATCTAAAATACCCCCCGATTACGAGAGATGACATGAATATTCGTATTACGAACTGTTTGCAAATCGTTACTCGGGACATGAGTAGAAACATGACTCATACTTTTGAAAAACGTATTGAATTGTGTATTCAAGTTAATAGGGACAAACAATTATGTAATAATTTACTTTAAGAATTGTTCACAAGCTTGAATCGC
This sequence comes from Vesta saturnalis, assembly GCA_036346205.1. Taxonomy (NCBI): domain Eukaryota; kingdom Metazoa; phylum Arthropoda; class Insecta; order Coleoptera; family Lampyridae; genus Vesta; species Vesta saturnalis. The sequence continues at coordinate 5,636,893 of JARFJB010002396.1, forward strand.
TACAATGTCGGATCATCATTAGAAAAAGTCATCAAGTTGGCTTTGTATTTAAGTTGCAAGAAGACAGATACATCGAAAAACATTTGTGTATTCTTATTTCATTTGAACTTGAGCTTTGACAGAACTAAAATGTTACATGACAGCCGACAACTTTATGACTTTCTCTAATGAACACCAGATGATTTTGTGGTATTTCTTTCATTATGGATACATTCTTTTCATGTTTATGTTGATGGTAATTAGTTTTTATTTTATGCCATAGGTGACTAGAAAAACGACAATGGTGAAAAACATTCAGTTTTTTGTTAGAGTTTAAATAAAAATTGAAATACCACCAAAGTTAGTAAAGATAAGATGCAGGGTTTAAAAAACTTTCGAATATTGGGTTTAGGGTTCGCAATGTTGGCATGACCATATAAAACACTCTGTCGAAAAACATTAATATGCGTTATCTTAGGGGACTTCTGTTATCATTCCTCTTTCCGTTTTGTTTCCAGTTATTATAAGTTAAAAAATATTAGAAATTTCATTGGACCATGTTTTTTTCCAAATTTAAGGAATTTTTCATTTAAGTTGCAAAAATATGCTATAGAAATTTCGATGCTAAATACAGAATTTTAGGGTGAATTAAAATATGTAAAAATATATAAGGTTTAAAAAATATAACATTTTTACCGCGCCGCCTTTTTTTGAGTACCCCGTATACTCGAAAATAATTTTAGATTTGGACGATATCTTAGAATGTTGGCAACAATGTTGAATTTTCTTATCGGTATTTGAATTATCATGTAATTCTGCCCAACTTTGCTATATATAGCTAATAAATGAATTGACGTTTGTTAGTCTCACTAAAACTCGAGAGCGGCTGTACAGTTTTGGCTAATTTTGGTTTTGAAATACTTGTAGAAGTCTAAGGAAGGTTTAAAGGTGAGAAAATATAAAGAAATTGCAAGAAAAATATAAAAAATTCCTGTCAAGCAGCGTGTGTTCAAAATAAATAAAAAAATGTTTTCTCTTTGTAATTTTAGTCGCAAAATTTATTTCCCTTTTTGACAGTTACGAACTTTGACGAATTATTTATTTCACCTAGTCAACGATAGCGATTTATATATATATATATATATATATATATATATATATATATATATATATATATATATAGAATAGAGATAAAGAGTTTCTATGTAGAATTCTCCACGATGAACTTATGGAAACACCGGTATTTTCTTTTATTTTTGATAGGGATATCTTGGGGTTATTATCAACCTGCTTAATTACAGCAGCAGTATTTTGATCATTTGTAGTCGTCTTTTTTCTATTTCTCTTAGGTTTTACGAAGCTGCCATATTCTTTTAAGTTATTACATAAACTTGGAAAAGTTTTTGCATCGGGGACTCTTCTATGCGGATAACTCTGTGCGTAAACCCTTTTTGCTTCTCTACAATTGGACCTGCATTCTCCAAACACCAGTAACATGTCTACTTTTTCCTCATTGCTAAAGTGAACCATTTCCATATAATTATTGTTAGTTTTGTTTAAACCGAACAAATTTGAATATTTCTTATGACAAAATGTGACAATATCTTTGACACAGCAATAGCAACATCTGTCACTTGTAATTGCACTTAAAAAAATTGCGATAACAATGGTTGCCACAGTAACTGATTATTCATGGCATTCTTATAAAAATCATCCGTAATTTGTTTTATCATGTAGTTAATTGCAATAATAATTTTGTTTATTAGTTTAACTCAGAAATGAGTAAAATAAATAAGTTCGAGTAAATAACAAAAAAGTTTATAAATAATATGTTCTTTCGCATGAGCATAATTTAAAGTCAATGCAATCGGTTTATATTTTCGACGCGTCGCGACTCTTAGCTCTTAGTAGGCGACGAATTTTTTAAACTTTGAAAAATATCTACTTTGATTACTTTTTACAGAAATTAAATATTTGTATTCGTTTTCGAGATATTCTCGTTTTAAATGAAAACCTATATATATATAATATATATATATAATATATATTATATAATATATATTGTATATTACATATATATATATATATATATATATATATTATCATATATATTATAAAAATATGATCAAAACTCTAGGACAAACTTTGCGTAGTGATTCTAGACCCAAAAATAAGAAAAAAGTTCATATAAACCCAGGTCCGGAAACGCTTCGTTTAGGACCTACAGGGTTGAAACAATTTTATTTTCCTCGGTTTTTATATGGCGATATTGTGCGAACAAATTTGAATATGGTCCTGAAATTTGGAGCACGGGGGTTTTTGTGGTCGAGAAACTTAAATATTTTATTGATTTTGATGCTGCCTGCAGAGGGCGCCATCTACAGTGGTATGCTAAAAGTTAATTGGCCTTAACTTTTTTACCACCCGGTATATTGACGTTCCGTTTGAATTAGTTTGTTCCAAAAAGGTATACTTGGTCGATGCCTCTCAGATCAACCGTTTTCGAGATGTTGGTTGATGAACAGTTCAATTTAATTCTCTATAATCCTTAGCTAATTGGAATTAAAAATCAAAGTAACGTATGTTTGCATTTTTATTGTAACTTTGAATTTACGAACGAAAATGAAGAAATAAATAATAAAACTAAAAAAATAAATGTTACAAAAGGTGTTCCACATGATGACCATTTGTTTCGGTACATAATCTCACTCGTTTTGATAATGAGCGGCGAATCCCTGAACATATTCCCACATTATTTCTGAAGGTATCGCAGGCATCTACAGTGGTATGCTAAAAGTTAATTGGCCTTAACTTTTTTACCACCCGGTATATTGACGTTCCGTTTGAATTAGTTTGTTCCCTTTTCAGTTCTAAGCAAAAAAGGTATACTTGGTCGATGCCTCTCAGATCAACCGAGGAAAATAAAATTTTTTGACACCCTGTAGGTCCTAAACGAAGCGTTTCCGGACCTGGGTTTATATGGACTTTTTTTCTTATTTTTGGGTGTAGAATCACTACGCAAAATTTGTCCGTAGAGTTTCTGGACACCCCGTATATGTGTATTTATTATATTACCAAAACTATATTGTTTCGATATTAATGTTATATATTGTATATTTATTTCTTTGGTGTAATTTATATATCTTGAAAATAATAAGTCATTTATTACAAACAAAAATTTATAAAAAATTATTTAAAAATTTACATAAAAGTCTATATGTAAATAGTTTATTATAAAAAACCTCAAAAAATACGTTGTGAATCTGTATTTATTAAATCCATACATTGCTAATATAATCAAAAATCACGAAAATTCGGAGAGCAAACATTTACTTGATTTCTTCTAAATTTGTATTTATACATTTCCACGCAACAATAGAGATTAAATCTATATGTACAGCTAATGGCTAAAACAGTGAAAAATACTAGGTTATATAAAATTTGAGATTTTTTCCGCTAACGGTGTAAAATACGTTTTATCAATATTACATAATTAAATAAATTAAAAAAGGTTGTTGTAAATTACTCTATTTACAGCGTTCATTTAAACTATTTTTTTCTAGGATGCAAAATTTTATTCAAAGTTCGGTAAGAAAGCGTTGTAGGTAGCAGACCTAGGAAAATTACAAAACTCGCCTTACGCTCGGTTTATAAAATTTTTCGCGGTATGCAAAAGCGAACTTTCATACTTTAGTTTGAAATATACCTATAAATGAGCAGTTCAGTTTATACGAACTTTACGAAGTTTCGGTGCATAGCAACGGTAACAGTGAAATGGAAATCAGTACATAGTTAAAGCTTATTAATTTGATTTATTAATTATATTTTCTATAACCATATTTTCAATTCTTGCATGCAAATATTTATTGGAAAATGTAAATAAAACAACTGTGGAAGATTTGAGACATTATATTACATTAAGCTATTAGGAAATATTTGGCAAATATCCACTATATCTCAAAAAGAAATATCTTTTGGTAATATACGTATAAACTTGAATCAAAACAAAATAATTAACGCTTTATAATATGTTAAATATATTCTACGGAGATATTCCTTAAACATCCGTTATATCTACTTTTATAGTATTTAGGATATATCTATTATAGATCGCAATATTGAAATGACATCTAATATTAGGATAACATTTCTGAAATATAGTATGTATATTCGGTGCTACTAGGGAGATGACCTATTACCAATATGAGTATTGTAACAACGTAATTATAACTGTACAAATTTAAAATAGAAAGGAAATTCTATTGAACTATTTTTCAGCTTTATTCAGAAAATGTAAAAAAAGTAAAAATAGAAAACAAAAGCATGTATAAAAACACCGCTTGCAAAAGCGGTCGCTAAACATTTCTTAATAAAATGATTAATTAGTAATTGCATAGGGTTTTAATACACATTAGCAAAGGCTTTCTTGTATGTATAATGATCACTCTTGAAACTATTCGTATTTAAAGTACGAGTACATTGAAGATAAGTGCAATTATAATTATTATGTAAAATTTTTGCTTTTACAGGTTAGATGGTAATTATATAAATATTAGAAATTCATTAAGTTAAAATTAGTTGGTAATCTTGTTGTCTCAAACGACGACTGTATGTACTTATCATCATCTTGTCATAGCTGTAATCACATATTATGATGCATTCTATCTATAACGTTATGTTTGTTGACGTAGTGTATGCATTTAACATATGCAAGATGCAATACAATATGTATTATTACTAGCTAAAATGCAACTTAGTTAATAATGTGTGTATACAGTATAATATATTGTAAGCTAAACAAAGTTAACAACCTCTGTATCGTGTTTCTTGTTACAATATTAAGTTTCAAATTGAAAAAATGTCCCATAAATATTGAAATCAAGAATTTTAACAGCCCTTCTTAAATTATAAAAACGGTCTATTTTCAGGGATAATAAACTAGCGCTATGCTTATTAATTATCGGTGATAACACGAGTAAAGGCGATGAAAATTGAATTCAATTTTCTGAAGACTCTACCAAGTGTTATCATCAATAACACGCATATCACGAGTTATATCTAGGAACAGAATTTAATTCATTAACCACGTGTGGTCGTTTTAGCCAATGAAACTGAATATTTTCTTTAGTAACGTGTCTATTACAGTGAAAATAATTTATTGTGATAATAGACACGTTACTAAGAAAAGTGTGCAGTTTCATTTAACAAAACCAGTTCACATGATTAATGAAGTATATTTTAATCAATATACAACAGTTGTTATATACAAATGGGGTTTTTTGCTTGAGTATCAAATGGGAAGTTTCGTTAAACTGCTATAAGTTGTGAAGGAGCTCGTGCGATCTTATTCAGAGTTGATTAAGAACCAACAGTGTGTTCCCTTTTTTTTTTCAGAGTATCTCGTTTATGATTAGGGTGGAAGGATGCGAGTTTTGGTAATACTGTACTACTTTTTTTTGTGAATCGAACAATACTGTTTTCATAATTCTCACAGCCCTTTTTTTCTTTGTTTCTTCTTTCTTAGTTGTATAATAAGATAGGTATCAAGTACTACATATTGTCGGAAAATCTTAAAACTGTCGCATTCAATCAGGTCAAAATATATAAGTTCTATTAAAAAAGGTTTGATATCTCAAAAAGTACATCGTACACTAATTACACCGTTGAAATTTTCGCAAAAAGTTCTATTGGTACTAACTAACCTTTACCTTTTCGATAGCTTTCAAAAATAACCGCTTTGCAGGAATGCCAACATTGTATTACGGGTGAAAATGGCAGTAGATTCGGAATTAACAGATAAGAAAGAGGTCAGAAGATCAGTCGAATAAAGGACGTCGGCGTGTTATTAATTTTGCGATTAGGATAGCACGTAATATATAAGACACAATAGGGGAAGGTCATAAATTAAATGGGCGCCAGTTTATATATTATCGACATTATCGAGGTCTAAATACCTATATGCGAGTTTTCCACAGCTAAGTTCAAAATAAACAAAAAACTTGCTTACTTTACGTCGCACAAACCAGGTGAATTAGTAAATTAAAAGCCTTCATCCGACGTTTCCTGTAAAGCTTCAAAATATTCGCACGTAATCAAAATAAAAGGACGTGTTAATAGACCAGCTGATCGGACATCAACCTTATTTAGGCTAATTTTACTTACAAAAAGAAAGAATAAGACAATAAAATAGCAAATAATCTAACAGAGAAATCATAAAAAAAATTGATAAACGTCACCGCTGTAAGACCGTGCAAATCAAAAATTTCCATAAATAAATAAAAGCTATGTAACATGAACGTAATCTAAATATCTTTTAAATGTGATTCGTAAATAATGATAACGCTGTGAGGAAGGATAGAAATCACACATATTATGATAAAACAAATAAACAATCAGAATATCGGTGCAGCATCATCAAATCACAAAAAAATAAATTTACTTTTGAAAGGAAGTAAAGCGCGACCTTTCTTACGTAAAATTGTAAATAGTAATTCTGGAAGACTCTTGAAATGTTCAAAATTTCCAAAATCAACTATCTTAATTACCTTCATTTAATTAACACTTTAAAGGTATAATAATGAAAACATAAATTTGACAAATTTTCGTGGTGTGAATTTTGGTATGCAGTAATAAGAATATAAAAATATAACACAAAATATGTAATATTACAATAAGCGGTTGAATATACTTCGGTAAAATTATCTTAACCGTCTGACGGGCTTCTGTACAATACTATGCATAGAAGAAAGCGTATTCATTCGGCAAAACAAATACAAAAAACAAATTCATTAAAATCACCAAAAATAAACACAAAAAAGTAATTATCTGAATTCACACAAAATTGTTCAATCTAAATTGTTTCTTTCCATCTCACAGCGGTAAAGACAATACGTGTAATTGACCCTTTGGTAATCTCCTTCCGCGGACGCGACCTTCTAATACGGCGAGTTTTCTGTCGTTGATTTCGACTATCCGACTATTTTTAAATTCTGTTTACACGAACCTAGTGCCGAAATATTTAGGCCAATACTAGGTGATTTTATAACTGCTTGTCCTGGTTTGATATGCATAAATATTAATTTATTTACAAAACCTTATGTCTTTTATATACACAAAAATTATTGTAGCGATATGTATTTACAGCAGCCTTTATCTGTCTGAATAACTGTGGATGCGAATGTACTGTCTCGATGCACAAATAAATTTACCAAACTCTACGATATCACAATCAGCCAAAGCGCAATCTTACTCCAAAAAGATAGGAAAATAAATACTATTGGTCTTCAAGGGACACGAAAACGTCACTACTGACGAACGAACAACAACTCAAAGAAAAGGTCCCCGGGATGATTGATCCTTTTTAACATCCACAACGTGAACCTGAATATTCCCTCACGATAGCTTTAAATAACCTGGGTAAAACGCAGGTAAGTGCTGTGCGCCCTAAGCCTACATCACGCTCAGCGTTCGACCTCTTTCCTTGACTGTCTAACTTTAGATAACTAACCGAAAAACGAGACTCCCTTTTCCCCACAAGCTCACGTTATCTGTTTAATCGTCACATTAAAAAAATATTCCATACTAAAACTGCATAATGGACAAGGAAAAAATCGAGATACACACATCCTATTCTTCAATAAGAAATCCCGTTACTCAAAAAAACCTTCCATAATCTCCCCAACAACTCAATACATAAACGAACTGGTAAACTTGAGAAATGCGGAACTATATAAACGCGACTGAATATTTTGCTAACAAACCCGATAACGCAGGTAAATTTATACCCACACATATTATGTTTCTTAAAAACTCTCTTCAACCATCATGAAATTCAATTCCCTTTATAGAAACTGCAATAACAAACTTTACAATAACAAAAAAAAAACATTCTAACTATCCAAATATTCAAAAAAATTCTACGACTAATTTCATCCACACGTGGCAATTGAAAAAAGGATCTTTTCTTTATATTCCAAACAATGAAGTAAGTTATGACAGGAATGGCTTAGTTCGTTTGACAAAAAAAATAGCAGTGTTGCACACATAACCATGATGTCTTGAAAAATCATCAAAAATTGGACACACACTGTACACTCCTCAATAATTTAAGTGGATATTGTAAAAATCTATAAATTCTACGAGTCTATGTTTGGAATTAAAAAAAATAAGTAATTTTTTGCTTCCCATGTCATGATACAACCCAATAAATCAAAGAAAAGCAAATGCTGGACGAAAAATTAACAATTTAAAAAAAAAATGGGAAGAAAGTTAACAAGTTTTTTATAACAAAAAATATATAAAATGCGTGACTTATAACAAAACAATATATCGACTGTTACTTAATATTTGTCACATCGAAACAAGAATTTTAAATATTATTAATGTTCTATAATACCAACACATAAAAAAGGTGGTTTTGCTTAGACTTAAATTAAAATACGTACTGTATATACTCTTAAAAACTCCTTTTTCTTATCGACAGATCGTAAGGAATATCAGAGGTATATTTACAGCTATAAAGTAAAAAAAAAACGAGAAACGTGTACTTTTTCGTAATATTTAAAATCATTAACTCAAACAACTACTGCTGTATATTGCATAAATCTAATTAATTTTTGCTGTTTAGCTTCAGCATAAATGCAAACAAAATTTTACTTAACTCTTGGTAAAGCTTTTTTGTTATTAATAATCCTATAACTACATACAAAATATAACCTATCTTCATCTAAATGCTTAGTTCAATGTAATAACGCTAATTCATGTGCAATGCCAACGTGTAGTTTGACACAAATCTAAGTTTCTGTATTATGAAAACTTCTAAGTTGAAGTCTGTGTGTTTTGTTTTGATAACATTGCATTCAGCTTTACTGATCATAAATGAAACTAGCTTTACTCTCATTGTCCATCTAAAACGTCATTTGCCCAAAAATATGTACCTACGATTTTCATATGTAATATTTAAGTTACTATATTGTATTAAAACGATCTTGATTTTCTACACTTCTACGGAATGAAACAATGTAAAGGTAAGCGTGATATATTATAGACCTACGAAAACTATACTGACTTCCATAAAAATTGCAACACCTAGAATTTGTTGAACAATTTTATTGAAAGTTTCGTCAACAATGTCTTTCATTAGAACAAACAAACGATTAAAATTTGAATAAAATCTAGCTAGTAGTTTTTTTTTGTTTTTTCCTTTGCACATAGTTACAATAAATTTGAAGGAATAAACCAATCAGTGTGTAATTAACTGTCAATTTTGCAAATTGTTTGTTCACAATTTCGTTCTGAACTTGGGAACAATGCCAAGAGTACGTCAACATCAACATTTTTCTGAATTGATTGATTTTGAACGTGGCCGTATTATTAGCATGAGAGAGACCGGGCTTTCGCTAAGAGAAATTGCTCGTCGTGTAAACCGAAATGTTACAACGGTATTGAGATGTTGGTCCAAATGGTCCGAGGAAGGGGTGCAACAACGTCGCCCTGGATCTGGACGCCCCCGCAGGACTACAGATCGCGAAGAACGTCGTTTAAGACTTTTGGCCACAAGAGACATATTTTCAACAACTCGATCGATTACAAATGATTGGATGAGAGGTGTAGGACCCAGGATGTCAATGTCATCTGTTTATCACCGGATAAGGTCTTATGGGCTGCGTTCAAATCGTCCATTTTTATGTCTTCCTCTTACATCACTTCACCGTCTACGCAGGCTAGAATGGAGCAACGAAAGAGCGAATTAGGCGCAAGAAAGGCATCGAGTTGTATTTAGTGATGAGTCCCGATTTTGCTTGTGGGCCCACGATGGCTGTAAGAGGGTCAGACGGATGCGTGGAGAACGTAAAAATCCAACATTTTTTTGTGGAACGCAACACAGCCCTCACACAAGGAGTGATGATATGGGGTGCAATATGATACGGTCTTCATTGATGGCAACTTAAAATGCCCCTGGTTATATTGCCAATGTGCTAGAACCCGTTGCACTTCCATATCTTCAGCGGCTAGAAAATCCCATTTTCCAACAGAATAATGCGCACCCTAATATGGCAAGGGCTACAACACGTCTTTTGGAAGAAGCTAACATTGCCGCCCTCCCATGGCCTGCTCGGTCGCCTGATTTGTCGCTCATTGAACATGTATGGGATGAGGTCGGTAGGCGACTGGGTAATTTACCACACCCTCCAGATAACTTACACGATCTCCGGCTACTAGATCACTTGATTGATAGCATGCCACGCCGTATAAATGAGTGTATTACAAATCGTGGCGGAGCAACTCATTATTGAAAAAAAACATTTTTAGTTTTTGTTCTTTTGTTTTCAAATGTTAATCGTTTGTTTGTTCTAATAAAAGACATCGTTGAGGAAAATTTCAATAAAATCGTTCAATAAATTCTAGGTGTTGCAATTTTTATGGAAGTCATATATTTTAAAAAACAAAAAGATATTATTTCACTTAAAACATTCTTACTTAAACCAATGCGTACTATAGCAACCTACAGCCAACTACAGAATCACCATTTTAACTGCAACTGTCTACTTTATTTAAGCTATCTGTAATGTGACACTATAAAAAGGCTTAGCATCGAAAGAGATCAAAGCTGTCTCTGTATTGGCAACTGTACAATTCGGTAATTGAGTTTAAACGTAGCGGTACACAACATATGAACACACATTGGGACGTTTAGTGAATGTGTCTACCACTGAAATGATCGACAAAATCAACGATATGGTTTTGAGTGATCGACTAATAAATTTGTGCGGAATAGTTGAGCCACAGACATACCACAATGTATTGTGTTTTTAATTTTCCACAAAAATCAGGTATGGAAAAATCTTGGGAAGATGGGTGACGCATTTGCTCTCAGTGGGGAATAAACGAAACGGTGCGGCTGAGTGTAAGATTGTTTTGGTGCTTTTCCGGTGCACTCCTGAGTTTCTGAGTTGATATATAACTGATTGCGAAACATGGATACACCACTACCCTCCAGAGATAAAGGAACTGTAAAAATTGTTTACACACAAGATCTGTCTTATCAGAAATACCTCTGTCAAAAAAGGTTTTATATTTATAAAACAGGTTAGAACGCCCATTCGGAAAACAAGATTATTATTAATAAAAAATTGAAGGAAAACTTAGCGTTTGAAGATGTATTTTTTAAAACAATACATCATTTATTTGATTACCTTTTTATTGGTCTTCTTCTTTTTCGACCGTGATTCGTCACTATCATCATCATGGTTTTGATATTCATCCTTCTCCTCGCTTTCACCATCTTGAACGATTATATTGTGATAGTTTATTAACATTCCAGTTCATTTGTATAGTTAGTTAATTATATAAAGGTATGAGAGTGATACACTATTTTTTTTATTTAATAACATTATGCGTGTACGTATTTGTGGGTGCAAACTTTGTAGTTATTGATTCGCATATAGTAATGTATTAAAGCACTTTATCTTTTTATTTCCGTTATATCAATTTGGTATTTTTAATTGTGGTTTATTTTTAGCAAGCTGTAAGTTAAACCAAATCAGTATTTTTGAACTGTAAGGTGATTTTCGCAAGCTGTAAGTTATGATTTGATTTGTTGAGACTAATCTGATTGATTGATTGATTTGATTTGATCGAGCATGATTTGCTTGAGATTGATTTGCTTAATTGATTTTGATTAATTTTATTTCATTAATTGATTTGTTTGTTTGAGAAAGAGCCGAGAGCGACGATACAGAGAGGGAGAAACGGTGGAAATGAGAGAGATAAAGATGTGCACGATAAACCTCTATTACAGAAAACATTCTCTAGTTTAAAAATATACGACTAGGAGGCGCCACAAACAAACCCTAATTAGTCCTAGAAATACACCGCTAGGTGGCGCTACCTCTATTACAGTAAACATTCATTAGTCCATACACCACTAGATGGCGACACAAACAAATTCAAATTTCGCGCCAAAAGGGCCACGACAACAGGGCGCAGACCCTAACACAAGTTCCTATACCTTTCTTACAAGTTAACATTAGGCCTCCCTTATTAGAATACTATTTCTGGCTAAGGGGGCCACGAGAAGAGAGCGCAGATTCTAACACAAGTTCTTACATCTGTCTTGCAAGCTAGCATTAGAGTCCCCTTGTTAGAATACTATTTCTAGCCAAGGGGGCCACGATAAGAGGGCGCAGACCCTAACACAAGTTCTTATACCTGTCTTACAAGTTAGCATTAGGGCTTATTCAAATTCAAATTTCCCGCTGAACAGATTTGGTTCTGACCTTGGCTACCCCAAGACCAACTCCAAGGGTAAGCCCAAGGCCAATTTCAATGCTATGTCCCAAAGTCAACCTCAAGGCACTCACGGTCAAACTACGCCCCCCCCACGTGGCGGTCAAGGTCAAAATGTGTCCTCCACGTGGGCGAGCAGTGGTCGGGGCTTGTGACGTCACAAAAATAGTGTCTCCCTTCTACTTACGTCTAATGATTTATGCTATCGAGGGTTTCCAAATTTCACCTTCCTTTTTGGTAAGACAAAAACAACCCTGACTTCGTTTCGAGTGGCGCCTCAACATAAAAGTTGTTAAAATTTAACCTCAACCTTCTTTATTGTAAGGTTCTGATGAAACTGTACGTTATAGAAAAATATGGTTAACTAGCAACGTAACGAAGAAATTGTGTCTCTGTTCGTGGTTAGAAATATTTACTTATTTAAAGATATCAGTTCAACCTAACAGCATTGATGGCAAAAAATCGGTTTATGTTTTATTATCTTCCAACATACCTATGCATATGTTGGTAGACAAAGTTATGCAATCACTAACGCTAAATCGACCTATTACCCCATTTTTCAAGGTTTGACAGTTTCACGAAGTTCGGCCATGATGTATGCGTGAGTGCGTTGGGACGTGAGTGCGTAAATGTGTGTGCATATGTGCGTGGGTGCGTGCGTGTGTGCGTGCTCGTGCGCGAGCGCGTGTGGATGTATGTTATTATCCACGTTAACTCCAGAACCACAACACGTATGTACTTAAAATGTCTTTTTTCTATTGCTCCTGGAGTTGATTGATTGTGGTTGAAATTCAATGGCGTAGAGGGAGAGTTTATTAAGCCGCAGTTTTTTATTTTTATCAAATATTTCTGAAACGGTAGTTTATTTCAAAGAAATCAAAACACCAACATATGACCTTAAACATATCGATTTATGCAATTTTTGATACGCCGCGTAATTTAGCGGCAAAAAGGTAGAATTTAAGTGTTAGTTTGATAAGAAAATCTGTGGACATATTTTTTAAAGAAAATTTTATTTTACATAACTTTGTATGTAAAATTTCTTAATATAACGCGAGATAAGTATAAAAATTAAATAAATGTGTTAAAAATGCTTAAACTGTATTATCAATATTTTTATAGAAGCGAGCGGTTTTCGAATTTTTATTTTCAAGTTAGCATCTAGATGTCTATTACATTTATCTTACATGAAGTTTTAAACGTCCGTTAGACATAGATTTTTTTTGTTCTTACAATGTTGCCTATTTTCGTAATGAATAAAAGCATTTGCATAGTTATCCTTAAAAAAATTATTATTAAAATTATTTCATATTTTTAATTTCCATTTTGTAGGTTGGAAGGTTCTGTGTTTTGTTACACCAGATATCTGTTTTATATTTTGAGGTAAAAGTAAGCAAGTTAAAAAAAATGAATTCGTAAATCTTCATAATGAACACAAATGTAGTGTTCTAATAAAATTGAAGTACAATAAATTAGTCATAAATATACAGTCAGAGATATTAAACATTGTTTAAACCACGATATAACATGACAAAATGAATATTTGTAAACTTAGTTGTTTTAAAAAATAATATATTCATGCTCAAACATGAAAGTAAAATAAAATGTATATCAGAAAACACATATTTGCGAATTCACATACAAATATTTGTTTAATCTCATATGAAAATACGTTTAAGTACATTTGAAATTGCGTTTGCATTATAATTTTTGAACAAGCTCACCTACTAAAGTTAATCTGAGATTTTAATGTTTAATCTTTATTAGTGTTTCTTGTTTGTTTTTCCCATGACTGTTATTTTCCTGCTGTTTTTTTTAAATTTATTAAAAATTATTTGTATAAAATGTAGTGTAAGTGATATGAATTTATGAGAAATACAGTTTTTAGTGCGGTCATTAGTGTATTATCTTACCTTCCGGTTTGTTTCAGGGTACAATTGAATAATGTAAACAAAATTATTTTAAGAAGATAATGTGATTATAATACCTGATATTTCAGGCGTAAAAGTTCCGACGTTTGAAAATAAACGTATACAATTATAAAATAATTGCGCAATCGTGAAATTTAAAATAATTAGAAAAAAGTACTAATTGTGATTAGTAAACTTGCAACATCCATGCAGTGCTCAGATTTTGCAAACATATTTTTTTTACTTTCAGTTTATATCTTTCCTTGTTTTATTATTTGTGCTTAAATTTACGATGAAATACAGTTTTATTTGCAAATAGTTTTTTTATTCTTTCTTTGGATATTAGCATATCTTATTCACAACAGAACAGCACGCGCCATGTATGTTTTAACAACTCCACGTTATCATTGAATGTATTTACATAAATGTAATTACAGAATCTTAAATGAGTGCCAGCAACCCCAATTTGTCGGTAAAGGTTCCATAAGCTGGATTTAGGCCACTTACATTGTTGGAGTGCAAGTTGATTCCTTAGCAAATACCATTAGTATCACTCCTAATAAAAAGAAAACTGCAAAGTGCATAAACGTCGTTAATATAAACATAATACTCCTGAAAGACTAAATTCTAAGTATTTAACGGCGCATTAAAATTCATTCACTATAAATTGCTGAATATGTTAGTACATTAATTTAATGTTTACAACCCAACAAAAGATAATATTAAATTCAATCCTCACTAATATATCAGAAATAGCTCACGTATCTGGTAGGTACAACTTAACATGAAACAATACATATATGAATGTATATCTGCAAATCTTGAATTATCGTAAAAAACAAGGTAAACTGCTAGCTCAATTTCAAACATAACATTTGTATTATCGTGCATTAAGATTTTTTTAAAATAAGCTAATTAGATTTATCTGAATCCAAAGTAATGAATAAATAACCGTCAAATAAATTTTGTTGACCAAAACGGTTTAAAGTGCTTAATGTTTGTGCCGGTAAACGATTTTGTGAGATGCATTCCTATCGCCCTCGTATATTCTACACATGCACTAAATATAACAAAACTAGTAGATAGAGGGCTGCAGGAAAATATTTGAGGTGGATACTAGGAGTGGAAATTAACCAGGATATATCATTAGAGAGGAGATGCAAGTAGAGAAAATACGGGTGGAGGCGGGAAATAGAGTAGTAAAGTGCGAGGAGGAAATGAGTAGAAGAACGGAGTGTAAAATTCTACAAGAATGCTGGAAAGACATAAGAGAAGGAAGAATAGAATATGGATAAGAAGCCAGGAAAGAATATTACGAAAGAAACGGATATGCAAAAGAAGAAGTAGAAAGACTAAGTAGGGAAGGAGAGAACGTGAGAGAGGACATTTAGAAGGGATAGAGATGTGCGAAAGCAGGAAAGATGGTCGAAGGTAAAAGAAGGAAAATACAATGTAAACTATAGGAACATTAAGGGAGAAGGGATACCGAGATATTTGATTGGGGAAGGGAGAAGGGAAAGAAAGAAGATGATAGCGAGATTTAGATGTGGAAACGAAGAAAGGGGAAACAGGTACTGGAGAAGGGACGAAGAGAGAAAATGTAGGCTGTGCGGAGAAGACATAGAGTCGATTAAGCACATGTTGCAAGAATGCAGGGAATTAAAGGAAGAGGAGAGGACGGTGGAAGAGATACTAGAAGGAGGAGGGGGAGCGGAGTGGATGCAAGAAACATGGAACAGAAGAATACAGTTAATGGGAGAAGAGAAAAGAGAGAAGAAGTTAGTGTAAGGGAAGTAAAGAAAGGAGCGACTGTAAAGAGTGTAAATAGAGAAGGCGAATGTAACCTACCTATAGCTGTGCTATAGGTAGTCAACAAAGAAAGTAACCGTAATAAACTTAATACATGTATTTCAAAATAGTGCGCTACGATATTCGTATAATTTACAAACCCCGTTACAAAATATTTGTTACATAGCTTGTAACAAGCCTTTTTATGTATGTTTAAAATTTACGTACATATTGGCAACTTAAGTGCATTTCGTGTAGTGTTAGTTTCATACCTTATTGGCGTAAAAAAATGTCCATATAGTTCTTTTAATAAATTATTTCAAGTATTATACGTCTGATCATCACTCTCCGTGCTTCGAGTCATTTTCGGTCATTGCGCAGGGTTACCTTGAGCGTCCTTTATTCATTGCTTGAACTACGTGTTTAAGTAGAAGCCATTTTTGCTTTGTTTAAATTTTTTATTAAGAGTGCCACATTTATTGGTGAGTTGTTAAATTTATTATACTGAAATTTGAGACATTTACATTTCAGGCAGCTTTACTTATACTCTTGCCACTTATTTTTACGTTGGGTTTAATATTATTTTAACGTTAACTTTGCAAGATGATGCAAGAGCCTTTGGCTACTACGAAGTGGGATTTCAGTTTCCAAATTTCACTTTGAACTATGCGAAATCAATTCAGTTTGGAGGCTTATAACGAAATTTCTATATATTTAGAATTACCAGCATATCAATCTGATGTTTACTTCAACTTCCATAAAAATTGCGCAACAAATTTAAAGTGATGAATCGACAGCATTTCCTTATCTGTTGAAGTTACAGTGACACCCAAAATGTGAAAGAAATTACTCCAGGTATTTTATATTGTTAATTATTCACATAGTTTAAGGTAGTTAATTAAAAATCAGTAACATTAGTTTTTAAGAGATCTTATAATCAAATTAAGTATCGTAATAAAACTCATTGTCGTCATTATTTTTTTACTTGTTATTTTCATGAGTTTTTTTGGTGACTATTCTATTTTTAAGGTTTATTTGTTCCTTAAAAACAAATTGGCGTCCGAGATTTCATTATTTATTTTCAGGTTTGAAGCAACACCTTTTTTTTTAAGCGAAAATATCTAAGCAATTCTATTTTTATTAATAAGCAAATCAAATGTCATTGTACCTGGACTTATTAATCTACCGATGAGCAAAGTGGCATAAAATCTTCTTCCATTATTTTCCATAGGTAATTATAGCTCTGGGCTAGAAGTATTAATCATAAGTGGGTGAATTATTTATACGACACCCATTAAGATTGCATAAATATATCAAAAAGAAGTTTATTTATTTCGTCCTACAGGGGTATACGTAGCTTTAAAACCAAGCTACTGCACGGTATTATCGTGGCAGTATTTTATACCGTACTGAATTATGCACACCAGCTTCAGGTCAGAACTGTATATGAATTGTCTAAAGACCGCCCCACTATCGAATTTTTTCTCCAAATTTAAATCCGGCCAATAAGATAATTTGCAAGACATTTAGTTAGATGTACCATGTGATGCCACGGCGTATCTGACGCGAATTGAAGAGGTTCCGAGACTTTTAATTTTGTTATCCATAATCTTAATTATAAACTTTTATCACTTTCTTCATATCTGAAAGGTTTATTTCGTAATAATTTAAAATTCGATACTTGCTTTAAAAATATGGGGGCGTCGTCGTAATACTTTGTAAAATACTCTTCGCCATATTGTTTACTGTTCAAAGGGAAATTAAGGAATCTTTCCCCAAACATTTACGTCGTCGTGTTCATTCAACGTTATATTGTAACAATAACTAAACTTTTTATGTTACTGCCACTATGGGGTTAGGTTTTTTGGCAAAATTCTGAAATTTTAATTATTTGTCTATACATTATCTGTAAAAATTTCCATTATACAAAGAATCTAACTTTTATGAAAGAAATCTCATTTAACAACCAAACGTAAGAGAATTTAGTTACTTTAAATTATATACCATTTGACATCTTAATCTAGGTTTAAATATTACTATTAATTATACGGCACGTTGAAATTATCTGTGCCGTAACATCAGTTACGTTTCGTAAACTGTATATTTTTTAATTTTCATAGGCAAATAGTAATTTATATAATTTCTACGTCATTTTATGCGTTGTAGTTGTTCAATGAAGCATAAGTTAAAATATCCTAGCGAAACCTTGTTTACAGAAAGTTTATATTTTCCCTTTGTATTTTCAGACGGGCGTACGAAAACAGACAGGAATTACTTAAACGTCTCTATCTACTATAGGGCTGAAAACTTTCTAGTAACCCTTTTTGAAGCTGATGTCAAACCAAAAGCTTAAAATCCACAGATATAAAAAAAAACGTAATTTTAATTCATAACAAATTATAAACATAAAAGCACACTACACAAACATTAATCATGAATATTTAAATTTAATTTATCCAATTTACCTTAAACTGTTCTCCGTCAAAACGCACATCGGAAAATGAACGACTGTCACTGTCAAGTCGTCCAGGTAGTAGTCGTTTCACAACGCTTGCCAATTCGGTTAACAGATCCACAAAATTATCGGAAACTAGTGCCTTCGATTCGTACCCAAATATCAATATGTTACAAAAAACTGCTTCTATCGCTAACCCAATCTCGGGTTGCGTTACACTTTCATTCAAACTTTGATTTCCTTGAGTAATCCGCCCCGGTTTTAACTTTTATTGAAATAAACTGTTTCCCTTTATTGCGTTCACATACCCTCCATTAAGTTAGACAGCTGCTAAATGGAAGACTTCATTAAAAGGAGTTTGTATATGCTCCTAATTGCCACTTTAATAACCCCTATTGCGAATTTCGGAAAAACTATCCCACACATTAACGTTGTGATTTCGGGCACTCTAGGGAAGTTTACCTCACTACTAACGCACAAGAAACCGGAATATCGCGACACTGTCGCAACTTTAACCCTTTCTGCTACGAATTCGAAGTTTAACAACAACAAAATAGAAAGTTATGACCAGCCACTAGATTTTTTTTAAATTTCCTCGTGTCACTCGATTCAAAACGTGCCACAACGAGCTCTCATTTGTGTATTTCAACTTGAAATAAAACATTTATTACTTTATGCGCCATAAAATTCTAATCTAGTACATGTTTTAATAAACCTTAATTTACCTAGGGTAAACTACTTCGCTCCAATATCACCTATTACTGCTAAAATTAAGTCCCCAACTTGATAGTCTATAATATCACGTCTACACTGTCAAATTTCAAATCTCCAAAATGAACATTAACTTCGGAAAAATAATTCTAACGTGTGTTCGCGTCTTTATCCCATATGGTGTACCATAAGTTTATGCCTTATCTGCTGATTCAATAAAATGTATTATTCCGGAAAATAATATGCCCATCTGATTTCGCAGTTGAGTCGACATTTACTCTGATTTTCTCAAACAATCAAATTTTATCCCATCTTCCGTAAATATAAACGATTTGTATAGTTCGCTACCACCTAGGTATGAACCGATCACTGATGCTGACGGCACAAACGCATCTAGATCCGCCGATTCCACGATTGAAAGGGATTTGTCACGGGACACTTGCCACCTCGGGACTATCCGCTGCATCACCTGACTAGCCTCAGCAATTTTTTAAACATTTGCGACATCAAAAACTCCTGGTTGTTCTTGAGTTGCTACCATTCGAAATATGGCCTGACTTACATGTATGTTTTGTATACCTTTTACGTAAATACAAATCTGTGATGAAAGCGTAGACATGGCGGTTTGCATAACGTCGTTTTCTTCTACCGTTGGACCGAAAGGTGTAATCTGCTGACGTTTTAAAAAATAACTATTTCCGAGATGAATACAATAATTTTTTCGAAGCCGGAATCATTTAGTAAGAGTCAAAATTTGATTTATTAATTAATGTGACTGTTACTTGGTATTCACATTACATCACTTTATGCGTGGTTAAGGCTACGCCATATTCTTTGAAGTTATGATTGGTGAATAATGAAACACCTAAGATAAGAAGAAGAGGGTGTTTATACTACTAATTTAACTGTACTACCAGCGAAAGTTGCACTTTAATGACGGTTTCGGAGAAATTTTCTTATTTGTCCATTATATAGGGAAATTCCCATACGTTAGGGGTAGATAGGGGACACCAGCTTCTACATAGTTTATATTTGATAGTTTTTGGATTCTTCATAACGAAGATACAAAGAGTATTTTTGTTATCTATTAATTTTAGTCAAAACTAAATATTTATGGGCCAAAAATTTAAAGAATAATCTTGTTGTTTTTCTAATTAGAAATTTTTCAGTTGTAACCAATTAGCATATTAATGTCTTTATTTCTTTTTTTGTGGGTTATAATTTTAACGCAAAATATGTGAAATTTTAGATAAATCATAAAAAGAGAAAACATTCACGTCCAAAAAATTTCAAATTTAGTACATTCTGATGGCATTTTCTTACACATACGTTTTTCATTAACTCCTGAAATAAGAGAATAATAAAAACGTTAATAATTTCATTGATTACAACTCGAAAATTTATTAATTGGAATAAATGTTACTTTTCTTTAAATATCGTACTTCTATTATCAAAATATAAGGATTTGGATCAAATTGACAGGTACAAAAAAGTATGAAGAAATGCTGAAGCCATGGTAATTTTTTTTTTGCTCTTTTAAACATGCTTTTCAAAATTTCTATATACCGGGTGTCGTTTTCTTATTTTTTTTTTTAGTCCTGACCTGGTCTTTTCTTTATACTTCATTCTTTTTATGAATAATTAAATAATTTAGTAAAATACGTTTAATCTTGTACCTTGTTTATAAAGAATCGAAAACCTATTAAGTATAGGTTATTTAGAACTACCGGGATGTCCCCTATCTACTCTTAACGTATGCGCATTTCCCTATGAAGCACCCTGACGTTTCTAAATGTTATGTTTTGAGGATTGTCACTTTACATGTCAAAATTAGAAACATTTATGCCTATTTGATAGTTTGTAATCATACAATTCTCCGAATAATTCTTTTATAACTGATCCAGTTCCATATTAGTCCATATTAGTGAAACTATTCAATTGCCCATCGCTCGTACAAAATGCGTAAAATAAAACAAATTTTTTTATAAAAGGTTATGTTATACATTATTGTAATGAGAATGAATGAATTTTGGTACCGTTTTAAAGTAATAGTGATGCTGTTGATGCAGAGAGACTTGCGTAAACACAAAATCCGACCATATCTCTTTTTGTAGTAAAAATATATTTTGTGTTTAAGTTGCTTTTGGGCCACTATAGGCTTCTAACTTCGCCAGCATAATAATTAACTCAAATAGCTATAAAAACCAGTCCATTGTTAAAACGCCGAAAATTCTACAGTTCTTGGCTCTAAAATGTTTTGGGGAATGTTTAGCATTGTTTATGACAGAAGTTTTATTCGTAAATGTTATTTTTGTTGTACCCTCCATTACTAATTTGTGCAAATGATTTTTCGACGTATGAGCGAGACGTCATACGAATAGATCTTTAATTAACTATGTACAAACACAGATCTTCTACTGATCACATGTGTTCTGCAGATGAGTTACGAATAATGTTAGGCCAATGCAATGAAAATATATTTTTTGTTTAATAGACCTTTGAGTTATTATACGCTTCTAACTTCGCTAGCGAAGTAACTAACGCAAATAGCTGTAAAAAATCTGTCCTATGTTAAACCGCCATTATAAATATACAGGGTGATCCAGGTTTATAATAATGGGGATTTGTCCTATGAACTATTGTCCTAAAACGCTTTTTACTAAAGATAAATGGCCCCAAAATTTGAATTTTCTAAATACGTTTTTCTTAATCTAAACGGAAATAGTTACGATTTCTAAACTTGGTAGGCACTAGGTGGACCATGACTATTATTTTGCAGCGATTTTTGCGTTATCGGTATATCGGGTGATATTTTTTACGCAGTCGCGCACCCTTCTACCCAGTCTTTCGCCACTTATTAAATTCTTTTTCTCACTTATAACGCGCTTGCCCAGTTCTTTACCAACATATTTTTATTTTTGCACTTGTTTTTAGCCAAAAGTGGTAACGACCTAGTTATACAGTATGCAATTGAGTGGACTTTGTAAGCTGACGTCTAGCAAAATGGTGGGGTCGTTGACGAGTATGAGTAGTCAAGAACATCAAACATTTAATTAACGAACAAAAAAACTATGTAACAAATTAACAATTAGGTATTAGGCAACTGCCTTCTCCTTGCTGCTATGCACTTGTGGCACCGACGAATAAAGAATTAATCGCATTCGCAACTTGAATACGATTATTAGTTAGTTCACGATATCCATTCCGCAGTTTTTCAATTAGTTTCTTACGGGTATTTATTGGTGTATGGTACTATGCCTTTGAGATGACCCCAAACAAAATAGACCAATGGACTCAAAACAGACGACCGTGGTGACCAAGCAACTCGCCTTTCAAGGAGAATTCAATTTAACGTATTGTTTCGGACACGTCCGATTCGTCGCTGATGATAGGGTTTATTCAATCACTTGCCGCCCATAATTCACTGGAGCACCATCCAACTGTATCCATCTTTCTTGTCGCAAATTTAAAGGAACATCTTCAAACAAGTCCTGAAGCGAATTTTCCAGAAAATTACGAAATAGATTTGAATTTAAGCGAGGATGTACAAAAAGGCGGCCTCAAAGAGTATTTCCTGTAACACCAAGCGAACCGTTGAACTGATACTGAAACGGCGATTCTTTAATACACCGAGGATTTTCATGAGCCCATATATGAAGGTTGTGATTATTTACAACTCCACCGTTTTTAAAATTGTTTTCATCATTCCACAAGATGTGGATTTTGTAGAAATTGTGGATTTATTTCTGCCGATTGCAAGACCTATCTGCAAAAGTTAAGTTGCTTTTTAGCATCTCCCGGACGCAACCCTTACACAGGTTGCAAATGAAAAGCTCGGCGATGGTCAGTGAGACATTTGGTGCCCCTTAGTAATTCGACGTATACTTGAATTGTTGTTCACATAAAAATTCGGGCATTATTTCTTATATTTCTTGGATTTCGATTTTGTTCATTTAAGCGGCGCAATATACATTCAGAAAACCATGCACAAACATTTGTGCACTTGTAGTTCCTCTGTTTGGAAAGCGCGCTTGTATTCTTCAACTGCCTCGTTAGAATTGTTGTGATAGAACATAAACATAACGGATATCAACATATTCTTCATTTGAAAGCGTTCTTGACATTGTTATCTCTAATGGTTGATCAATACTAACACTGACATTGACACTGACATGTCATTTTGTAGAAATCGCGTCGATTTTTGTTGTCCAAGGCAATTTACGTAAAATGCAACAATGGATAATGTACAAAAATAAAAATTTGTTGGGCAAGCACGCTATAGATCGAATTGAATGGAATGAGTAGAAGGGTGCGCTACCCCCAAAAAAATGTCACCCGGTATACCGATTGCAAAATAATGGTCATCGCTCATCTAGTGCACATCCCAAATTTGGAAATTGTACCTACTTCGGTTTAGGAGATATTAAGAAATAATTTTTAAAAAACTAAAACTGACGCCATTTATCTCTACTAACAAGCGTTTTAGGGCAATAGTTTTTAGGACAAATGCCCATTCACTAGTGCTATCGATTCCTGAATTTATCAAGGTTGAATGAGAATCACTCTGTATAGTTCAAGAGAAAATTTTATAAATTATAAATTCCTTGGAACTGAAATGTTTTATAATAGAAGTTTTAGTCGTAAATGTTATTCATGTTATTATTATACCTTCAATTACAATTACTTAATTCGCAGATTTTTGAAATTAGATGCACGTTATTAAAAAATGTCACTTTTAGTATTTTAAAAAAAATCTTTTTATTGATATCTCTACGAAATTCTAACTAAACTTATGAGTGTGAGAATTGATTCCAAATCAAATGTTAAATATGAAAAACCTAATTACAGCTTTCAGTTCATCAAATTACATGGATTCAAAATATATGGTTTACTTTTATAACCATTTCTCTTATTTTTCTTTTCTTTTACATATGTACTCTCTGTATGTTGAGAAAGTAGATTTTGCAGATGCAACCCAATTTTTTATTGGAATAAGTTGAATATGAGCTATTGTAAAAATAATTTCATGAACACATTATGCTATTTGTTAATCGGATTCCAATCCTTTTAAATGCGAAATGAAAGTAAATAGGATTAAAGATAGTACAATGTAATTTAAAAATGTTGTTTAAATCTATTATTGACTTGAAAATGCATGTTTACCATTGCGGTTAATGCTTCCTTTAGTTTGAAATTATGAAACCGCAAAATTTAATATCATACAATTAAATGGTAAAAAATTAATTGGTTATTTGAATTTTTTGTTGGAAATTTTATAAATTGCATCGCCGTCTGAATAATGATCAAAATTTCTAATTTGGGTAGAATGACATACAAAGTTGACCGTTCTTATTAACATGGTTTATTAATGAATATGCGAAAACATCAAGAAAATTATTTAAGGTCATGCATGTGTAACACAAGCAGCGCAGATAACTGTTTAGTTGCATTGTTGCTTTCTTTGTGGCTTTTATGTTTACCAGCCGTATTTGTTAATTGAGAAAGTGAAGGAAAGAGCGCTGCTTAGTGGAAATTGGGCAGATTCTTTACTTTTATTTGACAGGGACATCTTTTAGCGAAGTGTTTATACGAATTACAGAGGTTAGTTGCCGGTCATTGCTGCTGAAAATAGTCCTTGCCCCATGACCCTTATGCGTGTATCTCACAACCGTGTGAGTTAGGTACAATGAAAGTGAAACTAGCTTACGGCAGCTTTGTAGTTTGCATGCTTGTCTGCAGTTTCTTGATGAATTTATGCGAATCTTTACTTCTCTTGACAAGTTTTCTTGCTCGCTCAATTACTAATGAATGATAGTGTTGGCATAACATCAATGTATTAAATAAACGTATGGGAATAATGGGCATCAATCATCTTGGTGATCTAAACGCGTCTTGTTGAATATCGATGATTTTTTTTATAGTTTGATTTCCGGTTTGCTTCAATAGATAGAGATTAGTATACATATTTTGAGCGATCCAGCGTTATTAGTTTGCAGTTTCTATAGGTGATGATAGAAGTACGAATTTCTAACAGCTTATCAAGATTAGCATGTAGATGAGGATGTTAGCATATTGAGATATGAACCAATCGGAACCCACTTATGAATGTACCCCCTGGTGTTAATACATGACGCAATTAATTATTCTGGTATATTATTTGCTTGCTCGCTTCTAAACTTAGATGTGCAGAACT
The DNA here is from genome assembly GCA_036346205.1 of Vesta saturnalis. NCBI lineage: Eukaryota > Metazoa > Arthropoda > Insecta > Coleoptera > Lampyridae > Vesta > Vesta saturnalis. The sequence continues at coordinate 5,662,217 of JARFJB010002396.1, forward strand.
TTCGGTTATAAGTTGTGACATTTTGCAACATTATTATTCTTACTACATCTCTATCTTATTCATCATTATATAAAGGAACGTTTTACAGTTCATTTTAATTTGGAAATCTGTCTTACTGGATTATAATTTGATAATGTGTTAATATCTTTTTTTTTCACTTGCGTTATGTTTAATTTTGTTAGTAAACAGGGAGTCTACGAAAAAAAATTTTAAGCGAAACATTTTAGTACATTTTTTGGATGCCAACCACCCGAAGTGGATATTATTGCTAATTATTGAACCTAGGAGAAATCCGTGTTGACGTGACCAATATAGTAATCTATGTATCAAGGGCGTAAAACAGGCAAAAGGTCCATATACGCTGTCTACTCCCAAAGTACATTCAAAATTGTATGCAAGATCGTTTCAATGACTTTGATTAATAAACGTGTAATCTATTTTTTTCTTTTCATTAGAGCCGGCGCTTGGAGTTTTGCCGCCCGGTGGAAAAACGTGATATGCAGCCCCCTCCCTCACAATAAAAGTCATCCATGGAATGAAACAATTCCTATATTAGAAAGAAAGGACGCTAAGCATAAGATAACTAAACTTTGTACATTTAGGTACTGAGCACGAGCAGCACTACTGTTAAATAACGTAACAAACATTAAACAAATTACATACGATAATACAATACTGTGACAAATAACAACAAAACTTCGTAAAAATACTAAAAGTGTTTTTCCTTACCTTTAATTCAGCAAACTTCTGAATCATACGTTTGAGATTAACCCCTTCCACTCCAGCCGCAATTTTAATAGTGTTTTGTCCATACCATATGTAGCTTTTTTTCTTAGGTTCTTAGGTTTATTTGGTATTTACAAAATTTACAAAATTGCAGCATTTGAAAATTCGGTCTATGCCATGCAGTATATCCACATAGATTATGGATATCGTGCTATGCCAGGGTATCCTCATATAGGTACTGCTGTAACTGCAAAATTATTCATCTTTTTATGTATAGTAAAAGACGTTATTTTATATGAAAAATGTATTCTAATAAAAACAGAAAATAAATTATGTGTGAAATTCTGTCAAATGCTCGGTACCACCTAGACTTGACTTGTTTGTACATGTAATACAAACGTTTCGGGTTAATTTTCTTTTTACCTAACTTATGGCAAATACACATTTTTCGAAGCGTTCACCTTTTTCCTTCAAGGCAAGTTTACCATGACATCTTCTTTTTTGGTAGCATGGGTTGTTACAAAAAATCATACGTGCCCTGGACAAGATGACGTAATAGGCGAGCTAATAAAAGAAGGTGGACACGAGCTAGTCAAAGCGCTACAAATATTCTATAATAAATGTCTGACAGAAGGAAGAATTCCCGAAGAATGGAACAATGCACTAACCATTCTCATATACAAAAAGGGAGACAAAACAATACTAGATAATTACAGACCAATATCTTTACTGCCCCAAGTATACAAACTCTTTACAAGAATTATAATAAATAGGGTGGACACAATACTTGAATTCTACCAGACAATCGAACAGGCTGGCTTTAGCAGAAACTTTAGCACAAACGACCACATCCTCACGAACACTAATAGAAAAGGCCATAGAATACAATCTACGTTTATATATGGCGCTAGTCGATTTCGAAAAAGCTTTCGACTCAATAGAATTATGGACGATAGAAAAAGCATTGCAAAATAGTAGAATAGACTATAGATATGCTAAAATTATTCACGCTATCTACGAAAAATCCACAATGACAGTGAGGCTACATGAAAACACGAATAAAATGGCAGAGGAGTAAGACAAGGAGACTCGATGAGTCCGAAACTATTTATAACTGCACTAGAAGACATCATGAAATCGCTTAACTGTGAAAATAAAGGAATAGAAATAAACGAGAAAATGCGTAATCACCTTGCATATGCATATGACCTAATTATCATGTCAAACACAGCAGTTGACTTGCAGAACATGCTCGAAGAACTAGGGGATAAAACAGAAAAAGTTGGGCTAAGCATAAATAAAAAAAAAACAATAATACTGATTAACCAACAAGACAGCATGAAGATAAAAATAGACAATCAAAGAATAGAGACAGTACAAGAATAGATTTACTTAGGTCAACTGATAACATGCAAAAAATTCAAACAAAACCTCGAAATTGATAGACTTATTCGACAAAGATGGTCAGCCTTTGGGAAACAAAATAAGATATTAAAAAACCAAAAAATCCCTTTAAAGTTAAGAAAATCGGTGTATGACCAATGCGTACTCCTAGTACTCTCTTACGCGGCACAGACATGGATACTAAACAAAACGCTAATGGGAAAACTCGCCAGAGCCCAGCGTGCAATGGAAAGGCAGATGTTAAACATAGAAAGATAGAATAAGAAACGAGAACATCAGGGACAAAACAAAAGTAATAGATGTCAGAAGACATGTAGCATCTCTGAAGTGGAAATGGGCCGGCCACACCATGAGACAAAAGGATGAACGCTGGAACAAGGAAATCCAAGAATGGAGACCATGGACGGGAAGAAGAAGTGTGAGTCGCCCACAGACAAGATGGAAAGATGATCTAAAATTAATAGCAGGTCTAACATGGACAAGAACAGCTCAAGACAGGGATAAATGGAGAAGAAGAAGTATATTATTACATTTTTGAATTTCCTGTTGAAATTGAGAGGCACTTTGTTAAGCAAGATCGCCGGACCTAACCATGATGGGCTTTTTTTGTGGGGGCTTGAAAAGTGTTTAGAATTAAACAGACAGAATTTTGAGCACCTGATGAATTAAAATGTTTGTTATTGTTTATTTTTATTTGATTAACCTGAAATTAAAATAAATTATTATTTTGCGCCTTTTCTTGTTTTTTTTTTTGTTTTTCTGTTACATGGCAAAAAAGAAAATAAAAAATAGAAAATCGCCAATTCTGTAAAAACGGCTAACGATAAACTTATATGTATATTAACAAAATCGAAAGAGAAAAAAATCCGCGTCTGTCTATAATCAAGTTTTCCATGATTCAACTTTTCGAAAATCAAAAATTTACCCGCAAAGAATCTGTATCTCTAAAATTATTCTTTTCGTGAGTTTTTATTGACTTTTTCGTTAATTTCTGAGATATTTTCAATTTAATAACAGAAAGAGATTTTTTTTTAAATTTGTGTTATAACAAGTTAGCCGTGAACAAATAAAAGTGTGACAAATTATTATCAGAAATTCAAAAAACATCGGTTATTGAGACAAAATTCTTATAAAATTAATCACGGCTAACTTGTTATAATAGAAATTTAAAAAATAATCTCTTTCTTTTATTAAATTGAAAATCTCTCAGAAATTAACAATTTTAGCTATAGGGAGTGCTTTATAAAAATGAAAGTACATAAAGTGTATTTTGACTTTTTAAAATAAAATACAGGGTGGTTCGTTTGAAAAAATTGACAAAATCATGTGTTCGAGTTTTGGCTCGCTCTTTGTTCAATTGGTGCAATAATAAAGAAATAGCACTTTTTCGTAACACTGTTCCAGTGTGATAAAGTTATGCCTGGAAAAAATTATTGTTAGGTTGTTCTGTCTAGGGTATACAGGACGTTGAAATGAGAATGATTTTCGTGTACAATTGACCATAACTTTTGAAATACCCTGTATAACGTAATGAAACCCTATGTTGGAAGTATGGGGGAGATGAGCTTAATCTAAATTTGAAATAATATATAGGGTGTCCCATTAAATAAAAAGTATGTTTTTTTCACCCTGATAATATGTAACACCCTGTAAATCTACCCCAATTTTTTCAATTTTGAAGGTTTTTGTCCTGTCGATGCTGGAACCAAGCCTAAAATGCTTTCATTACTCTTAATGATAATGCCATTGAGGTTAGATTTGTCAATATACACATATCTAACTAAAAATTCCATTTGCTCTATCTTACTGATATCAGGAGCACAACCTAGAATAATGGAATAGTATTTGGTTTGCTTAATTTCGTCAATAATTTGTGATTTAATATGTGAATGTAAAAGATAAATCAGTTCGTTTTGGATATCTTGTCCAAGGTATCAAATTGAGCTAGTAGTTGAATGATTTGTAAAAAAGTTTTCATTATTAAAATCATAAAGTTTGTCACTGGTACCCCTAATGGCCAAACAACTTTGAGCAAGAATTTCTACTTTTGACACAATACGTAAAAGCATTTCATACCGATAATTTGCCTCTGCAGCAATAAGTCTTTGTGACTCAATAGTTTTAGGTGACTGTAATCGCCGACCAAATTCAATCCAAGACATTTGGCATTGAATGTGATTTTTGATGACTCATGTTCTTTTACTTTACTTTACAGCAAAAACAATACACACACTTTTTTTATAATGGAATAGACTAACCAGTTGTCCAGTACTTTTTTTCCGCTTTTCCATGTTTTCGTATAATAATGCGCACTGCATTTTCGACCGGTGTTATCAGCTGGATACTTATAGGCCTTTAATGGTTTAGGTGCTCTTCTTTTACTAAAAAGCATCTTTCAGTGTCTAACAAATTAACAAAATTTTAGCAGTGAATGATAACTGGTGTAAATTGTCGTTAACGCCATAATGTTGTTATAATTATAGTTATATAATTATTACATAATAGAGATTAAATAATTTTTCTACTGCTAACATAACTTAGAAACACATTGCGTAAGTAAGTACTTTTCGGTTTACGTTAAAAACTTACTCACAAGTAAGAGCATTTCTAACAAGTTTAAAAGCATTGTGTGTATACTCATATTCGCAAGACCTATTTACAGAGGGACGGAATTTCCATTTTTGCAAAAAGGAGATGTAGTATTTGATTTATACACAGTTTATGTTCAATGAACTTTGAAAAATTAGGCACTTCAATGGGTTTCATTATTTACAGCAATCAGTCTGTTTCTGTACCACTCTTAGAAGACGGTCTAGGACAAGTGGCCGCCGCCAACTGGCCGCTGCCAACTGGCCGCTGTCGACTGGCCGCCAGACAAGTGGCCGCCGGGACAACTGGCCGCCGGGACAACTGGCCGCAACCGCGCCGGTACCAATTGACTTCCAATACTTGCAAAGGGGTAGTTTTATTTATTGAAAAGAAAGAAACAGACAGTGAAGTAATAACTCTAATAAAATATTTACAAAGTGCATAAATCTACAATATTTACATAATATGCAATTTAATAATTAACGCATGTATGTGTATCACATCTAAATAATATAAGTTTTTTAATTTATACTAATTTATCTAAGGTTTTATTTTATAACGATTAACGGAACATTTTCACAAATAAGTAGTTTAGGCGATCGGTATGCCGTTATTGTAGAATGTTAATGGCATGTTTATTGCCGTTCACTAATTGCTAAAGGACAAAGAACAATTAGTTTTACCCCCAAACTCATTTATCATATGCTTAAAGCGTTCTATTTATACAACTATTATTATTATTATATGTGCAATTATAAGTATACTTTAAAATAACAAGACTACGTTTTTTAGAAGTATTCGCTAGTATATTATTAATAAACTTTTAGTTGTAGCGGCCAGTTGTCCCAGCGGCCAGTTGTCCCGGCGGCCAGTTGTCCCCGCGGCCAGTTGTCCGGGCGGCCAGTCGGCAGCGGCCAGTTGGCAGCGGCCAGTTGGCGGCGGCCACTTGTCCCATTCCGCTTAGAAGATGAATCGGTGACAGAGCTTGTAATGGGATTCACAACTTCGAAATATCTTTCTAATTGCCACCATTCTAACATATACTTTTCAGCATGTTTAATACATTTCTCCCAATACGGCGCATCAATTCTTTAGAGAGATTCCATTCATCTATTTAACATGCTCATCAGAAAATTTTTAAGTTATTTCTTCCAATGTTTTTATTATAGTAATCCTTACAGTTCGCCCACACCAAAAGCTTGGATTAAATTGACACTGGTATGGTGGCAATCGTAATACTTTGTGTCATTTATTTCGTAGACTTTTGGTATTGGATTATCGTTCACTAATTCAAAAAGTTCTTTTTTAAACATATTTCAATCATACACAATGTTGTGTTAATAAATATTGGAATATTTCTCGTTCTTAGACGATATATTTGGAACTTTTTCTGGAATATTCGAGTAATAACTACCGTTATCAAGAATAAAGGGGGGCGTGGTTCTTTTAGGTTTGTATTTATTGTATTCTCAAATCATTTGGTAAATAACTCTGCACACATGTCTTTGTGGTAATCTGCACTTTGCGATTTTTTTATGAGATCCTTTCATCAAGGAATACAGGTTTATACAATTTCTCCTCTTTATTTTTATAATATTCCCTTAAGATGCGTACACGATTGGCTGCAATATGCGGTTGTTCAAGTACATCTTTCCTGCCATCGTCCAATTTAAATATTTAGCAATTGAAGGCAAAAGACACCTTAAACTGAATTTATTAAAGCAGCAAATGTTATAATTCTTTTTGCAGAAGCTAATGTAACATGGAGACCTAGGAAAATAAATTTATTTAAGTATATAATCATTTTTTACCAAATTTTTTTATACATAAATTTTTAATGCATTTCATAAATTTTACGTTTAACCGCATCTTTCACAAAATTTTCAACATCTGTAGATTTTGGTTTTGTGTGTTTTATTCTCTTAGAGAGGAGGTTTATTTTTTGGGCTTCTGCGACTCATTTTCTTATAGGACTGAGCGTGTCAATACTAACACCACAAGCCTCAGCGGTACGCTATAATCTTCATGTTTGAAAGTAGTATAGAATCTTACCTTACATAAATGGTAAATATTCTGTAGACAAAAATAACGGATGGATTACGTGACACTTGACCGGATGCCCCCTAAGTTCTATGCGACGTACGTTTTACCAGCCTACTATTTATTAGTATAGAAGATTTATGTTTTTATTCCATCCTCTTCTAATGTATACTATTGAGGGAGAGAGCAAAAGGTGACTAATTTTGTTACATTACTTTACATCGATGAATCATGCACAGTTCAGTTTGAATTAAACTTTAGTAACGTACCTTAAGAATTAATCAATCGCATGTGTCTAGAACACAGTAACTGTATAAATAAAGCAAATAAGAAAAAAAAAGGCAATGTATTTCATTCTATTCCCGAGGGGGAGGGCGGGCTGCTTGAGATTTCCAAGCTCTTCCAGCCACAATCCTGGATTCCCACCATACATACATACATTACATATATATGCATGATGGGATTAAGGATAGGTGTGGTCAGGATAGGATCGGAAGGAACGAAGTTAGAGTTCTGAGGGGGAAATACTACCCAACATTCGCTTAAATGGGTGCACATGGTGTGCGTATACGCAGCGATCATGACGCTACATCTATATGAGGAAAACCCCTTGAAAAAACCTCATACAGGCTAGACGAACCCATTATCTCCCGAATGCTAACCAGGTCGTGTTACTACCCTAGTAGCTCGGTAGCAAATAAGTCTTCGTCTTTCCTTTTCTAATAGGGGTATGAAAAATATGTCGAAACAGGTAAAATCCTGCGCACGTCATATCTTTATCGTCTTATTTTCAGGAGTCGACAGAAAGGCAAGCATGATAACTTCTTACCTGTTGCCTTTTTAAAGGATAGAGAACAAATTTTTATAATAACGGAATAATATGTATTTCTTGAATAGTCCATAATACAACAGTTAGCATAGCACGTTAGTATCAGAATGGTAATTGAAGATGCATCACCATTTACTGAATGAAATAAATTTCTAATTTGAACCCATAATGTAACCTTTGTAAATACGTTTTATTTTGTTTGTTTCTTTCATTTCATTGGACCAAGACTGTCTGACGTACTAAAAATTCACTTCAAAGCAGTTATTTCCAACTGTCATGTATCCATAGTATACCTGTGTATTTTTTAAGTTTAAGAAACATTGGAAGATAACTTTTTTTTACATATATTCCTAAATAAAATATGTCTCAAAAAGTGTGCTTGCTGGCAATAAAAATGCCGTCCCCAAAATTTGCCGCCCGGTGCAACAGGCACCAGTTGTACCGGTGTATCGACGGCCCTGTTCTCATCTCCTATAAACAGTTGTTGTTTTAAGTAGTGTGAATTTTATAACTCGCCCTGTATAATAATCTACCGAATAATTTGTGTTTGTTATAGAGAAAATAGTTGTTATTATTGTTACTAGTAAGATTAGAACACAGTAATCTTTATACATAAGTTCTCGTTACCATAGCAACTAAGTTAATAAGATTAGAATAGGTGGTCGCCATTCTTATCTGATGTCAACTTCGCGTATTGTAAGCTCCATTGTGTATTTTGAAAGCAGTTTATATATATATATATATATATAAACAGGCCCCTAGGGAAGATATTAGAGAGTGGTTACGGAAACAACTAGCGTTCACTATACATAAACCTGTAGTGAGAAATTTACTCGAAATAGATAATTGTAGGTAACATTTTTTTGAGTTGTGACAGGTGGGGTTTTTGAGGTATGAGAAATCTAAGTAAATATAATGACAGGTATAATTATATACTGACGGTTATAGATGAATTTAGCAAGGTGGCATGGACACGAGCTCTGAAGCTGAAAAACTACTGTTCGATAATCGACGTATTTTCAGTTATATTTCAAAGATGTGAAAAGATACCTCAAAGTATACAGACGGATAAGGGCAGGGACTTTACTACGAAAATTTAGCGATGCGATGCTTTCATATAGGTAAGAATCACACTAACGGATTACAGTTAATGCGAAAGTGAATAACCTTTACACGCTATCTCTCTCAAGGCTTTATTTTCTGTAAAACCTACGACGCATCGTTTAGGTAACTGAGCCAGACATCATCCAATGATTTTCGCTGTATGCTGACAGGTATAGTTAGCACTCTTACTTCGGTCCTTGTAACATAGTATTTTGCTGCAGTTGTTTCTAAGGCTTTAGCGCGCGCAATTAGAATGGTGAGATTGATTCGCATACGTCTCATCAGTAAACTAGCGCCCATTATTCGCCTCTTGTAATTTGAATCGTGCGCCGTCATTAGATTAAACGTATCTCTTGATCGTACAAATTTAACCTTTAACACAACACCACTTATGAGAAACTTTTCCTGATTAAACAAATCCTAGTGCACCTGACCAATCATCTCAATATGTTTGCTGGTCGCTGCAAGTATTTGACGTTTCGAGAAATCGTTATTTGCATGTCTCATATAGGTAAAAATTTGCGACACGAGGCTTTCGGCGAAGGCTGTTTCGGCGATCCCACTCCAACCCTCCCCGAGCATAACCGAGATTGTAAGCTAGTTTTCGCAGGCTGTAAGTTATGATTTGATTGATTGAGATTGATTGATCTGATTGTTTGATTTGATCGAACGTGATTTGTTTAGGATTTAACTGCTTAATTTATTTGATTAATTGATTTGTATGTTGGGAAAGTTGCGCAACCCATATTATAATACAAATTCAAATTTTCCGCTAAGGGTACCACGACAATACACGAAGGCCCACGAACAAGTTGCGATCACGATAAGGGGCGAAGACCCGAGAACAAGTTGCGACGCCCTACACCTGTCTTACAATCTCGGTTATGTTTGGGGAGAGTTGGTGTGGGTACCGCCGAAACAGTATTCGCCGAAAGCGTCGCGTCGCGAAATTTTATCTATATGAGACATGCAAATAACGGTTTCTCGAAACTTCAAATACTTGTATCGACCAGCAAACAGATTGAAATGATTGGTCACGTGCAGTAGGATTTATTTATTCAGGAAAAGTTTCTCATAAGTGGTGTTGAGTTAAAGGTTAAATTTATACGATCAAGAGGTATCTTTGGTCTAATGGCGGCGCACGCTTCATATATAAGACGCGAATTTTTTGTAATGATTGTGGACCTGAACAGGCTTAATTTGGCCTATTGTGCTAAAGCACTCAGGAACACTTAGGAGGATCGATAGAGGGATAATGAATTGCCAATAGATGCCTATGAACAGCTAACTTATATTTTTTCATATCATAAGTGAGAGAAAAACGAGAACTAGGGAGATCATTCCAGAGTTTAGAAGCCGTGTAGAAAAATGTGGATTGCTCCCGTTTGGTACGACAAGTGGAGATTTGTACTGCATGCTGATGCTGTGAATGAGCGAACCGAGTGTTTCTCGCAAAGATAGCCCGAGATGGTATCAACGAATATAATTCAGCAGCACAATAGCCGTTGTAATAACGATAATGCAAAGAAAGAACTGAAACCATTCTTCTATGCTCAAGGGACTGTATGTGAGAAGTTAAGGACGCGTCATTTATAAGCCTAATCGCTCTCTTTTGAATACGATCAACGATATCGAGAGCTTATTGGGAAGCACTAACCCAGAGGTAAGAATTATATTCCAGATGAGGTCGAATTTGATCCTTATACAGCAGAAGGAGTTGTCGAGAGGTAAAGTACTGTTTAGATCTGTACAAAAAGCCTATTTTACAAGCAGCTGTTTTGGTAGCTGACAGAAGATGGTCAACCCATGAGAGATTTGAAGATACAGTCATACCCAACAGAGTAATGAGTCTGAAAACTTAAGAACTGGGCCATTTATACTTACAACAGGCAATGATCGATATTTTTTGGCGGACACTAGGCAACACTGAGTTTTGTTAGCATTAAATTTAACTAGATTATTGCTTCCCCATTCGAGAATACGTTGAATGTCTTTGTTGATTGAATTTGCCATTTCAGCTTTAATTTCTTGATTTGACATAGAAGGTGGATTATCACTATGAGTAGACTGAGATGAACTACAGTGAAGAGTGCTATCGTCAGCAAATCAATGGATGGGGTTAGTTGTTGAAGAAATAAGGTCATTTATGTACAGTAGAAATTATGGGCGCTAGTTTACTGATAAGACGTATGCGAATCAATCCCACCAGTCTAATTGCACGCTCTAAAGCCTTAGAAACAACTGCAGCAAAATACTCTGTTACAAGGACCGAAGTAAGACTGCTAACTATACCTGTGAGCATACAGCGAAAATCATTGGATGATGTCTTACTGGGCCAGTTACCTTAACGATGCGTCGTAGGTTTTACAGCAAATAAATCCTTGAGAAATATAACGCGTAAAGGTTGTTGACTTTCGCATTAACTGTAATTAACCTCATTATAAAATCTAAAGCCGTTTTTTTTACAGAGGTATTTCTGATGAGACAGAACTTTTATGTATATATGTATATATGTAAAATAATATAGAGGTGAAATCTAGCTTAAAGAAGAAGACACAGGAAATTCGGTGCATACATCACAATATTAAATAACCTATTTGTGCAAATATATATTTGGTTTTGGCTGTTGACGGTTTACACGAAGTTCTTGATAGATATTTTATTCTGAGTTAGTAATTTAATTTAATTATACAGCTTCGTAATTGCATTGCATTGCATCTCTCTAACTAATCCAGTCTGTGCTAGCTAAAAGCCCCGATATATACACGTACGTAAGATACGTTTATTATTATTGTTTACGTTCAATTGCAAAATCGTACATTCTCTTTTGTATAACAACAAGTTAATTAACTGTTTACGCAATATTCATTAACTGTTTTTATTAGAAAATTTTAAAATGTTTGTAAACACATTAATTAACACGATGTCGACTGATTGCCACTTTCCAATCATAATGAAGTTGTATAACTGTTTAATAATAAACACCTATTAAAAAGCCCACGAACAGATTCACGTCTTACAAGACTACGGCCCCTTATTAGAATACAACCCCCAATGCATAAATAAATTAGATCACAATCTGTAGATGGGATTTAAAAAAATGTAATAATAATTGTGCAACCTCCTTTGATAAAAACGGATCCTAATTAATAACAGATAAAATCTTTTTATTCTCAGAACACTGCATATGCGCGCATTTACCTACCTACCCTCCAGGGGCTGAACTTAAAAAAAAATTCTTAATACAGCTAAAAGGCTCCTAATTGGGGTGAAAATTCCATCAAGAGGTTGAAATCGGGCTCCGAAAAGAAACCATAGGGGTGAAAAAATACGATCCCCAGGTGTATAAAAAGGATGGTGGGTTTTCCCCAAGAATCCAAGATGACGGAAGGTGTCCGTGTACTACGTATGTACTTTATGGCCGGATCTTGCATAAATAAATGAATATACTAGGACTACGACTATTACTTTTCTTCAGTATAAAATAATAAGGAAAAGTCAATTAAAAATGTTTTGAATATCTTGAAAACTCTTTTCGACAATAATACTAATGTGTGCTGATTTAATCATCTTCGTAGCTTCAATAAGAAATAAAGTTATCAATAGTGCCGACTTTAATTGAAACAGACTGTATTTAATCAAACTAAAAATAAATAAAATTAATGGTTAATTATACGAAAAGATAACAAATACATTATCGTAAAGTATTGGACTATTCTATGATTTTTATTGCTATCAAGTTTGTTTTTATTAATTTCCTTGTTATTTTTAATATATTGGTTGACAACTATTCTAGCTTTTTAATTAATTAAATTTGCGTACTCAAAAAATAACAAGATATTTATTCACGTTTAGTAAAGCGACAAATTTTTTATTTTTAATTTTTGCATAAAATTGTTTTCTCAGTGGGCGGTCTTCCTAATAAAGCAGACTCCTGTCGTTCTGTTTAGTTAATATTAAATAAACAAAATTGTCAATCCTTTGAAAAATATTTATGGAATTTTAAATCAAAATGAAATTTAAAATTCAATTACTTTATATATTGATTAATTTTAACCTTAAATTCCATAATATAACCTGAGTGTTATATCTTACGTGTATAAATAATTGTGTGTTGCATACAAGGTTATTTACATAATAGTACATTGATATTAGCATAATTAGAAAAAAAAATTAATAAGTTTTGATATTTGGAGATTATACGCACCATAGGGATAGTTTTCAAAATCAAAAGAGTTCCCAAGTTTGAAGTGTCAGCTTGACCCCCAAAAACCGCCCTTAAAGCGCACTAAGTTGGTTTTGGAGTTTTTCTCAGAAACCATTGGCTGCACAGAAAATTTTATACTTACTAAAAATGTTTCCTATAAAATTCTCTACATAAAATGTTGTTTTATTTATTTCATTTTATTCAATGCATTTCGAGTAATGAGCGATCGCAGTCAGCGGTTGCTTTCAGCGTATATCAAATAAATGAATTTTTCTTTATCTGAACTTACAATTTAAAAATGATTTTAATTTAATGATTACAAACACGTTTAGACGTTAGACGTTTTGAGATGTGTATGTTGCATATACCAACTTTATTTGAAAGCGCTATGGTAAAAACATTACTGTGGCATTCGACGGCTATTCCAAAAACAGTACAAGTTTTTGATAACAATACGTTATTGGTCGAAGAACAAAGTATATTAAAAATAAGGAACGACTCATTTCGCAGCTTTCTGTACACCTGATTAGCGAAAATATCATCACATCAATTGCAATAAGTGATGCTGATGTTCCAGATTGTCTGTACCGCCATCAGAATATCAGAAAAAAATTAATAAGTTCTAGTCGTCGAACAAGACGTCGACCTTCTTGTTTTATGAACAGCACTTTCCCCCGAAGATAGAGACTTTATATTTCTAAAAGAGGCCGTAGGTAATGTGAAAAGACGAATTTACAGTTCCAGGGATTTAAAATCATCTAGTAGTTTACGCAATCTATTTTATTTATTCATGCCATAAGCGGTTGTGACACATGATTATTTGGAAAAGGAAAACAACGATACGTGCAAATGTTTAATAGGAAAAAAGACCTTGATAGTATCGTAACCGTTTTTAACAACCCATAGTCAACCCCTGAGGAAATTGTTACATGTCCAATCGCGTATGCTTACCTTAGTAAGCCAGCTACACTGGAAATGGGAGGGGTCGGGATAAGGAGTAAAATGATTGAATAACAAGCTCAAACACCTTACACTTACCATAAATTCATAACTTATACAGCTCAGTCCGGGAAAGATGTCTCTTGGCGCCAGCACAATCTTAAATTTTATTAAAATATATCGTCTTACGATCTGATTGTGGAAGACAAGATTTCAGCCTACTCAGTAAATTCATACATTAACTTCTCAAAGTCAATCAGACTTCCAAACAAATCCACTGAAAACTTCAGAAAATTTAGTGATACACGGGTCGTTATAACTCACTGAACACACCTTGCATAAATAGAAACTGCAATTCATAAAAATAAAACGTTAACCTTTGTAGTTTTTGAAATGTCCCTCGTATATCTGTAAATTTATATTTCTAACTGTTATAAAACCTTGAGTTACATAAATGTTCCCAATTTAGAAAATTCTAAACAAAATAAACGAAATCGGTTTAACAATGATTTATTATAAAAAAAACAACTTTCGTTAATTGCTGAATAATTCAACACTATAATGATTAGTGCTTAAATCATTAATAAAATTGTTATATTTTATTAATACTTTATCTTTAAAATCGTATTTAGACATTCATTAATATGTTTAAGCTTTAATACTTCATATAAGCTGAATAGTGAAAGAAAAGTAAGTACTTTGTTAGTAGTGTTCTTCTTTAATATTTCAAAGCTACAATGAAATTTTGTGATCGATCTGGCTCATTACGCAATTTCCAATCGATCCTTAAATTCCAAAATATGCAATGACTAATTTCGCTTATCAGAAGGTGTATGCAGTTAGGCACACGATTGACACAAATGTATATGTGGATGTATATTGACAAATTCTGCATATAAATTATATACAGTGGCGTGGTTAACAAAAGCCACCCATAAATGCGTTACGATTAAAATTTCCCCTTTCTTAAAACTAAACACAACAAAATAATTAAAGTTCGATTACCTTTTGAATGAATGAGCCGTACTTAATGCAACAATAACAGTAAAGAAAAAAAAATGTATACTTAAAAGATAATCGTACTTGTTTTGGTTCAATAAAATTCTTAAATCTAATCCTTACTTATCACATTAATTAATCCTTTTTCGGTGCTGTAGTTGTAATCCATATGGTCTGCTTCCGGTACTCCTTTTAAAAATTCTTAGATGAACTAAGCACAAAAGCGAGAGGTATTCGCCCCACGCACTCGGCTAGAGTACTCACTAACGCAATAGCTAGGTTTATTAACATCACCTTATACTGTGCTCTCCAGATATATACACATTAATGTTTTTATTGGCTTTCATACAATTACTGTGGTATTTCTAATGATTGTACACATTCAATGTCAATAATGATCACCAGTGTTTTTACTAAATTTCACAAACTTTTATTTCCTTCAACTCACAATGTATTAAACTAGTTATTTGTGAATGTCTATACGATTTATCCTCTGAAGGGTTAACGCAGTGGCTAAACAGGCCCTGCTAAACTATAATTTTCCCAAAGAAACTCCAACAACTAACCATTCTGATGGCTATCACGCGTGCAACCCGTACTCTGAAACCTCTAACCATCTATCTTTACTTGCTACCTTCAACTCCTTTTCCTCTAATCGGGGCACTCGTTTATATACCTTCTGCCTGCCATATTGCCAACACGTCACAATAAACTCGCACCAAGATCAAAATTCACCTATCACAACTGAGTATTTCCTGCGTCTCCACATCACGTCACAATGTCCAACATGGACTCAATCACGCCACCCTTATACAATACTCGCCGCTATCTTTATTTTACGTGAAAATTTATAAAATCTCCTCGAAGATATCGTCTATCCTCACCATATTCATTCAGTATATTCACCAGATTATATCTCACATGTTCGCGGATCTTATTTTCGCATCATTTTCGCGAAATCATCCTATTGTAATGTCCCTTTACGTACACATAGGCATTCACTTTACGAATATTGCACAACATTAACAATAGTTTCTACAAACAAAAATATGCATCCATATTCCTTACTGTACATTAATAAAATATCACTATACCACAAACTCACTCATTCATACGCTACATTCATTTCTTTTAGTCCACATTCCTCCATACACAGTAGCAAAAGACCAGTAGTTTTACCAGTGTCGTATCAATAAAAATTTACTCAAAACATTATTTCTCAACCAAATTTAACGCTTTCAATACGGAAATCTTTCTATAACATTCAAATATTCCTTCATACGATAACTAAGGCGTCATTATAAATCCAGTGGCGTATCATTTACACAACTTACATTACGCATACACAAAAAAAATTCTTTTCACATAAACTCACTTCAGCTGCACTGAAAACACGTTACATACAGTATCAAAATCCTGCACATACACGGTGCTTCAAAATACAATGTAACCTTACAAAATTGAGAAAGCCGACGAAAGGTTTATAATGGAACTTTGCAAACTTCATCAGAAGGCAGCCTAAGCGAGCAACGATATGCTTGTTTTAATAAATTAGCTGGTCAAGCAAACAGCGCAGTTTTATCAAAATCAAACTCAACTGCAGCGCAACAACATTCGTACCGTACTTTCCTGCCAGTACAAATAGGGCGAGAACAATCTTTAAAACCTGACCTATGGGACTGGAAGAAAATTAACAACACACTGTCACCTATATACACAACAGAAGCGCCCGTCCCAGCCTCAATTTTATCATTAATAGCTTGCAACTGCAAACAAGGTTGCGTGAAAAGATGCAACTGTGTAAAGACTGGCTTGTGTTGTGCAACTATGTGCCAAACTTGTGGGCAAAGTTGTACGAATAACGAGTACATGGAAGACACAGTAGATGATGGCATGTAGATCAAAGGTAGCTTAGTGGAATAGGCCTTATACTTATAGGGGAAACCACGTAAAAAAACGCGCCGATAGCTCTACCTCATGGTGTGTGGAAACGAGCAGCAACACTAAAATTAGTTAAAATATTAGAAAAACAAAACCAAAATATTACACAAAAATATGCTTTTGCTTATATTTTGTAGTATTATGTCAGCTGTTGCGTGTATACTTTGACCGTTAAATCACTTTTGAGGACTATAAGTCGGAAGGCGACCTGTGTTCGTTTCTACCCCTTTTTTCAATCGGTTATTTCTCGAAATACATTGAATAAAATGAAATAACCAAAAGCACCTTTTTCATAGAAAATTTTATGAGGAACATTTTCGATAAGTATAGAATTTTTTGTCCGACCAATGGGTTTCTGAGAAAAATGCCAAAAACCAACTTAGTGCGCATTAAGGGTGGTTTTTCGGGGTGAAGCTCACACTTTTAACTTGGGTACTCTTTTCTCTTTTAATCTTGGATACTCTCCCTTTGGTGCGTATAATCTACAAATGGCAAAACTTTATAATTTTTTTTTCTAGTCGGCTATTATTGGTCTAGTATAAATGTACTATAAATAGACATTCAATAAGCTAAGTATCGTATACGTTTTTTTTTGAAAAAATTTACGAATTAACAAAAACTGAAAAGTCCAGTACACATTTCCTGTGTCACGTTTCACAAAAAACAATTAATTTAAAACTGTTTGTTACCCCTCAGCGCATAAAAATTTAAAATATAAAATAATCACAATGTATTTTCATAATGTTATAGGTTATAAGAAGTTTCTTACAACTATGCGAAATAGAGTTTTTCGGGAGTTTGGAGTTAATGTATACATTATGGCTACTTCAAATTTAATAAAAAATTAGTATTATCGCCAATTAATATTAGTTAAGTTGCTTTGGTGTGTATGAATCCTTACGATATTGCAGGCTCACATTCCATTAATATAAGTAATTTGATTGTAATCTCATTATATTTAGAATTAACATCAGTTCTACATGCATAAAGACAAAATTTGCATCGATTGGGGCTTGAATATCGATGACGCAGATGGTTAGTGCGGTACTCTATCAAAGTACAGGTCGTAGGTTCAAATCCTACTCGAGGTAAACTTTTTATTTATGTATTTAATAAAATTAATAATATTTTTTAATTGCATATTTACCTTTGAACTTATTTGTTCATAACAAAACTTATAATACATTATACAATAAATTTAAAAGAAATTTCTACAATAACAAATTTTATTACAGTAGTATATTTAATTATAAACAGAAATATTTAAATGTTAGTAACGGTTATGAATAATTATTAATGTTGTGAGTAATTAATGGAATCAGAATATCTTAGTTTTGGACACACTGTAGATACCGAAATGGATGCATGCTGTATCAGCGTTTTGGAAAATGTTGCGTAATATTACTTCAGGTTGATATAAATCTGGATTTGTATGATTAATAATTCCCAAATGACTAAATTTCACGCTTGATCAATCGTAGTAATACCGTAACGGCAAAATATTTAATAGCGTAGATGTGTTTAAACGTGGAAAGGTGAAGTTAGAGAAAGTAAATATAAAAAATGTGCCTGAAAAGAAGCAGACGTCTCAAACTTTAATATAACTTTTTTATAACTCACCATACAATTTATAGCACTTTTAATAAAAATTATTTAACAGCAAAAATGGATGCTACATCCACCTTCTTAACTCAATCAAAAAACGACGCTTTGCGCATGAACATGTCTGAAACTCGAATGTGCGAACACCATGCGTACGAGTTCTAACTAAAATAGTTAAATGCATGTTTTTATGCAACTAGATATGCAACACACGCTGCACGAAATGTTCGTTAAGTTCCCTAAATAAACGTAAATTTTATTACAAACGTAAAAAGTTTGTTACAATTTGAAAAATTGAAATCGGAAACATAAGCCTGCTACTAATATAACAGTTTGATAAATGTATGGAATATAGTTTTAGTAAAGAATAACTACATAATTAAGTAATTAAATTAAGTATTGTTAAACTGTCTTGAAGATGACAAATCAGAATACCCTCTAACTGTAGAAGGTTAACAGTGCAAATTTCATAACCAAATAACAATTTTGACAAAATTTGTGATGTAAGTGTTAAGTTGTGAAAGACCTTAAATTAAAATTTATAAAAGCATTCACAAATAGAAACTTAACATCAATTAAAATAATTCAGTCAAATATAACAAAGAAATAGCTTTGTTACTAAATGCAAGTGTTATTTAACAGTGAAAATACAATGTTGCACGTTTTATGTAATTTTTAATTTTGGTTTTGATTTTATGCTTATGTTAAATTATAGTGCTGAGGTAATTTAACATATACTTATTAAAGCATTTACTTCAAGGTCTAGAAAAAACGCAGCAAAAAAATCTAGACATACCAAAAGCTAAAATTAAAATTAAAGTTAAGACGCACCTTTGTGCCTTTTTTAATTATAAGATGCCAAAACCTATTTAAACGGAGATTTCGAAAAGTTCCTCCTTACCAAATTATGGCCATATTAAATATTACAACCATGTTTTCAAAAAGTAAAAATATTTTTTCATTCATTTAAACTTAAGTGACGTGTACATACAATGAAATTAAAATACTTAAATTTTCAAAGGCAAATGTTCGAAATATTCTCCATTTTGTTCTATGCATGCATGCAATCGGCGAATAAAATTGTTTTCAACACGACCTATTGTTTCGTTTGTAATTTGAGTTAAAGCTCGATAAATACGAACAATAACGTCATCTTCATTAATCATCACCGATTTAATATCTCTCGAACATTTCGAGAATAATGAGTAGGCACTTCATCATGCTTATACACAATATGGATTATTTTAATTGATGTTAAGTTTCTATTTGTGAATGCTTTTACCAATTTCAAATTCGTGTTTCACAATTTTACTTTACATATTAAATTGATTAAATTTTGTTAAATTTCTTCTTTGGTTATGACATATTTCACTGTTAGCCTGCGACCGTTAGAGGCTGATTCTGACTTGTCCTCTTCAAGGCAGTGTAACAATATTTAATTTTTTTAATTTAATTTTATTCCATAGTTGGCTTTATACGTTTATCGAACTGTTATATTAATAGCAGGTTTATGTTTGCGTTTTCAATTTTTCAAATGTTATAAAATTGTTTCAACGTTTTAAACAATTTTGAAAGATATTACTACTGACGAAGATAACTGTAAGTGTTGTCGAAACGTTTAAATTGTATAACTTAAATACAAAAGTACACCATAAAAAGTATTTTAAATATTGATCTTGTACTGAGTTGGAAATTATTTGTGTGGAGAAACTTTTCTAAATATTTTAAAAAATAAATAAATATAGTATAATAATTTTTTTTTGTTAATTTTGGCTATGTTTATGGCTGTTGGCTTGATAACAAGATTTCTTTTAGACAAGCCAATTACAAAATTTAATTGTTTTTTGTATAGCATATATAATGCAAACCTTATTTTCAGTGACTGTGTACCACCGTATTAATTTGTACTAATTTTTGGTCACTCAAAATCAATTTTACAATTCGAAATTTTTATACACATAAATCTGTAGTACATTTAATTAAACATTAAAAAATAAAAGAAAAATAGCAGAAGAAATCACAAATAAAAGCGGTTCGTCAACCTTAATTTTAAATAACGTAAATGCATAAAAAATTCAACTAAAGACGACTAGTTTATTCTCTTTATCGCCAAATAATTTCACCAAAATGCAAACAATCGTATGATAATACAATCACAATAAACGTACAATGTTAAATTACATTCTGCAAACTTCTTGAATACTTCCCCTCCAGGTGATAGCGGAAGCAATCTGGAAGTGAACGGCTTCAGGGTACCTACTTATTGACTTCCAAACAATAACCAATACAGCAATTTCCAAATGACAACTTCAATAACATTACGTTTTATTTGACTGGCCTGGACGTTATATAGTTTATGTACATGAAATAATAGCTTTTATGCACGAAATTATTTACACAATCTTGACAATCTTAAATTAATTTGATAGCTTTATTTACACGCTTGTTTATAATTAAAAATAATTATTTACACAATTATATATAGTGAGATCTTCGTCTGTTTCGCCTGTATGTTAGGACTGATAAAGAACGGTGTGCCTTTACAATAATGTTTATTCGAAAATGTTAATCGGCGTATTTACGTTTAATGTTTCACTGATAAGATGCACTTAGCAAAACACATCCCTTTACGAACAGTTCGTCGGCTAACACTAAGTATCCAACACTTCACAAGAAACAACCAGGTAGGATGAACTTCAATATATCCATCTGAACGTGCTCTAGGTTGGTTCCAACCAGTATATGTTCCCCTACCAATAACTCCCCGCCCAACTAACCGCGAAAAAAATAGCCTGTTTCCCTTCTCAACAATACTGCACCATCTTTCTCAACAAAACTTTCGCACGAAAAAAACTGCTAGCGCTGCACCCTGTTTCTACCTCTCGCTATCAAGCTTAAGGACATGTGTACTGAACGTTTATGGTAGACTAAGGAATTATCACATTAATAGTAACGATGATTAATTAACACCAACGGATTGAAGTTCTGAATCCCAACAGAAATACAGCGTCAACTACTAAAACGCATTAAGTAAAAATGACATTAACGCACCTGATTTAAACAAACAACTCAAGGAGTGATCTCGTCCTTCAATTTAAATTCGAACTTTTCTTATCAACTACGTTTTATTTTTAAAACCTTTTTATAAAAATTTACAGGAAAAATAATTTAGGTTCAACTTGATATTTCCTATTGCCAATCAATTAATCCAAGAAAAATTTAAATGCCACTTTCAGAAATCCATTCATATATTTCAATACGAAAATTTTAATTCGAATTCCACTGTAAAGCTTAGGGAAATCAATAAATCTAATGTCAATTTTACTTGTACCTTTATGAACACAAAAAAACAAATTTCGTTAGAGTGATAGCGAAGATTGAGTAATATCAAAAAAACGAAAAGAAAAAAAATACGTCTATACAGGACGTTCAAACGCACATTACACATCCTCTCCGTTCGTAGCTAAGAAAAGCTTAAGAATATTGCCCAAGCGGAATAATACTTAAATATCAGGTTGCGAGTTGAACGATTATAAACGATTTCTACGTTGATAATCTTTTGTGAGACAAAAATATATTAGACGAAGTTAAGCAATTACGTTATGGTATTAAATCAGACTAAATTTAATCGTTGTAAATGACCTTCAAATAATTCCAAAATTCTAGAAGATTTAAAGATAATGATTTAGAAGGGACTTGAAGACATAAAATATCAAACAAAAACAGGCGACGACGTAAAGGTTATTACGAAACGGTATATTTTATCGCTAGTTGCGAAAATATTTGGTCCTTTAGGGCTAGTAATTTCGATTAAGATTCTATTGTGGAGGTTATGGTCATTCAAAAGGATTGGGATGAGCCCCTTGAGAATGAATACGCAAAGTTCAGTGATATTTGTAGCAAAACTTAAAAATTCCGCGGTCAGTAGTTCCTATATACTCCTATAAAACCGTTGAATTGCACTCCTTGAGTGATGCTTCAGAACTCATTTATGGGTTGTTGCATTTATTTTCGAATGCAAGATTTTAACGCTAGATATATAAATTTGTTTGCACTAAGTCAAAGATTGCGCCTACAAAATCAATTAGAATCCCACGCTTACAATAATGCGCAACTTTATAAGCAGCCTAAACTGTACATAAATGAATGAAATACAATCCGAATTAGCGAAATGCAATCCTTATCAAACCTTGAAAATTGGTACAATCTTTCTATAAAGAAAATCCTGCGGATTTACTCTCTCGCGGAATACAGGCAACGCAATTCCTAATTTTGGCTCAAGGGTCCCGATATTCCTCGAAACAATTCTAGTAAATTTAAATTTAGATATCCTACCTGATTAACGGTTTCAACCGAACTTGAATTAACCCTTCATTAATAAATTCTCTTCGTTTTTAAAACAAGCAACCGATGATTTATTTATTCAGGTTTACATTGAACAGTAGAACTAGAACCGCTGATAATCGTAAACAATTTCCAATACTACTCGTGTAAGTAGACGAATAAAAAGAGCAGAAATACGATTATTAGTGTCAATACAAACAAAAAGCTTTCAGCAAGAAATTGGTTACTTAAAGAAAGGCAGCCCTTTAAAAGGATCTAGTTGATTAATAAATTTAAATCCATTTAAAAACAACGCCAGACAGGACTTAGAAGTAGTTTAGGTAATGTAAAGGGCATGCCTTTCAATAAAAAATTTCCAATAATCTAAGCACCTGTGCACGGTGTAACTAAATTAATAATTAAGCAACAACGATACGTATTATAACAATCAGGGCCTTAGGCTACCTTATCGCAACAAACTTTTAAATACAGCTTTACGGAGTTGACTATGGTGGACCGTTTTTACTAACCCTTCGTTACTAATGTGTGCAAAACGGACAACTTTACTAACATTGTTCTATGAGACCGATATTAAAGAAATTTGAAAACTGTCCCTTAAAATATCTTAGTATTTTTAATTGTATATTAATAACATAACTTATATCGTGTCAGAATATTATTTAATTAGTTGTACCAAAACGTATAAATACAGTGTGATTTATGACGTCGAGAAAAACTTCACCGGATGATGAGAAATCTAAATAAAAAACTTCATATAGACATATGTCCGAAAATGCGTTCTAACGGAACTATAGCTGTTCAAAGTTTATTACGTGTTGAATATGTACAACTTGAAGACAATGGAGGTACTAATTTAAAGCAAGAACGTCTGGGATTAAACTGAAAGTAAGTGTCTTCCTCCGGCCCTAGTATAAACATGATAACGTCGTACGGGCAACTGTTGCTGGGTTACAATTGGCACCTTTTAAACATGTTCCTTTATATGTTCCCATAGATAAAAGTCCAGTGCGTTCAAATCTGGAGACACTGGCGGTCTGGCAACCGAACTCTCGGTAGCTAACATTTCCTAGGGAAATTAACGTTTAACCACGTTGTCAGTACCGTTTCTCTATGGGGTGGTGCACCGTCGTGCTGGAACCACATACTTTGACGCAAATGGAAAGGCATCTCTTCTACTAATTCGAAATTTGTCGAGAAGCTGTTCGTACAAATTTACATTTAAACAAACTTCCATTGAAAATAATAGGCAACAAACTATGAGTTTATTTAAAAATATTTACAATGCAATTGTTACAATTAGTCATAGCTGGTACAATTCCTCAATTTCATTCATTTCATTGCTAAAAATATCTCCGTTATTGCGTTTAAAATCAACTAAACCAAAACGTCAAATGAATTACCAATCTGGTATGGCTACTTTTGTACTCGTTTCGATGGTAACGCACCAACACCTATAAACAGCATAAATGAGGTGTATTTCTTTTGGAAACGATTAACGTTATAATTCATTTTAAATATTCAATGTATTAATCGTGCATAACATTTTGTATGCATTGCGGGTATAGCTGGTTTCTGATGCCCTTAATACATAAATAACTATAATGTTGATGTCAGAGAAAATTATTGTGACAGATAGAGTTTTTGTTTTCGTAATAACACATGAAATAATAAATAAGCCTAAGGCGATTGCTTTGAGTAATTGATTGATGTTACATGCAATAAGCTTTGAACGGCTATAGTTCCGTTAGAAAGCATTTTTGGACGTATGTTTATTTGAAGCTTTTTATCTATATTACTCATGGGAATCACCTGATGAATTGTTTCTTGTCGTCATAACAAGAGGGAATCAGAACATTATACATGTTTGCAAAACCACAGAGAAGAGAAAAACCTGTAAAAAAAATTTTTGCTACTTAAATCTTATAGTTTTCATAAAATAACCTAACAGAATTTACTAAAACCTTTTAATTTTCCGAGTTTTTCTATGTTTTTTTTGCTTGAACAACAATCTTCCAAGAGCTGCTCCTCAATAACGCTTAGTTTACATAGCTCTGATAGTCCGAGGAATATTCATCGTCACTTCAGATGATCGTTTACTAGATCATATCCAAATCTTTCTGAAAAATCAAATTTGAGTGGTTTTTGGTTCTCTATGTTACGTTTAGCATGGGCCAACGGCGTAACACAGTTCTAAGATGCACAAAGCTTATCAATTACTTCTAGTCCACCCTTTTTTCTTGATAATCTACAAACTTAAACTGTCGTTTCATCAATTTATTGTATGGGAGAAGTGAATAGTTGATGAGAACAGCACGTTTTTGTTTTTGCCCTTGCAATGTAGGACACAAGGATTTCTTGTTCTTGATAAACAAACATACTGGTATTTTCGCATTTATAAAATCTGATGGAATGTGTTTTTTATTCTTTCGTAGGATTCCCATTATAGTAAGTTGGCGATGTTCTAAATCCATGCTCGTAAAAAATATCTATCGTTAGAGCTGTTATGGTATTCCATATGGGCGCGGAACTAAAACTATGGTTGAGGTATCAACTCAATATCGACCTATAGTTGTTGTCGTACATATATTTCGATCAAACTAGTATAAACATTTGTGTCCAAAAATGCATATATTTTAATACCAACTGTTGGGGCCTTATTTACCATATATACCCTAAAATTACATTTTACCCCGGAAGCTTGGAAGCATTTCATCTACTCTTGCAACTAAGAAATTGAATAATGTTTTGGTAATTTGGCAGTAACACTGTCGAAAAACTTTCTAATCGCAGCCTTAATCGCTGCCAGTCTATAGGTTTTCTGTCGATCTTCCCACGTTGTCTTGTCCTCAAAACGTTCGTTACGTAGAAGAAATCTAAATCTCTTCAAGGATCCTGTTAGACGATATATCTCGCAACCTGTCCAAGCCATAAATGTATAAGTACAAGTATAAATTGTGCTACAAAAAATGACAAAACATTAAAGATAAAAAAAAATTACAGTTGGTATTTTTAACACAAATCTAACCTCGTTCATAGACATCGACGTGGTTGATAAAAAATTAACGGTATTTCACTTACTGAGGCCACTGATTGTAGTATCTCTCGACAAAAAGGTACCTGTATGCGTGAGCTCTGAATCGTATTGATCCGTCAGTTATCTACACTAAAGTCAGTTTCAGAGACCGCACGTTAATAACGAAGGCTAAAGCAAGGCAACACTCGTTAACAAAAATTGAGGAAAGCACACATTTGCTTTTTGTTTTTAATCAAAAGCTATACACTTAGAGGTGATTAGCGATTTAACTACTGATGGATTTTTGAATGATCTTAATCGACTGGTGACTTGTAGTATAATTTTTATGCGCCACCAATTTTGAAGGATTCTAGAATGAATTAAAATAATTAAAAAGATTATTTAAACGCAACCTAAATGGCCATGTGCTAATTGTCCTAAGCAGGAACGTTAGTTATTCTGAAAAAAGATAATCTATCACCATTACAATGGAAATCAGGAAGAGTCGAATAAACGTTTCCCGGAAAGGACAGTATAGTGCGCGTAATGAAGGTTAAAACTGCCAGCGGTTAATAAACTAGGTGATCTGCCAATAAATTGAATTAGGACAGTTTTAATTACCCTTAATAAGTATAATAGTGTCAATTAGAATTAGATTGATCACTAATTTATGATAGAATAATACTTCAGATGATGCATGTATTAACATACAGAAACACAACTGGATTAAAACTTACTTCGTATCAATAGTACTTGTAAACAAGTTGCATAAATTTTAATTAACAAGCTCGAAGTTTTCAACGGGGGGACTATGTACAGTATTTATCGTATTATATTTTGAGCAAATAGTTTTAAGAAAGTGTTTTTTTTTCTCGTGAACAGAACGCACGCATAGTCAAGTTACTTGTTGGACTGAAACGTATACAGTAATTAACAAATGTTAAATAAATATTTAAATAAACTTTACTTTTTTCTTTAATAACTTTGCGACGTAACAGTTTCTTAAATAAAAACAACAGTGAAAAATCAAGTTTTCCCTTCTTGCTCCTTATTCCGTAACTCCACCACCACCAAAAATCAGTGGACTCTATACATTAGATCTTAAACACTTAAACCGAAAGAGAAATCAAGTTTACCACTTTTGCTCCTTACCCCGGAACTCCACCACTATCAACATTCACTGGAGTTAGAAGATGTTTAGGCCCTAAATATTTATGTCCAATTTAAAAACAATTGTTTTTCAATTCTCCTCTTGCTCTTTACCTCGCATTGAAAAATTGAAAACGAGGAATAATATTGTAAGCAAATTGGCAGGTACTCATTGGGGTGCTAGTGCACGAATATTGCGAACTGCAGGACTTTCGTTGGTGTACTCAACAGCTGAATATTGTAGTCCTGTATGGTTAAACAGTAGCTATGTTAACTAAATAGATACACAGGTTAACACAACAATGACGATAGTAACAGGCACTATTAAATCAACACCATTACCATGGTTGCCTGTTTTGTGAAATATTGTTCCTCCGGATATAAGACGACAAATAGCTGCTAAAAGAGAGTGGAATAAATACCAGCTCAATCCTGAGATATTCAGTGTTAATATTGATGTGCTCAATTTACTAACTCCAAGGCTCAAATCACGCTATCTGTTATGTAAGTATTTATATCAACCATTTAATGCAAATGATCAATGGGAATTTGAGCTGGAATACTATAGTTATTCAGAATAAAGAGCTGATATTAACAAAAGAGGTATTAAGCTTTGACCTACCAAAAAAAGAACGGTGCATTTTAAAGCGTTTAAGAACATGTCATTGTCGTTGCAATGACATGCATTTTCTGGGAGTTTTATGGCAATTCATGAGGTTAAGCCTAAAGTGCCTATTTGGTCACAAAGCCTCTCACCTCTTTAACATCAAGTGACCTGTTGGTCGTTTTTGCCGTGGTTTTCCTCCCATCGATGCAAATGCTAGGTCTGAAAATTTTCCACTGATATGGATATGAACTTTCATATTAATTTGCTTTAATTTTATATACTAAGTTTGTACATATTATATTTTTTGATCAAACGAATAAATAAATAAAATAAACCTAGCAACTGCACCACCATCAATCACTGGCGTCTTCACATTTAGGTCGTAAATTTCAATGCAATCGTTTTTCAATTTTTTTGAGATACGATGCGAACGGAAAATTTACCACATTTTTTGATGTTTTTCAAAAACCAGTGTTTTGGATTCAGGGGACCTCTAGACGGATATTTCCGGTCTCAGTTCAATTTCGAAATTTTTTACCCGTTCAATAACATTGCCTTTAGGTGGGAATGTTAAAAATAAAATAACATAAATACAAATACTGCAAATTTAATACAGATTATTGTATATAATTACAATGAATTTTAGTGCATTTAACTTAATACAGCGGGGTCTACAAAATCACGCTGGGAATATAGCTATGTATTGTTAAAAAATTATAAAATGTTGCACGACTAAACCTCACTAAGAGTCGTGTTTACTTTCATAAATAGTAACGCTATCTCTCATATAAGAATAGAAATAGACGAAAATTTGATGTTTTGATTTATATAATTTTTTATAAATTTGTAAGTTTTAATCTCAGCGGTGAAAAAAATAGCGTTATACTGAAGGAGTAAAATACATTATAATCCCTTGAGTGATTGTTACAGAGATCTTCACTCACAGATTTAACAGATACTTTAGTTCCTTGTTATATACTATGTAAACAATCTATTTGAAATTAATACTTCGTAATCCCTTGAAAATAAATTTCAAGTAAGTCCATGATCTAATTATATTTAAACAAAAGACCCTTGCATGAGTACCGACTAAAAAGGATGCTTGCTTGATGTAAATTACATGAACGTAAAATCAAAATTAATGAGGTTAAATATTCAATCATTACAAAAATTATTAATCTAATCTGTTTATTCTTATTTTTTTGTGTCAAAACGGACACAGCTATTGATTTTATTATATCTGGACTTGCCACTAATTGCTCAAAATAAATGATAAGTGGTTCTTAGTATTGAGCACACCTTTCCATATTTAAATGTTTAGAAAATATGCCCAATTATATATTATACATTTCTTACAGTTTCTGTAGTTAATTGATTTTTAACTACTGTACTTATATTAGCATGTTAACCGCTCAACATTTTACTATCAGTTTTATAGGTTCGATTCACTTCATAGAGTTAGTTATTCCGTTGCAGTTTGCCGGATTTGTTTTTTAACCTTTCTTGAAAATGGGCGTTGTTGTACCGGATATTTGCCGTTTTCTAACAATTTGCTTGAACGTAATCATTCACAGGATTTGCGCTGTTGTTAGGCATTATCCTGACTTCTGTGCTCCGTGTATATCATTACCCATGTCGCTGGTGAACCGGCTAAAATGTTCTCTTTTAGTCCTCGAATTTACTTCACTGCGACTTACTGCGCCGGTTTGCTTTTATACTTTCTACTGGTTTCCTTTTTGACTTTCTACTGGTTTCCTTTTTTTGTTTCCGATAGTTCGTTTAATACCAATACCCTATGTTTGGTTTGATTTTATACATTTCCATTGGTTTCACTTTTTCTGAAAGAGTCTTTCACTGTTTTTTTTATAGTTTTCTTACAACATATTGTACTCTAGCTTATGTTACATTAGTTTCTCTTACTACTGGTTAGGCTGCGTTTGCAGACGGTCTGCTAATAATAGCTCCATATTATATTTTTCGATGTAAGCTGGTGTTCTGCATACTTTACTAGTATGTTTAAGTGACACTTTTCATAGTACGATGTTCTGGTTTGCCTCTGTGCTAGTATAAATTGAAAGTCTAACGTCTTGAATTTGTGTCGGCGTAATTGCTCTATTGAATATTAGTCTTTAATTGTTTTTGGGTTCTGATATTAAACGTATGTTACTTTTAATCTTTATCCGAGAAGTAAGTGGTATTGATTTTTATCTCGCTTCTTGCAAAGTAGATCGCCATTACCTTGTGTGTCCCTTGTACCTAGATTAACTGATATTATATCGCCTTTATGCGAATGGAGAGCTACAAATATGGTGACACTTTCATTGTTATTTATTTTATTTTAACGTGTTTGTAGCTCATCATAGCAGCTTATCAAGCCTTTGGCGTGTTTGTGCATAGGGTTGGTAATGTGTATTGTTGTGGAACTTCAGATCAGCATTTAGGGTAGGTTTACATAGTATATTTTGAAGTGAATCAGCATTTCTCATCTAACAGCAGATCGATCGTTGTTTGCCTTTTTCTTTTGGGCTTAGTTATACCAGATATACATTTGAATTATAGTTGTTCGATGATAATTTTTTGGTGTCCATGATGAGCGAGTTATTCTAGTTATATTTTCCTTTTCTGTGTTCATTCGTCCATTTCTATATATTTTGTTTTGATTCCGAGACTATACATTCGACTTTATGGGTAATGTCCTTTTTAGCAGAGGTAGGGAACTGATCTGCCTTGGGATAGTTGCAGATAGTGATCTTGTTCCTGGTTTCTGAGCTATTTAATCCGACCTTCCACTACCAACATCACTCCAGATGGAGTTAAATGTAATAAATAACAAGCTTGGGCGTAAACAAAATTAGGTTACGACTTTGTAGGTTGTAATTGTGGTATTATTTTTAGTTTTTGTGTGGATTTAAACAAAATTATAATTAACCTAAAAGATAAGAGACATAACATTTTAATTTTTATTTTTGTTACCAGTTCCAATTGGATGCCTTTTTTAGGATATAAGGTTATTTTAAGAATCGACGTTAGACTCTTCAAATTTATAGAAACTAAATTAGTCTTCTTACGAAATCCTCCTTGAGAACACAACGTTAACATTATAAAAAACGGTAATCTTAATAAAATGTTAGTTTTACTTTTTTATTAATCCCACAGAACAATTCGGCTTTAACTCAGCACAATTTAAAAAGTGCAACCCACCAGCTAGTGGGAAAATTAAAACACCTATATGCGAGACCAGAATAATGGTTTCATTATACTAGTATAAACATTTTTAATGGTAGGGCGCCATGAACTTTTTAAAATAAAACTTTATAAAAGTTCAAACAAAGAAAGGGGAAAGCTGAAAATTTCATTTAGCGCGTGCACAATATATATATATATATATATATATATATATATATATATATATATATATATATATATATATATATATAACAAAATGAATCACATTTTAAATAAAATAGGTTTATTTAATATTAAGCAGACCTTAACATGCAAAAAAAATGGTTTGTTTCTGTTAGTACGAAAATTGTTACATTTTATTCCGTAGTTCATAGTATGTAACTGAAATGCAGTAAGTGTAAGTAAAATTAAAGAAGGTGCGTAAACCGGTGAGTTTAAGAGCATACTTAAAAGATTTGCGAAATAAATATTACATCTTGTTTAGTTAAAACAAAAATAAACCGAACCATCTTTAAGTAAACTATGAGTAAATAGTAACAAAAAAAGTAATAATTGCAATGGTTTCTTATATAAAATAAATGAATGTTCAGAATTATAACATAATACAAATAATCTTAAATTCATAAAGGGTTATTGCATGTTGGCGTGTAGTTTAGCTACGGATATATGTAATAGTATATAAATTTAACTGTGCCCGAGTCACAAATATTATGTAATGGTAATGTTTACAATTAATAAACATCAGTTAGGTACAGATACCGAACAAATATCACCGCAGGTAAGTAAAATATGTGTTTTAAATAGCTTATCTATACGCGCAACGAATAATACGCTGTACGAGAAAGTTCAATTGAGGTAGTATATGTAGTATACAATCTACACAACTCTCTCTGGTGTAAGCGGTAGTGGTGATGTATGGAATAAGTATAAATTTCTACTAATCTGTGTTGTAATTTATATGCACCTCGGTAAAGATATGCTAAGGACAGGTGTACATCAGTAAAATCTGCAGTTGTTGAAGTTGGTAGCTACTCTGCAAACAGAACTGTCGGAATCTTATAATATATTCGTAGGAAGAAACCGTATAAGTCATACAGAAGAAGGTATTGTTTAAAAAAAACAATTTTCTAAGAATTCTATTCTCAGAATTTAACTGAGGAAGACAAAAATATTTTCAATTCGAACTGCTGCCTACCGCGTCTTAAATTTCACATTCCAAAATTAATTGGTCACGTTTAATTAAGTAAATTAATTTTAGGTACGCAATTAATTATTAATTAATTATGAACTCTTCCATTGTTGCGGAAGTTGTTATCAAAACAAGGTTGAGATTGTATCGTTAGATACCGTTGGTGTAGATATTTAATACTAATTTCTAAGATAAAATTTAAATAAATAGCAGAAATTATGTCAATTTTTATGTAGAAATACGTGAATAAACGTAAAGACGAGTTAAATAGTAGTTGTCTTAATACAGCTCCAAATTGTAATTTAAATAGAAAATATCCAATACGGATCGTAAAATAAGCAGTAGCGTAACGTACGTTTTTAGCTAAAGGGCCATTTTTGTGTATATTTACACAAATTTCAGAACAACGAATGTGGTGTAAAGCACTATACGCGAAGTTTATAGGTATTAAATGTTTTAGGCGATCAATTGAGGAGATAATAGTCGAGATCATTATAGCGTTTAACAGTTTATGAAAATATTTGTTTTGAAGTATTGTAAGAAAGACTTGGACATATAATTTTTAACTGGAAGCTATATTGATTACAATTTTCTCTTTTCATAAATTATACGTTAAGATAAACTGTACTTTTGTACTATTGATATTTCACCAATGACCAAAAATACCTAGGAACAAAGATGTACTTAAGTACGATGGTTTTTGTAATACTTATTTTATTGTCTTTATTTTATTGTGGCGGAAGTTGAAAATAATTTGAATTTTATTAACGTTTTAAAGTTTAATATTTATTTCTATAATTGTGTACGCCATAAACATTATCTTCAAGATTTATTCAATTATGTGGTGTGTATATTTGCCATTTTTGTTAATATTCATCCATAAAATGCCTTTAAATCATTTAAATTATCGATTTGTGGTAAACGTGCACCAACTAACCACGGAACAGTTATAAGATCTATATCGATGCAAATTATGATAGTTCGTTATTATTTCCAAGAGATATTAATAAAATTAGCACTTTGAATAAAATCTCACTAAGAAGTGTCAATATGATTCAATATTTTAACACCCACAATGAGATTTTCGTGAAGATATGTAAACGTGTAACTGTGTGTACTACCAAGAAACACACCGTAAAGTACGGAGTTAGTTTGATAGCCATACATGGTAACTTTGTTATCTTAAAAAAGTATTCTTCATTGTTATGTCTGGTGTATTCTATATAGCTACCTGTATAAATATGGTATTGGAAGATTTTTCAAACTACTCGAACTAGCTTTCCGCCGGCTGACAGGCTACATATTTTGATACTTATCATTTGATCATAACTTGTATGAGTTTCTATTGTTTATGTAAAAATGTAATAAGTTTATTACTTTTGATATCATACCTTCAATAACATTTTTTTATAACTTGTGTTTAACTACTTTAAAATCATTGACTTTTCAATATTTTGACTTTGTGTTTATAAAATTATACTTAATATGCAATTGTATCTGTATCTATTGTTATAAAAGTTTAATTATATGTTACTTAACTAAAATTCTATAAACCAAATTGGTTAAATACCTAATAATACTTTATAACATAATTAACGTAGATATTCTTCTTTAACACAGTGTATATGAAAATGTAAACTTTCAGCATTATTACACATATTAATTTAGGTTTTTAATGGTGTATTTTAAATTATACAATCTAAACGTTTCGATAACACTTACAGTTATCTTCGTCAGTAGTAATATCTATTAAAATTGTTAAAGATGTTGAAACAATTTTGTGAAATTTCAAAATTAAAATATGAACGTAAGCCTGCTCTTACAAAATTAATCGTTATTCATTAATATACAAATTAAATTAATATACAAATAACACAATTTTAACACAGTATATAATTGTACGATTAAAATATACGATTTAATTCCAAATAAAATGAAGTACTTACCACGCGCTAACAAACCTTTATTGAAAAAATATTTATGCTCAACATAACTAATCTTTTGACAACCCAACAATTGTGTAAGAGAAAACAAAAAGGGATCATACATATTAAATTATATTGTGGTCATTTACGATAAAAATTAATAAGTACAATATACAAGACATCCTGTGCAATAATGATCTTCGTATTATCATCAGAGAGGTATGATTTTCCACTTGAAATCTAAAGGTGGATACCATTATTGTTAACAAACAAACCTTAGTGTAAATGCGCTTATTAGTATTTCTGAATTAGTAAAATAATTATGGTAAAACAGCTATTGTTAAGTCAACAACACTTCTGAGGGGACGAGAATGGCAACTAATGGGTCAGGAAATACAGTAAGCAGTATACGTGACAACCTTCGCTCATCACAATATCCATTGATTTTAAAAATTCCACTCTGGTCATAACGTCGACTTTTAAATTTGATCATAACATCTACTTTGGTCAGATGCCCACTTTTAAGTGTTGGTCGGAACCTCTACTCTGGTCATAACTTCCACCCGTAGGTGTTATCACAACCTCACCCTGATCACAATTTGCACTGGTTATATCGCCCTCCGACCTTGATCGAACTATTTTTTTCCTGATCACCACTGTTAAAATCTACGACTTCCATTCCGATCACAACCTCCAGCAGTGCATGGTGGTCACATCGTCCACTGCCGTTGGTCATAACCTCCATTCTTCTGGTCATATAGTCTACTTTTAAAATTGATATATCAGAGTTCTCGTAACACAACGCCCACCGGCGTTATCCACAACATCGACCGATTCATTTGGTCATGATTCTACATCTACGCTAGAGGAGAATCATTTAGCAAAACATTATGGAAATAGGCCGATCAACTAAACTAATATGAGACTACAGTTACTCGGTACGGCCCCAAAGTTAAACAACTACTCAGGACGCTTGAATGATCTTGGAACAAGCTAGCACTCAACTAATTTATTGGTTAACATTGCAAGCAGTTTTATAATGTAATAAAACTGCGAAAAGTACTAACACTAAAATCAAAACCCATTTGCATAATTACATATTTATATATTTTTCTTTGAATAGTTAAATTTCAGTTTTTGATAAACAAAATAAAACTAAACCATTAACGACACTATTAGTATATTCTATTGCGTAGCTATCTGATTATTAAGTATACTACGTTAAGTAACCTAGAACTTGAAGATTGTAAACTGTTCAAACCTCACATTTATGTAAGAGGTTTGATTTTGTTTGGTAAATTATTCCAAACTATATACACTGAAATAGCAAAAGGTTCCCCGGATATAGAAAATATTCTATACATTTCATTGCGTAGCATGGTATGGTCATTTTTACTTCAAAAAAACAGTCAAACCGATCGTATTGACGTATTTACAGTGCATTAAAAAAAGTTTTCATCAAGAGCGGCATCATGAGCATGATGTTACAGACTAAATACTCAGTTGAACATCCAGCCCATAATGGCATAGCCCAGTGCAACTCCAAGAACGTCAAATTGGGGAAAAAATTGTCAAAAAGGCGCCACCTGTTAGATACATTTATAGCGGGAAAAACGGGAAAAACAGGAAACCAAAACGCTCACTCAAAAATAAACTACTCTACTACTAAAAATTCCATTCCAAAAATCTTTAAGCGAAGTTCACCTAAATTCCAATCAAATTCTAAGCCTGATGTAAAAGCCGCAACATTGCGAAATTAAAACCTAAACTCATTAAAATCTCGTCAAACCTCAACGCAAAAATCATTATCTCAATAACCAAAAATAAATGAAAATACGATAATTAATTCTTCAATTTAAGACACAAAAATACGTCACTAAAACAAAACTAAACGCAATGGAAAATTTATAAAATCCTAAAATTTACTAAATGTCACGATAGGGGATGTAATACCTAACCCGAAATACAGCTTTAGCACCACCAATAGAACAAATTTGCTTACCTGTATGACAAATTAGGCACTACGGTGTCTTCAATCGATAGGATGGTTCCTATAAAAAGTAACTCCAAAACTATTTGCGACTTCTCGCGACACCCTCGTATCGAAAATCAAACAGCTGTTCGGTCAACGAGCGAACTACCTCATCTTTACGTTACGTTATATCTATATTGAACGTATCTGTATACTATATACTATAGTAAAAAAAATCTTAAAATGATATCAACCAATTCAAAATGACTAAATTTCTTATTAACAATTCCCTCTCAAAGTCAATAAAATCATTACGTTACTGTTATAAAAAAATATTCGAACGTCGTCACTATAAAGTTGTAATTCAATAATTTCCGTTAATTAAATAAAATCTTTCGATAACTTGAAGGGCAACCAAACTAACTCATGTTTTTAAATTTTGATTGATCGTGAATAACTAAATCCACAAAGAAATGGTGTTACAATGCTCATATATAGTTAAATATGAACATTCAAGGAAATAATACTGTAGTTATAAAAAAGACATCAGTAATTTCGTAAAAAAAATTCTAATGATAACGTCAATACGATACTTGCAAGTATTTTACCTTCAAATCCCATAGTAACTTATTTGAATGTACCAAAAATGAATATCCAAAACGTCAAACATGTAAATTTATCAACTTTAACCGTGCCTACATCAGTTTATGAAATTCAATGTTTTATTAAATACTCGGATGAATACGTTATAAAACTAACTTAATCAATTATGACCATATAGTCAATACACAAATAACGGAGTACGACTATTCTCAGCGGTCAATTCCCCGCGCGACATTTCATCGCAGACAATTCATTGCACGACAATTTCTCGCGTACGACAATTTATCGCGGACAACAATTTAACGCATATTTTAAGAAAACAATGAAAAGTTCAATACCATGTTTATTGTGGTCATGTTATATAAACCTAGGTACTATTACATTATACTACTAAATTATCACTATGTTACTATTTAACTAAATTTAGACTTGAAAACAATGAAAAGTTTAATACCATGTTTATTGTGGTCATGTCATATAAATCTAGGTACTATTACATTATACTACTAAATTATCAGTATGTTACTATTTAACTAAAATTAGACTTGAAGTTGAAAATTATGTGCAATTCCGCGAAGAAAATCAACTGTCGTTCTGTCACCGTACGTTTCCACGACAACTTGAATGCGCCGTGAGGTATCCTTGTATACTTTCTTCTGTCGCACTACATTTCCAGCCACAAATTGTTCAATCTTAAGTTTATTTAAACTCTCTTCTTTCTGTAATGCTTTTAACAGCTTCCACAAGGTAGGATGACAAGCATTCACAATAGAAGAAAAACTGTTGTGCCATCCTTCAACGGCATTATTGTTATGTGCAATTCCTTTTGCGACCATTGCATGACAATTCCATAAACTTATAGGAAATAATGGCGGTCTCCTTCGCCCTCTTCTATCAACTCGACCTATCCAAGTATCTTCAAAATAATTAATTAGTGGTGTCAGTATCTCTTCATTTTGATTATAAAATTCGGTGTCCAGTAATACACCGAATGCATCAGTAACATCATCTTCAGGCGAGGGCGGCAAGTAGTCGTATGTTCAAGGCAAAATCTGGATTTTGTGTATATGGTTTTGAAGACCGGTAGCCTGCGTATGTCGCGACAGGTGAAGTGAAAAAAGCAGCCTCGTATTCTTGTATCCGGGAACTCATTACTCACTGCATTCATAGCGGACTTCTCAAAGTCCATAAGAATAGTAGAGGGTTGAAGGCCAGGTTTTAATGTTTTTAAAGCTCCAAATAAACGTCTGTACGTGTCTTCATTCTTGTTAGGAAGGAGGGTGTGTACGGTTGGAATTACGTTGCTGTACTGAACACCATGTATAGTGTAAATCTGAGCAAACAGCCGTGGAGCTGTTGAAAATGTGCCATCCGCGTACCAATGCTCGCAACGTGCCATATATTCCAGGTTTGTTTCAGTTGTAAACAGTAAAACTCTATCTTCTGCGGAACCAGTATCAAACAATAAAAATAATTCGCCAGTAGATGTGATGGTATACTCGCGAGGAATTTCGAGTTCCAGTAATGATGTAGGATTTGCAGGAACACCTTCTACTTTGCACGCACACGTTGAATGGTCCTTCTCATTGAAGAAAGTTGTGGCAGCCTGCACGCGGCTGCAGACAAACCCTCAGAGGTAGTTGCTACTATCAGTTGAGTAGTTGGTTCGGTTTGCTTCTCCAAACGTTTCATTCTCTGCATGGCTTCCCTTGCCTCGACTTCAGCAGCATCCGGAACATGATTATGGGGGGTACTCTTCACTATTGTATCTCCCAGTGAATGAACGCGTCCAGTACAACGCCACTTGTGGTAATGAGTACACTTCCAAATAACCTTTTCGTTACTTGTTCTTTCTTTGCTATACATGTAGCCGTTACACACCAACATTCTGCGGCTTTTTTCACTGTAAATAAACTGTAACACCATCTTTTCAGTTTTGCGGTTTGCAGCACAATAAATTTTTTCATCACAGATCCTCTGTTTTATATCCAAATGGCAACCCCTAATTGCCTTAAGAATTCCTTACTACATTAATATAACAAACAACATTTCAAATCTTTACTTATTATCACGTATCATTAACATTACCTAATTATGGTGATTTCGTAATTGCCTGAATAATTCCTAAGTACATTAATATAACAAACGACATACCAAATCTTTACTTATTGTCACGTATCATTAACATTCCCTAATTATGGTGATTTCGTAATTAGCAACCCTTTGTTATGTGGTTCACTGGCATTGAAAGACTCGTAGAGTTTTAAAAGTAACAATTACATTGAAAATGCGACGAATTGTCGTTGCGATAAATTGTCTCAGCGATGAAATGTCTGACGACAAATAGCATGTCGTGCGGTGAAGTGACCGCGATGATTTGTCGCGACATCCAAATAACGTATTCAACCTTTCAACAATGACAAATACAAAATATTCAAAACACACACTTTATTAAAATTGTCGGAAACACCAAAATAATACGAAAGTGATTACCTTACACGTTACTTCCCGCCCCCCCCCCCCCCTTTCTTTGTGCTGCTAATCGGTAGGTTTCTGAAGACGCTTCTCTAGCTTACGGAACGGTATATGATCTTTTGCGGTTTCTCCATTTTCGATAGTCACGGACGAACCCTTTCAATGAAAATCGGGACGAGTACGAAAGGTATTTATGATTATACACTATTAAATAAGCAATTTGTACAGCAAGTTTGTTCTATTCTCTAGGCGGGTTATTGCTATGTACGCAGAACTATCACAAAACTGAATTAGGAACTCGTTACTTTAATCCGCAAAAACAAAACGCGAAAAACGCGGTACCACAGAATGAAGCTCAGCACTGTAAACCAAACACTCGAGCTACTTCTAGGACCGAAACTTGTCATCATAGACACACCAAATGATAAACTAACCCGAGGATGTGGTGAACCTATACATTATCCCAATGCATAACAAGTTCCATTAGCTCCTTCTGTATACTTTGCACCCCCTCCCAAAAGAAGTCGTGAATCTAGTACTACACTCTTAGGTAGACGCCATTTCAATAGCCAATAAAAAAAAATATTACTTAAAATTTTGAATCACGCCAAAAACAAATTAACTCGAAAGCCGAACTGAAAAATTGCGTAATTTCTAAAAGGTGCCTCTGTAATATGATATGCCTAAGATAACGAACCTCATCTATAATGAACCTTAATATAACGTAAATAAAATCCAAACTCTTTGTTTAAGACCAAGAACTCTTATCAAATGGAAGACGACAGTCTCGCGGCTCACAATTTAAACTCACAAAAGATGTACTATATAACGTAATAATTTTATACTTAATATAATTTTTTATGATGCAATCTCAAATTCATTTAACAAAATTCACCAAATTTAAAATGACGAGAACATTTATTTACATAAAAACTATTCTACCACTACTCTAATTGTAATGCTGTGAGTGAAACGCAATTTTACAAATAAAAGTTCCATTTATAAATGTCTCGAAACCAAAAAAAAGGTGTTCAAATAAAAGCTCGCAAAAATTACTTTTAAATTCGAAACTAAA
The DNA here is from genome assembly GCA_036346205.1 of Vesta saturnalis. Classification (NCBI taxonomy): domain Eukaryota; kingdom Metazoa; phylum Arthropoda; class Insecta; order Coleoptera; family Lampyridae; genus Vesta; species Vesta saturnalis. The sequence goes on from JARFJB010002396.1 coordinate 5,702,135, forward strand.
AAAAAATAGAACAAAACAAGCTATCTACCGTATGATCCTTAAAGCTTACACACAGGGTGACACTCCCTTCACAAAATATTTTCCTACGGAAAATATCCAAAGAAAAACACCCGTAACCTGAAAGCAACCTACGCCAGGAACGAAACAACTCCAAAACTAACCTAATTAAACCTACAGAAAACAAAGCTAACCTAAGAAAGAGGAAACTAAACCTAAAACCACTCCTTCCGTCACGTTCGGTAATGCCGTAAATCGGTAAGATAATCCGCATCAACTCACGGTAATCAAAACGATCCTACAGGATCAAGGAAGCACGACATGATGCAACCAACGGTACGATACAGTCAGAATCGAGAATACGTCGGGATGAGCTCCAAGAAACTCGCGATTGACACTCCCCTCACAAAATATTTGCCTTCGGAAAATATCCAAAGAGAAACACTCCTAGCTAAAAGCAACCTACGCCAGGAACGAAACCACTTTCAAACTAACAAAACTAAACCTACAAAAAATAAAACTAACTTAAGAACGAAAAAACTAAACCTAAAACCAGCCTTCCGTCACGTTCGGTAATGTCATAAATTGGTAAGAAAATCAGGATCAACTCCCTTAACTAACGGTAATCAAAACGATCCTACATGATCAAGGAAGCACGACATGGTACAACCAATGGTACGATACAGTCACAATCGAGAATAAGTCGGGATGAGCTCCAAGGAACCCGAAATAGACATTCTGATCTGAAAGGATCAGAACTGAAAATTGTGCAACAAGGCACACGATAACGACGACACAATCGAGAAGTGAGAATTATATTATAGATGAGGTCGAATTTGAGCCTTATACAGCGGAATGAGTTGTCGAGAGGTAAAGTACTGCTTAAATTTATACAAAAAGCCTATTTTACGAGTAGCTGCTTTAGTAGCTTACAGTAGAGAGTCAATGCGTGATACATTTGAAGATACAGTCTTTCCCAACGTAGTAATAGAGTCTAAAAATTTAAGGTCTGGGTCATTCGTGCTTACAAGGGAAAATGATTAATTTTTTCTGGCGGTCACAAGGCAACACCGATTTTTATGAGAATTAAACTTAATTAGATTATTACTTCGCTATTTAAGGATACGTTGAATGTCTTTGTGGATTTAAATTACCATTTCAGCTTCACGGTCTAGATTTGAGATAGGTGGATTACCATTATGAATAAACTGAGAAGAACTACCATGAGGAGTGCTGTCGTCAGAAAAGCAATGGACCGGGTTATTCGCTGACGAAATAAGCTCATTTATGTGTAGCAGAAAAAATGTAGGCCGCATTAATGCCAACTTCTCTTGAAAAGAAGCCATCAACTACGACACGTATTCATTTTTTTAGAAACCTAATTGATGATCGTATCATTTAACCCAAACGAGGTGAGTTTGGCAAGTACACACGTATGCCAAATTTGGTAAAATTCCTTTGAGATGTCTAAAGCGACTACAACTGTTTCACGGGATTGTTCTAATGTATTGTGCCAAACTTCGGCCATATATGAAAAAAGGTTAGTGTTCATACTTGACCTTTGAGTTAGGTCAAGTATGAACACCAACACAACTTACGTAAAATCGAAGTCAATTAGTTCTAGAATGTTTATAAGTAATTGGTGTAATTGCTCTTGGCAATTGTCTTTCCATAAGCCGAATTTTAATTAACAACTTTTATTTTCCTGATGAAGCTAATAATTCATTAGCGAAATATTGAATAATAAATACATTTAATTAACTTGGCTAGGTCTAATGCCCAATAACCTTTAATTCTTATCATATTAGCAAAGACCAAAAATACTCGCATCAACTTCAATTATATATATATATATATATATATATATATATATATATATATTGCGCACTATGGGTGATAGTGGGGAACCCATCGCCATCCCATACTCTTTTTGGTAGAATTTGTTTTCTACCTGGAAATATGTAATTCTAATGCATATTGTCAGAAGTTCCATTATTGTGTTTACCGAGAGTTTCGTGCGTTCGTCTAACGTTTCATCCTTTTCCAGCTTGTCCCTTATGATAGTTAGTGCCTTATCGGTAGGTACATTTGTGAATAGACTCACAATGTGGAAGCTTACCAGTATTTCTTCGTGGTTTGGTTGGAAGTTTCGGATGGTTTCCACGAAGTGCTGCGTGTTCTTGACCATATACTCGGTTTTTCCCGATATGGGTGTGATGATACCTAGCAGATAGTGTGCTAATGGGTGAATTTCTCGAGCTCACAATTGGTCTCAGAGGAATTCCTTCCTTGTGAATCTTTAGTAGGCCGTACAGATGCGTAGGCTTTCTGTAGTGTAGGGTAAGTCTAGTTCTCTGGTAATCTAAATACGCACTGCCTTCAAATCGACCAGAACGCTCAGGGGAATACTCACCAAAACCAAACCATACAGTGAAGGTCAGAATTCCAAGAATTGTGTATACAACCTACCATGCGAATGCGGCAGAGCATACATAGGAGAGAGCAGTAGACCACTCAAAGTGAGAACGCAGGAACATAAGAACAACGTCCGCAAGAGCGAAACTGAAAGATCAAGAGTCGCCGAACATGTCTGGAACGAAGACCACCGCGTCCAATGGGATAACATAAAGATAGTGGCAAAAGACGAGAGCACTCGTTGAAAACTCAAAGAAGCCACATACATCGCACTAGCAGAAAATCCAATAGGCCGAGCTAGTGTAGAAATGAAACCCATATGGATTCCAATAACGCGCGAAGAGCTTAAGCACAATACACCTGCGCAAGAAGTTACTGCGCAACATGCGCAATAAACTTATGCGCAACCACGAAAAAGTTTAATATATGTATAAGTTCTAAAAGATATATACTGGAATACTCAGTGGCTCAGCGGTAAAGGTGTCAGCCTAGTAAGTGAAAGGTACCAAGTTCGAATCTGAGAGTAGTGCTTGGGAAAAAATTATATATAACATATGAATTCGACTCAAGTTCGAAAACAGTCCTCCTCAGGACTAAGCCTGATGACGGAAGCAGAGTCCGCTTCCGAAACGTCGCGCTCAAAAGCAAAAACTGTGGAAATAGGCCGATCAACTCCACTAATAGATAACCACAGTTACAAAACACTTATAGTACGAAATTTTACTACTGCATTCTTTTCACAATCCTACGAGTTTTTAGTTGCTTTTAAAATTTACTTTCAATTCGGCTACTGAATGGTTTTTTTAATTTTTAATACAATTTTGAATTCCTTTGTCTTTGGGTCTCTTCACTTAGCAACTATCTCTCTCTTACATGCATGATAATACCACGATATTCTACTCATTAAATCAGTTTATTTCTTAATTAAACAACCGAATAGATGTCTGGCAAATTAATTTTAGACTTTTAAGTATCTAAATGTAATTATATAAAAATTACAGACATACTAAAATAGTGCAAAATCTTTTTTTTTATTTATGAAAAATAGCTCCTGGCAGGTTATTAACGACAGAGACGTCTGGCAAAAACATTTTACGTTATTTGCACTTTTAGATAGTTAATGGAAAAAAAATAAATCTTAAAATTAATGGTAAAACCAGACCAATCCCCAGACCTGAATCCAAATATAATTTGTGCTCACAGTGTGCTTGAAAATCGCTTTACGTGACTTTGGTTCTTTTCACCTTCCAAACTGTATATACATATATAGGTATAGAAGGATATGCAATTGACTTTTTTTCTCTATCGCTAAATCGACTTATAAGCTCATTTTACCACTTTTGGCGAAGTTTGGCAAAGATCGCCCATGTCTGGATGTCTGAGTGTGGATGTATGTGTATATCTACGATAACTCTGGAACGAAAATACCTACGTCCTTAAAATTTTGTGTTTAAGCTTGATTGCATTTGGTGTGGAGCCGATTAGATTTTGGGACAATTCCAGCGGCGGCGTGTGGATTATTAGGGTCAGTGTTTTGTTTTTATCAAATATTTATAAAACAGCCGCATATTTCAAAGATATAAAAATACACAGATATAGACCTTAAACATATCGATTAGTCATGTTCTATGCATTTTTTTTTTGATACGACGCATAATTTAGCGACAAAAAAATTCGTAAGGTAGCATTTAAGTGTTGATTCAAATTTTTTCAATATCTGAACAACAATTAGTTTTATAAGAAAACGTGTAGTCATATTTATTAAAGAAAATTTAATTTTATGTAACTTTTCTTCAGAAAGCTTCTTAATATAACGCAAGGTAAGGCTGAAAATTGATTAAATATGAATGAAAATGGTATCTTATAGAAGCGGGTGGCTTTGGCATTTTTTTTAAGTTAACATGTATACAGTAAGGACATAAAGTCCGTCGCCTCCCCACTAACTCTTTAACCGTTCAGTATATTGCGATGAAATTTGGAACAGTAGTATATGAGATAATTGTCTATTTTTTAATTTGAAAATAACAACGTTGCTTGACATAGTTTCGATTTTTTTTAATAGAATGATGGACCATGTGATACTTCATTTTGAAGGTCTATTTTTGCTTAATTCAAAGTTTAGGTAAGTAACTAATACAAAACTAATTAAAATTACAAAATAAATTAAAAATTAAAAAATGTAAACTAATTAAAAGTTAAGAGTTGAGAATGAAAGTCAGAAAACAAACTAAAATTTTCATCATAAAAGTTGTTGAAAATGCCCACCTTGGACTTCTTGACAATGGAACATCCTAATGTCAAAATGACAAATATTAGGAAACCATATCCACAAAACTTAATTGTTGCATAATTATGGTAGAAAATACTTACCGCCTGAAGCTACTTAAATGAAATGAAATTTAAAATTGGTCGCCATTTGAAAATGAATGAAACAAATATTTTCAAACTCGAAGTGACCAAAATCACATGACCCACTATTCTATGAAAAAAATCAAAACTATACCAAGCTGTCATTTTGACAAATGAAGTTGTCATTTTTAACTTAAAAAATTGACAATTGTCTCATATAATTGCGTTCCAAATTTCATCGCAGTATACCGAACGGTTCACAAGTTAGAAGGGGCGCTCACTGTACATTAATCACTATCTGAAATGAAGTTTTATACGTCATTCTCACTTAGATTATTATTTGGTTTTTAAAATGTTGCCTGTTATCGTTATGAACTTATGAAAAAAAAATTTGCATAGTTAATTGTAAAAAAATTATAATTAAAATGATTTCATTTTTTTAGTTTTTTAAGTCTATTGACCTCTGTCATACATGAATTTTTAAACGTCTGTTTGACATAGATTATTGTTTTTGTTTTTACAATGTTGCCGATTTTCATAATTAACTTATAAAGAGGTTGCATAGTTATCCTAAAAAAATATTATAAAAATTATTTCATTTTTTTTAATTTCCATTCTGTAGGTTTGAAGGTAGTGTGGTATTCCAGACCAGATATTGTATTACCTGTTTTCGGTTTTTAAGCGTACGGTTTTATTTATATCTTTTTCAAAGAACTTCAAATCAATCGTTATTCATGTCTTATCTCATTAACACATTGAATTATTTTATTTTATAATAGGGCGCCTTAATTGTTATACAAAATTCATTGAAACTATTGCATTACCAAATTTACGGCACCAATAACAATTATTTTCCAATATAATATTTCCAATATGTTGGAAATAACCCTGGAAATAAAAAACCAAAAAATAATTTAATAACAACTAGTTTAATCAAGAACTACTAAAATTATTTTATCGTGTGTTTGTGAGAAAATAAAGTATTTATTTAATTGCAAAGTTGCGTGTCCACAACAAAATAATGTAAATGCAGCGAAATAAAATTAGCGAGTAGGGAAGTATGGTCTTGGTGTAAATCATTTTTTGCAGGGATTGAAATTAATTACGCATTGAACAGCAACGTTGTATAGTCGTGAGCAATTAGTAACCTTTTTGCTCATTGTTTGTTTTTATTAATGAAGGTTGGTATCTTTTCCCACAAAATTCTTTAATATAAATAGTATAGAAACTTGTTAATGAGATAATTATTACATTATTATTTTCATATCCTTAGTCATTTTAATTTTATTAATTTTACATTAACTGGTTGTATGCAGCGGATATAGTCTGTAAAATATTAATTTATGACGACAGTTGTCGTTATAATCTAGTTATATCAAGAACAATAAATATTAAGAATGAAGAGTGTATTTGCGGTGAAAAATTCGTATATTATGGAAATTGGAATGTAATCATATTTTTTTTACTTACACACGGTGGCTAAAGGGCTTGAAACGGTCGTGGTTAAAAAAACGGAGAAACTGCTGGTAGAATTTAGACAAGTTTATCAAATTCAACAAAGTTTATTAAAATTTTCGTGATACATAAGAATACATAGGTACTTACAATACGTATTACAAGATATAATATTGTACAGGGTGGCCAACTAAGATGCGAGGTACTGTATGCGCAAAAAAAAAGTTATTACTAAAACGGCCAAAAACCTGGAAAATATTTTCAGTTTCTGAAATGGGCGCTAGGGGGCGTAACTGCAATCTTGAATCTAAAAAAGTGATGTTTCTGTGAATTCTGCTATATTAACCTAATTGAAAAATAACTGATCTTTAAAGTCGAGGATAATCTGAACTTTTTTTGTTTGGCACTTTTTCACGTATGTCTAAAAATAAAGTGGTGGGGGGTATTCAAAGGTTTCCTTAAATAACCCCCTGTATCTTCGAAACGGCTAAGCCGATTTTAAGAAACTTGGGCGCGTTGAAATGAGCTATTCTTGGTCTACAAATGTTAGAATATTTGAAGTTTTGTTAGTTTCACATGTCGTCGCTAGAGGGCTTTGTTCGACATTCCGACAGAAACGGTTAATTTTGGCAAAAAAGTTAAATGAATTGGTATGACATTTTCTCATGAACAAGTAGCTAAATGATGCCTAAACAAGCTCGCGAAAACCGCATCTCGATATCTTGTTCCTAACCTAAAATATCGGCAAAAGAAGACTTTATACGAAAATCCCTTAAATTTTTTTTTAACTATATTTTTCTGGAACTGTTTATATTATGTAAGTTGTGGCCCTAAAAAGGACCGATTTAAAGGAGGAAGGTTTTTAATGCCCCCGTAAATGTTCGAAATGCTGACCATCACGCTCTATGCATTGCTGAAGCCTCTCATGACTAGATAAAACTGCTGCTTCAATTTCGGCTATCGGTATGTTACGTATTGCGTTACGAATCCGGTTTTTTATATCTTCTCTAGTAGTAGGTTGAGTCCGAAACACGATGTCGTTTAAGCGCCTCCATAAATAAAAATCGAGGCAAGTTAAGTCTGGCGATCGCGGAGTCTATGGAAACAGACTTCTCTTCCAATTCACCGCTGTTGAAATACTGCATTAATATGCTCTCGCACATTAATAGCAAAATGTGCGGGGCAACCATCCAACTGCAAAAACAATTTTTGCCTTGTTTCCAGAGACACATATTCCAACAACAACGGTAATTGATTGGCCAAAAAGTCAAGAAATACATTGCCATTTAGGGGTTGCTCGAAAAAATATGACCCAATAATTCTGCCTCCCAGTATGCCACACCATACATTTAAACTCCATCGTCCTTGGCGCTGAACTTCACGCAATCAATGGGGATTTTCTGCAGACCAATAATACATACTGTGCAGATTGACTCTCCCGTCACTACTGAAGGTCCAAAGAATTTGAAATAAAAATTCTCTATTTTCGCGTACCATGACTAACATCCAATGGCAATACTCTAACCTTCGATCAAAATCTTCCTCTTTCAAGGCCTGATGCAAAACGACATGATATGGGTGCATTCTTAAAGTAATTAAAAAAAGTTTAAACGAATACCTATATATTTTGATGACCTTTAGAACATACCTATGGCCCTTCAAAATATTTTGAACCCTTGTCCGTGATTTGCCCAACTCAGTGATAATGCTCTTGTGCTAACATAAGGATTTCCTTCAATATATCCCAGTACACGGTTAATATTTTCTTGTGTTCCTCCAATTCTTTGCCGTTGAAACGTAGGCCGAAAACTGCCATTGGTTCGTGAACTCGCCACTAATCAGGGAAAAAATCTTACATCTTACATCGCCGATTTGAATATCGAGCCACGCAAACTATTTTAGCTACTGCGGCATTCTGAAGACATTCACAATAAACCGCACGCATATCAACATCTTCATTATTCGTAAAACGCATTTTGAAAGCACAAAAATTGCTCCAAGTAACGCGAAAGTATTGACAACTATTGACAATTTGAGGATTATGTATGTTTTGTTTTGTTTTCCATTGCCTGCTTCCATTAATTGTATTTTTCGTATATATCCATAGTGAATATGTATTTAAACAAACAAAAAATAGGCCTTTCGTATAACTTTTAGCATTGCTTACTTGCCCGTAGTAATTTCAAAAAGGGTGATTTTATTCTGGTGAATAAATTTACATACATTTAAAATCGCGCCGAAATTGAAGCTGCAGTTTTGTCTACCCATAAGAGACCTCCGCAATGCACAAAGTGATTGTCAGCGTTTCGTGCATTTACGGGGGCATTAAAAACCATCCTCCTTTAAATCGGTCCTTTTTAGGGCCACAACTTACATAATAGAAACAATTCCAGAAAAATATACTTTAAAAAAAAATGTAAGGGATTTTCGTATAAAGTTTTCTTTGGCCGATATTTTAGGTTAGGAACAAGATATCGAGATGCGGTTTTCGCGAGCTTGTTTAGGCATCATTTAGCTACTTGTTCATGAGAAAAAGTCATACCAATGCATTTAATTTTTTTTGCGAAAATTATCCGTTTCTGTCGGAATGTCGAACAATGCCCTCTAGCGACGGCATGTGAAACTAAGAAAACTTTAAATATCATAACATTTGTAGCCCAAGAATAGCTGATTTCAACGCGATCAAGTTTCTTAAAATCGGCTTAGCCGTTTCGAAGATACAGGGGGTTATTTAAGGAAACCTTTGAATACCCACCCAACACTTTATTTTTAGACGTACGTCAAAAAGTGCCAAACAAAAAAAGTTCAGATTATCTTCGACTTCAAAGATCAGTTATTTTTTTATTAGGTTAATTTAGCAGAATTCACAGAAACATCACTTTTTTAGATTCAAGATTGCAGTTACGCCCTCTAGCGGCTATTTCAGAGACATGAAAATATTTGAAAATAAAATAAGTAATAATGTATTGTGTAATGTTAGTGGTGCGCTGCTCAGGATTCTTCATCCTCTTTAGCGCGTGGATTGCGTGGTTGTGTGTAATGCCTGTTGATATCTTTGTGTTGAGATTTTTGGTATCTCCAAAAAAAAGCGTTGTAGTGGTGATTCTGTTGGAGATGTGTTTTTTGTGGATGTTGTGTGGACTGTCCTGTTGTCGCTCGGTTGTGGCTGATGTTAATTCCTACGTATCTGAAATAAATAGAAACATGTGTTAGATGTGTGAATACATTATCGGTGTTAACAGAACAGAATTAATAAATTATCGATACTGTATACTTAGCTAGGGCACCATTCTTCGCTCCGGACCTTTCTATGATTACCCGAAAAGGGCAATTACCTCTGAACCGTGCTAGAGGATCACTCCTCACAAGTCCATCGCAGTTTGCGCCTGAGCTATCGCCGCTGCCACCTTACGGATGACAGGTAGGGCCTTTTCCATATCGAGACCTCCGAGTAGGCCCAATATGGCGTCGAACCCTAAGTCGGGATAGGCAGGCGGGGTAACGACAGCGGCGGGAGCCGTTCTCGGTACTTGCGCCTTCTCGACCTTCCTGCTGTCGCTCAGACGTAACCGACACCGGTCCGGGTTGAAGAAGGCGTCGCCGTCGGCGGTGTGCTCTTCGGTCGCTGTTGTCCTTCCGCCTTCTTCCGTTGTGGAGGCCGAGGGAACTTTGGACAGCCCCTGTATCTAGCGGGGTGGTCCCCAGCACAGTTAACACACTTAGCCCGGTCTGTACAGGGTTTCGTGCATTCACTAAAGTGGTGATCTCCGACGCACCTTACACAGCGTGCTGCCGCCCTGCAACAACGCTGTACGTGACGGAAATCTTGACACCGGTGACATTTCCCGATGCCAGATTTCCGCCGCAAATGCTCTACAGTCACGCGGAGGCGGACTACGTACTTCACCTCCCGGATCTTCTTATTGTGTTCCTCGGTCGGCAACTCTACCATCACGAGGGGGATCGGCCGTCCTCGCTGCTTCATCCTGTAAACAGAAAGTACATTAATACCTTGCGTTTTAAGCTCTGAGCTAACGTCAACCTCGGTTAGTTCTACGGGCACGCCACGTATCACTACTTTAGTCAATTGTTCGCTCTTTGCCTGATAATTGTGGTACGGAGTATCACACTTATCCATACACCTCATCAGCGTGTCTCTGTCCTGGAATGAGGCAGCCTGAATCCGGATTACCTCGCTGAAGGCCTTGGATTTCGTGAAGGCGATCTGTTGTCGGTTCATTTCTCTGGAGAACGCGACCCAGTTCTCCTTCTGACGAAGGATTACCGGAGGCACTTTCTCCCTGGTGTCCTTTTATGTCGTCTGCTCCATCGCTGCAGTGCTGTCGGCGAAGGGTTCCAGGACCTGGAATCCGTTGTCCGTGGGCTGCGGCGTAGGCGGGCGAACCTGCGGGGTTTTCTTCTGCTTCTTCTGTAGCATGAAGTCGTCGGTGCTGGTAGATACGGGGCGGGACTCTTCTTGGATGTTGTCGGTTGCGGCTTCGGCGGCGATGCCTTCTAACGTTGGCGGTCTCGTCTTCTTTTGCCGCCTTCTCTTCTGTGCGGTGGCGGCAGGTGGCGCGTCGCTGCTTGCTCTGTCGAATGGTGGATCGAGCAGTGACGGTATCACTGGCGGAGTCCGGTACTCCCGGGACGTCGTAGGTGACAGCTCTCCCTGAGCTGCCCGTCCCTCTAGGAACTGCTGGCTTCAGCGCCTGTTGTAACCCGGCTGTAACATCGTGAAAACGACGTTGTCTTTTTTTTAATTAGACTAACTAATCTTTTATTTATAAGTTGACCTTTTCAAATTGAGATCTCAACCTCGAATGTACAATTCAGAGCTAGCTGTCCCACATGTTTTAAATGTTTTAGGAGGCACAAGAAATAAATGAACGATAAGAAAACTTTAACTTTTCTTGGGCTTTTTTCTCTTTGTCGATTAACATGTACTCGACTGCATAAAAAACAAACTTGTTAATATGAGCTAGTCGCCGTCTAACTCAATGCTGAAGGGCGTGGAGATAGTAAGTTGTTGATAGCTAAAATAATACTTCAAACTCTGCCATACGAAAAATCTAAAATCCGAATAATAAATCGGTAGAGCGCTGCTGGGGTCTCATTTCTTTCTAACGGTTAATACATTTTGGGCAAAATGGAAGCATTCAAATGACTGAAAAAAATCAAAATGGCTCTCTCGGTATATTTAGAATTTTGATTGTAAATGTACATTCTTAAAAGCTTACTTTGAAAAATAAGTAAAACTTTCATAAATACGCTAGTTGGTTTCAAATCTTTCTCACTGGGTTTGGATTAGAACATAACCAACAAAACATTCAACAATAAAGTTGATTCTTTCAATCCAAGTATTATCTCTGCTAACCTGCGTCAGATTTTAAAGCATTATTCAAATTTGGAAATTGTAAATTATAGTAAAAGAAACAAAAGTGAAGTGTAAGCAATATTGTCGTGTTTCATATTTCTGTTATGTGAGAAAATCACATGATTTCCTTTATAAGTCTCACAAAGAAATTGTTCTTCACAATTTTAAAGCACTTAATTATTTAAATCTGAACTTCGCCACTATTAACTTTATACGAAAACGAAAGTGTATTAAAATAATACAGAAACATTTTGTTATCCCTATCTATAGATTTCTTGCTCAGCTTATTATTAATATTAAACCAAATATGTTGTTGAGGTTAACTTTAATAATAAATTGCATTGCTTTAAAGTCTATAGTTAAACAATTCTTATACCCTCCAAAATTAAAGGGAATATTGTTCTAAATTTAATAGCTCAACTAATTACAACCAGACAACTTGAAAACTAAACAAAAATATAATAATGATAGAAATCTAAATGTGTTTTCAATAAGAAAATTAAATGGCCCCGAAAGTGTAAATGTTCCTTTGTAATGTCACTCATACCAAAAGTTTACATTAAGTATGTGTCACTTTAGTCACTCGATTTATGTTAATTGATTATGCCCACATCCCCTAATTGGTTCCTCTGCTCGCGTTTGATCGCTTAACCCTATCAGTGCGTAAACAATCGCATGCCAATTTGTTTTCAGTTTTTAGATACGTTTTATTTCAGATGGGAAAATAAATAAACTGCTACATTTATATCCAAAAATAAATTGAACTTGGCTTGGTACCCATCAGAATGCTGAAAAAGAATGCAACTAATACTCTATATTTTTTGATGTCAATATTTTGTCTCAAATTGAGTTCGTCTCTTAGTGGAAGATTTTTCATTTTTTGTGTCCCTTCGGAAGCAAAAGTTTCTTCATAGTAATGCGTTAACCTCCATCTCTTTGTATTATTTCAAATACAATTCATATGAATATTCATAATACCTATGTTCGTGGTTAAAAGGAATCATCAAACAAAAAAATACATCAAAACGATATTAAAGACTCATGAAACGATCGGAACCAACTGCCTAACTAAAAAACCATCATTAACCTAGAACATCAAGGGGTATATGAGATTCTACGTGGAGACTGTAACTGAAAGTGCATAGATCAAACAAACAGACGAACCAGTACCAGACTGGAAGAACATCGATTAGCAGAAAGGAAAAACATCAAAACCTCATCTTTAACGGCCAAAAACCGTGAATCAACAACACAGAATATACCTCTTATGAATCCATAGAGAAACCAGTGAAACGGAAAAAAGAAAGTAAGACAGAGAAAGTAGAGAAAGTGAAAGTATAATTAACAAGGAACTAACAGCAGCAATTCAAATAATTCGCCTGAAGATGGAGAATGAGACTTTGCCGAAACGTCTCCGAATCAACAAGGTTGTATGTAGGTATATATACAGTGATGGGCAAATGTGTGGAACCAAGTAAATATCTCTGGAGGTTTTAGAGATATTAATATGAAATTTCGAAGGTATATATTCCAATAAATTATGCATTTGTTTTGATTATTTTTAACGATTTTGAGTTTAGTAAAAAAATAGGACTTCTGGAGACAAAATCAAATTAGATCTAGTAGTTCATGAAACAAACGCAAGAATCACATTATAACACAAATTAAAGTTATATAAATAAAACAACAAAATTAGACAAGAGTACTACACAAAGTGGAAATAAATTTAAGGTATTAAATGTTCAAACTGTGCACCGTTTACTTCTTGACAGTAAGCTATTCTGTTTGTAAATTACCTTGTAACATTGGATATTACTTCGGGTCAAATTTTTCGACTCTCCTGGATTATTCTATCGGCCAGTTCTTGCAAGATGTTTGGTCGGTGAAAATAATAGAAAATAGACTAAGTGAGTCAGATCGGGGGATCGTGTAAGCCATTCAATGGTGCCTCTACTACTAGATCTAATTTGATTTTGTCTCCAGAAGCACTATTTTTGTTAACATCTCAGCCGACTTTGAAATAAAATATAGCGAAACCCATATGTTTGAAATCGTAATAAAATACTCTATACAAATTTAAAATAATATACGGGTTGTCTCGACATTACTTCCGATTAAACCGGAAGCTCGAAATCGTTAAAAATAATCAAAACAAATGCATAATTTATTGCAATATATACCTTTCAAATTTCATATTAATATCTCTAAACATTCCAGAGACATTTACTTGGTTCCACACATTCGCCCATCAGTGTATATATGTATATATATATATATATATATATATATATATATATATATATACAAAAAAAATAGTGCAACAGCCAATAGAGCTAAGAAAATCGCAGAGAAAATATGGTTAAAAAATGAAATAAAGAAGAAATACTCAGAAAGGAATAGATTGACCACAATTCTCTGGCAGTTGCATATGACCTTGTAACTTGCATGTTTCCTATCTTGTTTAAGATATTATAAGGTACGCAATTACGTTTTTGAAATTGGGTATAAGATAAATTTTCGTTTATGTAGAAAACTTTCGAATTTAAATTACAAAATCAGTTGTTGTGATAATAATGATAATAATATTAATCTAGATAACTTTGCATTTCATAATAATTTTGTTAATATGACAGAAATTCAGTTTAAACCCACAAAAAATGATATTATCTTGTTAGCGGTAGAATCTGAGAAAATTATCAATGATTTAGATTTGAAGAACAATACTAAGATTAAATTAAAAACGGATATTGTTAATATTTTTAATAAATCTAAATTTAACAAGAGTAATAAAAGTCAAGGTTATAATCAAAATATCACTAAACAATTAACTAAAAATTGAAGGACAATGTCTTAGTGTTACTTAAAGCTGATAAAGGTAATTGCAATGTAGTGGTCAATAAGACCGACTACATTAAAAATGTTAACAACTTCATCAAAGAGCAAAGTTGTTTTAAGTTAAGAAATGACACTACGATTAAGTTTCAGAAGCAAGTGAAAGATATTATAAAAGAATCGAAAGAGATTATTTCCAAATACATTAGTCCTAGATTTCTTATCAATAGGAATCCACAACCCCCTCTTTTATATTGTCTGCTGAAGCTACATAAATCAGATTGTCAAAATTTCTTTAACATCCCTATGAGACCAGTAGTATCTCAAATTAATATCCCTACTAATAATTTAGCTAAATGGTTAAATACATGGTTTAAGAAACATGCAAATTGGAAACCTAAATTTAGCATTAAAAATAACTATGAATTGATTGATAAAATCAAAGATGTTATTGTTCCTTCCTAAGCTCATTTAGTTAGTTTTGACAAACAGAATTTATTTCCAAGTATTCCTCCACAACAATATAAACGTCTGGTTAAAAATATTTTAAGCTAATGTAATTTAGACAACGAAGAGTCTAAATGTTTTGTGGATATGTTCAATGTATGAATTGATCAAAGTTACTTTAAATTTGACAATACATTTCACAGCCAAAAGCGTGGTTTGAATATGGGTAGTAGTAGCCTCTATTTAGAAACGGCACACTTAGCCAATAGTATACAGTTTAAATCACACTGCATATTTTAGTGGAGATATGTGGACGATGTTATTTGTCTTTTCAAGGGTACGAAATTAGATTTTGATAATTTCTTTGCTTATATAAATCTCAATATTAGGATCATTAATAATAAACTAGATTTTAATATTTTTAGAAAATCAACTCATACCAGCAATATAATTCCATACATCGCAAATAACCCCTTACAACATAAAATGGCATCTTTTCATTTTATTCTCCATCGTTTAATTTCGATACCTATGAATAAAGATAATTTTGAAAAAATTACCATTAAATATATTGCCAGGTCAATGATTACCCAGAAGGCCTAATTAACAAAATGATGAAAGATAAATTGGAATACAAGGAACTAAGAGACCATACAACTTTTAATATATCTTTTAAACGAGAAGATACTAATTTAAAATATGATACCTTACCGTACATAGGAGTGATTTCCACACGTATTGCTAAAATATTTAAAAAACATTTGTGAATTTCATTTAGTACGAGTAATTCCTTAAAAAGTAAATTTTGTGAAAACAAAGATTACATCGATAAAAAAGACAAGGCAGGTATGGTATATACCGCCTAGAATGTGCTACTGAAGAATGTAATACGGTTTATGTAGGAATGACTCATAGGAGTATAAATATTAGAATTAAAGAACACCTAAGTCTTATAAGGAAGAATAATATTGATCGTTCACTGTATTTTAAAAGTGCTTTTGCAAACCATATAGTGAGAGAGGGTCATGGTTTTGATATACAGGATAATGTTAGTGTTTTACATAATAATTCGAGCTTTAAATCACTTTGCTTATTCGAACAGTATCAAATAGGTAAACATGCGGATGATTCTAACTTTAAGGTGTGTAATGAATATATAATGCACAAACCTTTCATAACAGAATGTTTGCATTCTTTCTAATTGTCGTTAGATGGAGGCATTATACTATATTTGTAAAATTTTATGGTTAGCGGTTCATAAGGTTATCTTGTTTCTTGGAACATACATACACTTGTGTTAATATTATGAACTTGCTTGTAACAATTTTTATAGTTTTGTATTATGGTTGCTAGTTATTTAAAATTTTTGTATAGTTAGCGGTTATTTAATTTTTTACGTAATTGTGTTGAAATTGTAAGTAGCTATTTTAATTGTTCACTCATTTTGTTAATTTTTGAAAAAACTTTTTAGCGAGAGTACCTACATGTTGAGACGTTTTTTAAAATTAATATTGTGATACATTTTTCTTCGTTTTTGTGTTAGATAGCCTGAGGATGGTCGATGATCATTAATTAATAATTAATCTTGTAGACCGAAACATATGTATCAATTATTACAATTAAATTATTATAGGAAGGCTTAAAGTTTATTGTTTATTATTTGTATATATATATATATATATATATATGTTGAATTGCTGCTGTGACCCGCGTTGGTGTTGCAGTAGGCTCTAAGAGACTGTTTACTTGACGTTTCGGCAACATCCCACTTGTCATCTTCAGGATACGTTTAACTTTGGGCTGCTGCTACGTGTTACTCGTATTGAACTGACTTATTTTGGTTGAGGTTCCGTGTTATATAAAGTGCCGAGTCGCTGGTTACGTGCTTGATTGCGTGTTTTTAGTCTTTTGTTTCGCTTTTACTGTCTTTCCTTTCTTCTTTGTTGTTTTTTTTTCGTTGCAGGTTCAAAAAAAAAAATTAGAGACTTTATAAATGAAAAATCTAATTTCAGTTTACTAGAAAAATAAAACAATAGTGTTATAAAGATGGTTCAAAGAAAATAAATATTATTTTTTATCACGAGTTCGATTTCGAATCAAGTAACACGTATCCGAGTCAAGCAGTTGAACCTGAAGATTGTGAATGTAGCTTTGCCGAAATGTTATTTTTGTACTGACAGGAGGCAGAGCCAATCACACGCGAGGCAACATCCTGAGAAACAACGGTATTGCATTTGCATTCTACATTGTTCCCGTAATTGAAAGTTTACTGCTGTCTAGTAACGGTCCTTATATTTACTGAATACAGCACATTTAGTAAAATGCGCCTCGTCCGTCCATGAAATACTATTTGAAAAAATTTGAACTTCAGTTTTATCCTGATGCTAATTGCAGAATTGTGGACTTTAATGGGATATTTGTAAAACGTCACGCACGGTTGGGATGTAAAGACGACTTTTTTCAAAATGTTCTTGGATATTTCTATTGCGATTTTCATTATTTTTATAATTTTTTTAGGCCCAGGTTTTACAAAACATCCAAATTCAGCCAGGTTAATTACCTGAATTACGGGCGGCGAACATCTTTTGTTAGGATAACGTTTTATGGGGCAATCTTCAAGGTAACTGTGTACGACTGATTACGATTTCTATGATTTTAATTGTAGACTAAGTTAATAGACTGCAACAGAAACCGAACTAGTACACTCCCTATACAAATATAGCCATAAATGATCCTGTTCTCGTAAAGGTTGAAAATACCCCACCTATTAAACGGCCAGGGACAACTGTGATTGAGGTAATACCTGGAAAGGACCAAAGTTTTCTGAGGTTAAAGTAACAGCTCAAGTGGTACATATGCGAAAGTTTATTCTCTGCCTAGAAACCACAATATAAAAATTTAGTTTGATTTTTTTGTTTTGAGGTATTCACCTTAACGTGGGGAGAATGTTGCGGAATAAAACAACGCATCTGCTTAGTTACGTAAGGAGGCGTCTCTCGGAAAATATACAGAGTAACAAGCTTTAATATCATAATAGAACCAAGTTGTGGTAACGTATAAGGAGCTATCAACGGATTTTACAGTTTTTTGTGCTCCGAATTTGTAGAAGAAAGTGAAATGAGCTTCCACAGACATAATAATAGCAGTGGATATTAAACAGACGTTTGAAGAAAGCTAAGGTTTCCTTAAGTACTTGTATAATGAAATGAAATGGTGAATTTTGCACAACCTCTACGTCCCTTATTTATTATTACAGTCTAAGGGTTGCTGATTAAGCTCTTAAGTCGCCTCTTCCGCAATATAAATCGTACTGTAATAAATTACTACCTGGCTAACGTAAGTTACAAATACAATATCTGCAATAAGCCATCCTAAGCCGGGTGTGGTAATGTGTTGGCAGAGTACCATTCCTTGCGTTAGGACATTCTATTAGCGTATGATGAAGGTATGCACTTAGTCACTCCATAAGTGATGCCCGAGGTTGAATGAGATTTGTTGCAAAAATAGCCATTTGGTCCAGGCTTTTCCTTTGAGCACCATAAAGAAGGTACTCAACACCAAGGAAAATCTATCCCTCCCCCTCCTTTTTATGGGAGGACCAAATGTATCGAAAAAACTAATTCCCGGGGGTGGGGACTGGTCGCAGGAGATCGGAGTGACGCAGTTCGATGCGACTTGTCGAAGCTTTCTAATGAGTGGACGCATGACATATCTACTATCTATCGTTTTGGAATTAAGACTGATCTCGCCTATCTGGGACCGGAGAGGACAAGAGTTAGTAAAAATATGCGCCATTCCTCGAGACGTTTTGTTTTGAGTACCATAAAAGTATATTTTACTGTATATTTTATCCCATCTATTTCGCGGGAGACCAAATGCGTAAAAAATCTGTTTCTTACTCGGGTAGGGGGTATTACCGGGGAGGTCTAAGTGACAGAATGATGCGAGCTTTCCAGCGAGTGTTCGAATGGCGTCTACTACCTATCTTTTGGAACTGTCTATTTCGCTTATAAGGACTCCATTTTCTGGGAAGACCAAATCCGCCGAAAACGCTAAATTCTTCTAACTCAGTGAAGGACGGGTTAGAAGTTAAAACGTTTGATGCGGTTTATTGAAAACTTTTCAAGGAGTGGTCTTATGACCGCTCTACCATACATTGTTTTGGACCATCGATCTGACTTACCGTGGTTTCATTTTCTGGAAAGTTCGCCGAAAACATAACTTTTTACCGAGGGGGCTGGAAAGGAAGGGATCAGATTGATAGAATTAGACGAGGCTTGTCGAAAGTTTTCGCACGAGTGGTGGCATGACATCTTTGCTTTTGTATCGGAATTATGACCGATCTGGTTTATTGGGGGTTAGAGGGTATCAGAGTTGGTGAAAAAATATCTCTTTCAATGGGAGGTTGAAAGGGATGGAAGTTGGTGAAAAACCATTCGTCTCGTTTAGACCTTTCATTAAACTACCATCCTCTTGTAAAAACCCTTTCTGCTAAACACCTTCTACGTGAAATCGTTCGTGGGTAGTATGTATATGTAAGCGTTTTTATATTTTGACTTAGGCATTAACCATATTAGTAGCCGTAGTTACTAGTACCATAAGTAAAATTTTACACCTTTCCGCTCAAATTCCCGTACGACCGAATGGACGAACAAGACATTCCCATATTGTTTGTATGTTGTTGCATCACATAATAATGTGTCTACATCACATAATAATAATTTATATTCGACCACGTTATAAAGGACTGTTTATGGCGTAGTGCTGCGGCTGCAAAGTACCTCTTTATTATACTAGTGAAATAAAATTACATTATTTTACTAGTAAAATAAAGTTACTTATTAGTAACCAAGCAATATTTAAAAAAGCACATTTTGCTAATTTGCTTATTTTTGCTTATTATATTATTATATTTTTATTTCAAAATATTAAATTATTTTTTGTTTTTGTCTTTAACAAGCACAAAAAATCCTATTTAAGAGATTTGAAGACGTCGCTGTGTAAGAGATTTTTAGTGTTTTTTTACATGTATTGGTATTAATTTAAGAATATTATTTAATATTTAATCTATATATATATATATATATATATATATATATATATATATATATATATATATATATATATATATATATGTATGTATTAGAATGAACCAAAGTGAATTAATTACCCCCTTTGTTACAATAAACAAGATGTGTACTACTTAATTTTAAATTTATTCAATATAAGCTGCTTTTGCCGTCAATCTAACACCTTTTCAAACGTGAGATCTATGTGAGATAAACGTAGATCGATAACTTTGACATTTCAAGTATAAGCAATAGTAAACATTAGAAGCAGTTTTTTAAACGCTCAAATTCTAAAGGTACAAGTTTAATTAACTTTTTAATTAATATATTTTCGCGTGCAAAACAATACAAAACAATAAAAAATACATTTCCGGCTTGCCTTAAAATTTCAAAAGTGATTCCTCTATTTAAAAAGGGAGATGGAAATTTAGTTTCAAATTACCGTCCGATTTCCTTGGTGCCTGTCAGGGGCGTGAGGTGAGATTTGGGACAAGGGAAGCAATTTTTCAAAACTTAAAACCTATTTATAATGTAGTTGTATTCTTTTATCTTTTTTCGCAAACTCGTCTATAATTTCGTCGTAGAAACGCGGATGCTGCGACAATTCCTGAACAAGATTGTTTTCAATAGCCAACAGGGACACATCTGACAGTCGATGTTGTCCTGTCGAACTCCGCAAATAAGTCTTAATTCGTTTAAGCGCAGAAAAACTACGTTCGACCGAGGCACTAGTAGCAGGGATTGTCAACACTAACTCACATAATTTTACTACCTCTGAATATGCGTTTGTCAAATCTGTACCTTTCAAGAAAGCCAATAACTCACTTACAGAATTTTTTTTATCGATGTCTTCAGTATCATATATAACTGTAAGTTCCGAACGTAACAAAACTAAATCAAAAAACTGTCCATAATGATGCATTAAACATTGTAGCTGGGGTGCCGGAAAATGTTTTCCCTTAAACGCATTAAAATTACACAATTCAAGAAAGTTTAGTTCTTTAAAGTTTTTAAACCTGTTGTCTATTTCTTGATAAATCTGATCCAAAATTTGATAAAAAAGTCGTCGATAGCACGTTTTAATATCTCCAACATTATCCGTGCGCACGCGTTTTCTTTGTGGTTCCAAACCGATACCGATACTATTCGTGTTTTCCCAACATTTATCAAAGTCTTCTCTTTTTTTGTTTATAATATTCTTAAATTCACAAATTTTCTTTATACAGAATCCGATATCGTTTGTTTTACATTGTAATATATTAAATACGTTATCAGAAAATGGAAGTATTTCTAAAAAAACAAGAAGTATAAAGTTAAAGTTAAAATCGTTTTTTAAGCTATCTAAAAATCCTCTAGAACTATTTAAAGTGTCTGTATCCCACTTATCGCTATTTTCCAATATACTTTCAAATAATTCAATTATGGATTCGCGATGTTCAAAAATTGTTAATACTAGCCTGCCATTGTAATTCCAGCGCGTAGCGGCAACTTTCGGTAGTCTTCGCTTTACAATTGTATCCAATGCTTGTGTACGTTTAGTAGATTTGGAAAAAAAAGCAGCCATTCCACTCAAAGTTGCAAAAAACACTTTACATTCTTTAATCTGCATAACTGATTGGGACAAAACTAAGTTTAATTTGTGCGCACAACAGTGTATAAAATTGCACACGGATAAGTTTCTCGCACTTTTACTTGAAGGCCACCTAAATGTCCAGCCATTACAGCAGCACCGTCATAACTTTGAGCGACCAATTTTGCAGAGGCATTAATATTTTAATAAGTTCACATACAATTTTATACAGTGCGTCGGCCGTTCTGTCTTCTGACACGTTAATAAAACCTAAAAATCTTTCCTGTACGTTGCCGTCTCGATTTACAAATCGCACCACACTAGAAAGCTGACTAAAATTAGTAACATCAGTTGTTTCGTCCAAAATAATAGATATAAAACGCGCTTGTTTAATTTCTTCTTTAATTTTGTTTAAAATAACAGTCGAAGTTGCAGAAATTAGATCGTTTTGAATTCGATTTGAAGTACCTTGAAACACACTGCTCTGTTCTAAATGACTTTTAAACAAGGATCATATTTACATAATAGAGAAACAAGATCTAAATAATTGCCTCTATTTGCAGAATACATTGATTCATCGTGACCACGAAATCCAAGTTCATGAAGGGCAAGGAAACACACAACATCAATAAGTCTTTTTAGCACATCTCTATTTTTATTAACTAGTTCATTATGTTGTTGATGACTAACTTGTAACTGTATATCTAAAGAATGTTCGATTCGTGTTTTCCAAAAACTTTTCTTTGATAACAGCTTGCAAGTGGTTCTTAGAGCTAATGTGACGTTTTACTACTTTATGTAAATTATTTAAATCGCCAAAACCGAAGTAATTCCACACACCATGTTCATTAACAAAAAGCAAACATGGCCAACAAAAAAGTGTATTTCTTATTTCACAACCCGTCAGCCACAAATACTGTTCATAATATTTATCGGCACTAAAATGTCGAGTACACGTTTTAATTTTGGTGGTCAAATTTTTCATTTCAGGCTTTGACCTACCCGCATTAATAATATTTCTCTTTTCGCAAAAACTTTGAGAAGAAAATCCTTTATTTAATACAAAACACACTACACAATTACACGGATTTGCAGTTTCAATAGCCGCTACTTCTACACAGTCTACTGGTAAATCTCGCGGCTCGTTCAGACGTACTTGTCCCATCCATCTTCGAAACTGCACTAAAACCCTTGTATTTAATTTTAAAATTGCTTATTCAGTGACAAGCGCTCGCAACTTGACCTCTCGCCTCCTTCGCTTGACCCCGTAAAATTCTGTATTTGAACGAATAAGCAACAAAGTTTGTTGCGTTTGTGTGTCGAACAGGTATCGACAGTGTGTACTGTGTACGAGAAAGACGCACTATGTGCATTTTCATTCGAACGACAAAGACAATGTGATATACTAATATATTATCTTTCGCTCTTATGCATACACAAATGACAAAATACATGATTCAACTTTAAATGCTGCTTCTCCTGTAAGGATTTTATTCTATGGGGAGTACACTCGTATTACGGGTTAGGCGATCGCTGGCGCTAATACGGCCCATTTCTAAAATTTCTTTATTATTTGAGTTTTTCAATTTTTTGGTCATTTAAGGTTTGTGATAGGGGAAGCAATGCTTCCGTTGCATACATGGACCGCTCGCCCCTGGTGCCTGTGTTTTCAAACATTTTTGAGACCATTATCAAAAATAAAATGTACAAATTTTTGAAGTAAATAATATGTTTAATAATTCGCAGTTCGGTTTTCGTAAAAGAAATCAACATGTACTGCTATTAATGCGTTAATTGAGCAAATAGTTAATAACTTTGAATTAGGAATTATGTTGGGTGTACTTTTGTGACCTTAGCAAAGCCTTTGATTGTGTGTCACATGAAATACTTTTATATAAATTAAAGTGCTATGGTGTCGCTCCAAGGACGCTATTGTTGCTACAATCATATCTTACACAACGTAGGCAAATTGTATGTTATAGAAACGCATATTCAACAACTAAAATGTTGTAATTGGTGTACCGCAAGGGTCTGTGTTAGGACCCCTTTTATTTATCATCTACGTTAATGATATTGTAAAATGTGATAAAAATGCTTCATTTATTGTATTTTCCGACGATACTACATTGATAAATACAAATCATGACAATAATGGTACGCAAGAACTAATGTTGAGCACGCACTCAAGGGCTACACAATGGTTTACTGCTAACAATCTATGTTTGAATTCAGATAAAACTCAGAATATGATATTTTCCTTAAAAAATAAATTGGAGTTTGAAGACGATGTGAAATTTTTAGGTGTCCTTCTAGATTCCCCCTTGACCTGGAATAGACATGTAGATTGCTTGACTACCAAATTATCTAAATCTATATACTTGTTAAGAAATTTACAAACTATTGTAGATCTAAAAACTCTTAAGATAGCTTATTACGGCACATTTCATAATGTATTTACGTACTCAATTTTATCATGGGGACATTCTACTCACTTACAAAGAGTTTTTGCAATTCAAAGGAGAGCAATACGAGCAATATTTAATCTTCATTACAGAGCAGATGTCCGTTCTCACTTTGTAAATTTATCAATAATGACAGCACCATGTTTATATATATATATATATATATATATATATATATATATATATATATATATATATATATATATATATATATTACAGTTTATTACATACATATGATAATATTGAGCAATATATTTTACATTCTGATGTACATATGTATAATACTAGAAATAAAAATAATATCGAGTTATCTAGGAATAAACTGAATAAAAGCAGATTTTCTTTAAATTATTACGGTCCAACTTTTTTTAATAAACTAAGTGTAGTTACACGAAATCTAAAATTGAGGGAATTTAAAGCAGCAATAAAAAATTTATTAATACAGAAAGCGTACTACAATTACCGTGAATACTTACATGATAAAAATGTAATATAAGTTTGTCTTCTTGTTAGTGTTCTTTTGTCTGTTTAGTGTAATTTACTGAAATATTGTAATTTATTATTAATATTGTAATTTGTTATTAATAATGTAATTAATTGTATTATTATTGTTAATTTATATTAATATTGACGTGTGTAAGCTTCTTGCAATAACACCAATAAACAATAAATAAAAAAAAAAAAAAAAAAATAAAATAAAATATATTGGTGGTTTTACGTTACAAATTCAACATTCCTTCTTCTGCTGCTTAAAAATATCAAAATTTTTACAAAATTAATCATTTTGGTAATTTTTTTTGCCTTGATTACATACTGGTAGTTAAACTTGGTATAATTCAAGGAATAAGACCGTGTAATTAACAGTAATTGTTGACACGTGCTGCTTTATTAAAACTTAAAATTTTCCGTTTATTATAAATACCAAGGGAATAACTAAGAGTTGTAACTTTTTATAATTTTCGATTAAAGCACGAATTTGATAATTAATCTACCTTACGGTTATATAATTTTGTGCATTGTAACGCACAATTTAAACAATATGTGACAAATAAAATTTTTCCTGTGTATGGAAAACGCTGATATTCTAAAAACTCTAATAAACATCTCTCTCGAATTTGATAGTTTACTGATATCGTTAGGGTGAGTTACACTATTTTATATTCAGTCTGTTAGTTTATGTTAATAGCTAATAATATTGTAAATTTAGACAAATACAATTTTGTTTTTCTAATAAATATCAGTAAATGAAATCATTTGCTACAAATATTGACGTTTATATTTTTATCTCTCAACTTGTTTAGCGAATCATTCAAAGAAAAATTCCCTATTATGGGTGCTTTGTACATTCGCTCGTCCGCCCTGTAATTATTTTAATCCTAGGATACTTAACCAATAAAATATCGGCGTTTACATAATCCGGGCTTCTGAGACCCGTTATATAAAATCACGTATAGTCAGAATAGAATCAAAGTTATTGAAGTCAAACTTGTATTTATTTCTACACATATACATTACAAACATGAGATAAAATAACAAAGTGAACATTAATGTTTAAAATTTTTTTAGGGATTAGAGAAGCATTTCTGCTTTTAGCACATATTCTAATAATACGCTTATTACATATATTATTTTTCCAACTAATACATATCATAGTGCTTTTAAGATCAATATTTGCGGGGCACACTGAGCATCCCTTTCTTTCAATTATTGCGCTTGTTTAAGCGGGCGAGCCACAGATATCAATAAATCTACTTAGACACTCCCAGACACTACGCCGTAGGCTAGGGTTAGTTGACTATATGTGGTGTCACTAGTTCCTTCGCTAAATTTTTCAAAAATAATCTTGATTTGTGAGTCATTCCTATGTTGTAGTTTGTATGTGTCTACGTAAAGACTATATATGCATTGGTGTTGCAACATTAACGATGTTGAAGAAAAATGTCATGGCCCATTGTTTACTTTGCCTCTTACACGTGTATGTCGACATTTGATCTATAACGTCAACACCGCCCTTTGTTTTATTATAATGAGTGATGATTTCAGGCTTCCTCTTAGTGTCATCATTGATAGACGCGTCGTGGTGCATGGTGCTTAGTAAAATTACGTATTTGTTCTTTTTACGTGCGTAACTTACCATGGATGCGTTATTTCGAAAGCAAAACAATGAAGAGCAGACTACACGATCATTTCTTTCGGTTTCGCTTATTCTGACGTACTGTACCCACAACAGTAATATTTGGGCCGGCGACCAACATAAACTAAACCATCAAGAGCATAACCAGACTTAGATTCATACATCCAAAATATTTTAAGTCCATATTTTACCGATTTATTTGGCATATATTGAACGAATCTGCATATACCTCTAAACCCAACGAGTTGTTCATCAATAGTTACATTAGTATCCGGTACGACGCAGGTTTTGCATTGCTGGCTGAATAAATCCCAAACGTAGGACACCATTGCTAACTTATCGGTTTCCAGACGGGCATTCCGGGTTCTCTTGTCGTCAAATTCATAGACACGGTCACCAAATCTCACACTTTTCACATTATTTTTGGACGCCATTATCATGTGTTACACAAGTTCATTTAATGCAACTTTTATTACAACCGAATCAGCTCCGCCTACTTTTATACATCCAGCAGTAATGCAGGTTTCAACTTGCACAGACACGTACAATTTCGAGTACCAGTGCTTGACAAATTATAATAACCATCACCCTTGAAATTGGTTTTATGGGAACTAGTGGTTACACGAGCTTCGGACGTCCGGTTTATGTAAATACGGGGTATTAATGGAAAAGATTTATTTATCGATTTCTAAACACACTTGTTTGTTTGTTCAATCAAGTGTATGTTGAATGAAGACGTGTTTAGAGTATATCTGAATGCTCAAGCCGATTGAAATTATTTGAAGCAGATTATGAGTAACTAAAATCTGTCCGGTTTATGCATCCTAGGGTTAAAACAGCATACATACCAAAATTCGCATTGCGTTGCTACATATTAAGCTAGAACTGTCTCTGTGGGTATTTCGGCAGAAAATCAAATTATACCTCCAAAAAATCAATGCATGCCTATCTTTGCTTTTAAATTTGTTTGCTTCTGCAAAAAAAATAATTCCTTCCATAGTCCATACCGCAACTAAAACGTGTAAAATATTTAGTCAGTGAGGTCCGTGCACTTTAGATCACCGTAATGGAAAAGAACATGCATCTAACTTTGCTTCCCTATTATGTCGCTTCCATATTCGTTTGTTGCTTCACCCTGCATTTTGTAAAAAAACAGCGATTAAAAATTTTAACCTTCACACTGGTATGCGACTAACAGACAAAAAACAAAATTGATTTACATATAATTGAAATATGTATTTTTAGGCAAATTCAACCTACTTCTGTGAACATTTATGTAAATATAATTTACATATGTGTAATGATATAAAAATTCACACAAATTTAAATATAAAGATTAGGTTCCGTCGAGCCAGTTTACACAGATTTTGTACTAGCTACTTTTATAACGCAAAATACGTATCTACACAGTACCAGTGGTTACACGGTCTACCTAGCATTCGGGAGGTAAGGTTCGATTCCAGTTACCGTCTACCCTGTATGAGACTTTTTCAGGGGGTTTTCCTCATACACGTGTAGTGGAATGATCACTTCGTAAACGCACATCATGTGTGGGTATTTAGGTAAACGTTGGGGTTGTAAATTCCACCTCACAACGCTAACCCCGTTCCTTCAAATCCTGTCCTAGCCGCATCATTAGTTACTTCCACCATGCATACATACTTAATTTACCCGCATCAAGTAAGTAATAGATTTCAACAATAGACGTTTTTCAATAAATTGTTGAACGAAGTTAACCTTTTGGGTGGAATTTCTTATAAATCAACGTAGTTAACCAATAATATCAATAAAACGATTAGGGTGGAGGTGAAAAATAATGGTGGCTAGTGGTACGGGTTTTTTTAATAATTTGAAAAAAATGGTTTGAACTTGGATTAAAATTGAAGGAAAAACAAAAATTTAAAATTGTACTCTTACCCCGTTTTGAAATGTGCTCTTAATGCAACGTCGCTGTACTGAAAAAAGTATTGAACCCTGTCAAATATTTATATTTCTTTAATTCATTATGTTAAAAGATGTAAGCACTAACGTTTTAGGCAAGCGCATTTTGAAATGTAATTTTAATTTTAATTTTATCGACTTTTAATTGAAGGAAAAGTCTTGGATTTGGGACTTTTCAAATAATTATTAGGTCCACGGAATTTTTTAAGCAATAAAAAAAATTGCTAATCGAATTTTAACCGGTAAAAATCTCCTGAATAGCTACTTTTATAATTTCGAAAATAAAAATAAAATCGATTGTTATCATTTGTGCTGTATTAAACATTTCCGTATCCACATTCTTATTTGTATGTTATTGTTCATAGGAAAAGTTTTAGTTCAATTATTTTATTGTGCAAGACCCAAGTACTATCATTTATTTTTTCCACAATCATTATTGTATTATTTTTTCCACAATCATTATTGTATATTATATATAAGAGACCAAAGTGCAGCATTTAATCCCGGGAGTGGGGTTTGTTGCCTCGAGGGCGAAGCCCGAAGGTAACAACTACTCAAGGGATTTAGGCACTTTGGTCCGGAAGTATATACGCTATTTTTTGCACTTCCAAAGTATTTATTTTTTATGTACCAAATTTGTTCGTGTGAATGTGACAAATTTGTATAAAATTATCTAGAAATCTTGCCATTTGAAAAAAAAACAGTCGGTTAGCATGGGAATTACTAAATAGCGGTAGCCATATTTGAAAAATTTTTTACAAAAGTATAATAAATATGTACGACGAATTTAATCTAGAAATAGCCGTTGAAGAGGCTTTAGAAGACTTACTGCCTTTCAAATCTTGTAAAATTTACGATAAAGAGTATGATATATTTTTAAAGTGATGCTGTGAAAAGAAAATTACAAATTTTAACGAAGATGCATTGCAGGTATTTTTTAATGAAAAGGTAAACAAATTTGCTGCTTCTACATTGTGGGCCCAGTATTCAATGTTAAAAACTATGCTTAACCTTAAACATAATGTTGATATAAGTAAATTCCACAAACTGACGACGCTTCTGAAAAAGGAAAAATTTTGGTTACAAAGCGAAGAAGTCAAAGGTACTAACTATAGAACAGATTGATACGTTTCTAAAGGAAGCTTCAGATGACACATTTTGAATGACAAAAGTGAGTATGTCCAAAAATCATTGTACCTACTTTTAAAAATGATTTTTTTCGTAGGTAGCACTCATATTTGATGTGGCAGGGGCTTGTAGAGGACTTGAATTAACAAGCAGTGTACAGTACAACCGGTAGGAAAGAATATATTTGGAAAATTGCCCCAGAAAATTGCAACATTCTTAAACCTACCAGATGCGTTGTGATATACAGGACATTGTTGGCGGCGAACTCTACTAGCTGATCCAGGTGCGACTGTTGACGTTTTAAAAAGACATGGTCTGCAACTGTTGCAGAAGGGTATGTGGAAAACTCTCTCAATAATAAGAACCTTATCGCCGAAAAATTATTTGGAGGTGATCAAAAAACAACAGCTACCTCACTCCCAGGACCCTCGTGGCAATCTGAACGGACCACAGGCACTGATTTATTTGGAAATGCGTTCAACCTTACATCCAGCATGTTTCGTAAAAAAATTAATAAAAAATGTTTTAAGTTTGAGATCTGTCAATGAACTCTCTAGGGGGTTCAGTCCATATTTAATCGCTAGGGAATAAATGACCCACTTTAGTCCCTGTAGACAGAGACTAAAGTGTCTATTTTAGTCTCGGAAGTGCAAAAAATATCTTGTTTTGCTCTATATTTTTAGTGAACAAAAAGGGTGTTTGATCCCTAGTGAGCAAAATTTCTTGATCGGTTACTATGCTTGCTTTGAAAATCATACTATAACCTGTTTTGACATTTCGCAAATGTCAGTTTAATTTTAATTAGAATTGGCTTACGGTTGTGCAAATAATGAATTCCCAGGTGTCCAGTGGTTCAGATATTTCATTCATTACGCCAAATGTTGCTGAATTAGCTAGTATTGCTGATTTAGAAACTCTCCCTATTGCATCAAAGGCGAAATGTTTTTTTATGTGCCCCCTAGATTTGGCGTATTTTATTATTACACCAAAAGTATGCTGGTATTAGATGGTTCTCACTAACCTCAAATCTGATTATATGTCAAATTTAATTTAATTGAAATGAATAGTAACCACGGATCACTGTATAATAATAGAAGGAACCTATTGAATTCTGAGTGAAGACTTAGGGTTCCGTTGGATGGTAACTAAGGACCCGATATTTAAGCACAAAAAATTAAAAATAAGTGCTGAAAAAAGCACATTTGTCAAAAAAAGCATCTATTTTAATAAAAAAAACGAAATAATGAAAAAACATATACTGCAACAAACTTAACCTTTCTTATCTAATTATACAGTACCTACATACAACTTTAAGTAACAGATATACTATTAATATAAGCGTTGAGTGGAAACTCCACATTGTGAATAAAGGTTGATATTTATTCTAACGGTTAAAGTTATTCTTGCTGGAAACAATTACTAATTCAATGTTGTTCCAAATATTTCACTGTATAATTTTGCTTTCTTTGTTCGCAGAAAAGCTTCTTTCTACATCAACACTTGTGATGAATGCGTACTTGAATATCGGTACAATAGCTGGATCAATATTCAAAAGATCAGATATATCGCCACTCAAAATTTTTGATATTATTCGTAATATTTGAAATCCCTCATCTTTAATTAGAACTTCTTCCATATTCATTCTGACTACATTTTCAATATTTCTGGGGACAGTCGATATGGCGTTCTTAAAATCCGTAATTATTTTTACTCCATTAAACTTACATTTTGGACCTCTAGTGACTTTGGTTTTATTCACAAAGCTATAGTGGCCTACCTCACAAAAGATAAACTAATTTTTAGTTCTATCTGTTTTAAAACAGTTTGACAATCTTTTATCGACTTGCTTTCAGAAGGGGAATGTTTTTTTTTAAATTTTCGTGATTATCCCCGTAGTATATGGCAGGATCTAACAGCGTTCCGCATCTGATTAACACTGGTTTGGGGGGTAATTGTGTACTGGACAGCTGTTCTCTAAGACGTTGTACTCTTAGAAGTACACTAAAGATTTTTTTCGATTTTGGATTAATTCGTTAAGTAATGGAAATTGTAACCTTATAGTTTCAGTGACACAATTTAAACCATCGATAAGCATGTGAAATGAATTAACTTTTCATAGAAAATTTTCATGGTAGTTTTGAACTTTACCATGTATGCCGCCGTATCCAAAAGCATTAATATATTTTTTTAATCGGCAGTGCATCTATCAAAGAAGCTAGTTAAGTTTTCTTGAATAAACCTTGATATGGTAATATTGTTAGTTTTATTTAATTCTTTAGAATGAATTAATAATCCCTTTGAGGAGGTTTCCTCATTTAGTCTTCCTACAATTAAATTTGCTAGGTACCTTCCGCATGCGTCCGTAGTTTCGTCTGCACTAAACCAAATATAATTGTTCCCCATTAATTTTCTAATCGCTTCACTGTAAATGGAATTGACGTAATTTTTCGGATTTTACTTTCGTCGGGAATTGGTGTATTACTGTATTTTTCTAAGAATGACTGGGCTGAAGAGTTTTGTAATTTACGAGTATGAAAAGGTATGTTGGACTTTATCATAGTTTTGCGTGAATCTAATGAAGCGATGAAGCCCTCGGAGTCTCAATCGTGACCTGTTTGATTCTATTTTCCAATTTTTGGATTCGGATTTTGTGAAGTTCTGTATTTATATGCAGAGTAACATCATATTTTTTATTGCAATGAACTTAGAGAAACCAAATGGTTGTAAAAAACAAAACTTGCTTTTTATTTTCGATGTTCTGCAATCCATTCTTCCATGGTAGGCTTTTGCTTTGGCATTATAAATATAATCAACTAAATGGTGGATTAATATAGTTCACAATTAGGTATAACAGGAAATTCAGATTTGTTTTAGCTATATTTATGCATAGAACTTAAATAAATAATAATATAGATATTAAACACTTTAAGTAAATGCGTGTTGAATTCAGACAGTACTGCGAAATAAATAGTGGAGTTCAAATATACTTAAAGTTTTTTTTATGCCTGTAAGCGAAAACAGGTGTTTGCTGGTTCGTGTAAAAAAAGTAATGTGCTTTAATTACTGAAAGGGAGATAAATTGGTTTGTCAAGAAACCAATTGTAGTTTAAGGTGATTGAAACATCAATATGTCACACTTATCCTGACAATTATATTATCCCGGGTGATTGTGCATATGGTGATCCGGAAAGAATACCATTATTAATTTTAGTTAGATAAGACACCTTAGTATAAAAATTTTCATTTATATCTAAATTGGTTGTAACATAGATATTCCGTATATTTGACAGTTAATTTACAAGAAATTAATATCAATACTCCAACGCCTCAATCGTTTTATTTTTAATTAGTCAAAAGGCATAATTTAACATTGAAAATTTTCATTGTTCCAGTGAGGAAGCGTTTAGCACTCCACCAGTTGTATATTATTAGCTCAATTCATAAATAATTCGAGTATAAATTAAATTTTATGACTAAAGGTCATAGATTAAATTAATTTATTAACTAATCAGAAAGTTTCAACAGAACTTTATATTAAGAAATAGATTGGGCAACCTTCTGATACGATATCGGAGGATTAGAAGTAAATTGAAAATAATTTTATGTAATTAACCAGTTTCGTTCCAAATGCTGTGGCGAAAGATTAAGTGCCACTTTAATTCTTAACTTTCAAAGGAATCATTGCAATTTGGCACCGAAAATGGGGCTTGTTTCATTACAATTTAGCGCACATCGCTCTGGTCTCTAGTTATAACTTACCCATAAATTTATTCTGGGGTGCCTTTCAATTGAAATAAAAGATTTTCATTAAATTTCACAAAACAATTTGATATAAATATAAAAAAAATCCTCATTTTTAATACTTCATCAAATCATCAATCAATCATGTGAGAATATATTACTTAATGAAATTTGACGTTAGTGAAAAATATTATACCAACTTTATAAAAATACCTCCAAAATCTAGGAGTCAAATAAAAAAATAGATTATACAATACATTTAAGGATTTCATGGCGAGAAATTACTGTAAAAAATTGCCTGAGCACGTTTTATTAACATATTTTCAACAGAAAAGTTTAAAATTAAAAGGACCTTAACTGTGGAACATTTTTTCAATGTTGAAGAAAGCGACTGCCTTACAAGAAAACGCACACATTAACAAATATGCGAGATTAATAGCATTTTTAAAATCTAAATCCGCAGGCTATAAAAGTAGAAAGTCAAATACTTTTACGATAATAGAAACTGAAAAATTTCTATCAGATGCCCTAGACGCAACTTACTTAGAAAGGTAATGGTTACGAATTATATAAGTTCGTAAAGATGTAATTTTTCAGGCCATATTAATTTTTGGCGTAGCAGGAGCCATGCGATATGACAAGCTCTGCAAACTCACTTTAGATGGTGTACCTGAAAACCAGGATTTATCCTTGAGAGTAAAAATACCCTTAACTAAAACAAAATGTGCAAAACAATTTACTATAACAAATGGTACCACTAACAACTAAGTAACTATTAGAAGATACACCTCACTGAGACCAAAGCATATGCAACATAATAGGTTTTTTTTTATTTTACAGAAACAACACTTTCTCTAAAATTCGATCGTCAATTGCCACCTCTTTGCTTCTTGACAATACCACAAGCTACACAGGCCACTGTTTCCGTAGATTTTCAGCTACGATTTTTGTTAATAATGGTGGCGATATACTTTCCTTCAAGAGGCATGGAGACTGACGTTCGACAAGTTTTTTAGAGGGTTATTATATAAATGAAACCCACTGGAGCAAGATAGCATCGCAAATAAAATTTTGGGTCCGTCAACAAGCTCTTCCACAATATATGCATCAACTTCTATTGAAATGACAGAATCTATGTCGAAAATAATGTGATATATATATATATATATATATATATATATATATATATATATATATATATATACACCTTTCTTGACTATATTGTCTATATTTCTACTTCTTACTTCCTTACGTGTCGGGGCAGTAGACAAATAACAGGCGGGTAGTGGGACGATACCATTAGTAGGAAATACTACATCGTCCGAGGCACTATTTGGCTAGTGCTATGGTATTACTCAAGAGAACAATACAACTGCCTCAGATCGACCTGGCTACAAGGAGCGGTCAAGGTCGAAACAGACACACCCCGTTGCTGACGACTATGCAAGGAATGAAAGGCGAGTCGGTATGTGGAATGTTAGAGATATACATGGTAAAGAATTTGAAATTTCCAATGTAATGTACGAAATGTATCTTGATATTCTGTGTGTATCGGAGACAAAGCGCAAAGGGAAGGATGCTGTGGAATGGCAGTCTAGCAAATATGGTCAGGAGTTGAAATTGAAGTGCATGGCGCATGAACGATTTTAAAACCTGGTGAAAGACACAAAAGTAATCCGCGGATCGGAGTGTGGATCGGACCACTTTTTGGTTGTAACGAGAGTGTGTTCAGGGCTAAATGGATTTGGCAAAGGAAAGCAAACGTAGTGCGAACCTCCTGAATTAGGGTAACCAGCCGGGGAGGTACCACCACCCTCACCATAGGCTGCTTAATATTGGGTCTCCGATTTTCTGAGCTCGGTAAGGGCTGCCGGTTACCTTTTCCATCATCCTTAATCTATTCTCATCCTTATTCTTCCTTCTCGCCCTCACTGTCTTCCTATCGGATTAAAAGTCCCAAATTAAAAAATAAGATGGCTGTGGTTTCTAGGGTTATAAATTCCGGACGTAAAATCCTGCCCCATTCGGATGTCCGGGAGGGCAGAGCCCAAGCGACCTCGGTCATCGAAAGTATCAACTTTCTGATTCACTACTGCATCATCCGCGGTATCAGGTCTAATCTTAATGCTATTCACCAACATCTTGAACAATTACAACCTGATATATTGTTTCTATCTGAAACACAAGTCTCCTTGGAAAGCTCCGAGTCATCCGACTGGTAATTTCCTCAATACCATCTTCACTCTAACTTTCGATATAAAGGAGGCGTATGTGCGTACATCAAGGACAGAATTGCTTGCAAGAGGGTTTCTTCCTTAGAAAATAAAAATTTTGACGTGATTTGGTTTAAACATTCTGGTCCTAATTTTGTGAAATTCTACTGTTGCGTTTATAGGTCTCCTAATGACAGCAACTTTCAAGACTTCTTCGATTACCTTAGTATGAAAGATGACTAGCTCCTGCCTCAGTTTCCATCTTGCGATATCTCATTTGTAGGCGATTTCAATGTTCATAACTCTAATTGGCTTCAATTTTCATCTACTACAAATCCCGCTGGTCATAGTGCAGAAACATTTGATATTTCATGTGATCTCAAACAAATGATTTCTGAACCCACAAGAATCCCTGATAACCTTTACCATACTCTACATCTTCTAGATCTCTTTCTTACATCAAACCCTCTTGTTTATGAAACTTCCGTTCTTTCGCCTTTAGGTCTTTCCAACCATTGTCTAATAAAAATCATTTTTACTGTACCTAATTCCACTGTTGTTCGCAAAACCGATAGAACCTTGTGGTGTTTTAAGTCAGCTCGATGGAGTGATTTACGGGATTTCTTTGCAACCTTTCCATGGCGTGAATATTGTTTTAAGTCATCCTCTTCTTCGGACATCGCTCTTTCAGTATCTGAAGTCATCATCATGGGAATGGAGTTATACATTCCGAAAAAACAGTACCGTGTAGGTCATTCACGTTCCCAACCCTGGTTCAATAAGGCTTATTCTGATGCAATCTTTAAAAAATAAATGTTACATTAAATGGAAATCTAGTAAATCGGTTGACAGTCATGTAGAATACGTTGGTGCTAGAAATATCTGCAAAAGTGTCATCACTAAAACTAAAAAGTTGTTCGAATTACGAAAATGCAATGAACTAGCTACATCTCCTTTAGGCAGTTGTAAATTTTGGTCTTTAGCAAAAGCCATTAGTAAAAACTTTCGAACATCTTCATTTCCCCCCTGACATCTATTGACGGATCGGTAGTTGCTGATTCTGTAGACAAAGCCAACGTTTTTGTGGATTTGTTTGCATCAAACTCGTGTCTCAATGATTCTGGAAAAGATGTGCCCCTAGTCAACTCTTCTTCATACGTTATGAAACCAATTCATTTTTGGTACAAGCTCTTGGAATCGATCATCAGTAGGCTTGATCTCAATAAGGCGACTGGCCCAGACGGTATCCCAGCTATTGTCTTAAAGAAATGTTCCCCCGAACTAGTACCAGTCCTATCTAAGCTCTATACGATCTCTATATCTTCTGGGAATTCCTTCATCATGGAAGTTAGCAAATGTTCAACCTATTCCCAAAAAGGTGATAAGACCGATCCTCAAATTACAGACCAATTGCCATCACTTCCATTTTATCTAAAATCATGGAAAAAGCCATCAATCAGCAACTGCTCATGTTCCTTGAAACTAACAAGCTCCTTAGTGACCACCAATATGGGTTTAGGCAAAATCGTTCAACAGGCGATCTTCTTTCATATGTGACCCAAGTTTGGAACAATACAGTAGAGCAGTCCGGTGAAACAGTTGTAGTCGCTTTAGATATCTCAAAGGCATTTGACCAAGTTTGGCATAAGTGTTTACTTGCCAAACTCACCTCGTTTGGGTTAAATGATACGCTCATCAACTGGGTTTCTAGTTTCCTTGATAAAAGACGAATACGTGTCGTAGTTGACGGCTTTTTTTCAAAAGAAGTTAGCATTAACGCGGGCGTACCACAGGGATCCGTTATAGCGCCTACACTTTTTCTGCTGTACATAAACGACCTTATTTCTTCAACAACTAACCCCATCCATTGCTTTGCTGACGATAGCACTCTTCACTGTAGTTCGTCTCAGTCTACTCATAGTGATAATGCACCTTCTATGTCAAATCAAGAAATTAAAGCTGAAATGGCAAATTCAATCAACAAAGACATTCAACGTATTCTCGAATGGGGAAGCAATAATCTATTTAAACTTAATGCTAACAAAACTCAGTGTTGCCTTATGTCCGCCAAAAAAGATCGATTATTTCCTGTTGTAAGTATGAATGGCTCAGTTCTTAGTTTTCAGACTCTATTACTCTGTTGGGTATGACTGTATCTTCAAATCTCTCATGGGTTGACCATCTTCTGTTAGCTACCAAAACAGCTGCTCGTAAAGAGGTTTTTTGTACAGATCTAAGCAGTACTTTACTTCTCGACAACTCCTTCTGCTGTATAAGGCCCAAATTCGGCCTCATCTGGAATATAATTCTCACCTTTGGGTTAGTGCTCCCCAATACGCTCTCGATATCGTTGATCGTATTCAAAAGAGAGCGATTAGGCTTATAAATGACCCGTCCTTAACTTCTCACATACAGTTCCTTGAGCATAGAAGGATGGTTTCAGTTCTTTCTTTGTATTATCGTTATTACAACGGCTATTGTGCTGGTAAATTACATTCTTTGATACCATCTCCGGCTATCTTTGCGAGAAACACTCGGTTCGCTCATTCACATCATCAGTATGCAGTACAAATCTCCACTTGTCGTACCAAACGGGCGCAATCCACATTTTTCTACACGGCTTCTAAACTCTGGAATGATCTCCCTAGTTCCTGTTTTCCTCTCACTTATGATATGAGAAAATTTAAGGTAGGTGTTCATAGGCATCTATTGGCAATTCATTATCCCTCTATCCATCCTCCTAAGTGTTCCTGAGTGCTTTAGCACGATAGGCCTTTTTTAGCCTGTTCAGGTCCACAATCATAAAAAAAAAAAGACAAGCTAAGAGTGCGGTATGTCCTACCCAGAGCAAACTAAGAAAAAAAATAAGTGAAAAGAGGGAATCATCACATTGGGTTGGATTTGGTCCCACACTGTATCTCCTTCATATTCGTTTTGACGATGTTTCAGTACAATCGCAATTGCCATTTTCAAGCCATTTTGCTTAACTTGATATGATTAGAACTGCGGTTCTCTCTAACTTTTGTTGGTCTTTTATATTCTTCATCTGGATCCATGTTGGATTACATTTTATTTTCATAAATACCTCCAGTGTCTCGCCTAGAATACATTTATAAGTAAGTGATACATCAAAACTGAATTGGTTGTACCGTATGTTTCTTTGGTATTTCGATGAAATTTTCGCATCTTGCTGCCCTGCCAGCGAGTGGTTGTAACCACTTTGTCATATGTCTTGCTAATTGTTGTGATAGTGACACAATTATTCTAAATATCTGTCGTATTGCTTCTATATGAATCTCTGTTAGTCCGTATTATTAGATACCATTTGTGTCAAAATCTTCTATTAAGTAGCTCTTTTCCAAATACGTTGTACGATTGATAGTGATTGGTACATACAATAGACTTCGTAATAGTTTGATAGCCTTTTATGGTAGCAATGACATTTGCTTTTAAGTCCCGTAGCTAGTTGTTATTAACAAAACTAAAGGCTTTAGTTGATTTTATTGTACTGTATCTTCCACGAACATTTACAATTGCAAAAGCGACGTAATTTTATATTGATAATTGAGATAAAACCTACTTTATAATCTGATTAGAACCTAGTGAAATAATTCAAACCGCTTAAAGACTGTACAAGCATTCTTATCCACGTCGTTTTGCCTTTTAGCAAGTTGAAAGTCATTTGATTCAGTAACGATGAGGTTTGATTGAAATTAATATATCGTAAAATACGTAAACACTTCCAGCCAATGGAAAATAAAGAAAACTTCAAGAAATGTAAACGTCGTTATTTCAATAACAAAAATAAGTTCCAATTTAACAATCCGCAAATTGACAGAACGTTCAAGCAAATCCTAATATTGGAGCCTTTGAGAAAAGGAAATATGGTAAAGTTGCTTCAGACGAAATAAACATGGTACATCGTTAATATAAACTACCATGCAATTATATTTAATAATAAAAAACTCAATAAATTGTGCAAATAATTCATTAAACGTTTAAATTATAAAATACGCCTATGTAAGGGCGGTCTGTGTAATTTTACGCTATCTTAAACATCGCAATATTCTATATGTGAGGTACTTAGTTAACTATGTTATAATTTGTTGGAAAGATAACTTACAGTTTCAACAAGATTCTTCTAATCAGTTGAGAATGTACTTACAGCGTTTTGTTTATTTATATAAAATTGTAACGCAAACAGGTAGTCTATATTTTTCAATTACTGTTATATATATGACTAACCATATATAGATAATAAAGACAGCCTTAGTATATATTTTATTATACATAACTAGTGCTATAACGAAGAATTTAAAATATTCCCACATTTAAGTTAACGATCTAGAATTGGCGGCTATGATTTCACATAGTATAGTAATTTGTATGTATATATGTATATATATATATATATATATATATATATATATATATATATATATATGCAATTGTTGTTTGCCTTATTAGGAGAATTTCCTTTGCGTTAATTTTATGTCTTAGGAAGTCATTCATCAATAAATTGTTACGTTGATATGATACTTTAGGGGATTTATTAACATAATTATTAATCGACTTAACTAACTAAACATAGAAAGCGTTCAAGTAACAATTCGAGATTTCGTACTTAATTATTGCTTACTAGTAAATAATAACGAAAAATAGAAAATGATTTGATTGATGGCTAAAATACAATAGCTAACTGTGTTAAAAATTTGTTGTTTACGGATACAGAATTTAATTTAACTCGGGATCAAGCTGTTTTGCTTAGATGAATAAATTTATTGCATTTAGAAGAATACTTGAGAACGCTGTCATCATACATTCGTCTTTTAGTGAAGTTCACCAAAATAGTTATAAAAAGGAACATCCAGTTCTGATTCACTCAAATTTATTTTAGCATATGGAAAAATTGGTAAGGTTACCTTCTAAGAATTTTTTAAGGAGTGAATGCTACAAGTGAAAATACAGAATTTGAAACTCTAGAATATAAAAATTTTGGATAAATCAGGAGATGAAATTCGTCTTATGCTAATAAAAATAAAATAGCTGTTTAAACGAGGCGCGGACTTTCAACAGGTGAAAATTAATTTTACTGTGAGAAGTTAGGAAGTGATTTTAACAAATAAAAAAATATGTAAACCAACTGGTGAAGAAGACACCGAAGTTTCGCCCGCCTGGCAGCAACGGAGCAGATGACTCCAACCGACAACAGAAACTGCCGCCGGTAATCCTTCGTCAGAAGTAGAACTGACCACTTTCTCCCGAGAACTGGACCGCCAAGAGATCGCCCTCAGGAGGACCAAAGCCCTCAATGAGAGAATCCGGATCCAGCCAGTCCACTCTCAAGATCGAGACAGGCTGGTGAGGTATATGGATAAGTGTGGTACGCTCTGAGCGAACTGATCTGGGAGGTAGAGCACGTCACCCGCCTGCGAGTCATCGTCGAGGACTTGCGTAGGAAAATTGGCATCCGATAGTGTCATCGGTGTCAGTGTTTCCACCATGCACGCACAGCATTCCTGCAGGGCGGCGCCACACAGTGTCCACAAGTGAATGTACAAAGCCCCGTACCGACCGGGCAAACACTACACAGCCAACACCAACAACAAACATCACCCTACAGATGAACCACCACGTCATGTGGTGCTGCAACACACTAAATTACACGTGACCATACAAGGCATTACAACCACATAACCACCCAAAACCAATATCACACAGCACTGAAGAGGATTGGAACGTCCTGAGTAGTTCACCAAAATACAGTTTCGATTCACTCAAATTTATTTTAAGGTTCCGTCTGCGAATTTTTTAAGGGTGAGTGAAAATACACAATTCAAAACTCTAGAATATAACAATTTTTGACAAATCACGAGATGAAATTCATCTTGTGCTAATGCAAGTAAAATAGCTGTTTAAACGGGGCGTGGACTTTCAACACGTGAAAAGTATTTTTCTTCTCTCCATTGACTGTGACATCGTAGGAAGTGATTTTAACAAATAAAAAATTATATAAACCCAACTGGGGAAGAAGTAGAAATATAGACAATATAGTCAAGAAAGGTGTTATATATATATATATATATATATATATATATATATATATATATATATATATATATATATATATATATATAATTTATATATATATATTATATTAAAATAAAGAAAAGATCCTTTGTTCAAAGAAGCTTTGTAAATTTATTACCTTTGTCAACCAATCTACAGAAGTTATGCGTTGATAATACATATAAATTAAGATAAGATAATAACTTACGATCGTGGATACAGTTAAAAACATTGAAGCAGCATTGAAAGAAGATATTTCAATTTAAATTTGAATTAGATGTCAAAATCAATTTTTGGACTTTGACAAAAAAAATTAAAATTATTGTCATAGTTATAGGAAAAACAAAGAAAATGGTTATGAAATCAATGTATAAGTAGATTAATATGTTGAATGTGATTGTGTGATAAGTGTAAAAGTGTTATGAATAGGATCATCTAAGATTATTTGAATGTCTATTATTACATAGGACTTTTATTTTTATGTGGGACATTCTGGAGATTAATACCAAATAGACCTATTCGTGATAACTCTTTTACACTAAACAAAATGGTAAAATCCACACAAAATAAATCCCCTTCTGCCACTAAGGGTTAATCCGTTAATGGTTAATATCTTACATTAGTACTCTTACTCCTAAAATTAATAAAATTCTCAAACTAGATAAGAACATCATCATAGCCCCAAAAAACGTTAAAAGAGTTAACAATCTATTCAGTCAGCTTAAGGATAAGACCGCCATTTTAGATAAAACAAATGTTATATATAAGATCCCTTGTAGTAATTGTAACCAATCATATATCGGCATGACTTCAAGGAATCTTAGATATAGACTTACATCACACCGCAGTGACATAAGAGTCAGAAAAGATGCTTGTGCTTTGTCACAACACGTACATTCCACTGGACACAGCCCTGATTTCGACAAAGTGCAAGTCTTGACCTCTGAATCAAATTTATTCAAAGAAAGTTTTTAGAAATGGCCCATATACGCTGTACAGACTATGTACTGAATAAGAGAAGTGACACTCAAAATTTAAACATAATTTATTCTAACATACTTTATCTAGATAAACACAGAAATCATAGGATCAACCATTAACGGATTAACCCTTAGTGGCAGAAGGATTTATTTTGTGTGGATTTTACCATTTTGTTTAGTGTAAAGAGTTATCACGAATAGGTCTATTTGGTATTAATCTCCAGAATGTCCACATAAAAATAAAAGTCCTATGTAATAATAGACATTCAAATAATCTTAGATGATCCTATTCATAACACTTTTACACTTATCACACAATCACATTCAACATATTAATCTACTTATACATTGATTTCATAACCATTTTCTTTGGTTTTCCTATAACTATGACAATAATTTTAATTTTTTGTCAAAGTCCAAAATTGATTTTGACATCTAATTCAAATTTAAATTGAAATATCTTCTTTCAATGCTGCTTCAATGTTTTAACTGTATCCACGATCGTAAGTTATTATCTTATCTTAATTTATATGTATTATCAACGCATAATCTTGTAGATTGTTGACAAAGGTAATAAATTTACAAAGCTTCTTTGAACAAAGGATCTTTTCTTTATTTTAAACTAGCCCACAACCTTGCTGCTACCCACTAAATCTTTCTTATTGTTTTTAACTTAATCAGCCACGATTAACAACTTTGATTATATATATATATATATATATATATATATATATATATATATATATATATATATATATATATATATATATATATATATGTATATATATATATATATATATATATATATATATACAATTTATTTGTAATGAATGGTTGTTTGAGAGTATTGACAAAAATGGAAAATTTAAACGTGCTTTTTGAGACACACTGTATTAACTGCAGTATATAATAACTGATAAGTGATACGATGTCAGGATTAAATGTTAGTAACGTAACGAGGAAGAGTTGCACTTTTATGTTTTGGTAATTTATTTATATTGAGCACTTCTTTCAGATTATTTAATGAAAATGAAAAATTTTAATATTCTTTTGAGATACATGATATTAAATGTAATATGTAATATGGCGTTAGGATTAAATGTTTATAATAATAGAGTGAAAAAAGTTTGTTCCTTTATATTTTGATAATTTATTGATATTCAACAATTGTTTAAGATTATTTAAAAAAAGGATTAATGTCAGGATACATGATATTAAGTGTAATATGTTGATACGTGTAACTTTTGTGTAAGGAATTTTTGAACGAGGTGAAATTTTTATGCTTATTGATTTCGCAGTATCCTATACTTTAACTTCAATATTAGTAAGTTTGGCAACAGTGTACATTACATTTTTGCTTTTTGAAATAAATTGGAACGTGTGTTAGCTTTAAAAATTTCTAATTTGTTGAACAAGATCACGTCTTCTTTTCTTGTTCTTTTTGATAAGGGGAACGCCATTTTTTAAGAAAATTGATGCGTCGTTAGAAAACTAACATGATATATGGAGAAGATTGCTATAATTTTATTGTAATATTACTTAAAAATTAACAGTATTGGTACTGGGTTTGGCTTTCTATACAGGGTGAGGCATCTAAGCTCCGTCGGTTTGTATACGAAAAATAGTAAAATATTTTTGAAATCTTTTTTTTAATTATCGTGTAGGTTCAATAGGAGCACGTTTTAAAATTATTTTCGAATATGCAGGGTTGTCCATAAAAATTTTACGCATCAAAGCTATGAAAATTTAAATGGAACACCCTATATATGATTGCATATTTCGATTCTTTGGACTAAATAAAGGTCA
This sequence comes from Vesta saturnalis, assembly GCA_036346205.1. Classification (NCBI taxonomy): domain Eukaryota; kingdom Metazoa; phylum Arthropoda; class Insecta; order Coleoptera; family Lampyridae; genus Vesta; species Vesta saturnalis. Next base: position 5,746,120 of record JARFJB010002396.1, read on the forward strand.
CTTACTGTTATAGTCCCTGTACCTAACTCCACCTGTTGAGATATTTCATTATTTGTGAGAATGTAGATCGAAATTCAAAAGAACTTTTTGTTTTACGTACTCGAGTAATTTTTTCAAATGTTTTTCATTGTTTACTGAAAGCATCAAACTTTAAAATCCACGGAAGTTATTATCACAAATTTATACTGGGTGTGTAAAAACTCAGTTACTATTTTGACCAACATTAAAGCCAATTAACTTCCTTATTTTAAATGGAACACCCCGTATTTATCATCACATTTTTATTCTAATTTTAATTCCTTACAAAACTGCATTAGATTTTTTGTAATTTAGGATTTTCTAATTTAATCATTAATTTTATGTCATTTTTTACTCGAATTTTTATGAGCAGGTTTTGATGAAAAGCAAATTTAAACCTGTATTACACATTATGGTTTTGAAGCTGAAATATTCGGATTTTTATCTTTACATTTTTCATATGATCAGTTAATATTAGAAGGGTTTAATAAAAGAACACTTGTTTAACATTTTGTTGAAAACTATATAACTTAGTTTTATTGCATTGAGATCGTTGCTGTTGTTTAAATTGTACGTATGTTAAGTTGTTTTTATTACTATTACTTCGTGGGTTGTTTTTTTTTTGGTTTTGTTCAGATAATTTATAATTGTAATTAATCAATATGTGAATCTATGGAAAGACGAAATTTTACAAACGAAGAACAGTTCGATATGTTGACATGCTACATCTTGTCCCACAGAAATTGTGTAGTTACTGAGCGGATGTTTTTGGATAAATATCCTGAATGAAGGCAACCCGGAAAATCCATATTTAGACGTTTGGAATCTAATTTAAAATAATTTGGATCATTTACAATACCTGCTCTATACCGTCAAAAACAATCTGGTGTAGAAAAAGCTAATACTGTTTTACAAGCCGTTGTTGAAAACCCTGAAATATTTACAAGACAAATTGAACATCGTATTGGTATACCTAATTCTACAGCACAATTCATTTTAAATAAGGATAAGTTTCATCCATGTAAATTTCGAGTTTGTCAGAGTCTTAGACCAGCTGATCAGGAACGCCGAGCAGGTTTTTGCTAATGGTATACTAGAAAATGTGACAAAGATCTAAATTTTCCCTTTAAAATAATATGGTCTGATGAAAGCATGATAGCAACAATGGAATTTTCAAATAACGTAACAAACATTATTGGGAAAAATAAAATCCTTATTAGAAAAAGAATCAAGACATCAACATAGATTTGGATTTAATATGTGGATGGGCATTTTGGGACGAAGAATAATAGGACTTTTTATTTACCACAACAATTTAAATTCGGAACGATATCTTAACTTGCTAAGGACTGATTTGGAATTACCTCTCGCACTTGTTAACTACTGTTGGTTTTAACAAGATGGTGCCCCAGCACATAACTCAAGAAATGTACAGGACTATCTGTGATTGCGGTTTATAGGAAAATGGATTGGAACTTACAATGCAGTAGCTTGGCCAGCTCGGTCACCCGATTGAAGTCCGCTGGATTCTTTTCTGTGGAGTTACCTGAAACACCAAGTGTATGATGGGAGTTTTGAAAATGAAGAGCAGTTGTTAGTACCGGTTATGGCAGCAGTTAATACAATTTCGACAGAAATGCTAGAACGTGTTTTAAATTCATCAGTAAAGAGAGCTTACTTGTGTCTAGAAAATAACGGCAACCTATTTGAACAGTAATTGTAATTATTTAACTTGAATTAAATAGGTTTAAAAGATTGGAGCTGTTAAAATTGTACATAAAGAAATATTATCAAATAGTAATAATAACCGCTGCAAATTGTATCAATACTTCCACATCAAAAAATCGGTTTTTTGTAAATAACTCGAAAACGATTAACCTTAGAAAAAAATGATAAGAATGCTTTTCGATAAAAAAGTTGATTTTATATCTAACACCATTTTCAAAAAAATCGTGTTGACGGGTTCCAAAATATTTCGAAAATGACAAAATTTTCGAAAAAATTGCCGCTTTGGGTAGTTGACATCTATGTGTGCCAAATTTCAAGTTGATATGTTAAGTCCTTCGAGAGTTATGGATTACACATACACACACACACACACACACAACAGACAGACACACAGACAAGATTTTTTTTGCCCAAGTTTTGTTTTTGGACGTTTTCGAACTATTTAACCTTCGAGGGGGCGCTTGCGGATTTTTACTCCGCGCGTAAAGATTTTTGTGAATTAAACCTACTTCTTGGGTGTTGGCAGTCACGTCCGCTACCGTATCTCACGCGTCTCATCCCTAGAGTCCCCCCATCCCATTTTTAACTACGTTTTCCTCATAGCATTGGTATCAGTTTGGACTTTGTCGCGTGCGGTCATATTGCGGAGGCAGCGCCCGATCGTGGAAGTTATTAGTGCGGAGTAAAGTTCCTCGCGCACCCAGTAACGTTACAGATGACTGTGTGTAGTGTTGTTACATAGTGTGCAACGGATGGTTAGTTTTATTGTAGATTTTTAATTTTACTTTATTTCCGATGGATCAATTGGAAGAGCAGAGACTTCTAAAAATGCTATATAGCGTAGAAAAGGAAGAGACGGTTGAAATACGACCTACTGGAGATATTGTAAGATGTATTGATGATTCCGATAACGAGTCACTTCCAGATGACGAACCTGACGAAGAAGCTAATGAAATGGAAAATGAATCAAATTACGACATACCAGTAACAACTGAAATTTATCAGGACGGTGAGTTTACTGAAATTCCGTCAGATTTTGATGTTATCGAGGATATTCCGCTAAAAATTCGACAGAATGCTGTTACAGTGGAACTTAAAAGTGGAAAAAAAGCATATTTTAGCAAAAATCGAAAAATGTTGTGGTATACTGAGCCTGTAAAACAAGGAAGAGCAGCGGCAAGAAACATTATTCTCATGAGGGTTGGTCATATTCATGCAACAGCACAAGACGCTAAAACACCTATTGATGTATGGGGTTTGTATTTTGATGAAGAGACACTGAATAAAATAGTAGAGTGCACAAACATATGGATTGTGAAAAATAAACCTAACTACAGTAGAGAAAGAGATTGCCTTGAAACAAACGTCGAAGAACTAAAAGCTGTGTTTGGCATTTTGTACATGGCAGGGGTACTCAGAGCTTCTCACTTGAACTTTGAAGATCTTTGGTCCACAGAAGGCCTAGGGGTAGAGTTTTTTCGTGCCTGTATGTCAATAAACCGGTTCAAGTTTTTACTCCGAGCAATGAGGTTTGACGACATAAACACCCGAAATCAGAGGAAACTGCTAGACAAACTAGCCCCTGTGTTTCAACATTTTGTTGAGAAATGCAAACAGTACTATGTGCCAAGCGAGTTTGTGACAGTAGACGAAATGTTACAGTCTTTTAGAGGACGCTGCAGTTTTACATAGTATATTAAGAACAAGCCAGCAAAGTATGGTGTGAAAATATTTTCCATGGTTTGTGCCAAGTCTTTTTATACTTCAAACATGGAAATTTATGCCGGAAAACAGCCTGAGGGACCATTCAAAGTAGATAATTCAGGCAAAAGTGTTGTTGAAAGACTTGTACAACCAATCGTGAGTGCTGGTCGTAATCTAACTGTTGACAATTGGTTTTCCTACATTCCTTTGTGCCTTGAATTGCAAAATGAATATAGACTAACACTGGTTGGTACATTGAGGCAAGATAAAAGAGAAATTCTGCCACCTTTTCGCCATACGAAGGAAAGAGAAGTTGAATCCACTATTTTTGGGTTCAAACCTGAGTGCACACTCGTATCATACAAAGCAAAGGAACATAAAACTGTGGTGCTTTTGTCATCTATGCACCAAAGTGGTCTTGCGGACACCGATGAAGACTCACCTACTTTTGGAAAGCCGGAGATTGTTCTGTTTTACAATGCAACAAAAGGAGGTGTAGACACAGTGGACAAGTACAAGGAATCATACTCGGTCTCCAGAATTACAAATCGTTGGTCTATGACGATTTTTTATTCTATGCTAAACGTTGGAGCATTGAACAGTTTTATCATCCTAAAACGGAACACCGACAACCCAAAAATGGTTAGACGACAATTTATTCAGGAACTCGCCAAGGAACTATGCCGGGGTTTCATGATATCTCGCCTGTCAAGAGTCTGCCACAACACACGAAAAAGAGAATCCGTGAAATTATGAGGATTGAAGACACACACCAAGTACAACCACCGGACGAACTGACCAAAGGGCGATGTTACTTGTGTGACAGGAAGAAAAATCGTTCGTCTCAAACACGATGCGGGAACTGCAAGTTCTTTATCTGTGGGGAACATTCAGCACCAGCGCAGTGTGTCAACTGCATCCAGAATGATCAAGAGATGGACATTAGTGATGACGAGTTACTTAGTGGCAAGATGAACTATTGGGAAATTTACCCATAGATAAATGTAAGTTTTGAAATATTTTATTATTCTCCAGAACTTTTTGGAAAGCACTATTTTTATTTAATTATACAATTTCATTTTATTATTATGTAAGGCTTATTACTTATTGTTGCTATTATATCATTATATCATGACAAACTAATTCACGTTTATATTTTCACAATCACTTTACAATTACATTATGATTCTGTTCTTATGAGATTTCACACAGTTGCAATTTGTGTTTACGTCATATTTTCGTTACTAATCTAGTGAATTTTGTATTAATATATTATGTACTAGTAGTAATAGATGTGTATTGTTTTTACAGAATTTCAGTTCAACTATTGTGGAAACTCCGCAAGCGCCCTCTCGCGTAATAAAATCATTAGTATATATTTGTTCAGGAAAATGTTTCACGATATTTAAAAATTTATATCTAATAGGATGGATAAGAATAAAAATATATTTACTCGACAAACTGTTGACAATATGTTTGAATAGCATTTAACTGCAAAATAACGTCAATAAAATAAGTGCAATTGGTTAAATTCAAACGTTTTGACGGTGCGGAGCAAAACTCCGCAAGCGCCCTCTCCCGTTTGAAAATCTAAGCGCCCCCTCGAAGGTTAAAGCGATTGAGCAAATAAAAATTTTTGAAAATTTTTTAGCGATACAGTACTTCCATTCGTTGGATGTGGAAGTAATTAGCTTCATTACCATAATCTGTAATACATGGTTAAATTCGTAATAAAAAATACTATCGAATACAGGGTGTTTCGTTGGTTACGGCGATATAAAAAAATAAAGTTGATGATGGTTTGTCGGAGACGAAACGTCAGTTAACAAATTTGAAAACTCTATGTAATGTAATTCAAAAAGTAACAATGGTTTTAAAATCTTTTAAAATAAATGAAGGAATAAAAGAAAATCCCAAAAATGGCATTTTGTTTTAAATCTCGGAGGCGATAAACAATAATGCAGTTTTGCAAACTACATGTGAACATGCCGTAAATTATTCAACTTTTCTCTAATTTAAACGCCTTCGTATCTCTTACCGTTTTCAAGATCCCCATGCTGTTCATCCTTATCTTGGGAACTTTGTATAATATATCATCTTTTGAAGAATTTATTAAATCACTATGAACTGTAATAGCTCCTTTTAGATGGTACTTAATTGTGTTTCTCTTTTTATCTCTTTCTGAGCCCATTTTCAATTGTGTTTTGCCTTAAAAAACCTCAGGTGGTAGCAGCGTCCTGAATTGACATTTATATCTTGGGTAATCAAATTGTACCGATTCTAAATTGGGAATTAAATCTCATATTAATAAATTGAATTTGAAACTATATACTAATAGAGAGGGATTTAATCAAGTAATCACTAGAAATATCCTTCAACTATTAGTTATACGATTTATACTTTTACATTCTTAACAAAATTCGAAATACATAATTCTTTTATGTTTAGCATAACATATCAACATAAAGTAATACTGCTTTAAAAATAATTCGAAAGTGATTACTGTAAAAACTAAAAGTACATTTTTTTTTCATTGTGTGGGATACCTTCATCTTATTGTTTATATTATGTATGTTTACGTATTTGTAAGAAATGTAGTTGTGAGTTAAAACCTTCAAAATGAAAGTTTAAACTTGTGAGATGGAATTAACGATTATTTCATTGAAGTTCGGAAAGCGAATTTAAAATAAAAAGTTTTTGTTTTTGAGTATTAACTTTGTCGGAAATATTCTTCTTTGATATTGAAATACATCACATAACGCTGTTCTACGGTCTCTTAACGCGTTCAAGTGTGTTTTTATTTTGTGTACTCAGGTATAGTTTAAATGAAGGGTTTTAAGTATGGAAATCACAAACATTCGTATTTTATTATAATGTATAAAAATATTTGATTATTTAGTAGTATGTTAAATTATCTGTATTGATCTTTTATAAATAAGAACTTTTATCTTACAATTGTTTTCAATTTTCTAGTAAGTTTTAATCTAGTTAACAACAAGGTTTGAAACAAATGTAGTTTGCGACCTAAAATTTAATATTCTGTGTTTCTAGAACAATACAGTGCTGGTTTTTATGTAAACCTACATGTTTTGGACATATTGTAACCTTTTTTATATCTCATAGAACTGGTTTAGTTAATTAATTAAATAAAAGCTTATTAAACATATTACGTAATTTGTGTATTACAAAAAGTGATCTAACAACAAATAAACTGAGAGTTAAAATAAATGTTTGTAAAAAAAATTGTTTGGTAATAAATATTCTAATCACTTGCTAATCGTGATCCACTTTGCACACAACACAATTCTTACGTTAAAATGAAATAACATCAATCGATCATTTGGTGTCACTGGATTGTCAACTATGGTATAGCAGTAATTGCGATTTGAAGTGAATAAAATATTACTCAGGAATTTTTGAAAACGTCAATATCCACGTAATTGCTTTACTATTACATTTTGTAATGTGTTCTATCGAATTGGGTCACATTTAAAATGGGCGATTTTCTAAAGCTGATTTTTGCGAAAAACTTTATTGAATTAAAATTACGCAATGCAAATCTTTAAACTAATTTTGTATAATTAGTTAATTGCCAAATTCAGGTTTGTCTATAAATATTTTGATGCCCATTTTGTAGTTGGATGAGTAACAGACATTAAAGTAGTTCCTTGATTGACGTTCAATCACGTCACAGAAATTCAAATTCTCATTATTCATAAATTTCCTTTTTTTTTTGTTGGAAATCGTGTTTATAATTATGTAAGGCTTATTACTTATTGTTGCTATTATATCATTATATCATGACAAACTAATTCACGTTTATATTTTCACAATCACTTTACAATTACATTATAATTCCGTTCTTATGAGATTTCACACAGTTGCAATTTGTGCTTATGTCATATTTTCGTTACTAATCTAGTGAATTTTGTATTAATATATTATGTACTAGTATTAATAGATGTGTATTGTTTTTACAGAATTTCAGTTCAATTATTGTGGAAACTTCGCAAGCGCCCTCTCGCGTAATAAAATCACTAGTGTATATTTGTTCAGGAAAATGTTTCACGATATTTAAAAATTTATATCTAATAGGATGGATAAGAATAAAAATATATTTACTCGACAAACTGTTGACAATATGTTTGAATAGCATTTAACTGCAAAATAACGTCAATAAAATAAGTGCAATTGGTTAAATTCAAACGTTTTGACGGTGCGGAGCAAAACTCCGCAAGCGCCCTCTCCCGTTTGAAAATCTAAGCGCCCCCTCGAAGGTTAAAGCGATTGAGCAAATAAAAATTTTTGAAAATTTTTTTAGCGATACAGTACTTCCCATTCGTTGGATGTGGAAGTAATTAGCTTCATTACCATAATCTGTAATACATGGTTAAATTCGTAATAAAAAATACTATCGAATACAGGGTGTTTCGTTGGTTGCGGCGATATAAAAAAATAAAGTTGATGATGGTTTGTCGGAGACGAAACGTCGGTTAACAAATTTGAAAACTCTATGTAATGTAATTCAAAAAGTAACAATGGTTTTTAAAAATCTTTTAAAATAAATGAAGGAATAAAAAAGAAAATCCCAAAAATGGCATTTTGTTTTAAATCTCGGAGGCGATAAACAATAATGCAGTTTTGCAAACTACATGTGAACATGCCGTAAATTATTCAACTTTTCTCTAATTTAAACGCCTTCGTATCTCTTACCGTTTTCAAGATCCCCATGCTGTTCATCCTTATCTTGGGAACTTTGTATAATATATCATCTTTTGAAGAATTTATTAAATCACTATGAACTGTAATAGCTCCTTTTTAGATGGTACTTAATTGTGTTTTTCTTTTTATCTTTCTGAGCCCATTTTCAATTGTGTTTTGTCTTAAAAAACCTCAGGTGGTAGCAGCGTCCTGAATTGACATTTATATCTTGGGTAATCAAATTGTACCGATTCTAAATTGGGAATTAAATCTCATATTAATAAATTGAATTTGAAACTATATACTAATAGAGAGGGATTTAATCAAGTAATCACTAGAAGTATCCTTCAACTATTAGTTATACGATTTATACTTTTACATTCTTAACAAAATTCGAAATACATAATTCTTTTATGTTTAGCATAACATATCAACATAAAGTAATACTGCTTTAAAAATAATTCGAAAGTGATTACTGTAAAAACTAAAAGTACATTTTTTTTTCATTGTGTGGGATACCTTCATCTTATTGTTTATATTATGTATGTTTACGTATTTGTAAGAAATGTAGTTGTGAGTTAAAACCTTCAAAATGAAAGTTTAAACTTGTGAGATGGAATTAACGATTATTTCATTGAAGTTCGGAAAGCGAATTTAAAATAAAAAGTTTTTGTTTTTTGAGTATTAACTTTGTCGGAAATATTCTTCTTTGATATTGAAATACATCACATAACGCTGTTCTACGGTCTCTTAACGCGTTCAAGTGTGTTTTTATTTTGTGTACTCAGGTATAGTTTAAATGAAGGGTTTTAAGTATGGGAAATCACAAACATTCGTATTTTATTATAATGTATAAAAATATTTGATTAAGAACTTTTATCTTACAATTGTTTTCAATTTTCTAGTAAGTTTTAATCTAGTTAACAACAAGGTTTGAAACAAATGTAGTTTGCGACCTAAAATTTAATATTCTGTGTTTCTAGAACAATACAGTGCTGGTTTTTATGTAAACCTACATGTTTTGGACATATTGTAACCTTTTTTATATCTCATAGAACTGGTTTAGTTAATTAATTAAATAAAAGCTTATTAAACATATTACGTAATTTGTGTATTACAAAAAGTGATCTAACAACAAATAAACTGAGAGTTAAAATAAATGTTTGTAAAAAAAATTGTTTGGTAATAAATATTCTAATCACTTGCTAATCGTGATCCACTTTGCACACAACACAATTCTTACGTTAAAATGAAATAACATCAATCGATCATTTGGTGTCACTGGATTGTCAACTATGGTATAGCAGTAATTGCGATTTGAAGTGAATAAAATATTACTCAGGAATTTTTGAAAACGTCAATATCCACGTAATTGCTTTACTATTACATTTTGTAATGTGTTCTATCGAATTGGGTCACATTTTAAAATGGGCGATTTTCTAAAGCTGATTTTTTGCGAAAAACTTTATTGAATTAAAATTACGCAATGCAAATCTTTAAACTAATTTTGTATAATTAGTTAATTGCCAAATTCAGGTTTGTCTATAAATATTTTGATGCCCATTTTGTAGTTGGATGAGTAACAGACATTAAAGTAGTTCCTTGATTGACGTTCAATCACGTCACAGAAATTCAAATTCTCATTATTCATAAATTTCCTTTTTTTTTTTTGTTGGAAATCGTGTTTATAATTTATTTTATCATTATTTCCTGCCGATGATGTTGCATTTGCTTTAATCGATATATTTGGTTTAAACTGAACAGAATAGCACATTTATGATAATTTTATAAAGCTAAATTGGATGTCTGCCTTAATCACGTTTATTAGCTTTAATGCTTTACGATAAAAGTATACATGATACACTTACCATTAAAGGTTATTTACATATAATTAAGAAAATTCTGGGAAATACTTCCTTGCTGGGTTTATGAAGTGACTCGGCGATCATGTGGTCCGCATTTTCAACAAGGAGTAAGGCAATTACAAATTTGCTAATTCATATAGTAATTAGCTATTAATTGTATAAACGTTTTGCAGTATCCATACTACTTAATTTCTTATTAAGATGTAGTAATCGAGTTTTTAAAGAGGTAATTACAAGTGTTAAAGCTGCATGTAATTTATTTGATACATCTATGTGCTCTCTTCTTAGTTTTTTTTGTAACTGGTTTAGAGATATTGCAAAATGGGCGATGAATCGAAATTTAAAATTAAAGTATTTATGTAATTAAGATATTTGCAAAATGATACACAATTCTTCTTATGATATGATAAAGAGGCGTTTATTTTTAGCTACGGTTAGTTATTAGTAGAACCGCGGCACCTTGGGCCGCCTTTTTTTTTTTGACGTCACCTTTGGGACAATTTATCTTTTAGTTTTTATATATGCCCACGTGTGGATCGTATTTTTAGCCTTGAGTGAACGGGTTTGGCATTGCAGTTAATCTACGGATTGACTCCGGAGTTGGCGTAGAGCTGGAATTTGTATTCTAATAAAGGGTTCAGGTCTTGTAATACAGGAACTTGTTCTAGGACTTCGCCCCTGTCATAAAAATTGTATTCAAATAAGGGGTTGACGAAAGTTCAGTCCCATGTTCCTTAATTACTTTACCAACGATGCGAGTTCAGTGCGGTGTCATTCAGAGGCCCTGTGTAAATTCAGTCCCAAATACCTGTCGCTAATAAGGATGTAATTACCTGCAATTAGTGTAGAAAGGATAATCTAATTCAAAGAAAAGTTTATAGTATAGGTCCAAATCAGAGAACGGAAATTTGTTAAAGTTGTTTTTCGGGCTTCCCTTTTTAAATCCTGTAGATGTATCGAATGTATCCATTGATAAGATAATGGCAGAACTTTTTGTGATTATGTTTTAGAAACATATATAGCGGAAGATTCACTATTTCCGCCGCAAGTGTGGGCGGAATTTTCTTGTTCGGCTAATAGAACAAATAACTCTTGTGAATCTTTCCATGCACGGTTTAATAGACTCTTTAATTGTCCACGTCCTAATATTTGTACTTTTATTGAAGTATTAAAAAGAATTTAATGTGAGACGTACGTTCAGTTAAGAAGTAAGTCGAGCAAAAAGAGCAAAGTTATTATTGAAAAGGAAAACTACTTAAAAGAGGCGATGAATATGTTATATAGGAAAGGCATTACCGTGTTTAAATTTGTAAAAAATGTTTTACTTAAATTTCTTCCAGTTAATTTAAACTAACCTACATCTAAGTAAAATGTATGCATGCTTGTTTTTAATTTGTAAATAAAGTATATTTTCCACGTAAAATGTTTTTTATTACATGCAAATGCACACTATTATGTGTGATGCTATACCATCCTGTATATGTATACGGTCCATGTATACGGTTTACCTTTATGCCACGTTCTGAATTTGTGCAAAAAGTATCACTTTTTATCATGTTATGTTTATTACAGTGGTTATTTTCCTACGATTTTACTGAAAACACTTAAGTACACATGATTTGTCAAAAGTGTTGATATTTTCTTGTTTATATTTAAAAAAAATAGCTATATTAGGTACATCATATTTGTATTTTAAATATACATATATTGACTTTACGCTTGTAAGGCACTATAAATAATTGAGTGTAAGGTATAGTATGTTAAAAATATTTGAAATTTTACTATTAATTGATTTGTTCGCTACCACGATATTTCGATGTACTACTTCATCCTCAGCGCCTCTTGAGTAGAATTAAATTCAAAGACTAAAATACCTAAATTAATTTTACAGCAAACAGAAGATAACAAATAGCAGTAAAGGTTACTACTAATCAAAACTTATCCAGACTGAATTTACGTATACTTTCATGGGATCTAGGGACTGAATTTACGTACAATTGTGTACTTGGGACTGAATTTACATTTGCGCAAATAAGACACCCTAGTCTCGAAAGGCATAGATGCCGTAAGACTAAATATTAAATATGAATGAAAACGATTAAATCGTATTATTGATATTAAGTTAACATGTCTATTTAAATTATTACAGGTACCTGTGTTAGGGTCTGCGCTGTACTGTCGTGGTCTTTTGGCGCAAAATTTTAATTTGTGTCGCCATCTAGTTGTGTATGGACTAATGAATATTTTCTGGCAAAAAAGAAGCTTAGATTTATAAACATGCTCCTAGGGAAGATATTAGAGCGTGGTTACCGAAGCAAGAAGCGTACACTACACATAATTCCCGCCCTACGTTTTAGGTTAGATTAGGTCAATACAGGTACAATATTAGGTTAGATTAATAAACGTACGGTTTAGGTTAAGTTAGGTCGATACACTTACAATATTAGGTTAGATTGATAAACGCACGGTTTAGGTTAGTTCAATACTCGCGCGCTTTTTGCTTCCGTAACCACGCTCTAATATCTTCCCTAGGGGCATGTTTATAAATCTAAGCTCCTTTTTTAGTAGAGGTATTTCTGTTAAGACGACTGCGAAGGCTGTTTCGGCGACCCCCCACTCCAAACTTCCCCGAAGATATCCGATCCTATCCGAACATTAACGAGTGCGCCCGCGCAATAGACCCACGACCGACAACATTCTCGTTTCTCGCGCGTTTCGCTCTTTAAAGTGTAACCGTTAACGAGTGAGCATTATTATAATGTATTCTGTTTATGAGCCAACATCAGCGGGCATTAGAGATTTTACTGACTTGTTAATAAACTATTACAACATAACCATTCAAGGTGATGGAAAAGATGACGTGGATGAGATTAAGTATCTCAAATTCTAGATGTTGGTGGTGATTCACAGAAAAGGAAGAAGACCGGCAAGATAGAGGAGCAGGACGAGTCTCAAAACCATAATGAAGATGATAGCGACGAATCACGCTCGAGGAAGAATAAGAAGACCGATAAAAATGTGATTAAATACATGGTGTATTGTTTTTTATTACATATTTTCAAACGCTAAGCTTTCATTCAATTTTTATTAATAAACTTGTTTTCCTAACGGCGTTCGTACCTGCACTTACAATGCTGCAGTTAATGCGACGGTTAGATGAGTAATTACAATAAGTGTGTGACTACTTTTCTTTTGCACACTATAAGTTAAATCATACTGCTATTTTTTGAATTGAGAGCTGATTTTGTATTATTAAGTTAAATCAATTTGGTATTTTTGAAATGTGGTTGGTTGGTTGGTTTTAGCAAAGTTTAAGTTAGTGCAATCAGTATTTTTGAACTGTAAGCTGATTTTCGCCAGCCGTAAGTTATGATTTATTGATTGAGATTGATTTGGTTGATTGATTGATTGAAATTGATCTGATTGTTTGATTTAATCGAACGTGATTTGTTTGGGATTGATTTGCTTAATTGATTTGTTTGTTTGAGAAAGAGATGAGAGAAAGACGAACATGATCAACCTCTATTACAGAAAACATTCATTATTCTTTACACCACTAGATGGCGCCACAAACAAACCCTAATTAGTGCTAGAAATATACCGCTAGGCGGCACCGCTTCTATTACAGGAAACATTCGCTAGTTTAAAAATATACCACTAGATGGTATACACAAAACCCGAATTAGTCCTAGAAATATAACACTAGATGGTGCCACCGTTATTATAGAAAATATTCATTAGTCCACACACAACTAGATGGCGACACAAACAAATTCAAAATTTCCGCCAAGAGATCACGACAGGACGGCGCAAACCCTAACACAGGTTCCTATACTTGTCTTATAAGTTAGCATTAGGCCCCCTTATTAGAATACTATTTATCGTTAAGGGGTGCTAACCCTAACATAAGTTCCTATACTGTAAATACGTTGTAATTTACATATGTGTTAATATTAGTAGTTCGATAAATTAGTAACAATTGAAAATATCTCAAGGTAAAATAGAGAACATACTACTGTCTCGTAATCGGGTAAAGATAAATTCAAGAAGATGAATACGGTACAGCTTCTGAGAACGAGGAAGAATGTTTGAAATCGTTTGTAGTGTTTCTAGCGTCGTGCTGAAAACAGCTAATTTAACAATAATCTGTATATTATCCTTTTGCATGTATTTAAAGTATAATTACCACCGAATGAGCATTATTATTATTATGAATCAGCATCAGGGATATTAGATGTTTTGCGAGTTGTTAATAAACTATTACAATATAATCGCTCAAGATGAAAAACGATGAGATGAATGAGGTAAAATCTTAAATCGTGATAATAGCGATGCTCTCTCTACGAAACTTCAAATAAGCTAAATTAAGTCACTCTTATTTCCAATTAGAAAATTTAAAAGTGTTTAATTAGCATAGCCATTAAATCCCTGCTGATAAAAGCTAATATATCGTGAAGTACATGTGTGTGTAATTGAACAGGCAAATAAATCAGGCATAATGTTTTCGAATGTATAGGTGCTGATAATCAATCAATGAATAGTTGTCAGATATGCCCGATAAGAGAATTTACCAATACAAAACGAGGCCTCATCAAAGAAGAAAATATTATTTTACCCAATACTTAATTTTAGTCATTAATGTATTTTGCAGCAACAGCTAAAATTTAGAAAATATTTGTGAAACAGATTCATTTATCACGATGTCAATGAGTGGTTGTTACTTTCGGATTGCATTGTATAACAGCTTAATAAATGCATTCTATAGGTGAAATCATTTAAAGCATGTTATTGCCGTAAGCAAACTAATTAGGTAACTGAATTACTCATTTTAACATCGAAGTCATATAGTTTAAACTATGTATAAATACATTTTCGTATAGGTAAAAGGTCACAATCTGTAGGTAGGAACTAAAAGAAATGTAATAATAATTTTAATTATAATTATGCAATGTATTTTGTAACAAACGCATTACGAAAAATAAACCACATTGTGAAAACAAAAACATTTATCCTGGGCAGAATGATATTTAAACTTCGTGTGAGGTATAAACACCAGCTTTAAAAAATACCAAGGCCATCCGCTTTTATCAATAATACGGTTTAATCATTTTCATCTGCTTCTATTAATAATACGATTTAATCATTTTTCATCCGTATTTAATTTTTAGGCTTACACTACCTGTAATAATTTTGATAGACATATTAACTTAAAAAAATACCAAGTCCATTTGCTTCTATAAAACACCAATAATACGATTTGATCATTTTCATTCATATTCAATATTTAGTCTTACGGCATCCATGCCTTAGGAGACAAGGGTATCTTATTAAAATACGATTTTTATAACAGGGGCGAAGTCCTAGAACAAGTTCCTGTGTTACAAGGCCAGAACCCTTTATTAGAATACACATTCCAGCTCAAGGCCAACTCCGGAGGTCAACCCCTAAACTAACTCCAAGGCCAAACCCGATCTCTCAAGGCTAAAAATGCAATCCTCACGTGGGCATGTATAAAAAGTTAAAGTTAAAGTGCCCCAGAGGTGACGTCACAAAAAACAAAATGCCGTGGTTCTACTGTTTTATTTTGGATGGAATGACATGAACTATAAGAAAAACAAGTTTTTAAACTTAGCGTTTAGGTATCTCTGATACAGTTCTTAAACTTATAGCTGTAAAAATTTTCAAAATGTTTTAAAATAAAGCAATATTTCAAAATTAAATTCTAAAATTTGTTTCATGGTAAATTGGTACACAAACTATTTAAGTGTAATATTTGTTTTATCATCTTGTAAGCGTATTTTAATGCATTGTGCATTTAACGTGTACGTATCGGGTTTAGTTTGGTCAGAAAGGCATTGAAATGCATCCTATTTGATGCCGCGTATTTTAGATGAAGGGGATAAAACAGGGATGAGAAATTAATCGATTGCTCAATTAAAGGAAATGACATTTGTAGGCAAGCGTAGCAGAAATAGCAATACAATACGACGCAAAATTTAAATTAATTAATTAATTGCCTTCAATTAATTAGTGAAGTGTAAATATTGAAACCTAACGATCATGTTACATAAAGTTTAAGCAAAGGTTGTCCCGTATAACAAAACAAGTTTAGTGAAGTGTAAATATTGAAACTTAACGACATTTTACGTAAAGTTTAAGCAAAGGTTGTCCCGCATAACAAAACAAAATGTGTCAATGGAACTATGGTTTCTGAAAAAAACTTGCAATGTTACAGTGTATTATTAATTACGTATTAAAGGTCTGCAATATCCGATCATGCTTTACATATTTTAAGTCATAACACTCAGTTTGATAATGTGGAAATTTGATCAAGACAAACTCAGTATTGCGTTCATCTACAACGAGAAGCTATTGAGATATTTAAGCATTCAAATAACTTCAATAGACAAGAGGAAGGTATCCCATTAAATATTTTTTTACTTTTTCTATTTAAAAACAGGCAGAATATTGCATCATGTCAACTTTTGGTGTTTCTAGTGTTTTCGCTGTTTCACCTAGACCTTAGAGTAAATGCTTACTATAAGAAGTATGTACAGCCATCATATTTTTTATGTATTTTAATGCAATTTCTATAATTAATACAAACTTTGTAAACGCTTAATTGGTATGTCTAGGTTTTTACAACTTTCGTATGAAGTTTTTCACAATTGAATTTTGATAAATTTGTTCTATGACTGTGGCATTTTTCATCGTTAGCTTTCATCCGTAGAGAAAGTTCTGGAATGTCATTTTCAAAACGGTTTAACATCTAGTCTACTAAAGAGTTGGGCATTAATGATTTCTTTCAAAAACACAATTTTTAGGTTTTTAGATCATATTATTACATAAAACCCGTTCTTTGCGTTTTCATATGCTATGTATGTTGTTGGCAATAATATTTCAAATATTTGTTAACAGTTTTCTACATTTATGTTAAAAATGATTAAATTTATTGAATATTATTGGCAGGTTAGTTGGAAAACTATTCAACAAAAATACTTAATTAATGCAAATTTTAGTTCGTAAGGATACTGTATTTAAACGATTACGTCAACTAAATTAATTTTGGCATTAATTAAATTCATTGGACTTAATTTGTAATGATCCTGAAAAATTCTTTCTTTCTACTTACTTCCACAACTGCACTCACATTATTTATAAATGTTACCAGTTGCCATTTCCAATTCCCACTCCAGATTTTACCTATATATACCAGACCACATACCATACCAGTACAGTTACTTATTTGCACTTCTAAATTATTTTACAATTACTTCCCAGGCCAGCTACAAACTTATTACACTTACCCTTATACACATAGTAGACCAGCCCTCAACATTCACTCCCTTAATTCATTATTCCGACACTCACACTCAAATACATTAACAACCCAGACACAAATATTCATTTATTACATTCGTATACCTGCACCTAAACCTGATTTACATCCAGCATCCAAACTAGTATCATTCAACCCCTAAATCCACATGTAACCACGTTCACAACTCAGATACACCCACGAGCCTCCACCAACGTCCACCCTACACCTGTAATCCATTCCCGTACCTATAACCACCCTTGTCACAGGCACGTTTAGACCAAACGTTCTTGGCTGCTTTTAGCACCGAGTTCGGGGTATAAATTTGCCTAAGGCACGTTGTGGGTGATTTGCCGGAGGTATTACACCGTTTTATTACTTAGTGCGTTTTTACAACCCTCTAAAAATAATTACTTTTTTTCAACAAAAGAGAAGCGTCTTTTAAATCAGGCTACATTTAGACCATTATTTTGGCTATTCTGCACTGAATTGGGCTTCTAAATTATCACCAGAGACGTAGCTATTTCACCGGAGGTTCCGCGTCGAACAAACAGTTACTTCCCTGTGAATTAATTACCCCCAAAAACATCCAATTATCCCTCTAGCAAGTGACCGGTAGTCTCGACCCCGAAGATACACTCGTGGATACCAATTATCCTATAATAGTCCCTTATCTCTACAAAAAAAGTCCAGACACCCCTAACTATCAACCCCGTTTGTACCACCCCATTTTTACAAGTTAAAGATTGTACACCACATGGTCCAGGTTATAACTCTTATTTTGTATCAAACTAAAATAATACGAAATTTACTCACCTGATATATACACCTGACTATCCCATTGCACACCACCAAAAGCCTCAATTTCATTTATAATCAAATTGCACTTGTTGCTGATACCTATTTTTCAGTTATACATAGAGAGGGCGCAGTGAACGACGTCTAAACTCGCCAGTGCCGTCCCGATCTGGTATGGTTTACCAGACTTATATTGGATTATTATTTACCTGGGATATTTGTTTTAGTTTATTTTATTAGTATATAGCATTATTTTTATTTTTATATTAATGACACGTAATAAAACTTGTATAATTTGACTGTGTTATAATAATTGATCATTTGCAAAATAGTGAGGCGGGTCAACCCTGAACCTGCAAGTCTCAAGCTCAAATAGGGATACCAGAAATTTGTTTTGTATGCAGAACGGTACAGATTAAGTGAATTGTATTCATCGAATTAACAACAAAGCAAGTGTATAAAAACGAAAAGTAAAATATCACGAACAATTAGACAACTGGAAAAACCATTTTACGATCAAACCAAACTGGGCACCCTGAGGGCTTATCAAGGTAAGCGGGTGGCCAAACTAACTACAATGGAGACCGTCGGTTTCGGTATGCGTCGAAAAGTGGCAAAAACTTATTTTTTGGAAACCTTGCACTTACTATAAAAGTAACAAATAACTAATTTCAGTTCGAGTTTTGGCGTCTTTAGGCGCTACCACAATCTGTGATAACTCTGTAGTGTGTAATCATCGGTGAGGTCTTAATTTAATCCTACGTGACTGTTAAACGTGGAATTGTGGAATAGTCGATAAATTTATACATAATTCAACCTCAAACATTCAATACGTCCAACACCATTTTACTTCTTAAGAGTACGTTAAATTTCGCCCCAGTTTCTTATCTTAATCCAAAGCAACAATCACATACACTTCAATTCAATTTTAGAAATCTTGAAGTTCAAGTAATATTAAAACAAAATCACCTAAAGTTTAAGGACTAAGGTAATAAGACGTTGTCTATCTACTTTCGAATTCACGCTCGTATAAATATGAACTAATACTTATAATTGTCATCAATATGCTGAAATCAATAAATTTTACCCAAAGTGGAACATAATATCTAAAACTATTAATTTTTAACCACGAAACCACTAACTTTTTAAAACAAACCTAACGATCTGTGCGTACTTTATAAATTATATTTTCTCTCACACTTGTTGCAATTTTTATCATTACAATATATATTTAAGAATTTGCAAGTATAATTCACCTTGATTCGAATTGTAATGGTTAATTTGAAAAATATAACAATAAATAATGATTAGTAATGTGATAAATAGTCAATATCCTACAAAAAGATTTAGTTTACTGTAGCTTTATGATCTTTTGTGTTAGTTTACACTTAAAAAATAAAGAAATCTAATAAAAACTGTTGATTTTGTGTTTTGTCATAAAAAATTGTTAGGTAAGGACCATTATAGCTCAAATAAAAGAATAAGTAAATTTATTAAAACATATTTTTGGTATTAATTATACAATTACGCAACACACATATAAAAATTTATCGTACCTAAGTACACAAAAAAAGGTAGTGGTGAGAATTGATTGTCCTTATGGCTTAATCCAAATTTACAATGGCACCTTTATAGGATAATCAATCGTTCACTACTCAACAATTATTCTTACTTATGGATTTCCCAATGGGTGTTTTACGAATTATTTTAATCACGGGGGTTAAAATCGTTTAGTTAATCCTTGGGACAGTATACACACGCGCATAGTCGGCCACAACTTTTTCCGGCGCTAAATTAAGTCTTCCTCGTTTATTCACTTCCTTTAACGCTAATATTAATTGGGCAATTTGTTTACTAATTGCCTTCTCAAATCTTCGACGAATATGTTTTAACTCACTTCGTGTCTAAAATCTTAATTTTCTATAAACTCAATTGGTTTAATGCTGCTAAAACAAACACGTCACACCCGCCCGCCGTCCATTCCCCGCCCGCCCTCATGAAGAAAAAGCGAATGTGAACGAATTTTAGTGTATGAGTTAAAAGTATTTATGGAAAATGTTCTTTTCCCAACTATCAATAATTTTGATAATAATTCGCAAGTTATCAAAAGATAATGTATAAAACTAATATCTGTAATACAAAAAAAAAGTTATAAGTAATACAATTAATTTTGTAAAAATTTGTAATGAATATAAAATTCATAAATCATACCACGAGGTATTCAAAAAAAAATTGTTTCTAGCTTGGGAATCGAACTCCAGACTTCCATCAGACCTTTACCTACAGTTACGAAGTTTGGGATTTGATTTCCCAGCTGAAGCAAGTGTGTTGTTTGTATATTTTTTACACAACGTAATTAGTACTTGAAAACCGGATAGATCTGCATTGATAGTAAATCCTGTTGAACTGTTGGATAACTCTTTTACTCGTCGTATTGAAGATTGGTGCTGTGATTGTGTAAACAAGTACATGGGGTAAGCTCAAAGAAATTTAAAGAGTAATATACTGCCACCGTAATGTTACAACATGTATTAAGTGATCATGACCGTTAGTTGTGCGTGCCATAAAAAATAACTCATAAGTCTAATTTTGGTAATTTAAAATTTTGGGCCTAAATGACAAAATTACTTTTTTTCTTTTATTATTATTTCCAGATTACAGTAATTTTTATTTTTTATCCAATTTTATAATTGATCTTATTTAATAAGTTTCATTTGAACGATATCAAAAAATTCCCCCAATTCTTTTAAAATAAATGTCTTACTCCTAGCAGTAATGATATACACTTTTGTAAACCATTACCGTTTAAATTACTTTTTTTTGTGGTTCCAGACAAAAATGTCAATTTAAATGTAAATTTAGAAAATAGTCTATCTAATTAACTGTTCGAAGACGACTATGCTCGTCAAGGAGATCACACTCTAACCGCTTCATGAATTTCGGTCGTTGGGGCTAATTAAAATCGATAATGAATAAGACACTGCTTGCTTGAATATAAAACCTTCGGACCCAAAAATTAGGGGACGCAATTCAATCTTTACGAAAACTAATTTTAAAATCTGTGTTTAGAAAAAGAAAGGTGTATTTTTTAAATACTTATTCAATCAAACATTTTGTCACATATACATTGTTTCGAATGTTATTTGTCATGTCTGTACTGGGTCAATTGGTTATTTAAACTACACATCACGTCAGCTTATTGCTAAATAAATAAGGGCTAAATGTATTTTCAAACATACCTTCGTATGTTGTGACCTGGGGCGGATAATAAATTCGATTAGACATTTCAGCACATCAGCGAAGAAATTGTGTAGTTAAGAGCAGTCGGATGCGTAGGAGAGAATTTAGAGATTGCACTTGGATTTCATATCTGTTAGTATTTTTAATGTATCCAGGCGCCACGATTTTTTTAAATAGAGTCCTAGTAAATTCGAAATTGGGAAAAAAAGGAAAACTAAAAGAGATATAGAACAAATAAAATGTAGTAATAAAAAACAAGAGAAAATGTGTTAATTCACACAAATGTTAATTAGACAAATATCTCCCACCTTAGATAAGAAAATTATTTAGAGACTAAAAAATTAATTAAATGTGACAACACTTTTATAGATTATATTAAATTTAAATTATATTATATACTAATTGTAACGCTAGATTTGAACCAGTGATCTACTTGTTCTTTATCGTTCATCCTTTGTTTTCCTGCGAGCAAGGGTTTGATTACCTCGCCTAGGACGGTTGTGATAGAACATACGTCATTACAGGTATTTAATGTCAAAGTACGTACCTTTTATTTTTTTATTTGATTCTATGGGGTATTTATTTATGTAGTAATATTATATTGCGTTTTTATGTTGATTTACGGAAAGTGTTAGGTTTTATTATGCACGTTACGTTTTATATTACTCCGTAATTTCTATACCGGCTTCCACCAAATTTTAATGAGATTCAGACACTTTTGTTAAATTTTGGTGCGATCCTTTTTGTTAAGTTATTGTGACTGAAAAGAAATCAAGTCCATCCATCTTACTCCTTACCCTACCATAAATCACTGTATCATTGACGAAATAAAATCGGTTTTTTTCCCTTTTTTTTCTTACTCCCAACTCCACCACCATCGAAAATCACTGAGGAGACGTTTAAGTCATAAATATTGTAAAATTTGATTGCAATCTCTTTTCAATTTTTTTGAGATATTGTTTACGAAAAATCACGTATACGCACGCACACGACAACGAGCACGCGCACGCACATGCACACATACTTTTTTATTGAATGAAAAGGTTTATAACCGGAAAACTAGATCATGGTATTAAAGCAAATATGCGGTAATTACAATTTTTTGTGAATTCCAACTAATTTTCGAACCGTTAAAAACAGCTTAGCGCTTTTTAAAATGTTTTAAAAATTGATAATGCCCTGTATTTTAAAAATTAAATCACCAACTTAGTAATTGATAACGATATGTTGTGCACACACATACGCAAACATATATGATGAGGACAGCTTTCACTCATTTTATCTCTCAATGAAGAAAACAAACGCTATTATCGGTTTTTACAGGTTAACATTTTTCGTTACTTGATCTAGCTCCGAACTGCCTTCAGTATGTCTTCTGTGGCTGCGCGAGAACTGAAAAAGTTAACGAAGTATGGAAGTAGGCGCCAAGATGTCGAACAAACTCCTGTCCTTTTTGATAATTTTTATTACTTCTAAAACGTTCAATTTTTAGTTTTTTTTTTAGTCTAAATATTTTGTTCAACTTTTTTTTTCCAATTAATCTTGTTTCCAATTAAACTTTAATTAGATATTAATTTGAAAAAATGTACTGTTTAATATTTACGACTTTCGTTTACCGGTCCTCGATAAGCCTTGGTGAAACATTTTATCCAAATATTTAACTTCTTCATGTCCCATCTAAGTCTAGCTTCTGCATCAATTACTGCTCTTCGCGACTTTACTTACTTTACTTCATCTCTTTACACGTGATAATACATTTGTTTTAAACCATCATTTATTTCTTCATCCTCATTACAGAACTAATTAGTACTAATCTTCCATATAAACTACAAAACTTTACCATTTTGTCTTGCTTCATATGTAGTGCTGTCACAATTTCTCCCGTGCGGGCTCCCACACGTACACGCGCACACGCTCTTAGACACACATACACACGCACAAATACGCACACGCGTATACACGCACATGCACATAAACATGCATACACGAATGTTACCCTTTACTTTTTTTCAAACGGTTCTCTTACCGAATATGCATCTAAATACTTTGAACCGAACCGAACCGAGTACGACGTCTGGTCCGGTTTGATTCGAATCCATCCATAAGTGTTACGTTTAACACACATTTATTTGTTGGATTTTTTAACTGTCCTAAGAATGCGTGAATAAACTCTGCATTGTTTGTTATGTTGTTTTTGTATGTTTATTTAATAGCAATACATGTGTGGTATTGAAAGCTTCGACTGTTTTAGTTTTTAGTACTATTTACATAGAAATAGAAGTCTAAACTCGAAAATGGGGAAAGATTAGCGTAATTTATGTACGATCAGTATGTTCACTAGCGTAACCAAAACTGTAATTTTTTTTTAGCACTTGAGGGTACATTTTCTGGTCTTTGATATGATAATGCAAAATACATTGATATCGTTTCAGTCTTGTCGAGCTTGTCATCTTTTCGTTTCTTATTTTCCAAACGAATGACTATAAATTGAATACACTGAACAACTTTT